>OZ024829.1:2697556-3390056 GCA_964016985.1 Anodontia alba
CGCGACCACATTTTCTTTTTTACATGGTTTATATGTAACTTTTTTTTTATAAAAAAAAAATAATTGATTTTACTGATAAATTTCAATGGAGTTTCTATCTTCGTTAGTATTCTGCACTGTCCGATGTAAAAATTAAGGAATTTGGTGATCCACAAATCCTAATTCTCTAGATGACATTTAGAATTCCACACTGTTTCAACGTTTTGGCTCTTCTTATATAGGGGACGAGACCAATTAATTCACGTCAACAGAATTTGGTGGACCAATTAATTCGCCTTTACAAGATTTTGCAACAAAAGTGTAATTTTGGCCCTTTTTAAAACTTATTTATCTGGATTTTTTTTCATGGTTAGTATGCGACACTGTTTCATTTTTTTTTTTTTTTTTTTTTTTTTTTTTTTTTTATAGGGGACGCGACCAAGTATTTCACGTCAACAGAATTTGAAACAAAACAAGTGATATTTGGCCAATTTTTTTTAATTATTTATCTGGATTTTTTCCATCGTAAGTATTTCAAACTATATATATATATATATATATATATATATATATATATATATATATATATATATATATATATATATATATATATACTCAAATAGAAAACCTCTGAAGAAGACGAAAGCCGAAAGGCCTCAGGTAAACAAATCATTGCACTGTTAATGATTAACTCTCAACATATAGTTTAACGCCTATCATTTCAGCATCCTTTCTGGATCCAGTGCTAGCAAAAAGATTTTTTGTTAGATGTTATGCTCCTTCTCCCAACTTATATATATATATATATATATATATATATATATATATATATATATATATATATATATATATATATATATATATATATATATATATATATATATATATATATTGTGTGTGTGTGTGTTCTCTCTACATGAGGGACGAAATGAATTAATTCATTTCACCAGGATTTGGTAAAAGGAAAGTGTGATTTCTGGCCCTTTGTATATATATATATATATATATATATATATATATATATATATATATATATATATATATATATATATATATATATATATATATATATATATATATATATATATATATTTTAATTTAAGATTTAAACAAACTTCAACAAAGAATTCCAGCCCAGGATCAATACTGATGCAAGTACTTCAGAAAAAAGTGTATAGGGAGAAATATGAAATACCACTGGACTGAGTGAGGTTTCGAACCCACGCCGGCTACGACGGCAGCGCCTAGCCCTTCAGAGTCAGGACTCTCCTGACTCTGAAGGGCTAGGCGCTGCCGTCGTAGCCGGCGTGGGTTCGAAACCTCACTCAGTCCAGTGGTATTTCATATTTCTCCCTATATATATATATATATATATATATATATATATATATATATATATATATATATATATATATATATATATATATATATATATATATCTGGATTTTACCATCGTTAGTATTCAACACTTTCATTATTTTTTTTGTTTGTTTTGTTTTGTTTGTTTTTTTGTTTTGTTTTTTTTTTTTGTGTTTTTTGTTGTTGTTTTTTTTTTTTTTTTTTTGTTTTGTTTGTTTTTTTGTTTTTTGTTTGTTTTGTTTTTTTTTTTGTGTTTTTTTTTTTTTTTTGTTTTCCCAAAAATAAGCGATTGGACCGATTTATTCAATTCAACAAAACTTGGTTAAAGAAAATGTGTTTTTTTTTTTGTTTTTTTTTTTTCTTTTCGGAAGTCATGTGCTAAAATGTCAGTAGGATAGTGCGGAATACAAACGAAGATAAAAGGTTACAAAAATAGGTTATTTCAAGATAAATTTATGAAGAATAATCTGTTGCCGTGTCTAATATACTGAGAATTTGGTTTAGAAAAATGTGATTTTTCTAGTGTTTTTCGATAGTCACCTGCTTAAATGACAATAGGATAGTGTGGAATACTAACGCAGATAAAATTTAGAAAATGTGTTATTTGATGATATATTTATTGATAATAATCTGTTGCCATGACGATAAAGGTTAGAAAATAGGTTATTTCAAGATAAATTTATTGAAATAATCTGCTGTCATGTCTAATAAATAGAGAAATGTAGAATCATCAACAAAGTTTGTTGACGTGAATTAAAAGGACCCGCTGCTATATAGGACCGAGACACATTTAGTACCGTTTGTCTGTAATACCGGTTTTTAGTATTTTGTGGGTATCCGTCAACCAACTTAAACAACAAGCCGGAAACATCTAAAAGTACGTACGAAACGTAAATAACGATGAATAGAAAGTTAAGTAATTTCTCATCTTAGCTTAGGCTTCGGTACAACTATCATTTTCCTACATATGATTTGTCTTGCAGCCAAGCCTAAAAGTCGTCATTTTCTGACTCGATCTGGGACGAGGCCTCACCTTATGTAGGCGTGAGGACCACTTAATTCACGTCGATCGATGTTTTGCCCATTTTTACGTATACTATTTACAGCATATATAACACTATACAGATAACAATACAAGACACAACACCAAGCAAGTCCCGTCACATTGACACAGTTAGGACTTATTCTGGTATATTACTTCATTCACCTGGCTTGGTTAATCAGTTTTATGGGGTGTGGTCGGGTGGTGCGAATGTGTCGTGTTTATTAATAATAACTCGCGACAGTAATACTTCACAGAGATTGTTTTTTCAATGGGTTGGCTTGTCGGCCTCTGATCTGCCTCTTGGTAGATGCTAAACATACTACAAAACATCAAAGTGTTCTTGGAAGGACACAACTACAATAAACGAAAACAGAGACTAAGGAAATATCCTACAATAATACAAGATGAAGTCTACTGTTATGATTCTACCCATTATTCTCCATTGACGCACGTCACCGTGAGGTCGAGTGACGTCACTGATGTCGCGGTTGAATTTCCGACGCCATGATAGACGCATCCTTAACATCGATGTGACTCATCCGTGACTTATTTCCCATTTGACGAAGTCGATGCGGTTGATGGTGAGCGTTGTTAATCGTCGGCAACGTCGCCCCCTTAACTTCATATGCAAACTCCATTTCCATACATTGCTATATACTTATTACATGTACTGACCACAATGTCTGAATGACAATCAGGGATATGGCATTCCAAGTTTCGCAGTCCTAAATGTTACTGACATTACAATTGTCTACCACACACGTTTTCGAATTATGATCAGAAGGAGTGTAGTATTTGATCAACTCCAACTTTTAATAATTCCGTGCGCTAATCAGACGAAATCGAAACAGCTTTCATCATGAAAACCTATATAATTTTGACCCCCTTAAACCCTTCTTTTATATAGTAAATCTGGGGTTTTGATTTAGAGGGGTATACATTATTTTTCTTTTTTCTGCTCAAAAACATAGATTGTTGGTATTCGTTAGAACCGCCTCGCCGAGGCGGTTCTAACGTGTACCCACAGACTATGTTTAGAGTAGAAATATGAAAAATATCAGATTTTTTTTTATCTGAAAATGCTTTAAATAATTGGAAATTAAAGATTTTTAAGATCATTGATGAACGAGTGTTATTTTATTCTAATAACCTTGATCTTCTCCCTCCTAAGCCTAAATTATCTTTTCGATATTTGAAACAAGGTATACAAGAATTTCATAGGAAGTATGTTTTGGCTCCAGCTGAAAAAGCTGCTAATAATGTTGTTGTTGTGTGACGACTTTATTACATCAATACTCTAATACAAGAACTTGGTAGTACAAAAACATATGAACGGATTTCTACTGACGAGAGATCTATTGTAAATACCCATTCTATCGATATTACTGCTAAGTTTGCAGTGAGTATTTAAGAAAAGCAAGACAGATTTCCTACGTTATATTGGTTACCGAAACTTCATAAACGACCTTATAAAGCACGTTTAATTGCTAATTCTAGTTCATGTACGACTACTGTTTTGTCCAAACTGCTAACTTCATGCCTTACTGCTGTTAAAAAACATTAGATTAGATACTATGATACTGTTTACGAAAGGGACGGAATTAACTATTTTTGGTCAATTAAAAATTCTAATGATGGTCTCAATAAATTTAAATCTAAACACTTTCAGACTTCTAAATTGTCTAAATATGATTTTTCTACACTGTATACTACGTTACCTCATCATCTTATAAAAGATAAACTTATTGATTTAATTAACCAAACGTTTATTCGGGATAATACCCAATATTTGGCTTGCAACGAAGAATGTGCTTTTTTCACTTCTGATGTATACGATAATCACAATTTATGGTCGTGTCAAAAAGTCTGTGAAGCCATTGTTTATCTTTTTGATAATATTTTATTAGATTTGGAACTAAACTTTATAGACAATCTATTGGTATTCCGATGGGAAATAATTGTGTTCCTCTTGTTGCAGATTTGTTTCTTTTTTTTGTTCTGAGAGAGATTTCATGAAGTCTCTCTCACGTGAAAATCAGGCTGACATTATTGAGGTTTTCAATTCAACTTCAAGATACCTTGATGATTTATTAAATATTGTCAATATTTACTTTGACCAAACGGTGGACCGCATATACCCTACAGAACTCCAATTAAATAGAGCAAATTCTTCCTATACCGACGCACCCTTTTTGGATTTAGTTTAAACATATTTTATTCAGAGTTGATAGCACATCAATAAATATAACAACATACAAAATACTACGTAGGATTGGAACGAAAGCAAATTGCTTATGAAGTTCCTCTCCTTATACATACAATTAAATATATCCGATAACGGCACAAGGTTGTAAATATGTTATCATATTCATGTGACATATCTACCAATACATGTATATGCTAATTATAATATTAGATTACTATATAGCGAAAGTAGAACCTTATATGTTCAAACAAAACAAACATGAAGAAGAACAGGAAAAAGAAAAGAAAAAAAAAAACATAATAATAATCTACTTTATCAATGATAAGGAGGAAGACAATAAATGAAAGAAGTGGCATGCGGTGGAGCGAAACGGCAGATAAAAAAAAGACAAAAGAAAAGAAACAAAATGTGTTATTTTTTTTTATTATTATTATTATTATTTGATTTGAATCTATGTATAGCTAATGGTACAGTTTCCACCAAAATTTATGATAAACGGGACGATTTTGATTTTAATATAGTCAATTTATTTCCCTTTTCTGGATGGCGATGTCCCCCGGCGTACCTCATATGGGGTATACATATCTCAACTTATTAGATTCGCCAGAGCTTCTTCAAATCTTAATGACTTTAACTACCGTAATAAAGCCCTTACTGCTAAACTTCTTAGGCAGGGCTATCGTTATTTTAAACTTCGTAAAGCGTTTTCGAAACTTTATCGCAGATACAGTGCCTTGGTAGAAAAATATATCCGAACCAGAATTTTACGGTGACTTAGTGTACAGATTTAGAAAAAATTGTAGGCAAATCTAACTTTTCGGAGCAATTCAGAAAACTTATTAACCGTTATAAAAGAATTGGGTATAAGCCTAGATATTATGCGGCAGACTGCATGCCTAGTTGTCAACCCAATCATTGTTGATGGCTATGATTCACTCTTTAATTGCACGACGGCGGTTCGGGCCTCAGACTCAATGACGGCCTCTTCCCGGCGTACCTCATATGGGGTATATATATATATCTCAACTTATTAGATTCGCCAGAGCTTCTTCAAATCTTAGTGACATTAACTACCGTAATAAAGCCCTTACTGCTAAACTTCTTAGGCAGGGCTATCGTTATTTTAAATATCGTAAAGCGTTTTCGAAATTTTATCGCAGACACAGTGTCTTGGTAGAAAAATATAGCGTCAGTCTGAAAACAATTCTGCAACAAGGTATATCGGAACCAGAATGTTACGGTGATTTAGTGTACAGATTTAGAAAAATTGCAGGAAACTTTTCGGAGCAATTCAGAAAACTTTTTAACCGTTATAAAAATTATTTGCTATTGCCTGGATATTATGCGGCAGACTGCATGCCTAGTTGTCAATCCAGTCATTGTTGATGGCTATGCTTCACTCTTTAATTGCACGACGGCGGTTCGGGCCTCAGACTCAATGACGACCTCTTCGTAAAACTTTAACCAGTGCGTCGGGGCTTGACGATATGTCTTTGGCTTGGCCCGCCGTGGTTCAACTATTGGTTTTCATTTACTCTGGCATACAGTTGAATTAGCCATGAGTACTCGTCTTTGTCTATTATAGTGATTAATTTGATTTTTATGTTTTCGCTTTGACGCATTGACTGAGTTGGGAGCCTTAATGCGAACCGAATTATTATGTATTCCTCTATTAAGAGTAGGATCGGGACCCAGGATGAAGTTGGTTAGCTGTAAAAGTGCTTTAACCCCTCCTTTCCCCCCGCCCCGCCCCCCCCCCCCCCCCCCCACACACACACACACCCCGGCGGTGTTCGTCTTACTCTTTGTTGCTTTGTGGTTTATTCTACGAGGCGATTTGTTTTATGTCTTACCTTGTGTCATTTTGTTTTTGTGTGTTTCAGTCCTTTTAGCATTGCGATTACCTTGCTTGGGGAAGAGAGAGCTAATCGTAGTGCTTTTCGTACGTTTGTTCGATTTGTGCTTGTTAGGATTTGTCGGTTTCGTCTTCCTCTTAGTGTCTGGGAAGGGCTGCGTTTTGTGATTGTGGCACTCCCTGGACTTTTCTCTTACCTCTTTTGGTTGTAAAATTTTCAATATATTTGAATAGGCGTGTGTTTTCGTAATGTAAATAACCTTCAATTACCTTAACATTTTACCTCATATTCCATAGATGGTTAAATAGTACATAATTTGTCTTACTCGGCTATTAGAAATCACATTTTCTTAATATAGCAGATTTAAATTAATGTTTAACATATAAAAACTTATGTATGTATGTGACTGTGTGCATGCCTGTATGTTTGTGCGTATGCTTACGTGTGGCGCATATATATGTAAAACCTAACCTTTCTGCTTGCGCGATCCATATGGTACCGCATATAATAAATTGGCTTTTCTGATCCTGCACTGTTTTTATTCGTATAAACTTAACTGCGCTTTGCGCCTGCTGCTGCAAAACGACTGCTCAGTCTGTACATGCCGTCGCAGCCTGTCATTACGAAAACATGCCTATTTAAATATACTGAAAGTTTTCCCACCAAAAAATGAAAATTTTCAGATAAAAATTTCTAATATTTTTTATATTTCTGCTCAAAACATAGATTTTGTGTACTCGTTAGAACCGCCTCGCCGAGGCGGTTCTAACGAGTACCTACAATCTATGTTTTGAGCAGAAATAAGAAAAATAATGTATACCCCTGTAAACCTCAGTTTTACTATATAAAAGTAGGGTTTAAGGGGGTCAAAATTATATAGGTATGTTTTCGTGATGTCAGTTTTCACGAGAGCAACTATAATTCGCGCAACCTGACAAACCCCGACCAGACTGCATGTAATAGGTCAAATTGTACGCTTAATATTTTGATAAACAGTGATTCTGTTCAAATATTTTTGCGTGGCAAAGATTTAACATTTTATAATGTTTTGGGAACAGAAAGTCTTTTGTTCGGGCAGCATGTCCATTTTTTGGGGTCGAAACGTCTTTGGGGCAGAATATCTGTGCACTCGAAATTTGTCTTTACAATAATCTATTAAAGTTTAAATTATTTTGTTATTTTTGTAAAGTGAAAGTCTGGTAAATTAAAAGCTTTGCTTCTGACATAAAGTTAAAAAAGTGAATTTAAAAAAAAACAAATATTTTTTTACTTGTTGTCGTGAATATTCGATTATCATCCACTCAGAGAGGAGGAAATTATGCAGCCTATTTCCGGTAAAGACGAAAATAAAACATGAACGTAACGTTTTAGAAGAAAAAGAAAATAGCATTTTAAAAGTGTTCAGTTGAATAATTATCTGAAGTAAGTATTCCCAAATGCTGTCCTGATATCCGACCTTTTGTTCTGGTGCCCAGATACTGTATCAGTTGAGATGAAGTGGGTAAAAACAAGAAATAAGAGCATTGCATTTTGAATTGTTGTCACGAAAATGTGTGACAAGTTGTTGAATTAATTTATAAGCTGAGATTCCTTTGGTAAACATGAAGGAGGATATTTATAATATTTCTTGCATATTGAAGAAGTAATGAAAGTTGCATTTAAAAGTTGGTAGTGCTCAGTGGCTTGGTAAAAATGTCCTTTTGCTGCTCGGTTATGCTGAGCCAGTGCAACTGTTATTTCTTGTGAGGAATTTCAGGTAAATCAGTTTGTTTTAAAGTAACGAGCAGGTTCACGCACAATAATTCTTTCTACCATTATTTACACGCATGTCGGGTTCGATGTAAGCAGCCATCTAGCTGTTTGCCATGTTCAACATGATTATAGCTGTTTACAGGGCCGTAAAGCCACAATACATATTTTGTATTACTTGCCTCTAGAGAATTTAGACAGGTAGTTGAGATGTGAAATAAGGATGATGAATACATGAAATTGTTCCATTCATTTTTGGGCGCATGTGATTTGGGTATTCATTAGAACCGTCTCGGTGAGGCGATTCTAATGAATGTCCATAATGATGGTTTGAATGCAGAATTATTGAAATTTATCATGTCATCTTTTTCGCATTATTTAATGGTTGTAAATGTCGTGCTTGGATAGAATATTGATAAAAATGATGCACCAGAGGTGTAGACATTTTTGAGCCTGTTCATCAGCTGTAGATTTGAACAGAATTTTGAAAGTGGTCTGCTGTAGGTCATTTCGCATATTCTATATAACTGACAAATTGTTGGCATGATAATTTGTGTGTAAATAATTAATTGAAATCATATTAATTAATCAATATTTTATATATTAATTACATTGATCAGCATAAGTAGGGTGACAGTTTATTTGAAATTTGAGAACTAATGCAAGATTTTGGTCTCGCATTTTGCGATGCAAAAACATGGAATTATCAGGGATCATATGCCTGTTATCATTGATTTGCAAATAATCTTATTTAGGTTTTGCAGACGCGTATGATTTTGTTGGCATGAGATTTTCTAGCAAGTTTCATAGTTCACACATGTTTGTGTTGCATAGAGGATCTGGGAGTCATGTAGAATCGCAAATGAATAATGTTAGCTATAAATCATAATAATGATTTGACCAAGTATTTGGGTATTACAACACAGTCTATTAATAGCACTATTTTTTGGGTCCAAAGCAATTTCCATGCTATCCAAATTGTGTTATGTTGAAAATAAAATGTGTAGATTATATAGGAAAATTGAGTTTTATATTGCCAGCTTCTGCTGTGTAGTATTCAATTAAGTAAAGAGTAAAGAGGTTCAGATGTATGTAATGATTCTCAATCGATAAAATTTGAATTATTTTAAACAATAGTTGAATCATTTATTGGAAGTAGTTTGTGGCATAAGTAATATTATTGCAGTTGCGATTATACAAAACTCGTAAATAAGGAGTTCTTCAAAATTACCTGATGATTGCAGTTGTTATTATACATAAGTATATTTACCATAGGGATTCTATAAAATATAATTTGGACAGTGGTTTCATCGGTGTGAAAAAGTTACATTAAAGAAATTGAATGATTGATGATCATTCATTTGGATTGATTGAATTGTTCTTTCGCGGTGTGGCACATCCATCCGGTTGAGATATACATGTAGTTACGTTGTAACACTAAACTTGTTGCTCTTTTTTGGCAGAAGGGCGCATTCGCTCATTTGGAATATAAAACTTGCTAACAATAATTTGCTCAAAAGAGAACGCTGTGTCTTTATCGGGGCTGTGCTTGGCCGTGAAGGGGCATTTTAGATATTGATCTATGCTGTTTGCATATGTCTGTGCTTATGGAAATGCGAGATCAATACTGTAGTTAAGTCATGTTGTATTGAACAATTTGACTTAAAACATTTTTCGGTTCTCGCTCTAGTTTGTGTTGTCACTGCTGTGCTGATTGCTGTTTTTTTTCCTACAATAAAATATGACAATGTGACGAGTTATATATTATGATGTAGAATCCGACCTGCTACATGCATAACCGATCACAGCCCGCTCGGTATTTCTAAATAACTCGGGTAACATTAGCGTGTGCTGCATTTAATAGTTTGTGGGTTTACTCTTCAGATTCGGACACTTTTCTGCTTCCTGGAGTTCAAACAGAAAATACGTTCAAACAATTAGATAATACTTATATGAAAATACCAATCACCGAACTGTCTACTGTCCACGCCGCTGTTTCGTTGTCTGATTGTCCTGCTTTTTCACAGTGTCGATGGGTGCATATAGTGTAAGGCTATTACCTTAAAACGCATCACTTCTACGTTTTAATCGCTTTTCACGTTTTATGCGTTAGTCTTATTAGAGTTGCGCAACTTTTATATCACGCAACAATTAATAAACAAGTGGTATTGCAGGTGAAATAGTACCACCTAAATAAAAAACTAGAATATGGTCAGCTTGCGCCATGGTCTACTCTGAGTCGTAAAACATAGATTACTTACAATTGTTTGTTTTTATTATTATTATTATTATTGTTCTTATTGTTTGTTGTTTGTGTTTTAACAATTATGTAAGTTAATGATATATTCAGGTAAGTTCGGGTAACAGAGTTGCTACCTATTTTGGGGAAAGGGACGCCAACCCTGCTTGACATTTGTTCATTTTGTGGTTGTTTGTTTGTATTTGTTGTCTGTCTCTCTAATGTTGAGAACTTGATGTGGATCTGAAACCGGGTCTTCGAATTTCGTTCTTTTGTGTTCTTTTTCTCCAACGGCAACCTTTTAGATTATATGAAGTAATGTATAAAAATAAAATATTGATTAATTCTGGTTAAACCTTATTCAATATTGTGCAGTTTTTTTTTTTTTTTTTTTTTTTTTTTTTTTTTTTTTTTTTTTTTTTTTGTTTTTGTTTGTTTTTTTGTTTGTTTTTTGTTGTTGTTTTTTTTTTTTTGTTTTTTTTTGTTTTTTTTTTTTTGTTTTTTTTTTTTTTTTGTTTTTTTTTTTTTTTTTTTTTTTGTTATTTGATAAGTTGTCTCATTCAATAAATAAAACGTGAAAGAAAACTGGGTTTTAATCGGAACGCTTTGCTTATTTGTATGCAACAGTACACCGTATATGAGAGACCCCATGTATTAAAAACCTGATTTCCATTATCTAATATTATAGAAAAGAAAACAATGAACATTGTCAAGAAGATACGCAACTTCTGCCAAAGGAGATAATTTTTGTGACTTCCTATTTGCTTTTCTACCCACCCAGCCCTTTCTAAAATGGGACCTAGAGTACTCCTTTTTCAGTAACTATTTTGTCAGAATCGCCTGCCTGAAATTATATTCATTCCCCTTAAGATGAAAATGTTGAACAAAACCGTAAAGAACACATAAGAAAAACACTTTTGTCTTAGGATTGTCTTCACAAATACAATTATGTTGATATATCAGTCTTAATAATAGGAATCAGAAATAAATTTGTAAGGTGGAAAACTGAAAAATAATTACCTTTAACCGAACTTGTCAGTCTCCAGTGTTTGCAGTAGGACTTCCATGAACTTGTGTTCGTAGCAACTTCTTCTATTGATCTTTCAAGGCAGACATTGACAGTCACATGTCCAACAGATTTACCTATTTAGATCAAATCCTGAGCAGTATAAGTGGGTGGAGCTTAGGAAACATAATTGATGAGATATTCTGTTAACTGTAATACTTTCAACTATGATTCATGTGCATATGAAACAAATTGGAAATATAGAAAAAAATGAAAGAAAACGACAGAGAGTAGAAATAAAATCATACTATTATTTTCTTGTTTTATCACTTAGTAATTTGCGTATGATTTTATTATTTCCTATTTTAGTGTGTATAAAGTGTATTATATCAGTTTTAGCAGTAAAAAAATAAGACTTAATTACATTTTAGATTTTTATTAAAATTAATTATTTCTGTGAATAAGGCTTACAGGCTTACTCAGAAGGACATATCCTCCTTAAAGAATGTATTATTACAGACTACAGAATACATACGAGTATATTTATTAAATAAGAAATCTAACAGGTTGCCTTTGGAAACAAAGAACGCACAAATAAAAAAAGAAACGAAAATCGGAGACTCGGTTTCATTAAGTCTCTTTGTAGTTTACGAGGCTGCATACGCCCCCAAGTACTGGCTTGAGCGGCATTCGATTTTCAAAGTATCCAGAATGGTCTCAATGAGCCCAAGTAAATGAAAGTATAAACTGCACAAAGATTAAGTTGGGGTGAGACGTTTTACGGCCGCCACACGTCACTTAACACTAGCTGCGCTGAAGTAAAATATATTGAAAAATCTAAAATGTCGCCTTGGGAAACAAAGAACACACAAAAGAACGAAAATCGGAGACTCGGTTTTTAAGCCTCACTTTTGTACATGATAAATAAGATAAAACCTCGTTATCACAGTACAAAACTAAAACTTAATTATGAGAGTCTATACTGCATATATAACAGTTAGACTATACTTCTTATAATACAGTTAAAACGTTGTGTAGTAGGTTACACATTACACATTTTCAAATACAGTCGAACCTCGTTATCTCGAACTCACTTACTTCGAATTACCGCTTATCTCGAGGTGAAAATCTGGTCCCTGTTTTAACATGAAACTATGACAACAGGTAACAAAATAATGTGGAAAAGAGGAGAAATTGCTCCTAAGGAGCAATTTCTCCTCTTTTCCACATTATTATATTATATATATATATCTAACTTCAGGAGTCAAATTACATATTCATTTGTTAAATGTGGTTGTTCAATTTATTGTTTTCCTCACTCTCTCAACTCTGATATGTCGAGGTATGGATATCTCGAAGTGTTTCAGTGAGTCCCTTGGAATTCGAGATAACGAGAGTCGATGGCAGGTTTTGGAAAATACGTGTTCCAAATCCTTATTGGACATAAACAAGCATGGTTTGTCAGTGTCCGTCAACTATGCCAATAGAGTTTTCGCGGTCACTTCGCAAAACAATATTCGTTAGATAGTTGTGTGGGGGGGAGGGTATAGGGGATAGTTGGAGGGTGAGACGGCGGTGTCTTTGTGTTGTTGCTGTTTGCACTGCCAAGTTCATGCTTCCAATGGTGACCCTGACTAGGACTACATTTTTTGCAGATCTCAAAACATAGATGTTCTATTCATAATTGTTCGTATCGTGTTTGGCGTGTATGTGTGAGAGAGAGAGAGAGAGAGAGCATAATAGTGTTTTTCGGCGGCATATGTTACTTTTGGGTATACGAAACACTACCAGAGCTGATTATTTGTCTGAAAACTAGGTTGAAGGTTACAATAAGGTCAGTGAAGACAAATAGTAAACACGACGTCCAGGAAGAGTCACAATCACAAAACATAGCCTACCACTGACACCAAGAGATAGAGTACACAAAACGTACAAACCGTGACAGACAACGTACAAGTTATAAACCAACGAAAAAAAGGGACGTTTTCCCATACGAGATGATCACAATGCCAGAGAGGACCTAGAACACAACAATAAGACAACACTCAGCACAATAATTCAAAGCACAGACAGTACCGGTAGGTCGATTGTCTCTCAGTGTGGGCTACCAATATGGTCCTGAACGGGGACTGCAGACTGTGTCATTAAACGCTTAATTTCCTGGGCCCAGTTGTTCAAAGCATCGTTAGCTAAATGAGCTCGTTAGTGGGAAGAATGTTAGCTGTTCTAGTAAGTACAATATCTAATTTACAGATATGTTTCTGCCATATTTAATGACCAAAATTGTAACGATACGTTATCTAACGACATTGTTCGTTTTGAACAACTGGGCCCGAACATATTAAATGATCAAAATTTTAACGATACGTTAACTAACGACATTGTTCGTTTTGAACAACTGGGCCCTGTACATTAAGCAAAAAAGTGCAGACGCGTTCTGCGGCGTCTGATCTGGGTCTGCATTGTTTGCGAATGTCTCAGATCAGGTATTACAGATAACTTAAACCAGTAATCTGATGTCACAGTAACAAGAATAGTGCAGATACAAATAACCGTTACCTGGATTTCATACAAACGCGCAATTTGATCTCATTGTTCAATGATAATGACGTGGACAACAACCTTAAAGAAATTGCGGTGTATATATACTTAGGCTCGATTGTAAACAATCGACCCAAAAACGAAATTAAACCCGCAGTGAGCAGACTCAAGGCACCAAAATGAAGAAAAATACTAGAACCACCACCATAGAAAGTTCAGTAGTTAAACCTATCGAGTAAGGGGAGTTAAATTGAACTAACTGGCGCCAAATGTTTGTTCGAATGTAGTAAAAATATAAAGTAATAAATCTCAATACAGACTCAGTCAGTGCAACATCGCAGAAAACATTTAAATCAAGTTAAACAAGAGAGGACTCGTGGCAAACACCTAAGACACTGGCAGCAAGAGCTAAAGAAAACAACTAACTGAGCTACGGAGGGCCCAAGCAGGGACATCATATCAAGCATTATATCAGGCATCAGCTCACTAATGGAGGGTTTAGGTCGGCATCGTGAAAGAGTCTGAGACCCGACCCATCGCCGTGCGAGTGAAGAGCATATCTATTGACAATGGTTAGTTTAAACAATATTTTATTCAGCATTCTTCACATATACATAGCATAATATTATATGGTACAGGATTAGATAAAAAGCTTAGAGCTTATAATTGACAATGGTTGGATTACAAACTAAGCTGTAGTCGCAAATGATATATGGTATATCCTCTCCTTTCATAACAGTAAATAATTTAAATTCAGTTAAGTGAATTACTTATGATTAAATCTTTTAATATAACTATTATGGGATAGAAGATAGTGATAAATAATTGAAATTACTGATATCATATCGAAAATTATTCAGTAAAGCTGTAAGAGCATATAGAATACATATAGAATACATAGACAAATAGAGACGGGGCACAGCAATTTCTACAAACTCGCAAAAAAGGTCCATCAAGCATTTGCGCTGGCTGCTCAGAATCATTCTTTCGCGCTCTTTGGACAGACAAAATCCGGACTTTCTTTAGACGGGCAACAGACGTACGAATGTGTAGATGCTGATCTGAGTATTCGCTGAGCGCACGTAATCCTATAGAAAACGCTGTGTCCCGGTTTAATCAATCCATATAGAATAGCTCGACTACAATTGGCACCCTGGGCCCAGTTGTTTCAAAGCATCGTCAGCTTAACGAGCTGGTTAGTGGTCGGGGGTGGTCGTGTGTGGCGAAGGTGTCGTGTATCTTAGGTCACTGTGGCGTCCAACTGATACTGGCTTACAGTTGGGCAAGACCTGCTATCTTTGTATCAGGTAAGGGTAGAGGGGAATGTTTTTATTTCTTCTGTTTCTTCCCTTTCATGCCTGTTCCTCTTTCTTCCCTGTATCTATCTTTCATCTCCTTTATTATCTCTTCTATATCTTTTCTCCCTTTCTCTGGGAGACGACACAAAATGGCCCGCAAGAATTGACGTGTCGTTAAACCCCAACATAATCAATCAGTCGTTAGTGGTCAAAATTTTAATTATTCTAGTAAGTACAATATCTAATTCACAGGTATTTTTGCTGAAAAAATGTGAGTAGCTTTTGCAAATGCAAACGCTATTCACATTTTTTTTTCAGCAAAAAATATTAGCGTATATGCCATATTAAATGATCAACGTTTTAACAATACGTTAACTAACGGCATCGTTAGTTCTGAACAACTGGGCCCTGGCATTCATCGGATGTAAACACATGTATAAGGCCTTGCGGGTTGGCTGATGTCTATAAATTCACATGTGGTTTTTCTGGCTGACTGCATTTGTTACTTACTCAATGTAGAAAATCAGAGGCAGAGTCATTTACTTTTATCAGCAGCTGGTATAGAAAATATACTGAAATCAGGATATGATGCACGACTCGCAACACCGCAATGACTTGATTATCGATATCTAGCAAGTCCTTTGATTAAATCCCGTTGATATCAGTCAGTAAGCCAAAAATTATCAAAATATTCCGAGCAGTTTCATATTTCAGTTTTGCGTCGACGAGGCAATTATAAAGAATTCTGGCATCTGACAATTTCATTTGTTAGGTCTTGTCCATATCTATCAATAACTCAAACATTACCAAAATATTCCCAACGGATTGAGCGTTATGGCAGTTATCATATTTTCACATTTTATGCCCGCCACAAAAAGGTGGCGAGGGTATTATGTTATTCCGTCCGAAATTTTGAGTGTTCGTCTGACTGTCGTCCGTCAGCGCTTCCATTATTCGTGTCCGCTCCATAACTCTGATACCGTCAGAGATATTGTCACTGAACTTCACACAAATGTAAAGCACTATGAGATGACGTGCAGAATATATGAACCGTAACTCTGGTTTGCCTACTTTTGGAGTTTTAGCCCTTTTAGCCATTTCTACCATGTATTCGTGTCCGCTCTATAAGGTAAAAGATAGATAGATAGATAGATAGATAGATAGATAGATAGATAGATAGATAGATAGATAGATAGATAGATAGATATTCTTTATTTCCTCCACTGATGGAGAGTTAACTAGTATTAACATGGCATAACATATAACATACATACAATACATATTATATATATTGGTCAAATAGAAATGAGATAGTATGTCATTGAGCTATATACAATAAGTTGACATTAGTGGCATAGTTGAATTATATTATGCCCCTGAGTACCACCAGACCAAACATGCGACGACAACCTACGTATAACCGCTAACAACCAGCCAACAACCAGCCAAACATTACTAAGAGATCGCTTGTACAATAAGTATTCAAGCTGTAATGGACAACGCTTCTTATACTCAGATAGTGGACACCATGTTCTCGTGTCCGCTCTCTAAGTTCAAAACCGTTCCAGATATTTTGATGAAACTTCTCACAAATAGAAAGCACCATAAGACAACGTGCAGAACACAAATATCGTAACTCTGGTTAACATACTTCAGCAGATGCGGCCCTTTGAACATAGTAGATATTGAAAATAGCCATTTCTACTATGTTTTCGTGTCCGCTCTGTAAGTTGAAAACAGATATTTTGATGAAACTTCACACAAATGTAAAGCATCATAAGACAAGGCGCAGAACACAAGAACAGTAACTCTGGTTAACCTACTTTTGGAGATATGGGCCTTTGAACTTTGAAAATAGTGATTTCTGTAATATATTTGTGTCCACTCTGCAACGAAACTGGTCGGGAGATTTTCTTGAAACTTTATGCAAATGTATATCATCAATATACCATTTGCAAAACACAAGAACCGCAACTCTGACTTACCTGCTTTCGGAGTTACCGCCCTTTGAATGTTGTCAATAATGATCCAACCCATATACGTGTGTCCTTTCTATAACAGTTTCAGAGATTTCCTTGACGCCTTGCAAAAATGTTAAGGGACATAACATTAGAACATATTTTCTTTTTGATAGAGTTATGGCACTTGTTTGATGTAAATGTAGTGGCGGGACATGGTGCAGTGCTTGCAGCGCTTTTATTTGCCTCGGCGCTATTTATAACTATTTATAAAGACATCTGGCATTTGACAATTTCATCTGTTAGGTCTTGTTCAATATGTATCTGCATGCCAAAGATTATCAAAATATTCCAAGCGGTTTAATAGTTAAAGTGATATTCACAAACTGATTACGGACGGATGGTTATGCCTCGGCGAGGCTATTTATAAAGAAATCTGACATTTGACAATTCTATTGGTTAGGTCTTGTGATCATGTAACTGCATGCTAAAAATAGTCATAGCGATTTCACAAACTGATTACGGGCGGACATGTTGATTATAGGGCCTCCTTTCGGATGACTTTAAGCGGTCGTGCAATATTATTAACCTTTACCACTCTCTGGGCATTTTCAGCAGCAACAAATTGATTATATTTTTCTTATTTTTTCCAGAAAACAGGATTCGACATTTCATGCAAATTGTCTCCTAAGGAGACAATTTGCATGAAATGTCAAATCCTGTTTTCTGGGAAAAATAAGAAAAATATTTCAAAATGTCGTCTGCTGAAAATTTTACCCAGAGTGCTAAGCGTTAGCTGATGTAGAAGCACTATTCTAACGTCAGTGTTGAGTTGACGATTAAAATCCTTGTCAACAACATATGTCGAAACATGCCTCTCTGAATGTGCGTAACATTTTCCCAGTCTGAGATGGACAATAAATTGAAATCCTGCTTTAAGGGGAACGGATTCACGTGGCGAAATTTCAGAATTTTTTCAAGGAGACAACTTTTTAGGACTATCTTTTTTTCTTGCACATCGTGTAACTATTAAAAATGAGTATATTCTGAAGGGAAATAATGTCTTTCCTTTTTGAGTAAAATTCAGAAGGGGACAAAAGCAATGTGGATAGAATGGCTTCCCTTGTAAGTATATCTATTCCCCTTAAGCGACTATATGAGCCAGCGATCGACAAAACCCTACGATTTGAGTCTTTGCTGGTCGCACTAGTCTTATTAGCTGTTAGCCTAACGCTAATGACGTCATAGGTGTACAGTAACGCCGTATTTTGAAATGAGTTTATTTGTATAATAATGCAAATAACCGATATACAAACGTCTGATCAGAATCTTCACGGGTATTTTCAGACTGGCTTCTGTGTTATTATTGTTATTATTTTTATTATTGTTATTATTTTTCTGAATATTATTCTCTCTCTCTCTCTCTCGATCTCTCTCTCTCTCTCTCTCTCTCTCTCTCTCTCTCTCTCTCTCTCTCTCTCTCTCTCACACACACACAGATCCCAGATTTTTCCCTTTATCAATTCCTGTTCATTACGAAAACATGTCTATTCAAATATACTGAACAGTTTACCACCAAAACTGAAAATTTTCAGATAAAAATTCTGAGGCGGTTCTAACGAGTACCTACAATCTATGTTTTTGAGCAGAAATAAGAAAAAATAATGTATACCCCAGTAAACCTCAGTTTTACTATATAAAAGTGGAGTTTAAGGGGGTCATATAGGCATGTTTTCGTGATGTCATACAGAAACGACTCTATCTTTTCCCCAAAAGTACGTAACTGATTAAAGCATTAGAAACTGTATCAGATTGTATACCTTTGAAAGAAAACAGAAAAACTAGAGTATGGAGACAGACTATGTTATGAGCCAGCACAAGACAAAACCAACAAAATGGGATGTGCGCCCAGCGAAGACTCAGATCAGCCTGGGCGTCCACCCACTCTGTGGGTAGCTCAGGAACAAAGTTTTCTTTATGCGAACAGCGAAGACTCAGATCAGCCTGGGCGTCCACCCACTCAGTCGGTAGCTCAGGAACAAAGTTTTCTTTATGCGAACAGCGAAGACTCAGATCAGCCTGGGCGTCCACCCACTCAGTGGGTAGCTCAGGAACAAAGTTTTCCATTACGAAAAAACGCCTATTCAAATGTACAGAAAATTTTAAGTCCAAAAAATGAAAATTTTCAGATAAAAAAACTCTGATATTTTTCATATTTCTGTTCAAAACATAGATTGTGGGTACTCGTTAGAACCGCCTCAGCGAGGCGGTTCTAACGAGTACCCACAATCTATATTTTTGAGCAGAAATAAGAAAAACAATGTATACCCCTGTACTGCATAAAAGTGGGGTTTGAGGGGGTCAAAATTATATAGGCATGTTTTCGCGATGTTTATGCGAACAGCAAAAACTCAGCTCAGACTGGGCGGATGCGCAGGCTGATCTGGGTCTTGGCTGGGGGCAAATGCCATTTTGTAGGTTTTGTCATGCGCGGGTTTATAACGCAGTCTGTTTCCATACTAACTTATAACATAGCCTGTCTCTCATATTTCTTACTAGTGTGATGCTTAGGATGAGAATGGTATTTGAGCCAGCGCACGACAGAACCTACAATAAGACCTGTGTGGCCAACAATGATCGGCCTGTACATCCACCTATTGAGGCAATGGTTCTCGTTTATCTTTCTTTGGATAGCTCGATTGTTGCAGAAGGCACATGCGATCAGCGAAGACTCTGATCAGACTGCGCGGATGCGCAGGCTGATCTGAGTCTTCGCTGGTCGCAGAGGTCTTATTGTAGGTTTTATTGTGCGCTGGGTCATTTATCAAAGGACATGCAGTACCAATTATGTTAAATTATGACTGGCATCAAGCTTATTATTTTCAATTATAGCCTCAGGTGCACACTACCTTCATTTCATATCAGATATTTCTGGCATCAAGCTTAAAAAATGTAAATGTAAGTCGTGACTATTGCAAGACGATAAGGGGGACCAGATATACCCAGTAGGTTTCAAATCAATGTTGACAAAGCAGACATTTTCTTTACTTCCTGTTTGCTCTTCTTCAAACAAAAACCTGCGACAAATGGATCCAATCGAGGCTGACTTAGAGCTGGGCATGACCTGCTATCTTTGAAGCAGGTAAGGGTAGAGGGTGAACGTTTTTTTTTTATTTCTTCTGTTTCTTCACTTTCATTCATTTTCCTCTTTCTCTCGTGTCCCTCTCTTTCATCTCCTCCACTTTCTCTTCTGTTTCTCTTCTCCCTTTCTCTGGGAGACGACACAAACTGACCTACCAGGGTTGACGTATCGTTGACCCGCAATACAATCAAATGTTTAAGGAAAGAATTTATTCCTAACGATAGCCAAGTCTTTCATCTTAGAGTAAACACCAGGGCCCAGTTGTTCAAAACATCGTTAGCTTAATGAGCTCATTAGTGGTCAAAATCTTAACAGTTCTAGTAAGTACAATATCTACACAGGTTATTTTTGCTGAAAAAATGTGAGTTAGTTTTGAACAACTGGGCCCAGATTGAACGCTTCTTGGCCTAGTTGTTCAAAGCATCGTTAGCTTAACGAGCTCGTTCATGACAAACTCGTTAACTGCTGTAGCTAAGGTATTTTCAAATACAGTGATACTTTTCCTGCAAAAATGTGTGTAGCTTTTGCAGTGCAAACACATGTCACTGTATTTTCCAAATTTCAATATATAGAAATTTTAACGACACGTTAGCTAACAACTTCATTAAGTTTTGAACAACTTGGCCCTAGCGTATA
Source organism: Anodontia alba (assembly GCA_964016985.1). Classification (NCBI taxonomy): domain Eukaryota; kingdom Metazoa; phylum Mollusca; class Bivalvia; order Lucinida; family Lucinidae; genus Anodontia; species Anodontia alba. Next base: position 2,718,571 of record OZ024829.1, read on the forward strand.
ACAGAGACTGTACGGTACTTATTACCATGCATACAAGGCATTTTGCTTTCATGCTAGACATTGTAAGTACAGAATATCTTAAATGCATATCCAAGAATTTAATGGTGCCAAGAAATGATCTGAACTTACCTTGATATCTGCACCATGGGACGTTTATTAGTTGAAACATCGGTACAAGGGTTTATTTCATCTTTTGATTTTAATGACTTAAAAAAGATAGAAATGAGGCATACTGAATTGAAGAAAAAGACTACTAATAATCTCATACTAATAGTTCCCAACATTTGTTTGACCTTTGACGTCGCCGTGGCCATAAATTAAAACTCCACCCTACTGATGTTTACTATAGACCAACGAACAAATTTAGTATGGCTGCCCGCCCAGCATAATGAAATTGTCATCAAATATCCAATTTCGGGCTAAATATCATTTTAATTTCTCTTTTTACTGCTAAAGGCAATAACAATAGGATTTTACAAACAGCGTAGATACAGGTAAGACGGCTCATAATGACCGTGTCATCAGTAACTACGCTGTTTGACATCCAGTCTTTCAACTTTATATATAAACTTCTTTCCAATGGTTAGTTTGTTTAAAAAAAAACAGACGACTGAAATTTGGCACCGAAAGTGTTAAATATTGCTGTCTTTAACCCATTTACGTTAAGTGGACTCGTCTACCTCAATGCTTTTGGAGTGGTTTATTTCCGATAGCGGGCTGTCAGGTTAATCTTACTATTTTACTATTACGTGTGCTACGTTTTATAGAAATTCCTTTAGTTAATGCAAACAGTTTAGACCCTGATCAGACGCCTCGTTCTTTCTGGGTTTGCACTTTTTCTGCGCATCTGATCTGGGTTTGCACTGTTTCGCAGTCTCCAGACTAAAACGGATTCCCGAGCTTGGCATGACAAGGAGATTATTAGTAGGAGGGATGGTTAGTTGTTCCACTGACAAAATTCCTTACTTTTGAACTCAGATGTAGATCAGTGTCATAAAAATGCTGGAATATCTAATCGAAAATATTTTTGTGGAGTTCGGCGGACGCATATTTCAGCAAACTATCGGTATACCGATGGGTACTTACTGTGTACCGTTGCTTGCCGACTTGTTTTTATACTCGTACATGTATGAGGCGGAGTTTGTACAAAGTCTCCTCAAAGCAGACAAGAAACACCTTGCACAACAATTCAATTTTACCTAAAGATATATCGATGATGTATTGTCTCTGAAAAACACAAAATTTGCAGAGTATTTGGAATTCATATATAAACGTGAACTTGAAATAAAGGAAACAACGGAGACGGCAGCCTCCTCCTCATACTTGGATTGTTATCTCTACATTGACAATGAAAGCTTACTACTAGGCTATACGACAAACGGGATGACTTCAATTTTCCCATTGTTAACTTTCCATTCCTGAGCAGTAATATCCCTTCTGCACCAGCATACGGCGTTTACGTTTCACAGTTAATCCGTTATGCCAGAACCTGTTCAAATTATCAGGACTTCATGGAGCATGGGAAAGTGCTCACAACAAAGTTGTTGAGTCAGGGATATCCAAAAAACAAAATGGTAGCAACACTTAAGAAATTCTATGGGAGACATCATGATCTGGTCAATCCTTACAATGTGGCAGTTTCCAGAATTGTTTCTGATAATTTTGCCAATGACGAGCCATAAGAAGACTTCCAAAATACGCTTCTACCTACATTTCCTTCGTTCAGGTCTGTGGGCATGGTAGGCGAAGCTTGCCTACCAAGTAATGCTTACTATCCGTGAACGCCTGATTACACCCCTTTTTTCTGGGGTCCATGTCTGTTGGTTTGAACATTCTGATTCGTCATTCGTTTACGGATTTATGAGTTTGGATTATGACTTGGGTACCATGATCACAACTACTTTGAACACCGTATATGTATGCAATGAGTAAGAACAACATATGTTATCCTGGAGCATCACGAAATCATAAGTTCTTTTAAAATAGTGAGTAAAAAAATCTTAACTAGTGTTAATAATAGTCTTTAAATGTCAAGACTGTTCCAATTTTAATTAACTACCTTTGAATGAGTTGACCGTAGTTTTACAGCGCAGGCTATTATTAGCATAAACATGATTTTATCAACTTTTAATTCTCCTAGATGTCCGAATTTTATGCACCCCCTAAATCATGTGCAATATTATGTTTGATAACAAATGCGAAAGTAATTTCAAATCTTAATCTTCACTGCAAATGGTATTTATATGCTTTTAAAGTAGTTTCAAAATGTTCTTAATAATGACCTAATATTCTTACAATTCTTGATGCAGTTATACCATTTGATCTCTTAATTTTAGATAAAACTGCATTTTTTAGAATGTATGTTTGACGTTTGTGTCTCGTATGTGTACATGTCATATTTTTGCTCTTTTCAAGTAACGTGTTTTAGAGAATTTAGTATGCTAGTACAGGGCCACTTTGTAGAATGGCTATATTTAGCTATATGTGTCACCCTCTTAAAATACTGTGTAAATAAAAAAATAAATAAATACCTATATAATTTTGACCCCCTTAAACCCCACTTTAATGTAGTAAAACTGGGGTTTACAAGGGTATATATTTTTTTTTCTTATTTCTGCTCACAAAAATAGATTGTGGGTACTCGTTAGAACCGCCTCGACGAGCCGGTTCTAACGAGTATCCACAATCTATGTTTTGAGCAGAAATATGAAAAATATCAGAATTTTTATCTGAAAACTTTCAGTTTTTGGTGGTGAAATTTTCAATATATTGTTTTTTATAAAGAATAAGAATAAATATTTATCTGAATATTGCTCTTATCTGGACCTGCACGAGTCATATTAAAGACATCAAGTGAAGTGTTTTCGGTATAAAAAGACGTAAACAACAAAAAAAATAAAATAAATTTAAATCAGGGTCCAGTTGTTCAAAGCATCGTTAGATGAACGAGCTCGTTAGTGGTCAAAATGTTAACAATTCTAGTAATTACAATGCCTAATTCACTGGTATTTTGCTGAAAAAATGTGGATAGCTTTTGCAAAAATATTAGCGTATTTGCTGTATTTAATGATCAAAGTTTTAACGATACGTTAACTAACGACTTCGTTAGTTTTGAACAACTGGGCCCATGTTTACAACTGATGAATTCAGAGAATTCGCCTAATAGACTTTCACCCCACATATCCCTATTTTTTCCTTTATATTATGGGAATATACGAGCGTATAAGCATTTACGAAGAACGTGTTAAAGCTGTTGTTGTATGCGACAGTCGGTGTAAACCGAACACTGAAAATTGTCTTCATAAATATATTTAGCTTCCGATAGCCAGTAAGATTTAACCTTGTCAAAACGGTCCCTTTTATTGCTCTCTTGAAAGTAAAAGGCACATGGTTTCATGGGTATTAATACTTCAGAGTAGCATCGGGACCCAGGGTGAAGTTAGCTAGCTGCAAAAGTGCTTTAAACCCCCCGGTGGTTTGCTCTACCGACCGTTCTAAAGCGGTGGTCCCGGTGTTAGTTTTACTCTTTGTTGCTTTGTGGTTTATTCTACGAGGCGATTTGTTGTATGTCTTTCCGTGTGTCATTTTGTTCTTGTGTTTTCAGTCCTTTTAGTATTGCGATTACCTCGCTTGGGGAAGAGAGAGCTAATCTTAGTGCTTTTCGTACGTTTGTTCGGTTTGTGCTTGTTTAGTTTTGTCGGTTTCCTCTTCCTCTTGGGGTCTGGGAAGGGCTGCGGTTTGTGATTGTGGCACTCCCTGGACTTTTCTCTTACCTTTTTTTCAAAGAATTCTATGCCGTTTCATAAAAAAAAAAAAAAAAAAAAAAAAAAAAAACGTCTAAAAGATTGCACTTCGAAACAAAAAACACATTACAGATAGAAAATGGGAGACTCGGTTTTATTGAGACTCTTCATGACCAGTAATGAAGTTTGCAACACTGCTTACGCCTTCTAGCGTATACATGAGCAGAACTTCATTTTCAAAGTACCACAGTGGGCCCAATGATTCCAAAGAAAACGAAAATATATTTTGCTCTATGGCGAAGTACGGAGAGACGTTCTACGGCCGTTGTATAGATGTTCATAAAGCCGATTCTTTTCAATAGTGAACTAACTTGTGATAGTCGCAATCAACCTGCACATAATCTTCGCGAGGGGTTGCTGGAGTATAGATAGATAGATAGATAGATAGATGATTTTTTTTTTTTTTTTTTTTTTTTTTTTTTTTGGCAAACAGGCGTTTGTTTTCTGTGGTATGGTGGCAAGTAATAAAAATAATGATTCAGCATGCGAGTAGATATACTGAAAAAATATATGTTTACTGTAGAAAAAAATGTTGCAGTGAAAAATATTAAGTTTTTTTTGCTGTCAGAAGGGTTTTCAAACAGATTTTATACTTAAAAATTAATGTATAATGACGATCATAAAACCTAGAAAATGTTTTATGACATTTATAATACTGGTATTCCTATAAGAATGTTTAGCAGTTACAAGTTTATTAATTTAAATTGCGTACTGCAATATACGCTGTTAATATATATTAACAGATCCACACTGCATGCTCTGCAAAACTAATCTAAAGTAAAACAAAAGTTTGATAATCAGAACATATTATAGTATCTTCATTTTATAGATCTAGCTTCCGGTTGTGGTTTCAGAATCATCATAACACCATATGAGTCCCAACGTCTGAAAACTGTAAAAGATAAGTCCAGGGATTGCCACAATCACAAGCCGCAGCCCTTCCCAGACACCAGGAGGACGAGTAAACAGACAAAACCAAACAAGCGCAAATCTAACAAATGTACGAAAAGCACAAAGATTAGCTCACTCTTCCCAAAGCGAGGTAATCGCAATGCTAAAAGGACTGAAAAACACAAGAACAAAATTACACAAGTCAAGACTTAAAACAAATCGCCTCGTAGAATAAACCACAAAGCAACAAAATGTAAGACTAACACCGATACTACCGCCTTAGAACGGTCAGAGGAATAAACCACCGGGGCTTTAAACATGTTTTTAACACTTTTACAGTCAACTAACTTCATCCTGGGTCCAATGTCTCTCTTAATCACAACTAGTAAAACAGAAAGCAAACTGGGCAGCTGTTGAACGTAACCAAATTGCTAGCATCACAACACAACTAGTAAAACAGAGAGCAAAAGGGGCAGCTATTGAAAACGTTGACCACAATGCTAGCATCACAACACATATAGAAAAAATTGAAAGTAATGCGGGAACCACAAAGCTACAAAGAGCTACAAAGAGTAAGAACAACACCAGGACCATCGCCTTAGAACGGTCAGTAGAATAAAATATTACCTTCTCAAATGTGCGCCCGGCGAAGATTTAGATCAACCTGCGCATTCGCGCAGGTTGATCAAAATCTTCACTGGGCTCATTTTGGTTAGACAAGGATGCAATGTTTCTTCATGTGGACGGACAATAACACGTCACTTTATGAGCCGCAACGTCAGAAATCGTACCTTCAGACGTGCCTCCAGCAAAGATTTAGATCAATCTGCTCTGGATGCAGTTTGAATAGCCAAGTATGCAATGTTGCTTCATACTTAGACTTTCATCAGACTACACTAACGCTGTGGCTCATATGTAATACTCAGCACTCAGATACTTTAGCTATTTTATCCATATGCCAACCTAATCACCCTAGTCAGTCAGTGATACCACGGCTAGGAGCAATATTGACATTGTTTACCAAATCAATACTGCAACCTTTGATTAGGCAGCAAACAGCACGAATACCCGTGTATGTGCTGTTCGCATGACAAATAAATTTCGATCCCTCGACCTCACCCCTATATGGCTCATATTAATTACACAAGCAAAGTTTTAATTTCAAAAGTTTATTAATTTACAAAAAATAAATTCGTTTCTTATTATCATAAAGGAACGAAGTACATAAATAAGGACGAAATACAAACAGAATACTACTGAATGATGTATATCACAGAACATAGTATTCCACATGTAAATGGAATATTAGAAAGTGTATCTAACGTTTACATTTATAAAATATATAAAGAAATATAATCTCATATATGTACATATGTATTGTGTGCAATGTGAGAGCATGTACCTTTGGACAAGTACAAATCCCCACGGTCCGATCAGCCTTCACTGGATACTCTAGGTACAGCAAAGGATCCAAGTTTTCTATCCGCATGCAGCGAAGATTCTCATCATTTTGTGCAGATGCACAGGATGATCTGAGTCTTCGCTGTGTGCACATGTCCTGAGATACATATAGTTTGTCACGTTGTCGCACGGTTATAACTCAACCTGTTTCTTGCTATTGCTTTCGATGCAATGCAAAAAATCCGAAAACATATGTGAAGCTTAACTTCGACACACTCAAGAGGCTTTCCGAACGTTCTAGGCAGAGCTTCGTAAACTTTTTAATGGAGACATTAACTTCGCATATAAATTGTTCACAGGAAACATCACGAAAACATGCCTATATAATTTTGACTCCCTTAAACCCCACTTTTATATAGTAAAACTGGGGTTTACAGGGGTATATATTATTTTTCTTATTTCTGCTCAAAACATAGATTGTGGGTACTCGTTAGAACCGCCTCGCCATTTCTGCTCAAAACTTAGATTGTGGGTACTCGTTAGAACCGCCTCGGCGAGGCGGTTCTAACGAGTACCCACAATCTAAGTTTTGAGCAGAAATATGAAAAATATCAAAAAATTTTATCTGAAAATGTTCATTTTTTTGGTGGTAAAATTTTCAGTGTATTTGAATAGGCGTGTTTTCGTAATGATAAGACACATTTTCATCCAAGCCCAGTATTGATCAGTCTATTTATAGAAAAGCATTACAATCTGTACCACTGTGTTGTAGCTTATTTGTTATTATGTTTTCGTAAAACGCCGGCTTTGCAACAAAAACACACAAACTTAATCCTAGTCCTGCTGAATCCAGTTTAGATCCAGATCAGTTGGCTTCAAAAGAAGCCAACTAATCTGGACCTGCAATGTTTGCCATTAAGGATGTAAATTTTTAGCAACCATCCGGATCAAGTAATCTGATTGCCTGAAAATTAGAAGTGGGAGTGGCATCCTAATTTATTCAGCAGAACAAAGGTTAAATATTCAATTTGGGAAGTGTTCATTCAGCTTGTTGAAGGGGACCAGTTGCACCTGAGTTGATTTTCAGCCATTTTGAATAAGGCAGACAACTTTCGTGACTTCCTGTGTGTTTTTCTAAACATTAAGTCCTTTCTGAAAACATGTCGACTCTAGAGGGAAAGAAACTGCTTCCCTTAAGTTAGCTGTGTCCTTTAGAGTAGACCCATTTTCAGAAGGAATGCAAATTTTTTTGACAGAGCTGTCTTCTCTAAAAGTGTATTTCTGCCCCTTGAAATGTTCGATCTATAAATACTGGTGTTTTGAAGGAGAATATGGTGTTTACTCATCGAAGAAATTGACATATGATATGGTTTGTGTTCATTGAAGAAATTGTCATATGACATATCAAAGAACGTATGCCTCAGATCTGAACCATACCTTTAAAGCACATGCGGATAGCTGTTCAGATCTGCCTGTACATCCAAACAGTATATATATAAAAATGCCCACTTTTCATGCCAGCTGAATCCTGAAAAAAGGTTTTATAACCTCGGGGCCTGGTCACTAACCTCTTAAAGAATGAATGGATACTATATGTCTATTGGCTATCACCAAACTGATTAGACAGAGTGTGATTAAGCAGGCCTATCAAGGACAATGTTACCATTACGAAAACACGCCTATTCAAATACATAGAAAATTTCACCGCAAAAAAACGGAAAATTTTCAGATAAAAAACTCTGATATGTTTCATATTTCTGCTCAAAACATAGATTGTGGGTACTCGTTAGAACCGCCTTGGCGAGGCGGTTCTAACGAGTACCCACAATCTATGTTTTTTTTAGCAGAAATAAGAAAAATATTGTATACCCCTGTAAACCCCAGTTTTACTGTATAAAAGTGGGGTTCAAGGGGGTTAAAATCATATAGGCGTGTTTTCGTGATGTAACATATGCCGCGATGACCTTCTTGAACGGGCCTCATCACACAGTGCGGGTCATTCCATTCATCTATCAGACAAATATTAATGTAACCCTTGTCATGCTGAATAAATTAAGATGCCACGCCCACTTCTAATTTCCAGCCAATCATATTTTTTGATCCGGGTTTTTGTTAGAAATTCACATATCTAATGATAAACAGTGCAGATCCAGATCAGTTGGCTTCTGAAGAATCTGGATCTAAACTGTTTGCTAAGACAGGACGTGTCGTGTTCAGCAAGAAAAGGGTTAACTCTCTCCATGTATAATACAACAAAAGATACTATTTGTATGTGTCCTACTGCGAAGTGTATGGCTTTATACATATGATTAATACACATCAACACCATTACATCTCCTTCACTGTCGAAACTTTCGAAAAAGTCTGGTTCTTTCAAGCATTTATACGAGAACTTTTATGATTTACATGTATAAACTGTTTTACCTGTATGATAAATAACGGCATAAAACAACACTCCAAGTTCGTGTCGTGTGAATAGTTATTATTTAGCGCATGTCTTTTACAATTATTCTGGGGTTTTCCCCGGATAGTTGCTTAGAACTAGATTATCTGCACTAAAAGTGAAGTTTCTTCTACATACGTTTGTTTTATTTCACTGAGTATCCTTAAGATATTAACAGCTAGTGAATTAAGAGTGACAGAGAGTTCATAACCTTTAAGGTGGTTATTTCAGCTGGAAATTACGAAAACATGCTTATTCAAATATAATGGCAATCACCATCACGAAAACATGCCTATAAAATTTTGACCCCCTTAAACCCCACTTTTATATAGTAAAACTGGGGTTTACAGGGGTATGCATTATTTTTCTTATTTCTGCTCAAAAACATAGATTGTGGGTACTCGTTAGAACCGCCGCGACGAGGCGGTTCTAACGAGTACCCACAATCTATGTTTTGAGAAGAAATATGAAAATTTTCAGGATTTTTTATCTGAAAATTTTCATTTTTTGGTGGTAAAATTTTCAGTATATTTGAATAGGCGTGTTTTCGTATTGATCACCAAAAACTGAAAGTTTTCAGATAAAAATTCTGATATTTTTCACATTTCTGCTCGAAACATAGATTATGGGTACTCGTGAGAACCGCCTCCCTAACGAGTACTCACAATCTATGTTTTGAGCAGAAATATGAAAAATAATGTATACCTCCGTCAATCCCAGTTTTACTATATAGAAGTGGGGTTTAAGGGGGTCAAAATTATATAGGTATGTTTTCGTGATGAAGTATTCTAAAAAGAACCCATGCAAATGCTGATATATTCGAAGCACTTTGAGGATGGATAAGCATGTAAAGCTACAAGCACCCACATTCGTCTTTTAGGGGAAAATGAATACACTTTCATAAGGGGCAAGTCTCTCACAGTTTTTGTACCTCCTTCCTGTAAGGGTCTACTCTAAATGTAAAAAATGCACTTAAACGAAGGCAAGTTGGTCATAGTTTTTATACCTTTTGACGACAAAAGGGCTACTCTAAATGGAAATAATGCACTTTTGTGGGAAACAAGTCCCTTAAAGTTTTTGTAACTCCTTTCTGAAAGGGTTCTTCTCTAAAATGTGTTCTACTCTAGAAGTGTTTTTCATTTTAGAGTTGAACCTTTTAAACCCTTGTCCTGCTGAACCCGGATATACTCTGCCTTTGCAAACAGTGTAGATCCGGATCAGTAGAAGCCAACTGATCTGGATCTGCACTATTTGTCATTCAGCATGTGAATTTATATCACCAACCTCGATCAAGCCTTCTGGTTGGCTGAAAAATTCGAAGTGGGCATGGCATCTTTATTTATTCAGCATGGCAAGGGCTGCGGTTTGTGATTGTGGCACTGCCTGGACTTTTCTCTTACCATTTTTTTTTTAAGAACAGGCTTGATGTGCAGGAAAGTAAATAGGAAGTCCAAACGTTGTCTTCCTTCTAACAGCGAATGACAATTCTACTAAGTATAACAACACCATTAACCCTTATCCTGCTGAATAATTTAATTAGCCGCACCCATTTCTGACTATCAGCCAATCAGATTACATCGTATTGAATGACAAACAGTGTAGATCCTGATCAGATGGCTTCTTCAGAAGCCATCTGATCTAGATCTACATTGTTTGCAAAGGAGGGGTTGACGTGAACAGCAGGATAAGGGTTAAATAAATAAGCATATGACCCTTATCGGGTATACGGGTAACAACGGTCGAGACCAGCATGCGCATTCCCACAGTATGATCGAGGCCTCCATTGCTCGCTTACAGAATCAATGGAGAGACAGACAGATGTATATATCATTTAAACTTAAGCTTTCTGAATTGAAATCTGTGCAAAGTCCCTTGTGGAAGAACTAGCTGCCGAAAAAAAATGGTTGTTCATTTTGGCAGTAAATCTGTTTACTTCTGTGTTTATTATTCTGCAATTAAACATGGAAATGAATGAATTCAGGTGACTAGGCACATGTGATTGATTTTACGCCGGTGTTTTTAGGGGAGATGGCTTTGTGACTTCATCAATATTTTTTTTTCTATTGACTCTTCCAAGGCGATTCCTCCTTTGCAGTTTTTGTTTGTTTGTGGATCGGTGATTTTGTATTTGGTGTTTGTTTTTTTCATTATTTGTTCCTCGTTCCTCCTGTTGGTGCCTCTGGAAGACTGTGCTACGTGAATATGGCATTTTCTGGATAGCTTCACTTATACTGTTCTTCAATTTTGCTTTCCTACATATCAGTTTGTATTTTTGTAAAGAAAAGAGTGTGAATTCTTAATTTTTAGTAGACCCGTATTTCAGAAGGGGATAAAATAATTTGACAAAGCTGCCCCGCCCCTAAAAGTTAACCCTCTGGAAGACTGTGCTACGTGAATATGGCATTTTCTGGATAGCTTCACTTATACTGTTCTTCAATTTTGCTTTCCTACATATCAGTTTGTATTTTTGTAAAGAAAAGAGTGTGAATTCTTAATTTTTAGTAGACCCGTATTTCAGAAGGGGATAAAATAATTTGACAAAGCTGCCCCGCCCCTAAAAGTTAACCCTCTGGAAGACTGTGCTACGTGAATATGGCATTTTCTGGATAGCTTCACTTAAACTGTTCTTCAATTTTGCTTTCCTACATATCAGTTTGTATTTTTGTAAAGAAAAGAGTGTGAATTCTTAATTTTTAGTAGACCCGTATTTCAGAAGGGGATAAAATAATTTGACAAAGCTGCCCCGCCCCTAAAAGTTAACCCAAATGATCTATTCTGGCATATTTCCATAATAATCAGAGTCCAGTATGTGTTCAATGAGAACTACGACACTACTATGCACTATGTATGTTTAAATGTCTGTCTTAGATAGAAAACCATGCCCGTTTCTGAAATGGCAAGAACGTCTTGTTTACGTAGTATTGACCCATTTTACAACTAGCGTCCATACAGGGACGCTGGCAAACAGGAAAGACCCCGATCAGACGCCACTGTACGCGGCGTCTGATCAGGGTCTACACTGTTTGCATTAAATACAGGAAATTTTATAAAATTTAAATAATAAAAACCTCGATCACCCCTGCTATTGGAATGGATCTGTCTAAAGAGTTACTGTAGAACAATCCACTCTGCTTAAAAGGGCTAATTAGTTTGAATTACAGATTAACCAGCTACCAAGCTTTCCTAGTACTAGATGATTTCCAGGGATCATTCTTTGTTGCCGTTGACACACTGGTATTTTTATTGGCTTGTCTTGATTTAATGGGGTCATTGCCTGGCTGTGATTTGAAGTGATCTTTCTTCTCAACTGTCTGCTTGGCATCTTTAGTTGATTTCTTCGCTTCCTTGGTTGATGTTGTAGCAGTATGTTTAGCGTCATTTGCTGTTTGCTTGGGTGTTGACTGTTTGTTATCGTATTTCTGAGCTTGTTTGTTTTCCTGTTTCTGAGCTTGTTTGGCTTGATTCTGTTGAGCTTTAGTCTGTTTTTGCGTTTGTCCGACGTCTTTTGTGGTACTAGAAGGTGCAGGCTTGGCCTTGAACTGACCTGGATTCTGCTCTGTAGAAGTGGGTGTATGTTGTAAACGAGAGTTGGTTAGTGGTTTTACTTGTTGTTGTTGTGATGCACCTCTCTTATCTCCCTCGTATTTGCTGATCATACGGGTTGCCTAAAATATGAGACAGGACCTGACAAACTGAGGCTTATGCTAAACAGTGGACGTGTTAAGGAGAAGTATTTGATAATAATTCTGTGATATTTGTCTAATTTTTTGCATATACAAAACATATATTTTGGGTACTCATATGAACCGCCGCCCTGAGACGCTTCAAATAAGTATCATAAATATGTTTTTATGGAGACATTGAGGCAATTAATTCTACAATTATCATAAAAATCCTTAACAAGTCCACTGCCTATATGCTAAGGAGAAGGCTTTGATCAACAGATCCATTTGCGCAGTCTAATCACAGATCAAGCATGTCGTTTTTTTTGTTTTTTTTTGGTGGTTTGTGTTTTTTTTTTTTTTTTTTTTTTTTTGTGTGTGTGTTTTTTTGTTTGTTTTTTTGAGTAAACGAATACTGTGGCAAGGGACTGAAAATACTGAGACCAAACTGTTTGAACGTCATTGTGATCTGGACTTTCTTGTAAGCATATTTGATATAAATACTGTTTTCCTAACAATCAACATATTGTATTCTAGCTTTTTTTTTTAAATTAAAAATATTTGCTTATATATTTTAACAACCGTCATTTTAAAAAGCGTCTATGATTTTCCATTTAGCAAAAGCAAATAATGAAAATTGTGACATACTGAAATAAAACAAAAACGGGTATTACATTCACATTTAGCTTAAATAGTCGGAACCTTGAACCCCTTATCACCCTTCTAAAATTCGGACGAAGTCTGATACATGTCTGAAACAGTTGGCTCATAATATCTGCTAATAGTGCAGGCACTGATCAGACGCCGCGTTTTAATACGGTTAATAGGGAAGTCTATCTTTCAATATAGCCAACTGTCCAAACGGAAATTTGGTTCTGTTTTCTCTTTGCGACAAACTAAACTATATAATGAAAAACAGTGTCCTGTTTCTATATATAATCTGATACACGCAAGACTACCCCTACTTTAATTCAAGAATTACAATTTTACGATAAATAAAAAGATGGCAGTCCGTATGTTCCGAAAACAAATCATCACTGAAAAGCAAGATACATATTCATATTGAATACAATAAATACAAGGTGTGTTCGGAAAGTTTCGGGACAAGTTCCGTAATACTTTTATTTCTTGATATATGTATATATATATATATATAGACGATTAATTCTATTGTAAGGTCAGGTAAGCGTGAGCGGGACACAGTGACGTTAATATTGAAACTGTCTGTAGAAATACAAGTTTGCTTTACATTAATGATCCACATTTCAGCCGCAAACAAGCCCAGTTGTTCAAAGCATCGTTAGCTTAACGAGCTCGTTCGTGGTCAAAATATTAACTGTTCTAGTAAGTACAATATCTAATTCACAGGTATTTTTTGCTGAAAAAAATTGAGTAGCTTTTGCAAATGCAAAGACTTCTCACATTTTTCAGCAAAAATATTAGCGTTTATTCCATATTTAATGATCAAAGTTTTAACGATACATTAACTAATGTATGATGAAACTGATATCACCGTCTTCTTTGACATGAATGGCGTCACCCTAAGCCATACAGCTCCTTCTGGAAAGACGGTGATAGTCCTCTACTATTCAAAGGAAAAACATATCATATTATCTATTCAATTGTTGTTACTTAAAATAATAAACTACAGGTACGTTCAGCATTTCAGATTAGTTCATAGTTCAACATGAAGAAAATATGCAAATGCATCGTTTAGGTGCTGAAACGTTACTCGTTAAGGGCAGTAAGAAAGAAGAGGGCAGGTCTTGTAGGCAAATTTTATCTTCAACATAACAACGATAACAACGTAACCCATCATACATCTGTCATTACCAAGCCAACACCAACTTTGCTAGATATATAACTATAACGCATCCCACGTACTCTCCATAGCTGGCGCCATGTGGCTTTTGGCTTTCTTTTCCCCACCATCAAGAACAAATTGAGAGGATCAGGTTTCGATTAAGTTGATGATCTGCCAGTGGGAATGTATCGGGAGAATCCCAACAGAAAACTTCAAAAGCTGTTTCGCATCTTGAGTTTATGGACACGAGAAGTTTGTGAAGTTCTTTGGGAAATATCTTGAGAAAATTCGACTTGTTTTTTTGTTCGACATTACGACAGATACATATTGTAAGTATCTATACATTTAGTTGCCCCGCTCACATTTACGTAACAATGTTATGCTGACAATAATAATGGTATTTTCAATTTTGTAACCTTGTTTCTGAAGATAACTCAAGGAATATGTAGCTTAAATAATTGTGTTAAAATATAAAAATGATAAAAATAGTGCGGTACTTGTCCCGAAACTTTCAGAACATTCCCTCGTATTACATTATTATAGGGATCAAACATGTTTTTTCATGCATTAACATTCGCCAGGTCCCGAGGGAGGTGTTGAAAAACCGAGGCCGGAGGCTGTGGTTTTCAACACCTCCCAAGGGACCTGGCGAATGTTAATGCATTGACAAGCCATGTTCGCTATTATTGCATAAAAATTAAAAAAAAAAAAACATTTGTTACAGTTCGCGTTATTTCTTGCACTATTTTGTTTCGCCTTTTCACTGATGTCTCGCGAACGCATTTTCCACGGACTATGGTTCTAGGGCCGGGCAGTACACATCTCGTGACGGGAGCTATTATGTGGCCCCGGTACAGGCATATTGAAAGTTGCGTAGCTGTGCATTAACAGCGCGTGGATTGCCTTGTTAATACACGCCTTTTCTCCGGTTAATGCCCGGCTGTTAATAACGTGCGGCACTGCTTTTTATGCAATAATAAACTTTAAGTGCTTTTATGATACTTACCCTATAAAGCAAAATTGTAGTAAACGCATTCTGTTGCGTTTCAGACACAAAAATAAGGCTTGATAATTCATGTGACTTCTCTACCGATCAGAAGATTCACATGAAATATCAAGCCTTATCTTCTACAAAAATAGTCACAACCTTGTATGCTGCAATTGTAACTGGCGCTTTAAGGACTAATCATATACAGGGTACGGTCACACAAAGTAGTTACTATAGACTTTTCTAAGTAACTGAATATATACTTTTACTTGAATTTTCATGTTTCCAAACAAAATTAAATTGGTCATTTATGCCTTGTTAATGTCTGACATTTTACAGTCAGAGACGCAAATCAAACGAATAGAAAGAATTCTAATAAGTTCCCATAATACATGACTTTATGGCGAAATATTGATAACATTTCTGTGGTGGATAACGGAAGCATTCGAGGTCGTCTGACTATGTGCTGATATGGATATGCATGGTAATTAGGTTAGATACGGTAAAGGTATTATTCGGAAATATTTCAGAAAAAATCGGATGCAGTATTCAAAGCGTCATAGATACAACAACACATCTTTACTGAGTTTCATCTTCAAAGTGATGGACAAAGTCCAAAACAGCAAAGGAAAGTAAATAAGTGAACCCAGGAACTGCTACAATCAGATCCACATCAAGTTCTCAACATTAAAGGGAAATAAAAAGTCATAAAGAATTGCTTTTGGAAACAAAGAACGCACAAAATCACGAAAATCGGAGACTCGGTTTGATTGAGTCTCTTCATTTGTTCGAGCTGCAGGTTCGACTGTACAATAAAGTATAACATACGATAGGGTCGTGCTCAAATAGGTAAAATTATGGTCAAATCTTCAGCGATTACTAATCGTTTATCAGTCACAATGGCAGGACTGATAATCGATTATCTTTTCAGCTCTGATTAGCCAGCCTTAGTAATAGAATGGTGTACGAATCTGTAGTCTTTTCCTTGCAAACTTCACCGTTTCACCGACAGCAGAATACTGATTGCTGTCAAAGAATGATATAAGTTAAGATTATAAAATAAACCAGAAACATGTATTCTTGTCACAATCATGCACGAAACTGTAACTTGTACTAGTAGGAAGAGTGTCATTAACCTTTTTCACTGTCTGGCCTAATTCAGCAAACGACTACTTGATGAGATTTGTTTCTAATTTTTCAAAAAAAGTAGACTGACATTTCATGCAAATTGTCTATTTTTCAAATACTTTTTTTCTAGGAAAAATAAGAAATAAAAAAAAACACATTCAAAATGTTATGTGCCGAATTTTTTATCGAGCTTGCTAAGTGTTAACCCATTTAAGCCTAGCTTCCTATAAATGGGACATTGGCAAACAGTGTAGACCCAGATCAGACGCCACAGAACGTGACGTCTGATCAGGGTCTACACTGTTTGCATTAAATACATGAACATCTATAAAACGTGGTAATTATAAAAACTAACCGGACACCCCTTATACTGGAAATGGACTGGTCCAAAGAGTGATTGTAGAAGACTCCATTCGGCATAAATGGGTTAAAATACTCCAAAAATACAACTCTGGAAACTTTCGCTCCCAGCATCATATTTTTGTCTAACAAGGCTTGAACAATATCTGAGCACAACAGTGCAGATAGTAATTAATACTGAGTATCCGTGCTGAAAAAAAAACAACATCAAAATTTAATGTACTAACAATATGCCAATGCCACACGTGCGCACTCATTTACAAAATAATGTCGTAAAAGGGCGGGTCCAGAGGTGGTAGGATGAGTTCAGTCAAACCCCCGTTACCCTAATTGACTCAACATTTCATTTTCATGGCAAATTGTGGATAAATGTAATTAATTTTGGATACCCTATTTATACTCCTAGCCTTCATCTAAAATAACTGTACGTGTAGCAAATATTGTAGACCCTAGACGGTGTCTGGTTTCAGTCTACACTGTGTGCGCAGGTCTGTCTGTCCGAGTATTTAAAGTGAGGAGAGCTATTCGATCAACTCAAAATCCCCATCAGAAATTTTGAACCTCCTATTTAATCAATCTAGATCCGCCTCTGATCCTTTGTGCACTGTCTGTTCTTCCATCACCATAAGAAACAGCAAACGTGTGATTTCAATTAGTGTTGTCAATACTGACCCAGACATAGAACGAGGCGGCGCCACTGCTCACGGACAGGACCTCCTCGAACGAATATTGACTGAGGTAACTGCGTGCCAGAAGTGCAGTGGCTTTATCTATCTTTTTGGTATCCGCAAGGCTGATTTCTCTAATAAGACTGTCTTTACCGTAGCGGCCCATAAGGGCTGTTATTTCTCCCCAGTCCTACAAAAGAGCTAAATCATTAACATAGGCTTTAATATAGGAATTTCAAACCTGGTTTAGCACACCATCAGCTCCTACTCGACGCCATAATTACCGAAACATCTCCGTAATATTCCGTACAAATTCGACCTAGTTCCCCGCAACATATTTAAGTTTGAAGACCCCCAAAAAGGTAATTTGCAAACAGTGAAGACCCCCAAAAGGGTAATTGGCAAACAGTGCAGACCGAGATTAGAAGCCACAAACCGTCTGATCACGGACTCTACTATGCTATAAATAGTTTAGCCGTTCTTCCATCACGAAAACATGCCTCTATAATTTTGACCCCCGTGAACCCCACTTTTATATAGTAAAACTGGGGTTTACGGGGGTATACATTATTTTTCTTATTTCTGCTCAAAATATAGATTGTGGGTACTCGTTAAAACCGCCTCGGAGAGGCGGTTCTAACGAGTACCAACAATCTATGTTTTAAGCAGAAATATGAAAAATATCAGAGTATTTTTATCTGAAAATTTTCAGTTTCGGGAGGTGAAATTTTCTATATGTATTTAAATAACCGTGTTTTCGTAATGTCCAGGCAAATCTAAATCATGTGGCCTTTATGGGAGACAGATTTTATAAGTCAGTAGACTTTCTTCTGAATCCCAATGTATAATTGTACTTAATGATTCATCTTTATTTGTATTGTACCATATGTACGTTATACAAAGAAATAAATGCTTAAACTAAATCATGTGACCTGTCATACCTAAGATATTAAAATGAATTAATTCCTTTCACGTCTTCTCCATTTGAATGCTGGCAAATCCTAATCAGATACTGTGTTTAGCGACGTTTGATCTTCGTCCGCACTGTTTGCACAGGCGTGTGTCTATCCCAATACTATGGGCAAATATGGTGAATGACAGGGAGTTTCGTACAGAGATGTTTCTGTAGAGATGATCGCCAAACTGCTGTAGGTGCAATCCTATTCTACTATTGCTCAAGCCTGCAAGAAAAGATAGTTATTAAATCCACTTGTCAGTAACCTTTAGCTCACTCACCCAATCATAGAAGGTGGCGCCGGCCGCGCTTTCAGTTCTGACTTCTGCAAGACTGGTCTTATTTAAGTATTTCTTCGCTTTCATAGAGGTTTCATCGTTTATGTCTTCAGTATCTGCTTTACTCACTTCATTTATCAAACTCTTCTTTCCATAAAGTCCCATCAGACCATGTATATGCGACCATTGCTACAGAAAAGTATTGGAAGATGTATTTCCACAAGAGTCTTGGTATAATAAAAGCCTAGATCGCTGACACAGCCCCATTAGCTGCCATATTGTTTTCCACTATTTTAATGTGCACTATGTGTAACGGGAACATATACACACTTTCAAGGGAAGAAACTCTAATGAAATGGTTTTGCATCCCTTCCGAAAAGGAGTCTACACTAAAAGGAAAGAAATTCTTTCCTTTTAGAGTAGATCTCTTTTCAGAGGGAAGTAAGTGTACAGGACGCCAACTTGGAAGTCATAATTGCTATATCCTTTGTATAAAATGGCCGTAAATCTACCAAGTGTATTCACACCATTTAAAAAGCCTAACATTGTGCAAGCACATTAGATGGAGTCCAGAATTAAAAGCTTAAATTTGAACCTGCTTACTATTAATAAAAGCAAATATATGTTTGCTTAGAAACAAGAACAAATAAAAAAAAAAACTCTAAACTCTCATATCAACTCTAAAAAGGAAGAACTTCCTCCTAGTGGGAGCATTTTTTTTCCTTTCTGAATGGACCTCTTTTCATACGAAAGGGAACAAATTCTTTCCTTTTAGAATAGACCCCTGTTCAGATGACCTTGGTCTGCAAGAGAGCAAACAAGGGTCATAAATGTTGTCTTCTTTGTATAAAACAGAGGAAAATCTACCGATTTTGTCACGTCCCCTTGAACTATATTAGCCTGAAACCGCAATTTACTATATACCATACCAGAGAATATTAAATATATATTAGCCTGAAACCGCAATTTACTATATACCATACCAGAGAATATTAAATATATATTAGCCTGAAACTGCAATTTACTATATACCATACCAGAGAATATTAAATATCTATTAGCCTGAAACCGCAATTTACTATATACCATACCAGAGAATATTAAATATCTATTAGCCTGAAACCGCAATTTACTATATTACATACCAGAGAATATTAAATATTTATTAGCCTGAAACCGCAAGATACTATATTCCGTACCAGAGAATATTAAATATCTATTAGCCTGAAACCGCAATTTACTATATTCTATACCAGAGAATATTGAATATCACAGTAAACCGTTTACGGTTCAATAAACGAATGATGTTCCATAATGAAGAGTTCCAGAATTTTTACCTCTTTTTTAAGTCATTTTTACATGTTTTGAAGACAAAATGGGCATAATGCATAATTCGGATAGTTCTGCCATACATTACAAAAACACGTCTATTCAAAATATATTGAAAATGTTACGGCCAAAATAGGAAAATTTTCAGATAAAAAAAATCTAATATTTTTAATATTTCTGCTCTAAACATAGATTGTAGGTACCTGTTAGAACCACCTTGTCTAGGCAGTTCTAACAAGTACCCACAATCTATGTTTTTTGAGCAGAAATAAGAAAATAATGTATACGCATGTAAAACCCATTTTTACTATACAGTCGACTCTCGTTATCTCGAATTCCAAAGGACTCTCTGAAATACTTCGAGATATCCATAGTTCGACATATCAGATTTGCAGAACTGAGGAAAAAAACTAATTCGATTAACCACATTTAACAAATATATGTGTAATTGGACTCTTGAGGTTAGTGACATGTTGATAATATTGTGGAAAAGAGGAGAAATTGCTCCTTAGGAGCAATTTCTCCTCTTTTCCACAATATTATTACATGTTATTAGAGTTTCATGTTTAGGCAGGGACCAGATTTTCACTTCGAGATAAGCGGTTTTTCGAGATAAGCGAGTTCGAGATAGCGAGAGTCAACTGTATATAAGTGGTGTTTAATGGGGTCGAAATTATATAGGCGTGTTTTCGTGATGATATATGGGCAACTGCGGGGAAGGGTAATTACATGTACTTTGAAAATGACACTAGCCAGTCAGCCAGAGAACATTTTGCCTTTACACCAGGCCAGATATGGATCATTATTTCAAAGACAGAGGTTTTTTTTCATATCACGTAACCTAACGTGCACTCTGTTTTGGTCTTTTCAGGGGCGAATGCTGTCAGAGAAGTATCTAGAATTTATCCTCTGAGCACAAAACAAAACAAAAAAAAAACAAAAAAAAAAAAAAAACGTGGGCTGATGGGCTCCATAACATTTGAAGAAATATATATGATATATACTTTCCTATACTTTCGGCACTACATACCATGACGGATACTCTTCAAACAGTGCAGATCCTGATGTGAGGTCCCATAAAGAGTCATCACAACATAATCTACACTGTCTGCCCTTTTCTTCCTGATTTATTAATTACACTCTTATTTGCAACAGTCAATGTGTCCAAATTCAAAGAGGAAAAGTTCACTTCAGAAACCCTGGGTAGAAAGGTTAAAGTCCCTTGAAATGTACACAGCTGTTATATTAGTTTTGCTATTTTATTTAACCCTAGACTATTGTTTGATGTAAAACCGTAGCCTGGTTATTGACTGACCATTTCATCATACTAGTTTTAATAAACAGTCAGGTTTGAGTTGCCTTTTGAAATGACTCCTGAAACTGGCGGAGCGATATTAATTTTGTATGTTTAACGGTTTTAAAAGGTCTGTGTGAGTTATTAATATGTGCATTTTTCAAAAGCTTCTTTATAAAACCACCATCTAGTTTTATTATAGATTTATGCATGAAATAGAAATCTTCACAATTAACCAGGAATATAGCCCGGAAGTCGTAAATGGCTGCTAAAGTAGTTTACCAACATTTCTGTCTGCTAAATTACCTCAAACTTCTTATAACCGTCTGTGAACGTGTTTGAAATTTGCGTATAATCCTTTGCACGTTTCCAAATGGAACATTAATGAAAAAAAGTGAAAAGTCGCAGTCGAACGGCAAAGCCTACTGGTAATTGACAAGCATTGCACGTTGATTGTGTTCCATGAAATGGCACAGAACAAAGGTTGTCTCCCTTCTCAAACATAACAGAAAATCCACCAAGCGTATCAATTTAGCTTTTGAAATGTTTAACCCTTTCAATCCAGCAAAACAAAAACAGATACCTGTGCAAACCGTGTAGAGCCGTCTCATCAGGATGGATCTACACAGTTTGCCTTTTTTTTATTATTTTAGATTGGAACCCCTATAAGTAGTATAGGATAGTGCCGTCCTATACTACTCCTATATGCATCGATGGACATGTCCGAATTCAAGGATGGAAGAGTCCACTTCAGAAACTCAGAATGAAAGGCTTATTGTAGCTCTGGAGGGACTTCTAACGTCATGACTTCCTAGTTCTGACCTCAAGACCCGTCGTTCATTCACCTTCAGGACTTCCTACTTCTTTCCATTTTTGACTTCTTATTTTGAATATACAGCGGCCTGCAGTCGGGAGCTCCTTGGTTCTACTTTTTCATTTTTTTTTTTTTTTTTTTTTTTTTTTTCTCTAGCTAGAGATCGCCATTTAGCCATTTACTTTGTTTCATCATAGCGTTTATGATAACATATGTTTTTACTTTGTTGTTTCACTGATGATGTAAAGGATACCAAGGTGTACCAAACACACATTTATAATTTGAGCTTCGATAGAAATAAGGGCAAAGTCTCGAGCCAGTATACTAGTTTAAGCCCCCCCCCCACCCCACCCCTCCCCCAACCCCATATTACCCCTATTCCTAGTAGTTCCTCCGTTGTCCTTTACAAGGCGGTTCTTTTGTTCTGCTTTTAATTACGAAAACACGCCTATTCAAATAAATAGAAAATTTCACCTCTAAAAATTAAAAAAAATTCAGATAAAAAAAGCTCTGATATTTTTCATATTTCTGCTCAAAACACAGATTGTGGGTACGCGTTAGAACCGCCTCGGCGAGGCGGTTCTAAGGCGTACCCACAATCTATGTTTTTGAGCATAAATAAGAAAAAATAATGTATACCCCTGCAAACCACAGTTTTACTATATAAAAGTGGGGTTTAAGGGGATCAAAAATATATAGGCGTGTTTTCGTGATGTTATTTCGGTTATTGTAATTTTGCCATTTTGTCCTTTCCCTGTACGCTACCAATCCATTCTGCTTTCTGTGCCCCTGGGAGGCTGTGCTTCATGAGTGTGGTCTTTCCTGAGTATCTTTATGTATACCGGATTGTCCCTAAGTATTTGGTCACCTCAGGTCCTCACTAACATTTGTCCAAAATTTGAAAACATCTATTTTACTACCTGTTGATGCATTTAAAAAGTGTTGGATGAGTGGCAGACAGTGTAGACCCTGATCAGACGCCGCCTTTCGGCGGCGTCTGATCAGGGTCTACACTGTTTGTTCAAGCCTGTCTGTCCATATATTTAGGGTTATTACGGTAGTTATATTTTTTCTGACTTCTTAATTCTAAATTCTATTTCCAACATTCGACTTCTTACTTATCACTTCCGACTTTTTACTTCTTACTTCCGACTTTTTACTTCTTACTCCCAATTTCTAGCTTCTGACTCAACTTTTAATACTCTGATTCTGACTTCCGATTTCTTGTTCTTTCTTTTTTCCTACTTCTAACTTTCTGCTTCAGGTTCGATGATTGTCCAGTGGTTCATCAGATTGTCTGTCTATCTAAGCTATCAAGACGTCATGTGTAGGTATTGATTAAAAGTTGGAAACGACATGTCACGAGTAGGAATAGGCAGTTATAATTTGAAGAATGAAGTTAGAAACAGGAAGTCATAACCTAAAAGTAAGAAACCAGAGGTCGGAAATAAGACGTACAGTCGGAAATTAGAAGCTTTATAGAAACATTCTGAAGCTGAAGTTAGAAGTAGAAAGTCAGAAGAACTAAGAAACTCAAGTCATTGGGAAGCCATGAAGAAAGAAATCCCGCCCCTTCCCCCCGCCCGCCTCCCCCCCCCCCCCTCCCCCCCCCCCCCCCCCCCCCCCCCCAACACCCCACCGACTCCAGAGCTTCAACAGTAGTGTCAAAGATCTTTGTTTCTAACTGACCTCACCTCTCAGTAAGTCGAGCCGTATCTGCTATACACGCGGATAATACACTTTCAGGGGAGGCAACTTTGTCAAAAAATATTTTGCCTGCCCTTGAAAAGGATGCTATTCTAAAAGAAAAGGTATTTTATTCTATAGACTCTTTTCCAGAAATGGCTTTATCTGCAGGGAAACAGACATGAATGCAAGATGGTTGTCTCCCTTGTAAAAATAAGGTGTTAAAATCTCCATACGTATTCAGTCGAATAAAAGATGTACACATGGCCTATAAAAGTGACCATTAATATCCTCTTATGACACAAAACTTACGCGTTTGTCATGCTGAATAAATTAAGATGCCACACCCACTTCTAACTATCAACCGATCAGACTACTTCATCTAAGTTGTTGATGCAAATTCACATACTGAATGCCAAGCGTTGCAGATCAAAATCAGTAGGTTTCTTCAGAAGCCGGCTGGTCCGGATCAACACTGTTTGCAAATGCGGGGCATATCCGCCTTTAGCAGGACAAGGGTTAGTGAGGACTTTTCATATTTTGAGGGAACTGTGCATTGAAATTTGAAAAATTTACCTTACCGTTAAATGGCTCTCGTTATGGCCCAGAAGAATATAGGTGGCAGCCATCGTTTCATGAACTCCATTTGGTGGATGGTGGTAACTCCGAATTTCTGATATAGTAGACTGTTCCATATTTAAGATGTCATGTCTGAACCTGTGAAGATATGTATATTTCTATTAATATATGTAAAAATACAGCAATTCGTGACTGCACTGTGTGAATGTGCATGGACAATCTGGGATCTCCGCTCCATGCACATGGGATAAGAGCTATGATTCTCCTATATAAGGCAAGTAGCAGAAAACAAACTCACAACAAGTGGGCTGGTGGCCTAATAGTCAGTGCTCTCGAACTGCAAGCGGAAGATCATGGGTTCTAATACCACTAGGGGCGAGAAATTGATCAGACCATTAGTACACCTATCTCGAACTCGACGTGCTCTGGGTTGAGCATAAAGTGGACAGGGAGGCACTTGGTTACAGATATCGGCACTTATTGTGCATGGGTGATCCACGAAAGCAGAGCTGTACACACGCATGTATGTAGCGCATTCGTCGCTGACATGCGCCTCGAGTACAGTCTGGTAACATAAACGGTCTGTACAACAACAAATTCGCAATAATACAGTTAGATTAGTCTTAGGACTCGAATGTAATTGGATTCAAGTGTGAAAAAGCCAGTTATATATATTAGTTTCTTTTTCTGTGACTCATCACGAAAACATACCTATATAATGTTGACCCCCTTCAACCCCACCTTTATATAGTACAGCTGGGGTTTACGGGGGTATACATTATTTTTCTTACTTCTGCTCAAAACATAGATTGTGGGTACTCGTTAGAACCACCTCGCCGAGGCGGTTCTAACGAGTACCCACAATCTATGTTTTGAGCAGAATTATGAAAATTATCAGAGTTTTTTTATCTGAAAATTTTCAGTTTTGGAAGGTGAAATGTTCTATATATTTGAATAGGCGTGTTTTCGTAATGTTAAGACTGCCACCGAATTCCCAGCTTTGCTCCGCGGTGGGACCAACTACATCTGTAGACATTCAGACTACAAACATAAAAAATATAAGTGAAGATACCCAGGAAATGCCACAATCACGAAGCACAGATGAAAGAAGGGGAAATGAGCAAGAAATAATGAGGAAACAAATGCTGCATATGAAACCACAGACGTACAAAGTAAGACGAACTGCAACAAAGAAACCGCTCTAAAACGGTCAGTAGGAAAACTACTAAAATAAACCGAAGCTGTCTCTCTGATATGAAAATGACGGAAATCTTCCATATGTATTTTGTTCCCTTAAAAACAGAAGTTAGTTGAA
The DNA here is from genome assembly GCA_964016985.1 of Anodontia alba. Lineage (NCBI taxonomy): Eukaryota > Metazoa > Mollusca > Bivalvia > Lucinida > Lucinidae > Anodontia > Anodontia alba. Next base: position 2,743,969 of record OZ024829.1, read on the forward strand.
ACTGTTTAATAGGCTGATATTTCTGAGAAATACTAGTTGGTAAACTCAAAGTATGTGGTAAGCAACAAATACATGGCACATGTAAGTTGGGTTTAATTGGCACTATTTGCTGTACATATTCGAACATACAGGCCAACGCAAACCCCTTAGACTCAGATCAAATCCTTCCGAAAGCAGCAGTTTGATCAGGGTTTGCACTGTTACTATTCTGTCATTTTAATACTTCATCAATGGACTTGTTCATATAAGTATAGTAAGAAGATAAAGTGTTTATATACTCAAGTATAAACTGTATGATGGCACATACGGGTGTCGCGGGGTGGGGGCGGGATCGATTTTTAAACTTACGATTCAAGTTCCATTTGGTGTTGTTGTAGGTAGTAGGCCCTGTCGAGGTGTGACTTCAATTGTCTCCTATATGGCGAGGCTTCCACTCTCTGTATTGCCTTTTCTAAAACTTTAGGATGCTTCCGCATACACGCATCGCGGATATCTAGAGTAAAGTGAGTAAAAAGGCATGTTAAACATGTTTATGAATACTTCCAAATCACGTATGTTGTTTAACCAATATAAGACTAGAGTCCCATTAAAAGAGAAAATGGCAATCAATGTAGACCCTGATCAGACGCCGCTGACCGCGGCGTCTGATCAGGGTCTACATTGTTTGCATTGAGTTCAGAAACTCGTGTAAAACATGGTAATAATAAAAACTAACCCGACACTCCCTATATAGGAAATAAACCTGTCCAAAGAGTTGAAATAGAAGAGTCCACTCGGCATAAATAGTTAAATGAAACCAATCAGCTTCCTTGTCAGAAAATATATAGGCCGCGTCAAGCGATAAAGTATCTTCGAACATGCGCAAAATTCGCCGATTGAGATCATTTTGAGCATGTGTAAAGTAACATACGGGCCTTTCCTACCCATTCGGTAGTTTCCGTACATATTCGAACTGTTAGCGGACACGGAAGGCCCTGATTAGACTGTGCGGATGCACAGGCTGATCAAGGCCCTCGCTGTCCGCATATGCCGGAATACACGTTTTCGTATGAAGTCACTGGCTCTGTCAAGAATATTTATCATCAACTGTTGCAGCGTTGACTAAATACGCTTTTCTTTAAATTTGTCTTTTATTGTTGAAATTTCGCACGCATTTTTGTTTCCAAAGAGGCTGAATGTAGCTCATCTCTCTGGAATTCTGGCATGTTTTAGCGTTTACCACTCTCTAGGCTAATTCAGCAGACGACAAACTGATGATTTTATTTCTTTTCTCAGAAAATAGGCTTTGACATTACATGCAGATTGTCTCCTAATTCAGCAGGCGACAAACTGGTGATATTTTTCTAAGGAGACAATTTGCATGAAATTCTGGGAAAAATAAGTTTGTGTGTTGTTTTTTTTTGTTTTTTTTTTTTTTGTTTTTTTTTAATGTCGTCTGTTTAGCCTAGTATGCTAAGCTTAAGTTTAATGTTCAGATCTGGTCGATCTTACATGGTTGGCATAGGTTAGCTAGCATTACTCTGCCCAGCAACAAAAGTTGATTCGATATTTGACAATTAACCTTTACATTAAAAATAAATTTGAAGTCCGCAGGGTTGAACTGCATGGTTCGTCTTCGTATCAAATATACAAGCAAAGCAGAAATAAGCGACAAATGACAAACCCGTATATTTTCTTCATCGATAGAATAAGGGCCTAGTCTGCCGATAAAATGTTTTCTCATCACGAAAACATGTCTATATAATTTTGACCCCCTTAAACCCCGCTTTTATATAGTAAAACTGGGGTTTACAGGGGTATGCATTATTTTTCTTATTTCTGCTCAAAACATAGATTGTGGATACTCGTTAGAACCGCCTCATCGAGGCGGTTCTAACGAGTACCCACAATCTATATTTTGAGCAGAAATTTGAAAAATATCAGAATTTTTTATCTGAAAATTTTCATTTTTTCGTGGTAAAATTTTCAGTGTATTTGAATAGGCGTGTTTTCGTAATGTGCACAGAGCCATAGCATAATTATGTAGTTTCCTAATTCATTAGTTTTATATGCTACTGTCCAGGTCACAGAAGAAGCATTGTCCCTTAAGTGCTAATCTTAACTGCAACAGACATTTTGTATTTTTCTACAGAAATTAAATAAAACTTAAGATTGCATGTTAATCGTCTGCCTAGCAGACGATTCACATGAAATGCCAAGATTTGTCATCTCTGAGAACTACATGTAATAATAATAAAACACATGTCGTCTGCTGCAATTTTGTGTTGTACCTAAAGGGTTAATAGACTTTTTTTTTTCACGAGTTTACAAACACGAACTTATTAAGAATACTGTTCAGGCACAGATATAATTGGTAAATGCTAATCTTTTAACAGTACCAAGAAAGGGATACATAATTAAGTTGAACAAAGACCTTCATTATAGAAGGAAATGAGATTTTCATAGCTGAAATAAATTAACTCAATATGAGTGAAATGTACCTTATAGTGTATGTGCCCAGTGAAGACTCAACATCCGCACAGTCTTGTCAGAGTCTTCGCTAGGCGTTTTGTGGATGTCTAGGGATACATGGTTTACTGAGGCGGACAACGAAGATTTATCGGGGATGTGCTCTAAACGGAGATTGATATCAGCATATGCAGCCACAACCACAATTTTGATCATGATCATCATCATCACGAAAACATACCTATATAATTTTGACCCCCTTAAACCCCACTTTTATATAGTAAAACTGGGGTTTACAGGGGTATACATTATTTTTTTTATTTCTGCTCAAAAACATAGATTGTGGGTACTCGTTAGAACCGCCTCGACGAGGCGGTTCTAACGAGTACCCACAATCTATGTTTTGAGCAGAAATATGAAAAATATCAGATTTTTTTTAATCTGAAAAATTGCCATTTTTTTATGATAAAATTTTCAATATATTTGAATAGGCGTGTTTTCGTAATGTTATACACTTGAAGAAACTTGATCATTGGCAATTAAGAGAGTTATTACCAAAGCCTCGGATCAGACTGCGCGGATGCAAAGTCTTCATTAGTCATACCTTCGCGAAGGAACATTTTCTCATAGTTTGGCTTATTTATACTTATACCCAGTCAGCATTCTACGTAAATCTATATCGGGCCGTCATCGGCCCGTCAGGGTAGCTGACGGGCCGATGACGGCCCGATGTAGATTTACGTAGAATGCTAGCTGGGTAGATTGTAAATAACGTCACATTCAATAACACTTTCATCCCTGAATTTCTGAAGTCGACTCCCCCTCTATCCTTGAATTTCATTACGAAAAAACGCCTATTCAAATAAATTTAAATTTCATCACCAAAAATAAAAGTTTGATGCAAATTCTGATAATTCTCATATTTCTGTTCAAACATAGAGGCGGTTCTAACGTGTACACACAGTGTATGTTTTTGAGCAGAACTATGAGGGTCGTGCAAAAAGTTCTGTCACTGATAGGCTTCCTTGGTTTTATCCCAGGTATATTTTAAAATGCTTTACTGCACTTGAATGGTGTGTTGAATAGCTAAAGATACCCGTTTATTTCGTTCAAATTGCTTTCCAACTGACCGAGTTATTTCAAATTGAAATAGATGCAGTCATATACACTGACCAATTTACTTGTTACATTGGAACATGGACCAGAAGACTGAAATTCGTAGCTATATTAAATGCCGCATTAGGCTTAATAAAGATTGAAAGCAGATATTTAATGAATTGTGTGGTACATACGGACCTCAGACCATTTCCATGCGCACAGTTTTTAGGTGGGTTAAAGCTTTCAAAGCTGGGAAATTTTCTGTTGAAGATGATACCCGTCCTGGTAGGCCTAAAACCTCTGTTACCAAGGCTAACATCGCTGCTGTAAAGATTGTGGTCGAACAGGATGCGCGATTGTCTGTCAAAGATATAGCTAGTTGTACTGGCATATCAGAAGGCAGTGTGCAAACAATTCTGAAAAAGCGTTTGGACCTGAGAAAGGTTTGCGCTAGGTAGGTACCTCATTTGCTCACTGAGGAGCAAAAGACACAACGCCTTAAATGTGCCCGGGAACTTTTGAAAACATACAAAGGCTGTAATAGTCGGGTTACTTCTAACTTGCTAACAGGTGATGAAACCTGGGTGCACATGTTTGAGCCACAAAGAAGGGCTGATAATAAGCAATGGAAGCGAAAAGATAAAAAACGCCCATGTATTGCCAAGAAAACCATAAATTCGAAAAAGCTGTTGAACGCAATTTTCTTTTGTTCAAGTGGGCCGGTAGTTCAATTGCCTAGTCAATCTGGTCATACAGCCACTGGCCGATTCTACAAGAATTCTGTACTGAAGAAAGTGAAAGAGTTTTACAATAAGAAACGACCAAGCAAAGGATGGTCAGGAGTCCACCTTTTACATGACAACGCCTCCTCTCATAAGTGTGAGGTTGTTAAGTCTTTTTTTTTTTTTTTTTTTTTTTTTGCTTCTGAAAAGGTGAAAGTTTTAAACCATCCACTTTATTCACCTGACCTGAGTCCCTGTTACTTCTTTTTATTTCCAAGGCTTGAGAAAATGCTTTCTGGAAATAAGTATACGTCTAAAAGTACTCTTGGCAGCGCTATTTATCAGTGTCTCCAACAGGTACCAAAAGAAGACTATTTATCTGCTTTTCGCGACTGGGTAAAAAGGTTACAAAAATGTGTTTCAGTAAAGGGGGATACTTTGAAGGTTTGTAATAAAAATATGTTTGATAAAACGTAGCACTGAAGTAATCCGAACCCAGTGACAAAATTTTTTGCAGGACCCTCGTATGAAACATAATGTATACACCTATAAATCCCAGTGGTACCATATAAAATAGGGGTTTAAGGGGGTCAATAGGTATGTTTTCGTGATGTGGGCATGTCCACTGATGCAAAACAAAGTTTCAGGCTAACATCAAAATAAGAATGGCAAACAGTGTAGACCCTGATTAGACGGCTCGTGACGAGCCGTCTCATCTGTGTCGTACACTGTTTACAGGTCTGCCGGGATGAAAAGGCTGAATGCTGCGAAAGCGATTTTCAGTATACCGATATAATCTACCTTTTCTCGTTAGCAGAAAATCCAGTCGTCTGTTAGCCTCGGTGAGATCACCGCCATCTTGCATATGGTTGTTGACAAAGGTTTCCATGCATTTTTCCAGCGCCTCTATATCTTCACCTGCCGTTGCATTACGTAGATTCTCCCGAATACGTCTCTGTAATCAAGTATATTCATTAAGCAGACCGCATACACATTTACAGGAGACAACTTTGTCAAAATTATGTTGTCCACTGCTGAAAATGGGTCTCCTCTATCATAAGGAAAGAATTTGCTTCTAAGCGGAGCAAATTCTTTTCTTTTAGAGTAGATCCGTTCTCAGAAGGGGCATAATGAGTAGGAAAACAAACAGGAAGTAACAAATACTGTCTCCACTGTAAAATGCATCCATTCCCCTCCAGGGGACTGAGGCAGTGGCTCAGTTGATAGAGAGTCCGCTTTTTGTCCGGCAGTGTGTGGTTCGATCCCCGAGGAGCCATACCGAAAACTTTAGAAATGGTACTAGCCACTGTTGCACACGACACTCAGTGTTCAGAAAGTAGAGCTAGAAATAAGAACTACTTCGCCCGCTGTCAGAATAATGTTACTGGGTGCAATATCATGTCACGTGTCTGGAGTGCGGTATTTTGGTGAGACAGCACTCTAAAATTTAACACTTAGCCGCACTGCAACACCTAGACAGCGTCGCGATTATGACTGGAACCTTTCGAAAGCATGTCCAATACGGACACATATACACTTCGTTTGCTACAAAGGTAGACAAGTACTTTTGGAGACAATTTGTATGGAGTGTCAAGTCCTGCTTTCTTGGAAAAATAAGAACAATATTTCAAAATGTCGTCTGCTGAAACTGTTACCCAGCATGCAAAGGGTTAAACTCATGGCCGTGCATTCATTTTTTATAAGATATGTGCAAACCTCAAAACACGGGGCCAGTGATATATACAGAGTGTTCACTGTTCGCTTGAGCATTGGAGAAACTTTGCAGAATGTATAAGAAAAGTACCCGGTTACCAAACGCTAAGAACAAAGCCTGATATTAGTCTGAACAGTTGCCCAGTTTGATCTAGACGTTTGGTGTCCGCTTACGGAATTTAGATACCACAGAATATATCAATGAATAGAGATTGCCCTGATCAGAATGCGACCTAAAGATGCTTTCTTCATCTAACACGACGACAAGAATGCGGTCTTGACTAGAACACAAGAAAAGTAATACGTACTCGGGTAATAGATTTGCTTCAAAGAGAGACAGCTCTATGCGGAAACTATTGCTTCCCATTTCAAAGGATCACCTCTCTGTAGCAGATCAGATTTTTTTTCCCTGGGGCCACTTGTTCAAAGAATCGTTAGCGTAACAACCTCGTCAATGACAAACCCGTTCGTTATCTGTTGTAGCTAAGGTATTTTCAGATTGATATTTGTGCTGTAAAATTGTGAGTAGATCTTGCAATACAAAAGCTAGTCACATTTTTGCAGCAAAAACTATCAATGTACTTGCCATATTTGAAGACTGAAATGTTAACGTCACGTTAGCTAACAACATTGATGTTTTGAACAACTGCGTCCTGGTATATGAGCTGCGTCTCGAAGTTGACACCTCTTAAAGATAAGAATTTATTACCAGGGGTAGGGAATGCTTTCGTTTTAGGAGAGTCCCCTTTGAGGAGAAAGCGATCAAGGTTTTCAGGTAAGGGCGATTTTCCTTGGCGGTGCATCGATTTATCTTAAAGTTGAAATTGCATGAGGCCAATTGTTCAAACATGAATAAACAAAGAAAATTGTTTGAATCTCATGAAGGTTTACCTTATAAGTCTTCTCGTATATCGGTCCTGTGTGCTTTACCACATTCTGTAAAAAGAAAATAAACTTACAGTTGGTGACATAACACAATTTACACTGGATGAAATGGCTTCATAAATCAGTTTCTATTATAAAACCCTAGGTAACAGTGACAAACATAACGAAAACACACCTATTCAAATATATTGAAAATTTCACCACCAAAAACTGGAAGTTTTCAGATAATAATTCTAATATTTTTTTTCCTATTTCTGCTCAAAACATAGATTGTGGGTACTCGTAAGAACCGCCTCGCCGATGCGGTTCTAATGAGTACCCACAATCTATGTTTTGAGCAGAAATAGGAAAATAATGTGTACCCCTGTAAACCCCAGTTTTACTATATAAAAGTGGGGTTTAAGTGGAACAAAATTGTATAGGCAAGTTTTCGTGATGGACTCTTCTACAATTCAAGGTAAAATCATTTAAAGGTCAATTGTAATTATGCTGTTGTATAAAACGGTATTGGTTGAATTAAGCAACCCAAAATTGAAACAAAGATATAATGAATTAAAATGTAGGATATAATCCAACTTCAGAGCCGTTTTCTCATGAATATTCATGTTCATTTCTATGACATAATAGACACACATTTTTAAATTATTAAATAACTTTTTTAGTTTAAAGATTTCAGTGTACGTTTTAGTATTATTATTTTTATTTTGGTATAACATAATCTAAATACGATTTATATTTTTTCCACATTCAAAAAATAGCGACCCAAATTCGAAAATAAAGTATTTATTGATATTACATACATTTCAATTTACACCTTTCCAATGAGGTCTTCTTGGGTAAAACTACATGAATATTGTTTCAGTGACCCCAAAAGGTGACCATTATCAGAAAGATCTGCGTGGAAATAGTCTAGAAAAGACTTTCCCCATTTAAAACAACAAAAAGATTAAATACTTAATTTATTATTTCACATCACAAAAGCATGCCTATATAATTTGAGCCCCTTAATCCCCACTTTATATAGAAAAACTGAGGTTATTCATGGGTATACATTATTTTTCTTATTTCTGCTCAAAACATTGATTGTGGGTACTCGTTAGAACCATCTCTACGAGGCGGTTCTAACGAGTATCCACAATCTCTGTTTTGAGCAGAAATATGAAAAATATCAGAATTTTTTATCAGACCTTTTTTTTTTTTTTGTGGTATAATTTTCAGTATATTTGAATAGGCATGTTTTCGTAATGAATTTCAATTAACAAGTGTACAAGGATCTTAATTTAAAAACCACACGTATTTTGTTTAAATGGTCTGCGAGATTGAACACAGAACTGGGGAAAACGGTCCCAAACAGGCTTTTAACACATTTAAAGATAAGTTTAATCTTTGAATTAAAGGTTAAAATGTAAACATAAATTCCCATTGTCTTTTCCAATATTAATAATAAGTGCATCCAACCCGAACCGTGAAGCCCGAAGCGGTTCGGCGTGCAGATGCACTACTATAGACTAACTATGAGACCAGTGATGTGTGTCCACAAATGTACTGGTCCAACAAACGCTTGGGTGATTATCCTGAAAAACAATAAGCGTTCCGTGTCTCCACATCGAATTTTATTTCTATCCATTCTCAGTCTCTTTATAAGCTAAGCATGCTTCGTTTTGTGCATAAGGTACACTTTGATGTAGAGTTTTTGATAACACATAGACTGTATGCTTTTTTCACGTGTTAATCTGAAATACTTCGACACAATAAAGTGTTTGTTCGACCGGTTTGTAAATCATGTAAATTGTTTTTTTGTTTGTTTGTTGTTTTCTTTTTTTTTTTTTTTGTTTTTTTTTTTTGTTTTGTTTTTTTTTTTTTTTTTTTTTTTTTTTTTTTTTTTTTTTTTGTTTTGTTTTTTTTTTTTTTTTTTGTTGTTGTTTTTTTTTTCTGCTTTTCATAATGTGTAGACTCGCAAAAAAAAAAAAAAAAAGACCAAAAAGAAACAAAGACAAAAACGCACAAACGGTTAAAAGTCTTTAGGAAAAATCCTGAAGCAGTAAAATGGATTTCAGATAGCGAACGATAGTGAATGTCGTTGTACCTGTTACCGGCATACACTAGTTTTCGGTTCTCGGAAAGCATGGCGCCCGCACGTCGGGGACCACGAAATAGATGGGCTGCCTACAGCCTCCCTGGCAGAGCTGCCAGTAACTAAGCAGGACCCGAATTCATGTGATCGGGTCGGGTAAAAGTCCCACAAATTTGGAGGCAATGTCTCTAAACTACTGTAGTATTGTTGATTTGGACGTTATATAGCAATTCATGCAGTGGATTCAGAAGTCAAGCGTGTCTGAAATCAATTCAGTTAGATCTGGCCAACCCACCTATGAAGTATGTGATGATAATTTGGGCGCACGGATATAGGTAGCACCTATTAAATCCATATTAATGATTAGTGACTTTATCACTTGATAATAATGCTGGTCATTATTAAAACGTGTTTCAATTATTTATTATAATTTTTTTTTAAATTCAAATTTACATGTAAAAAGTTTGATTTAGCTACATGTATGACATCACAGAAAGATTAACTTTGGATAATATGTCATAATTTCAAGCCCGTACATACATCGTATATGTACTGAAAATAAACTAGTGTTCATTACGAAAACATGCCTATTCAAATATACTGAAAATTTTACCACCAAAAAAATGAAAATTTTCAGACAAAAAAAATCTGATATTTTTCATATTTCTGCTCAAAACATAGATTGTGGGTACTCGTTATAAACGCCTCGGCGAGGCGGTTCTAACATGTACCCACAATCTATGTTTTTGAGCAGAAATAAGAAAAATAATGTATACCCCTGTAAACCGCAGTTTTACTATATAAAAGTGGGGTTTAAGGGGGTCAAAACTATATAGGCATGTTTTCGTGATGTACTTCTGAAAGGACATCCCAGCGGGCACATGTTTATACAACGTCACCTCAACTTCGATGTATAAACGTCATGTGCCCGCGGGGGTGAATGTTCTCGGTGGGGTTTCAGCGAAGTAACAGCGTATCACTGTTGTGCATTTTATCGCTACATTATGTAACTCAATATTTACCGAATTTCATTTTTTTTTATCCTTTCCAATTGATTATTTTCAAGCTAAACATACTCAGATACTGCATGTAATTGATCTGTGTTGTAAGATTCTTTAAAACCAAGATTTTGTATGGAAATTTAAAGTCGATGGATATATACTTTCTCCAAGGGAAGTAATTTTTTTATCGCATTATGAAAACACGCTTATTCAAATATACTGAAAATTTTACCACCAAAATAATGAAAATTTTCAGTTAAAAAAATCTGATATTTTGCATATTTCTGCCCAAAACATAGATTGTGGGTACTCGTTAGAACCGCCTCAACAATCAATGTTTTGAGCAGAAATAAGAAAAATAATGGATACCCCTCTAAACCCCAGTTTTACTATACAAAAGTGGGGTTTAAGGGGGTCAAAATTATATAGCCATGTTTTTGTGATGAATGAAGGCTGCTCTCCATCACGAAAACATGCCTATATAATTTTGACCCCCTTAAACCCCACTTTTATATAGTAAAACTGGGGTTTACAGGGGTATACATTATTTTTCTTATTTCTGCTCAAAAGCATAGATTGTGGGTACTCGTTAGAACCGCCTCGCCGAGGCGGTTCTAACGAGTACCCACAATCTATGTTTTGAGCAGAAATATGAAAAATATCAGAATTTTTATCTGAAAACTTTCAGTTTCTTGTGGTGAAATTTTCAATATATTTGAATAGGCGTGTTTTCGTAATGCAAATAAACGATTTGCTCCCTCTGATGAGAAACGCTCATTTTCGAACTGTTTCAAATACAAGAGAGGCAACTTCCTGTCTGCGAAATTTAATAGAATTCGCAAACACAAAGATATTCACTTTAAAAAAGAAAACAAAACAAAAAAACGTGTTGCTAAACATTGCATCGTTACAAGACAATAGAAAACAGAAAACATCAACAGGGCCTCGCCATGCGAAAACATGTCTTCAGGTATATGCGGACATCGAAGACGCAGATCAGCCTACGCATCCCCGCAGTCTGAGCAGAGTTATAACTGCTCCCTAACAGAATCATCGGACACTAGAAAATATGTCAACAGAAAACAAATGCACGGATGAGACTTTCCGCATGCGTGAGATGAATCTGAATCTGTGCATTTTACGCATGCTCGAAGACATGTTTGCTTTGCGCGGCCCAAATAAAAAAATGGTACAAAGAAAAAAGAACTGAACGCTAATTATGTTATATGTTCGACCATAATTATAAGCGGGTGTGTCAAAGGTATAACTATCAAGCTAGGCGACTTAGGGGAGCAGAATACACTTTCAGGGAAGGTAACTCTTTCAAAAGCTCATTTTGTCCCCTTCCTATATAGCGGTCTATTGGTACCCCATCTATGCCTAGTTACGCTTCTACATAAACGGTTTGGACCAGTTAATTTCCAATATAAGGAGTCTCTGGTTAGTTTTTATTGTAAACATGTTTTTAGCAATTCCTGTTATTCATGCAAATAGTAAAGACCTAGATCAGACGCCGCAAAACGCGGCGTCTGATCTTGGTCTACACTGTTTGCCAATATCCGTTTTATGGGACGCTAGGCATAAATGGGCTTAAGCTTACAATTTGCCTCCTCCGGGATCAAATTCTTTCCATCAAGAGTAAACATTTTTAGGACGGACTTAGTGTCCCAAAAGTTGTTTCTCTTTAAAAATGGTGATAACTCTTCCGCATGTATTGGGCAGTCCTCTTGTCGAAAAGCGATGGCAAAAACTTTTTTTTTTTTTTTTTTTTTTGTTTTTTTTTTTTTTTTTTTTGTTTTTTTTTTTTTTTTTTTTCACTTAATCCTACTTCTCTCTGGGTTAATCAGCAGGCGACCAATTGATTATAAGTTTCTTACATTTTACCAAGAAAATAGGGCTTTGACCTTTTATGCAAATTGTCTCCTAAGGAGATAAATGGCATGAAATGCTAAAGTCTATTTTCTGGTAAAAATTAGAATTTTTTTTTCAAAATGTACTTTGCTGAAAGGTTTACTAAGCTAATCTGTAAATTATATAAAGGCTTATGTATTAAAATAGCGGACCATTAAAATTCACCAGACAATGTCAAATATTTAACAAAACTAGCTGAATTCAAAATTTAGGCACATTATATCCGCTACAATTTAAGGGGAATGGATACGCCACTTTTTACAAGGGCGCAAACTTCTATGACTTCCTGTTTGCTTTCCTGCATCAAATCCATTCTCAGAAGAGATCTCCTCTAAAAGGAACAAATTTTCTCCCACGGGGAGCAAATTCTTTCCTCTTTGTAGTTGACCCCTTTTCAGAGGAGGCAAAGTCCTTTAAAAGTGTATCCATTCGCCTTAATATATATGAACCGGTGAACAGTCTACAAGATTGCATGGGCGCCCAGCGAAGACTCTGAATAGTGTGCGTATCCACGCAGTCTGATCAGAAGCTTCACTGTTCGCCTGAAGACGTTCTGGATTCATTACGAAAAGCCTATTTAAATATACAGAAAATTTCACTTCCAAAAACTGACAATTTTCAGATTAAAAAAAAAACCCTGATATTTTTCATTTTTGCTCAAAACATAGATTGTGGGTACTCGTTAGAACCGCCTCGCCGAGGCGGTTCTAACGAGTGCCCACAATCTATGTTTTGGATAGAAATAAGAAAAATAATGTATACTCCTGTAAACCGCAGTTTTACTATATAAAAGTGGGGTTTAAGGGGATAAAAATTATATAGGTATGTTTTCGTGATGCTTGGCTACCCACAGAGTGCCCTGCGAAGATTCTAAACAGACTGTGCGGATGCGCAGGCTAATCTGAGTCTTCGTTGGGCGCACATGCAATCTTGTATAAAATGCTGTGCCCCGGCTCATATGTTTTAGCTATTACATGAATAGGGCAGCAACAACAACTGAGCGTAAAATATGTAACTATACTCTGTGATGTTTTACGATATCACTTTCCTAGTTATTTTGCCCTCATAACTGTTAAGAAGAATTAAAATTAACTGCATTTGGTAATTTATTTGCAAGTTTTGCAAGGGAGACAATGTTTGTGAATCTCTGGTTGCTTTCAACCACGCTTCTTCTGATATGGTGTCTACCTTAAATGTAAAGAACTTGCTTCCAAGAGGAGTAACTGTGTCTTGTTCAAGTACACCCCTTTTCAGAATGGCTATAAAAGCAACTTTTACTTGTTGCGCCCCCTCCTCTAAAAGTTTGTCCATTGCCCTTAAGCAGTGACGTAGCTAGAACGGAATTATTTCTACGTTCACTCAGGAAAATCTTGAAAACTATGCCTTGAATCGCTTCCTAAATAGGGGCTTCTCTTAAAGGAAAGAATTTGCTCCCAGAGGGAGCAAATTCTTTCCTTTAAGAGCAGCCCCTAACGTATAGAAGCAAAATATTTAATGTTAATGCCACTTTGTAATAAATATTTTCTTACGCATATTATGCACTTGCGAAATGTGCATAATGAGCGATATGTCTATGCCCTTAAGTACTTCCAAACAAAATATAGAGAGGTTAACTATTCATTTTATGATAGCATAAATTAAAATTACTTAGATTTAAATTTATCCCGCTCTCCTTTTAAACAGTCTATTTATATTGGGCAAATTCGGAAGTACCGAGAATGAAAAACTGAAATCTCTTTAACCTTGCAGAACTTGAATAGCAGGACAAGACATTTTAAATTATTTTCTTCTTTTCACCAGAGAGTGATATTACATGTGTAATGGTTTCTAATGAGACAGGTTGTATGAAATGCTAAACCTTTTTTCCTAGGTTATATTTACACTAAATAAATAAGAATACCATTAGTTAAAATGCGTAAGTATACAGTTCTATATGACGAATATAATCGGCAAAGCTTTATATACAATCATCATGCAGCAATGCAGTATGCGAAGGCAAAGCTATCAGAGAGTGGTAAAGATTAAAACATTTTCAAAGCCTTGCCTGCAAAACAAGTGACTTGTCGTTGTTCATTGTTCCTCTAAGAATTTACGTACTGGCCAAAGAACAAAAAGAGTGTACTTTCTTTTGTCGTTCAGTATCTATTACAGAACAAGTTCAGGTATCTTTGAACTTATTTTGGCATCAGAAACTATTCAAAGAAAAGTACGTTTAAATGTTCTGTAAAACACTTATAATTAAATGTCAATATCTAGCCACTGGGTGTACTTTTTCTCATGATAAAATTTTAACAATAATTCGTGACATTCTTGGCAAGTCCAAGGTGTCTCTGAGATGGGTACCTTGGACTTTCAGTGTGTAAGATAGCCATCAGCAGAAGGAGTCCATAACTCTACTGAACTCCAAACTCTTCACAAAAACATACCCATATAATTTTGACCCCCTAAAACCCCACTTTCATATGGTAAAACTGGGGTTTACAGGGGTATACATTATTTTTCCTATTTCTGCTCAAAAACATAGATTGTGAGTAATCGTTAGAACAGCCTCGGCGAGTTGGTTCTAATGAGTACCAACAATCTATGGTTTGAGCAGAAATATGAAAAATATCAGAATTTTTATCTGAAAACTTTCAATTTTTATGGTGATTTTTTTTAATATATTTAAATAGGCGTGTTTTCGTAACGTGGACTTCAAATAACAGTCTATACAGTGGAACCACCCAAGATTTAATGTACGGTAATCGATCGGGCAGATTTAAGCGATTGCCCTGAACATTCTAAAAGCGTACTTTCTTGACTATATCTCCTAAATAACGTAAGCCTGTCTGATTATGGAGCATCCGTGCGACAAACAATCATACTTCTGGGCATAACAATTCACTAGTCAACTAACAGCCCAGTCAGCATTCTACGTAAATCTATATCGGGTCGTCATCGGCCCGTCAGGGTAGCTGACGGGCAGATGACGGCCCGATGTAGATTTACGTAGAATGCTAGCTGGGAGAGCACCCGTGGTTTTGAGTAGTTGAGCCATTACACCTTAAAAGCAGACCTGATCCTGAGGGATTACTGTCTGGGGATAACTTCTGCTGCCAAACGTGAAAGGCTACCTTCATGGTGGCCGGTTAAAGGAGAGAAGATACACTTTTACAGAACACAACTTCTTAAAAGGAGTCCACTCTTAAAGGAAAAAAGGGGAGCACACTCTTTCCTTTAACCCTTCTCTTGCTGAACACGACATGCCCTGTCTTAGCAAACAGTGTAGATGCAGATCAGTGCCAACTGATCTGGATCTGCACTGTTTGTCATTAAATATGTGAATTTCTATCAAAAAACCGGATCAAGTAATCTGATTGGCTGGAAATTAGAAGTGGGCGTAGCATCTTAATTTATTCAGCAAGACAATGGTTATGAGCAGACACCATTTCAGAACCGGCTTGGTGTGGAAGAAAGCAAACAGAAGTCACAAAAGTAGGCTCCCTAGTAAAAAAATAAGTCATAGAATCTTGTTGGCTCTACTTCACACCAACTCCCTTTAAGAAAGAGTCGATTCTAAGCAAAAAGAATCTATTCCGCTTTTAGAGTACAGTAAAACCTGTGTAAGACAGCCACCTTTGAGATTGACTTTAGTGGCTGATGTGGAAAGATTGCTGTCTTATAAAGGCACATGTCATGTAATTTTGCTAGCAACTAGCAAAATTACATGACATGTACCTTTATAAGACAGACAACTTTTTCCACATCAGCCACTATTTAAAGTTAGTCTCGAAGGTGGCTCTCTTACACAGGTTTTACTGTAGACCCGTTTAAGAGGGGGCGGAATCCATTTTGATAGTTGCCTCCCTTC
Source organism: Anodontia alba (assembly GCA_964016985.1). NCBI lineage: Eukaryota > Metazoa > Mollusca > Bivalvia > Lucinida > Lucinidae > Anodontia > Anodontia alba. The sequence goes on from OZ024829.1 coordinate 2,759,671, forward strand.
CCACTGAAAATGCTTCCATTTTCCTAATGATCAATGGGGACGATAATACTGACTTACAGGGAAACTGATTTTCTTGTATCAGCCAACGCATGATCAACAAAATGGCATATGCGCCAAGCGAACACTCACATCTGTCTGGGTATCCGCCCATTCTAATCAGAAACTTCGCTGTGCGCTCAGTGGGTAGCTAAGGACGCAAGCTTTCTTAGTGCGGACAGCGAAGACTCTCATTAGACTGGGTGTATGCCCAGGCTCATCTGAGTCATCGCTGGGCGCACATGCTGTTTTGAAGGTTTGTATCATGCGCTGGCTCGTGTCATTGTAGTCATTTTTCAATGAACTCGGATTAAACACGCAAGTAAGGCGACCAAAACTCGGTTCATGTTCTTAATTAAGAAACTAAAAGACCCACTGTTGACGTTACAATAGATGAAAAAGTTTTCTGATAATTATATGTTTAATAACCAGGACACTGACCACTATTCTATAATTGCAAACTATACTTTAGCAGTGATTAATATAGCTGAGGAGGTCATTCATAAGCAAAACCACTGAAATCCTTTATCTCTTTTATGAAAGGAACGGAAAAGTCAATGGGCGTTAATAACAATTCAGGAGAACAATTTTAAGCTAGAAGAGACGCCTAGATTGATGTCATGACGTCAATCTGTATCCAGATGTGGAAAACAGGTTCATGACTGACCCCTGGGACTCAGTAAATAATGCCCAGAGAAAGGAGACTTACAGGTGAGGCAGAACTATCGAACAACTCCTCTCAAAAGCCAGCCAGGTAAATGTAACGGTGAACATTAACCCATTGTAGTCTGGAGACTACTAAAAGGGTAATTGGCAAACAGTGCAGACCCAGATCAGACACCGCAGAACGCGGCGTCTGATCAGGATCACCGCTGTTTGCAAATAAGTCAACCATTTGTCTCTCGGAATGTCTAAATCATATAGCCTGACACTCCTAAAACTGAAATTAGAATCTTCCAGTCTACAACGGGTTAACTTCACCAGATACCAGCCTCAGATCAGCTAATTGCTGAAGAACAAGCTGGGCCCAGTTGTTCAAAGTGTCGTTAGCTTAACGAGCTCGTTAAGGGTCATTTCGTTAACTGTTTTAGCGGATTCAATACACATTATTCTGATATTTTTTGCTGAAAAAATGTGAGTAGCTTGTGCACTGCAAAAGCTACTCACATTTTTTCAGCAAAAAATTTCAGCATATATGCGTATCACTCGATGTAAATTTTAACAAATCGTTAACTAACGATGTCGTTTGCTTTGAACAACTGGGCCCTGGTTTCCGAGTATGAAGACCTATAACAGAGCAAATATTCAACATCAGCAAACCATCTATCGTAGTTTCATCGACTTCAAGAAAGCTTTTGACAGGATGAGGCATGAAGCACTATGGGCAACAATGAACTAACATGATAGCAATGTCAACTGGTCCATGTCAATGAACGACACCACATAAATCTACTAAGGTGTTCCAGTTAAATGGCTCAGCAGCAAGCGGTTCAAGACCACAGTTAGAATGAGACAGAGATACATTTTAAGTTTTTTTTCGAACGGATAATATCCGATGTTTTTATCGGTAAAGAAGCAACCGTCAGCATTGGGGAAGAGTAATAGTCAAGATCGGACGATGTGACGATCAGACACTGTGAAGTTCCTGAATTCAGAGTAAGTCCAGAATGAATAAAATCCAAAAGTAATCCAATAATAGTATGTAAAATTAATTCCCAGTGAAAGTACACAAAGATACACATATAAAAATCGTTTTTTCCCTAATATATTACTAATGTACTATTCCAAATCACACCCCCTTGTCGTGCCTCCGGAAGGCAGCGCGTCGGGATTGTGGTATTAGAATATAATAGAATAGAATACTTTTTATTTTTCAGTAAAGGACCCACGCGGGCATTAAACAGATACATGCAATATTATTTGGTCATAAACCATACATGAACACCACCACAAGAACAGACATACTTCTGGACAACAAATAACTGGACATGAAAGATACAGATTAAACATATATCAATAAGCAAATGATCATGAACAATATTGCAATGAAAATATATTGTGAGACTGATGAATGATGGCGAAAGATTGGAGACGCAAGCGGCCGTTAGATTATTAATCTTGATGTAAATTCACGTTTTTATTTTCTTTTTTCAAAACAATAATGTATGAATGACCCTAATTCATATAGATATTTTATCTTCTTGTGAAAGTAGCCACTTGGCTTTGTCATTATCGCATAATAACATGACGTTGTTGTTAATATGGTATATCTGATCTCTTTCGGCTTGATATAGAGAACACTGTGATAGAAAATGAATCTCATTTTCTATACAATCAACTTACAATGCTTACAGATTTTTCTTGATCGTGGGATACTTCTCGGTTTTGCATATCTACCAGCTTCAATCAAAAGATTATGAGCACATAGTCGCAGTTAAGCTTGTATTTCCTGGGTATCTTCACTCATACTTTCATTACGAAAACACGCCTATTCATATATACTAAAACTTTTACCACCAAAAATGAAAATTGTCAGATAAAAAAACTTCTGTTATTTTTCATATTTCTGCTGAAACCATAGATTGTGGGTACTCGTTAGAACTGCCTCGGTGAGGCGGTTCTAACGAGTACCCACAATCTATATTTTTAAGCAGAAATAAGAAAAATAATGTATACCCCTGTAAACTCAAGTTTAACTATTTAAAAGTGGAGTTTAAGGGGGCAACATTTTATAGGCATATTTTCGTGATGTTGGAGTCTGGTTACTTTGGAGTCTGATGTCAGGACTCGACAGGACACTACCGTCAACTTCTGACCAAATCACCAAAGAGCAGAATGGTCAGGAAACGGAAACTCAGACGGCACGGACACTTTACACAATCCCCTGGCATGTTCGGCAGTAAACCTTAGAAACAGTAGAAATGACAAGAAGAATGGTGCAAGTAGAAGAATAATGGAATATAACATCAAGAACTGGACCGGCCTTAGCTTCTTTGGATTAGTGTAAATTAACGCTTAGCATGCTAGGTAAAATTCAGAAGACGACACTTTGAAATATGTTTCTTTCTTTTCCCAGAAAAAATGGCTTTGACATTTTATGCAAACTGTCTCCTCAAAGGACAATTTGCAGGAAATGTCAAAGCCCATGCTCTGGCAAAAATAAAAAAAAAATATATATATATATATATATATATATATATATATATATATATATATATATATATATATATATATATATATATATATATATATATATCATAAGTTTGTCATCTGCTGAATTAGAGGTTGGTAAAAGTTAACGACATATAACATGGAGAGAAAGAAAGCCAAAGTTATCAGTGGTGATCCACTGAAGAAGGACAAAGAAGATATGGTCAGGTTGCATGCGGGTATTCTTGTTGACATATTTTAGCGGGACACGGGTTATAATAAAAGTCACGTATTATTGGCTAATTGCTATTATCTAGGCATTAGTTATTATTTGTAGCAATACTATTAATTATGCAAAAAAATATGACCAAAATACCATAAGCAAAGAAAGCAAATTTAAATTATGCCGAAAAGCTGAATATAAAGCGGGCTTCCTCAAGTTAAAAGGCCTGTTTACACATATCTACAAAGCAGAACCAGGCCAATGTGATCTGCAATGTTCCCAGATCTGATTGTGTTTTCATCTGCAAGAGATCTTAGCTCATTCTTGCCGTGTACATGTATAAAGGGCTTTCTTTTAACTTGATAGAAAAGCAGTGATACAAATACCTCGTCCTCAGCAAAATTCACGTTGTTGTTTTGGTTTCGATTTCGGTTTCGGTTTCGGTTCTGGTTTTGGTTCCGGTTCCGGTTTTGGTTTCGGTATTGGTTTTGGTTTCCGTAATCGTTATTGTTATCTCCTTCCTTCAATAGTAAAATAACCATTCAAGTTCAAGATATCTGAAGTCTATCTTTGCTTTCTTGTAAAAAAAAAAAAAAAAAAAAAAAAAGATTTGTCCTGTGCAAACTAATTCTTTTCTAGATCCTGCTAGTTCGCGCAGGCTTGTTTTGACCTTAGTTATTCATGTGAAAAACATTTGCCTTCGCCATAGTCGGTCTCGGCTGTACGATTTTATAGGTCTTGTTCACACGGGCTAAGTTTCTTTGCCAAAATAGGTTCATAGCTCCAGCTAAGGCTCTTGTTATTAATATTGTCTTATTTCTCCATGAAAACATGTTGTGTTCTCATTAGAAGCGCCTCGTACTCACAACATATGTTTCCATGGAGAAATAAGGACTTTTATTATATACAAAGTAATGAAATATAGAGAATTATTAATGAAATAAAATGCATATTTCGAAAAAGTTATATTTTCACTAGTGAAAATATAAAACATATTTTCACTCTTCTGAGCAGTGAAAAATATAAGATCTGGAACTATTCAGACGGCACAAAGAACTAAATTTGCATGTTTTTATTACACGAGATGAAAATTTTTATGGTATTCACAGAAAAAAAGTAAATTTTCTTTTTATTTTATTGTTTACAGGCCAATGCGCGTTTCTGAAGTCATATCTAACGTCACCAAACAAAACATGAACGTCATGGCAAGATTTGCATCTCTTCTATCGAAAGTGATGTATATAATAAAAAGAAAATTCAAATGTTTGTCGTGAATATGACTTTTATATCATCTCGTGAAGTGAAAAAAATGTATATTTCATTCGTGCCTTCGGCACTCATGATATATATATATTTTCACTTCACTCGATGAAATAAAAGTCATATTCACTCCAGACATTTGAATATCCTCTATATTTTATATCTTGATACCATTCTCATCTGTAGTTCGTTACAATATAAGGCATTATTCACCAATATCATTGTAATAATCCTTTTATTATACAGCTATAAATATTTTGCGGTACATTTGTTTGTAGCATATAATCGGCATTTTGATTGTGTAAATTTCAGAGCCTGCACAAAGGTGTAACGCGTTTTGGCGCAATGCCATTGCAACATCATTGCCTAAAGACGTCATCAAAAGCAACGTCATGTAACAGTAACATTCGAAGGCACCCGAGTAATATCAAGTAAGCGCGCCGATATTTGTTATAATTCTATGCCGTATTTTATGTGGCGAAGCTTTGCTCGTGTGAACAAGGCTTAGTAAACTTCACATCCAATATAAAAACACGCAAAACAGCCCACGCCAAGACTTTCCTGGAGTTGCCATGCATACATGTGCTGAATATTTGTGCACGCACAAACTCACAAACGCACCAGGTGATAAACTGAAACACAAAACAGGTGTTATGATGTATTTTCCTGAATATATAGACAGACAAAACTGACTTGTTTTGTACATTTAAATTTATTTTTTTATAAGTATTGGTTTCCTGCTTATCGCATAGCATGCTACGACTAATTACAGCAGATGATATTTTAAAATATTTTCTTAATTTTCCGTTATCAGGTTTAGACATTTCAATGGAGACAATTTGCATGAAATAAGGGCAAAAATAAGAAAAATATTATCAATTTGTCGTCTGCTGAATTAGCCTAGAGAGTGGCGAGGGTGAAATAGGTATATTACCAGCAAACTGTGAATGAACAGCTGTTTCAAGTGAAATACTATGGCGCGTTCAAAAGTGCAACGTGATAGCAACTATTTTGCCCTGTATCCCTGTACCTAATGGCGAGCGCCAACAGAAGCAGGGATCCAAAGCAAAACGCTCGCGTGTAACTTGCAAATTTGAACGCTGCCCTGGACTTTCCGTCACGCCGAAATTGTACAAAATGGATTTGTTCCTATGATAATTGAATGTAAATGTCAAACAGACAAGTCTAGTTGGCCCGGTCTATCAATAAACGAATCTAGTACACCACACAACATCTCATTACGAAAACACGCCTATTCGAATATGTAGAAAATTTCACCTCCAAAAACTGAAAATTTTCAGATTAAAACCTCTGATAGTTTTCATATTCCTGCTCAAACATAGATTGTGGGTACTCGTTAGAACCGCCTCGGCGAGGCGGTTCTAACGAGTACCCACAATCTATGTTTTTGAACAGAAATAAGAAAAATAATGTATACCCTTGTAAACCCCAGTTTTACTATATAAAAGTGGGGTTTAAGGGGGTCAATATTATATAGGTATGTTTCCGTGATGTGACAACAGTTAGAAATAGAATGAAAGTAAACACAGCAATAAGAATAAAACAATAGATGAGGTTATGCGTATAGGTAAAAACAATATCTCCAATTACAAACAAAATACTATTTAACGATCTGACAAGTTCAAATGCATATAGGCTACTATGTACGGTAATTAACCTAAAATGCCTTGCATTAAGTTTCTAAAAAAATGGCATAAATTATGCATGCACATCAAAGTTGCATAAATATCTATCTTATGGATTTTTGTTTGGTTGCAGATAAGATGTCTACCTAAAATTTCTTTTAAAAAAAATTGCCCCACTTAATTAAATAAACGTGAATAAAGTTTGAGAACACAACACAGTCATTTCAACGATTCTGTTCAGTCTATATACTGTTCAAACTGTGACATGCACCGTGTACAATCCGCATTTAAAGTTCTAGTCCCAAAAGCAGCAGATGACAATCTAAAATGTTTTATTTTCTCTTTTTTTTTTCTTTTTTTTTTTCATTTCATGAAAAAAAAAATAAAGCATTCTTGTTCATGTGAGTCGTCTGCCTGGCCAAAATGTTAGCATGAAATGTTAAACCTTATTTTCTATGTAGAATAAAATAGTTTAAAATAACGTCTGCTATAATTTTGAATTGCGCTCTAAGGGTTGAAATTAGCCGCAATGTAAGAAAACATAACTTCTGGTATACGTCCAACGAAGATTCAAATCAGCATGTACATCCGCGAGGTCTGATCAGTGTCTTCATTGTCTGCATGAGGACAGCTTGCATCCTTAGCTATCCAAAATATTCCATTGCGAAAACTCGCCTATTCAAATATGTAGAAAATTTCATCTCCAAAAACTGAAAATTTTCAGATGAAAAACTCTGATATTTTCATATATTCTGCTCAAAACATAGATTGTGGTACTCGTTAGAACCGCCTCGGCGAGGCGGTTCTAACGAGTACTCACAATCTATGTTTTTAGCAGAAATAAGAAAAATAATGTATACCCCTGTAAACCCCAGTTTTACTATATAAAAGTGGGGTTTAAGGGGGTCAAAATTATATAGGCGTGTTTTCGTAATGCGCAGTAAAGATACACTGCGCGAATACGCAGGCTGATCTGAATCTTCGCTGGGTGCACATGTCTGAAGGTATGTGTTCTGACGTTGCGTCTCAAAGAGGTTAAATAAACACCGTAATGCCCATATTTCTTTAATTGACTATTCTGTCATGCAAGTAGAAGGGTCCATTATCTATTTAACCCTTACATCCCTGAGTTTCTGAAGTGGCCTCTTCCATTCTTGAATTTGGACGTCCAATGATGCAAAGAGTTGTGTCAGACTAAAATCAAAATCAGAATGGCCAACAGTGTAGATCCCACTGAAACGACTCATTATGAGCCGTCTCATTAGGATTTACACTGTTTGCACAGGTTTTGGGTTTGGTCTGCCGAGCTGAAACGGTTAACGCTTTGTATGTTTGGTGATAATTTCAACAGACGGCATTTTGAAACGTTTGTCTTATTATTTTTTTTTTTCAGGAGACAATTTGCATGAAAAGTCAAAGTCTGTTTAGGAGACAATTTGCATGAAATGTCAAAGTCTGTTTAGGAGTCAGTTTGCATGAAATGTCAGTCTATTTAGGAGACAATTTGCATGAAATGTCAAAGTCTTTTTAGGAAACAATTTGCATGAATGTCAAAGTCTATTTAGGAGACAATGTGGATGAAATGTTAAAGTCTATTTAGGAGGCAATCTATATTAACTGTCAGTGTCTATTTAGAAGACAATTTACATGAAATGTCTAAGTCGTTTTAGGAGACAAATTGCATGAATGTAAAAGTCTATCTAGGAAACAATTTGCAGGAAATGTTAAAGTCTATTTTGGAGACAATTTGCAATAAATGTCAATGTCCATTTAGAGACAATTTACATGAAATGACAAAGTCTATTTAGAAAACGCATTGCATGAAATCATCAAAGTCTATTTCCTGGAAAAATATTGTTAAGGGATTCATATACCGGCCCAGTAGGCACACAACGTTGAACCAACATCGATTCAACGTTGATTCGACGTCAAGACGTTGAATCGACGTTGTTTCAACGTTATGTTCTCGCTAGGGGCGCAAATCTTGCTGCATAGCCTTCCTTTGAAGGAAAGCCAAACAGTTTCAACTCTCTTTGATGTGCATTTATTCATATACATGTAGTTAGAGAAATTAACTTAAGTTTAAAATTTCGTCTGTTTTAAAATATTTAAATTTTAGAGATTAACCTTTACACCCTTAGGTTTATGAACTGGACTTTGCCAACTTTGAATTTGGACGTGTCCATTGTAGCAAACAGGGGATTAGATCCAAAATCTAAAGCAGAACAGCCAAAAGAGTAGACCCAAACGAGCCGTCTCCTCTTGATCTACTCTGTTTGAAACGGTTTTAAGCGGATTAATAGTATTACGTATTACCAGATATTTCGCCGAAACCAAAAGATACATATTGCATTTCAGATATTTTATGTTAACATGAGATGATTATAAATTTGCCAGTGTAGCACTCAGCTAACCCAATAACCAAATAATATTGAATTAACCCAACTCAAACATCACTGCAAGATACAGGCAGCTCACACAAAGTAGATTCGTTTAACAAACAATTCTCGTTCACTTCCATCTTTTTCCCTTGATAATGTTAATTTGTTTAGGTGAATGGATATGCCTGAGGTTTCTGCCTTTTTTTAACAAGGGAGGTAATTTTATGACTTCCTGTTTAGTTTTTAAGGTGAATGGCTACCCAACTTTTGTGATTTCCTGTTTGTTTCTCTGTACACCCAATCCCTTTCTGAAAAGGGCCTACACTATAAAGCAAGTTTGCTCATATTCTTTCTTTCTTTCTTTACAGAGTAGGCCCCTTTTTAGAAGGTGACAATTTTGACAGATTTGCCTCTGAAAGTGTATAGATCTACATTCCCCTTAAAAATGGTAGACATGAAGAACCGTTTTGACTTAAATACTCAGACAGACATTCCTGACCAAGTACTGTAGATCAATACCATCTGTGTGTGTGTATGTGTGCGTGCGTGGGGGGAGCACAGGTAGCAGTAGAAGTAATTTTGTGCGTATATATGTTGTCTATGAGGACATTATTGCCATAACTTGATCCTGTAGATGAATTGTTAAGTTCGACAGATTATGAGCATTTTCTCCCATTTTAAACGTGTCTTCGGGCATAAACGGAGAGTGAAGGCCCGGATTAGACTGCGCATCCACGCAGTCTGTTCAGGACCTTCATTGTCCATAAACAGAATCAGGTTTTTCACTGGTCGCAAACAGAATTACAAGATACTACAGAATGTATGAAGGAGAGCAAAGGCCCGGATGATACTTTGCGCATGTGTAGGGTGATCTGCACAGACTGAGTATTATCAAAGGCACTTTTTCGCTTCACGCTGTCCATATTATCATTCTTGCTATTGGTCCTTATTGGAAACATTTTGTTCGACCGTTCTACTAAACTTGGATTTTTTCAGTTGGTAGGCAGAAAACCCACTGTGACCCCAATTTGGGTTATAACAAATTTCATAATGAGTGTTCTCTTACAATGTGTATCACATCTGAAGTGAACTACAAACTTTAATATTTGAATACTTGTGTGAACTGACTGTATCTTAATAACCAATGCCACCAGTCTTACCCTGTCTTTGCCTTTCCTATAGCTACCTCCCTGAACAATAAAATAATAGAAGGCCGTTTCTTAACACCACGAAAACATGCCTATATAATTTTGACCCCCTTAAACCCCACTTTTATATAGTAAAACTGGGGTTTACAGGGGTATACATTATTTTTTTTATTTCTGCTCAAAAGCATAGATTGTGGGTACTCGTTAGAACCGCCTCGTCAAGGCGGTTCTAACGAGTACCCACAATCTATGTTTTGAGAAGAAATATGAAAAATATCAAAAAATTTTATCTGAAAATTTTCATTTTTTGGTGGTAAAATTTTCAGTATATTTGAATAGGCATGTTTTCGTAATGCTGAGGTGAATGAATACACTGGGTAGATTTTCTGTCATTTAGTACAATGGAGACAACTTTAGTGACCTTCACAAAAACATACCTACTGTGCTTTCGACATATTTCAGAAAGGCATTCTTTGCTTGCTGCTTTACACAAAAGAAGTAAATTTGCAAACTTTTGTCTTGATTTAATGCAAAACCATTTGTCGTAATTACCTATGCATAAAAAGCTTTATTCTAGTCATTGGTTAATAAAAAAAATAAATATTTTTTTACTTTTTCCTATAGTAATAATGAATGCAAATTATGCAGAAATCTGTAAGGTAGGTAACTTGGAGGCAGGTTTTCAACAACTTCCGCCTCTTCATTTTTTCTGAATTTTTCACAATATTGCTGTGAAACATCCATAATTTAAAATCAGCAACGATAAGTAAAAAATATTTTCTTTGACCAAATTTCCAAAAAAATCACTTTACTATAGAAATTGTATAGGTCAGATTCAAGTTTGGCCATTAATTTAATTGTAGTGTAAATATTTAGGAACATAACACAGAAATGGAATAGACAAATTGTTTCTGATAAGATATGGTCAATCAGAACATAATATTTTCATTTAAATTAAAACGCCAAGCAAAATTCGTCTTTCCAAATGATGTCGAAAGGACAGTATATAATTTTGACCCCCTTAAACCCCACTTTTGTATAGTAAAACTTGGGCTTACAGGGGTATACAATTATTTTTTTCTTATTTCTGCTCAAAATATAGATTGTGGGTACTCGTTATAACCGCCTCTGCGATGCGGTTCTAACGGGTGCCCACAATCTATGTTTTGGGCAGAAATGTAAAAAAATATGAGAAGTTTTATCTGAAAGCTTTCAGTTCTCCAATATATTTAAATAGGTGTATTTTCGTATTGACTTTCCGTTTGCTACAATACTACAATCCTGCTATCTTAACCCCCTTCTTCTTTCACTCCTTCTGCATTTCTGTTGTACATTTTCAGTTTAATATGCTACGCCATATTATGTTTTCTGATATTTGTATCACAGCTCTCATTTGATACGTTATGTATTCTGAGAAAAAAAATAAAGTTGTGTTGAGTTGAGTTGAGTTGCTTTACTCCAAACTCCTTCTGAAAAGGTGCCTACCCTAAGAGGGATGAATTTGCCCCAAAGAGAGGCATATTCTCTCCTTTTAGAGCACACCCCTCTTCAAAAAAGAGCAAAACAATTAGGACAGAGTTCTCTCCCTGAACGTGTATCCAATCCCCTTTAAACAAATTATTCTGATTTATCTTATCTTTATTATTTCACAAGAAACAACTACTCTGACTAAATGTTTATTAAATTAATTAACCCTTGTCCTGCTGAATAAAATAAGATGCGATGTCCTTTTCTAAACATTTCAGCCAATCAGATTACTTGATCCAGTTTTTTATATTAATTCACATACTGGACGGCAAACAGTGCAGATCCAGATCAGTTGGCTTCTTAGAAGCCAATTAATCTAGATCTACACTGTTTGCAAAGACAGTGTATATCCGGGTTCAGCAGGACAAGGGTTAATAAGCAACGCATTGAAATATCCTTATGCCGTATGCGGATAATGAAGACCCAGATCAGACTGCGCAGCCGTGCATTCTGATCTCGACCTCCATTGACAGCTTGCAGATTCGATGAACTATGTAATATATCATCAGACAGAGGTCCGGATCAGACTGCGAATGCTCGCATATAGCATAAAAGACCCTTAACTAAGCTTATGGGCGGTGCCAGGCGAAATTGTGTCAGGCGTATACGGACAGCGAAGGCCCAGAGCAGTCTGCACAGTCTGATCAGGGCCTTGACTGTCCATTAAAAGAATCATTGGATATTATAGAATGTTTCAACGGAGAGCAAATGCCCGGATGAGACTGCGCATGTGCAGGATGTGACTTTGCACATATCGCACGTGTTCTTAGGCATTTGTTCGCTTGACACAGCCCATATCAGACTATAGTAAATTTAGGACAGTTGAGTCTCAAACAGGACCTTTGCGAAAACTGTACGTTCGCTTGAAACTAAAGACTGCTACAACCAGTTGTCCTCCAGCGAACACAAACATTTACGCCAATGCACAGACTGATCCGAGTCTTTACTGTTATAATTCCCATTTTGCATATAATGGTTTGTTTTAGTTACCTGTTGTTTCCTCGGTGACCCCTGGGGCTCTGTCTTTGAACCACCGCACCCCATCGGTACCCTTTTGAAGATACCGACTTTGCCGTATACCTGCAAAACGAATACCATTTATTCGATATTTCCATTCATAATTACAAAATAATTCCGAAATAAAAAAAGAAAAAAAAAAACAATAATAACCGTATTAATCCTAAATATTGGGACCTCTACACTCCTTACCATACTTGTCCTAAAATTTGAACAAGTTCATTTTACTGTCGGTTTATATCTAAATACTACTGGACTGCGTTTTGTGGCGTCTGAATTGAGTCACACTATTTGCTGACATTTATCTTTCCAAATATTGAATTAAATACGGTAATAAAACTGAAACAGATCCGCGGTAAAACAGGACATTTTCTGAACGAACTTTTAGACAGCAAAATATGAATGCGAACATCAAAGAATCGAACCAGTCAAGATTGCCAGTCGCTGTTGTTTACTTGAGAAAATGATATACTTTCAGCGGAGGTAACTCTGTTAAATTAGTTTGCTGCCTTCTAAAAGGGGTCTACTTTTAAAGGAAAGAATTTGCTCCCATGAGTATATAGACCCATTTTTCAGAGGGTCTTGATGTGCAGGAGAGCAGCCAGGAAGCCACAAAAATTATCTTCCTTGTAAGTACTGGTTAAAAAAGTAGTGAGTCTATTCAGTCCCCTTAACCCTTGTCTTCTGAATAAATTAAGATGCCACACCCACTTCTAATTTCCAGCCAATCAGATCACTTGATCCGGGTTTTTGATAGAAATTCACGTATTTAATGACAAACAGTGCGAACCAGATCAGTGGGCTTCTTCAGAAGCCAACTGATCTGGACCTACAATGTTTGCTAAGACAGGGCATGCCGTGTTTAGCAAGAGAAGGGTTAAACTATGATATTAATTTCTTTATACGGGCCTGCATACATATGACATTGGTCAGGTACTATGTACCCATGCCAGATCAAGAATAATAAAGACTGGGTTTGGGACAAGTAGACCATTTAATGCGCAAAATGCTAGCGCGCGTATGCATGAGATATAAGCAATGAAAACAAAAACATAATTATGATAATGCCAAATGTAAGCATACTAATATTCTTAGTATATATCTGCCAAGTTGCAGATATTATATAAAGATCTCCAAATCCCAAACCCAGGTAGGAGTAGTTGAAGCTTGCAGCAAGCAAAATATATATATACATGTACATGTGAGGCACCCACACATAATATCGGTAGAGAGTAGTCTGCCCCTCTTGCCAGAAAAGAAACACCGAAATGCAGCTCAGAAATGTGGAAAAGATTTCCCTAGGGTGGATGCTAGTTGTTGTCTCATTGCTAAGGATTTAGGTATTCAATTTAGGTATCTCTATTCAATTTAGGTATCTCTGATATGCATTGCTGTACCAGTCCCCCCTGAAGTTTGATCAACTCAGCAGAAAGGCCGCACTGTAGGGCAAAAGATGCACCCCCACTTCTAAGTGAATGGCCAGAATACAGGGAAGGATCAATGCCCAGTTTACATAAGCAACCCCTCAGGTAATTTTGGAAGACTGTGTGAGTCATCGGCTTAGGACCCTTACTGGTGGGGTAACAGAACAACGGAGAGGGACTCAAAGTATTAGGCAGCCTACTTAGACATAGGAAGAGGGTACCCGTGGGGCAAAATGGGGAATGCACTATGCGAGGTAATGGGATATGCAAGATACGCTGTTGAAACTGGATAGTTTTTTGACCATCTCACACTGAGGATTGCTCCTGATGGACCAAACTCAACATCTGTTCGACAAACCACTGAGATGTTGCTTGCTGCTCAGCTAATTTGAAAGTGATGCTGTGGGGGCCAATCAACAGCAGCCTGCTGATTGATCCAGAGGCATCCCCTGATAGGGAGGTGTGCAAAACAGCAGAATATGATACCTATCCAGGTATAGGAAGGTGTGCAAAGCATAGACCTGATAAGCAAGGTATGCTCACTTGTAAGACATCCCTAATGATTTAGGGATAGGGAGCCTCAGCCAGGAAGGTCCTCCTAAAATTAATACTAGATTAAAAAAATTAATCAACACTTTATCATAAAGTGTGTCAGTCATGAGACCAGTGTATTTATCACAAATGCCAACAATGAATGCCCAGATCATAATGTGCATCAGGGACCCTAAAGAATAATTGGATACCGTTGACTGTGTCGATGCAGAGAGGGTCCTGATCAGACAGTGTAGAAATATACCGACACCGAGAATACCTTGATTAGACTGTACGGTGTTAATTATATTCTCAGCCTTCGCTTTCTGCATACATCATAAGTTGCTGTATTTTTATCATAGCACGATTCGTACTCGTCAAATCGTGCGATACAAAAGCTGTGTTTTGGGGGCAGAAAGAAGGCAAAGATCTCGTCACAATATGATCGGGGCGTTGCTATCCGCTTACAAAATTATTTGGTACCATTGAATAACGAATTGGTTAAAAAAAATTAGTTCCATTTTACTCTGAAGATAAATAAATATCAAAATTTCAATATTATTTGGTTTTAACATATTTTTATCAAAAATTGCATAAACATATAACAAATGACATTTCAACAGGATTGGAACTGTGAATGCTTATTTAATTCTTCTCCTGACAAAAGAATACATGTAATACACCTGACCAAAATACATGTAGCACTATAATAATGAAACATGAATATCTCAGTGATGTTAACATAATACAAAGTACTGTATGTTTTAATTTCCAGAGGACAAATAAGTTGGCCCTTGCATTTCGTACACTACTGGAGTGCTCACGTAACCAATATTTGGAGGAATAGCATAAACTGTAGGTAAATAACAGAGATATCAGAACAGACTCAATGTAAAAAATTAAGACATAAGATATTTTGTGATGCAGAATTTTTTAACTATAATTCTGGAGAACAAAGAAGCAGACTTATCCACATCTACCTGTGAATACTACCAGGTATGGGAAGGACCGTCTGGTATATGATATAGCCTTCAAAGCTAGAGGAGCACGAACACATGCCTATATAATTTTGATCCCCTTTAAACCCCGCTTTTATATGGTAAACTGGGGTTTACAGGGGTATACATTATTTTTCTTATATCTGCTCAAAAACATAAATTATGGGTACGCGTTAGAACCGCCTCGCCGAGGAGGTTCAAACGAGTACATACATGTATGTTTTGAGCAGAAATATGAAGAATATCAGATTTTTTATCTGAAAATTTTCATTTATTACTGATAAACTTTTAAGTACATTTGAATAGGATTGGTCATTGTCAGTAATGACAGACGAACGATAATATACTTGAATGATTTGCTGTTATCTTAGTTGTTCTTTGTGTAATTTTTTTTGTGTAATTGTATGTTTCTGTTGCTGCAATGAAGTGACGTGAAGTTTATCGAAATAACTGAAGCCGTGCAGGGCTTAACTTCATTGTCATACATTCTCGTTACAAAATAAAGCGCCTAAATCTATGTGTCTGTGTTGAAAAAAAAAGATCCTTTCTCGCATTGTGGTCCACATATTGTAAATTGATTTAAATAGTCACCTACAAATATGGCATACACAAGTGTATGTCAATACTATGAAATAAATATTTATATAATGTGAATAAGCTAAATAGATATTAATATAATTTTGAGCGTTTATCGATAATATGATTGTCAATTCAACAACAGCAAGCCGAGATTTTGTTTGGCAAATTATTTAACAATGATTTTTCCGATTTGTACTGAAAATTTTGTCAAAGCCACCTCAACTTCTGTTTACTAAACATTTTCCTAAGTAGTAAAACGACAATAGATAATACAAAGTGTGAAATGGCTAAATGTTTTCAGAAAAAGGGACCTTACCGTATTCGACCTAATTACCGCTTTGTGCGCCTACGTTTCTAAATATTACAACCAAAAAAAGGAAAATTTTCAGATGAAAAATTCTGATATTTTTCATATTACTGCTCAAAACATAGATTGTAGGTACTCGTGAGAACCGCCTCACCGAGGCGGTTCTAACGAGTACCCGCAATCTATGTTTTTTTAGCAAAATAAGAAAAATAATGTATACCCCTGTAAACCCCAGTTTTACTATATATAAGTGGGGTTTAAGGGGGTCAAAATTATATAAGCGTGTTTTCGTGATGGTAAAATATCCATCTAATAAGGGCACAACGCTTTAAAAAATATATGCAGGGGACTTCATAAGGGGCTTATTTAATGATGCTTATGCTTATGCGATATTTTTCTGATATTTTTCTGATTTTCTATAAATGCATATGTTGTGGGTACTCATTTGAATTGCCCCAACTTCAGATGAGTATCCATAACGTATACAGCTTTTATTTTTTGTGGGTACGCACTTGAATTGCCTGTCAACTTGTGGAGACAATTCAAATGACAACCCACAAAATAAGCTTGTATAAATAAGTAAGCCGAGGCAATTAAAGGGTGTACCGATAACATATTCTTCCTTGAAAGCCATCACGAAAACACACGCCTTTATAATTTTGATTATACATTAAAACTGGGGTTTACAGGGGTATACATTCTTATTTCTGTTCAAAAACATAGAATGTGGTACTCGTTCTAACGAGTACCCACAATCTATGTTTTGAGCAGAAATATGAAAAATATCAGAGATTTTTATCTGAAAATTTTCAGTTTTTGGAGGTGAAATTTCTATATATTTGAATAGGCCTGTTTTCGTAATGCGTAGATAAAAATACGCAGACTGTAATCTGAAGACTACGAAATTGATTGACTGTGTGGCTTATAGGGGTATACGCAATAATTAGGTTTAATTCGGTATGCCACATACACACAGCGATGCCCAGGCCAGAATGTGCATCCCAGTCCTTTCTTTTACGGGTTGTGGAATCATCAGATATCATAGAATATCGCCTGAAGAAATTAATTCCATAAAAAAGAATACGCGGTCTGCGATATTGCTGTTTGAAAATGCTTTAAGCCCCTTTGCACTGGCAGCTCGTTCCGACTGTCATCACGAAAACATATCTATATCATTTTGATGCACTTAAACCCCACTTTTATATAGTAAAACTGGGGTTTACAGGGGTATACATTATTTTTCTTATTTCTGCTCAAAACATAGATTGTGGGTACTCGTTAGAACCGCCTCGGGGAGGCGGTTCTAACAAATACCCACAATCTATGTTTTGAGCAGAAATGTGAAAAATATCAGAATTTTTTATCTGTAAATTTTCATTTTTTGGTGGTAAAATTTTCGGTATATTTGAATAGGCTTGTTTTCGTAATGATTATCGTTACATATGCTACCGTAATATCCTTAAGCATTCTGACATCTTTACTCTTAACCATACAAGTCCTAAAACTCCATTTAATGTCGATAAAAACTACTTGATGTGTGGCAAACTGTGTAGACCGTGATCAGATGCCGTATTCTTTAGCGCCTGGTCTGGTCCTTTTCAACCTAACGGGCACATGACGTTTATACAACGTCCTGACGTTGCATCGCCGTGAGGTGTCGTTCTATAAACAATGTTGTTGCGTTGACGTTCAGGTGACGTTGTATAAACTATGGCGTTGCACCGATATTGAGGCGACGTTGTATAAACGTCATGTGTCCGCTGGGGAAATTTGAAAAGTTTAGAGATTTTGAACAATATGAAATTGCTGAAAATCTACAACAAAACTACCTTCCTTATAGATATTTGTATAATTTACAACTATTTTTACTATGGGAAAAAAATGAAAATAATGGATTTCTTTAACCAAGTAATTTTTATTAAATTTATGATGCATAGAAAGTTACGAAAAAGGTTTGACATTGGTAAAACGCCATGCAAAAAAAAAAAAAATAAAAAATAAAAAAAAAAATCGCTTTCTGAAATAATGCGTATTCGGCCTAAGTACAGCACGTGCTCCTATAAGCGCAGTCAAGCACTTTAGTAGTCTTTACATTACAGTCAGTGTACTTTTATCTATTACTTTATTAAACATATGTTGTGGGTACTCATTTATACTGCCTCGAAAACTCGAGACAATTCAAACGAGTACCCACAACAGTAAATCAGAAAATGATATCGCATAATTATCATTAAATACGCCCTTCATGAAGTCCTCTGCTGATCTTTCTTTAAAGTGTGCCCTTATTTGGTGGATATTTTACTACAAGTTTTCGCAGTAATTTTGAAGAACTGAAGCGCACAGTGCGGTAATTAGGTAGAATACGGTATATCGAAAGCCGAGTAAGGCCTCGATCGCTGGCGCATATTACATGGGCCATGCCATCCGAAAACGTGTCTTCGGGCATATGCGGACAGCGAAGGCCCAGATCAGACTGCGCATCCGCGCAGTCTGATCAGGGCCTTCACTGTCCGCACTAATTTTAATACCATAGAATGTTTAGTAATATACATCCGCGCAGTCCGATCAGGCCCTTCACTGTGCGCAATAATTTTGATACTATAGAATGTTTCAATCGAGTGCAAATGCCCGGATGAGAGGCTGCACATGCGCATGTGCAGGATGATGCTACCCCAATGTGATAATGGCCCTTTTCTAAGGCTACGGATCAAATCCTATATCCTGCAAATCGATAGGATTCATTTTCCCACTATTCACTCTAGATAAAAGCTATAACAAAAAAATAAAGAATTTACTAATAAAGCTTTGCTTTACCACCCTCTGCGTAAATTCAGCAGACGTCAAACTGAAGATTTCTTCTTCGTTTTCACAGAAAATAGGTTTTGACGTTTCATGCAAATGAAATGTCTCCAAAGGAGACAATTTGCAGGAAACACTAAAGCCTTTTTTCTGGTAACAGTTGGTAAAATATCATTACGGAAACACGCCTATTCAAATATATTGAAAAATTCACCTCCAAAAACTGAAATTCTTCAAAAACTAAAACCTCTGATATTTTTCATATTTCTGATCAAAACATAGATTGTGGGTACTCGTTAGAACCGCCTCGGTGAGGCGGTTCTAACGAGTACCCACAATCTATGTTTTCGAGCAAAAATAAAAAAAAAAATGTTTACCCCTGTAAACCCCAGTTTTACTATATAAAAGTGGGGTTTAAGGGGGTCAAAATTATATAGGCTTGTTTTCATGATGTATTGGAATGTTGTCCGCTGCATTTTTTACCCAGCATTCTAGGCGTTAACCTTTAGCACGCTTTGCAGGCGATACATGGTTCTATTTTGTTTTACTTCTTGCTACACATGTATACAAGATCCTGCCATTGCATGCAAAATCTCCTGTGATAATTCACTTAAATAGTTCTGCCCTATTTTGCTGTTAAATAAATCGAAAACAAACCTGCCTAAATGCCATCAAATATGTTTATGTAAATTAAGTAGGCGAAAGGTGAAAAAGCATTTATTAATTACATTAATGGACAATTGTCACAGGAAAAACAGCACGAAAACATACCTATATAATTTTGACCCCCTTAAACCCCACTTTTATATAGTAAAACTGGGGTTTATAGATATTGGTACTCGTTAGAATCGTCTCGACGAGGCGGTACTAACGAGTGCCAACAATCTATGTTTTTGATCAGAAATAAGTAAAATAATGTATACCCCTGTAAACCCCAGTTTAACTATATAAAAGTGGGGACTAAGGGGGTTTCAAAATTATATAGGCATGTTTTCGTTACAGGTAGGTAGTCCTCCAAGGAGAGTAACACTCAGGATTCAAAATCCTCTTCTCTGTAGGGTACATGTATGCAGATGCGATGTTAATATGACATTAAAGGGCGAAGAAGTCTTCTTAGATGAAGTTAATTGCCTGAGCCATTACACCGTTATCACCAAAATTATTCCGATGAGTGCTCAAAGCCCAAGATAAAGCACAGTTGAGTTTGGATTTTGCCGATTTGAACACGAGCGAGCGCAGCGAGCGAGTGCACAAATGGGTACAACCCAAAATGGGTACAACTCAAACTCAATTGTGCTTTATCTGGGGCATTTGAGCACGGTTCGGAATAATTTATTTCTTTTCTAAAACACCTCATTGAGCGAATGTTTTTGCATAAATAAGGTTTCTTATTATTATTATTATTATTATTATTATTATTATTATTATTATTATTATTATTATTATTACCTGACTTCCCCATTGGTAGTTGACTATTCCTCTTTAGCATTACGTCACATGTAACTAATTAAGTAATTACAAGATTCGATGACGATTTTTTTAAGATAGCGAATTACTCATGCGAATCAGCTGACGATGTAACATATATATACAGAAAAAAACTTGTATCCTGTGTTCATGAAAGAATTGCCAAATACATGGAATTAGAGTGCCGCGATGGACCTAAGAAGGACAGATATAAAACAGCAAAATAAGAATGTTAACTGACTTACTTTTGTTTTCGAACATGTCAAGAATACGAGATTGAAACAAGAAGTAAAACGAATGTGTTTGAATGGTATAACCTGCAGAGGAACTCATCAGGTGAAAAAAAAAAGTCAAATGCAATGTCCATAGATTATTTTCTGTCTTACTAATATAATTAATTATGCATATGAATGTTCGGCCGATATTGTAAGCTAGCGTTCATAATGACCAGGGGCGCAACTCTCGCAACAGTAATATGATTGGTTTCCCGTTGATAGCGCGCGATGAAGTTCCTATGCTCAAATACCTTAGATAAAGCACGGCTAGAAATGTAAAGACAACTAAGGAACAACACGAGCAAGGGTGCTAGAATCTGCAATATACTATCGGAAATCCGACGTCATCACGTAACGTCTCTTTTCACTAGCTGGCATTTGGTTTTACGCAGCTAACAACACTTGTCGCTTTTAAATATGCAAATAATACATTTTTTTTCAACAAAACAAGTGAATAAATGCATTAGAATGGGGATAACTGCATATAAAATTGTCATTTGTGGAAGTAAATCGTCGGTTTTACAATCGCAAATTACGCGCCACCGTAAGACGAAATTTAAGCCGTAAAACCATCGATTTACCTTACCAAATGACAATTTTGAATGCAGTTATCCCCTAAATTTATGCACATTTACACTGTAAAGGAATCCCACGGCGGACTGAACAATTATATGAAGCTGGAACTTTATCAGGATCAAGGATGAATCCGGTTGGATATCCATTAAACCATGGTTAATCACTCCCTCCCGCAACGTGTTCCTAGGCGGTATATCTGTTGCAGTTCCTCTGACTGACAGACAGACTGACTGATTGATTGATGGATGGATGGATGGATTGATTGATTGATTGATTGATTGATTGATTGATTGATTCTGTTTCGACGAAGTGTTATTACACATAAGTACCTCTTATCAAATGAAATGGGATGTTTTGCATATCTGCTTGATTCGAAGATCAAAAAAGTGAATACTGTTAAAACAGTCATATCATGAAACATCCAGACTTCGGGCATATGTGAACGAAGAATGCCCGGAACAGACTACGAGTACGATCTAGTCAGAGTCTGTTAAGTAAGATTTTTTTTTTTTTTTTTTTAAATGTCTAAATATTGTCTGAGCGAACATGCCAGCGCTGACTAGAGTGCACAGTCTGGTCTGGATATGTGAAGCTCCCATTAGTTGGTCGGTAGATTTTTTCGGATTGCAGATTAAGGTGAATGGATAAACTCGGTAGATATGCTGACATTGTAACCAAGGAGACAACATTTCTGCACTTCCTGTTTGCCTTTCTATACATCAACCCCCGTCTGAAACGGGGTGTACTCTAAAAGAAAATAATTTTCTTCCAATGGAAGTCAATTCTTTCCTTTTAGTGCGGATCCTTTTTCAGAAGAGAGGCAACGCAATTCTGAAAACGATACCTCCCCCTGAATGTGTAGCAATTCCTCTTTCTTTCGCTGCCAAATTTCAGACGACATTTGTCGTCTGCTTTTAATTTTAACAAACTATCTCTTGGAAAGAAGTTTATATGTAAAGTTGAAAGACTGAATGTCAAACAGCGTAGATCTAGATGAGGCGGCTCATTATGGATCTATGCTGTTTGCAAAAGCCTATTTTAATCGCTTGTGGCAGTGAAAGAGTTAAATGCAATAGAACGGTGCAATGCTTTTTTAATCCTTCTATGTTATTGGGACATCCTAATCCAGCAGTCATTAATTAATGGAGAATATTGATTATGGAACGATGCAGCATGAAGCTGGTTTTAAAACACCTTTATAGTTTGTTTGTTTACAGTCGTCAAACCATGGATACCGATGGTAAAGCTGTGTAAATAACCGGCGATTATTTGAAATCGCATTTCAATCATGGGTCGCATATCGGAAAACGAGCCTTCGAGTATATGCGGCCAGTGAAAATTCAGATCAGACTGCGCATTTGCGCAGTCTGATCAGAATCTTTACTGGGCGCATTTTGGATAGCCGAGAATGAAAAGTTCCTTCATGCGGACATTGGACTGATCAGACTGCGCGGATGGGCAGGCTGATTTGAGTCTTCGTTGGGCGCACATGTAAGGAGGTATGTTTTCTCGCGTTGTCGCTTATATGATTCATCTAGTATTCTATCATCTTCAAAAGACAGGATGGTGTTCTGTGAATGGCCATTTAAAAAAACAACTTATTGACGTGTGCGTCTGTTTCAAAACATACCAACATTCTGTCAATACGAATATGTGTAAGCAGGGGCATTTATACGTTTATCATTATTACCCGTCTAATTATCAGCCTGCATTCCATTGAAGTTTGGACCGAGGGATTCGTTAGAAGCCAACAAACATCGAGTAAACGAAACAAGGTAGATTCGGTTGTACTGAATCTTTACCCCGATTAATAGTACCGTAACTTGCAAACCTGAGCACGCCCCCTAGCCCATGCTTGAGCGATGTTTCTATTTGGATATTACAAATACATTCAAATGAAATCATTGATCCCAAACGACCAAAAATGTGGATTACATTAAAGTTTAATGTGGAGAGACTTTATACGACCGCCACACACCACTTAAGAAGAACGAGTACATTTCCAAGAGCGGTTACTCTATCTAAATTTATTTTGTCCCATTTTGCAAAGTTGTCTATTCTATAAGAAAAGACTTTGCTCCCAAGCCTCTTGGGAGCAAATTCTTTCCTTTTATAGTAGACCCTTTTTATCGGAAGGGGGTTGGTGTGCAGGAAGGCAAATATAAAGTCATAAAAAATTATCTTTCTTGTACAATGTGGCGGGAAATCTAGTGTGGCCAGTCCCCTTTACACCATTTGTAGTATAAATAAATAAATTCTAGAAGATGGATCATTTGGAAGCTATCACGAAACCATGCCTATATAGTTTTGACCCCTTAAACCCCACTTTTATATAGTAAAACTGGGGTTTACAGGGGCGTACATAATGTTTCTTATTTCTGCTCAAAAACATAGATTGTGGGTACGCGTTAGATCAGATTACTTGATCCGGGTTTTTGATAGAAATTTTTAATGACAAACAGTACAGATCCAGATCAGTTGGCTTCTGAAGAAGCCAACTGATCTGGTTCTACATAGTTTGCTAAATAGACAGAGCATGTCGTGTTCAGCAAGAGACGGCTAAATACTGAACAGCTAGTATTCTGACTGGATTGCACGGATGCGCAGGAGAGTGCAGGCATTAGCGGTTCACATTTAGCATTTTAAAGACATTACTCCAAAGGCAAGCCTTTAGGGTTTCATTATAAATTCCTTGGCCAATATATTTTGTAATGAATAAATCAGTGAAACAACATTAACATGTCTTGAATACAGTTAGGCTACTTATATATAATTTTATAGATTTATTCTATGCATTTATAGTGTAGTTAATTTACGAGAGTTAATGGGCTCAAAACAAAATCAAATTATATTTCTTACACTAGAAATGTCAGTGTTTATTACTTCCAATGATAATGGTATTTATTTATTGATAATGAAAGTGTTCTAGCCCCTGGTATTTGCAATAAACACTTGATTTACCTTGTGTATATACCAATACAACATTACCCCCACCAACATGCCAAATATTATGGTGTGGACAAAGTAGTCTATACAGTATGTTAGTAGGCCGTTATTTTTTATATTAGAATTATTAATAACTTTTTTTTCTTACTTTGAGTCACATGTGATCATGGGTTTTCAGTTCAAATTTCGTTGAGAATCTAGCCCAGCAGGCACACAACGTTGAAGTAACGTAACGTTCAATCAACGTAGAAGTGACGTTGTTTCAGATCTGATATGCACAGCAAGAAAATGTTTTTCTATTGTATACAGGCTGCCTTCACCAGTATTATCACATTTGCTGTCCGCTGTCAAAACTTTTTTCTTTTTTTTTTTTTTTTTTTTTTTTTGTATATATAGATGGCCCTGATTAGACTGCGATGATGCGTAGGCCGATCTTGGCTTTGGAATGTCGCATTTGTCATTATTAACTTTCCTTGCGTGTGTTCAAATTATCCTGTACATTGACATTGGCGAGGGATGAGGTCAGAGATAGAAGCAAGGAGATACAACCTAGCGGGCACATGACGTTCATGACGTTGCATCGACGTTGAAGCGACATTGTATAAAAGTCATATGCCTGCTGGGATTATGCGAGGCAGAGAAGGCTCATAATAGCGTCTTTACATACACTGGTCAGAACCTCCGCTGTTCTCACATCTCGAAAACATTCCTATATAATGTTGACCCCTATAACTCCACTTTTATATAGTAAAACTGGGGTTTACAGGGGTATACTGTTTTACTGGCGCTAGAACAAAATCCACTGAGTGACTGGATAATGACACATAAGACAAGCGAACGCCAAAAGCAACAGCTTCACTGTTCGTGTTAACCCACATAATACAGTCGACTCTCGTTATCTTCTAGTCCAAGGGACTCTCTGAAATACTTCGAGCTATCCGTACCTCGACACATCCGATTTGCAGAATTGCAGCAACATTTCATATATGAATATGTAATGTGACTCCTGAAGATAGAGATATATTGAAAATATTGTGGAAAAGAGGAAAAATCGCTCCTTATGAGCAATTTGTCCTCTTAGATTTCCATGTTAAAACAGGGACCAGGTTTGTACTTCGAGATAAGCGGTTATTCGAGATAAGCATGGTCGAGATAACGGGAGTCGACTGTACTAATGCATGTAGACTCTAAACTCTGAAACGCATAGGCTGGTACTGAACTTTTAATTTGGGGTATGGCATTTGATATTAAGTTTACTTAAGCCCCATACTCCATCTAATTTTAAATATTATTAAAACATTTAACTTACTTTAGTACAGTAACTCCCTTATGTACATAGATCCACTCAAAACACAAATGTGTTTACAGCCACATTAGTTAATCATCAATTATCCTTTCAGTCCTTTCTATTATAATGGCTTTACATATAAATAAACAAACAAACAAACAAACATGTATCTTACTCAAGTTTCACTTTTTTTTTTCTTTTATGCTTAGGTATGATATACATTCAATATTAGCAAGTTTATTGTTAAATATGTTTGCTCTTCGACTGATAAGTTTCCATATTTCAAAGGACTGACGTTTCGTATCTTGGACAAACACACAGGAATCGCCCTTCGCAACGCCGAAATATTAGGGCGCGCATAGCGTAACGCTTTCCAATAGCAAGATTAACTTTCACATTTGTGTGAGGGTACGCTTGATTTAACGTTGAGCATGCTGGGTTAAAATTTCAGCAAATGACATTTTGAAATATTTTGTTATTAATTTTCCAGGAAAATAGGCATTGACATTTCATGCAAATTATCTCCTTAGGAGACAATTTGCATGAAAAGCCAAAACCTATTTTTTTGGAAAATTAAGAAAACTGTCATCAATTTCTCGTCTGCTGAATTGGCCCAGAGAGTGGTAACGGTCAAATTCCATAGATAAAAAACAAAATAAAAGGCACCCGGATACATATGGGGTAACACTCGCACGCTCTCAATAGAAATGCACTTTGAAAGCAACAAGAGAATAAATTATAAAATTATAGCAAATAAATAGTCTTTTACTTCATATAAGTCACATCCTTGTATATAAAATGTTCATTAAAACTTGAATTTCATTATTTCAAACACTACAGGTACAGTCTATGCACATCAATTTGTAGTACTCACTGGGCTAATTCAGTAGACTATAACTTGATACCTTTCCTATTTCAAATACCCAGAAAATACGTTTTGACATTTTGTGCAAATTGTCTTCTTAGTAGACTGTTTGCATGAAATGTCAAACTCCATTTTCTGCGAAAATAAGAAAAAGAAATACTTCAAACTGTCGTCTGCTGAAAATGTTACCCAGCATGCTAAGCGTCAACTCCTATGTCTCTAGCCCCAGTGCGCCTAAAGAAATCATTTCAAAACCAACATTTCAATGTCTCTCATGCGTTCATTGTACAGAATAAAGTGATTTCCATTTTAGTTAAAGGCATATTCGATCACCACATTACAGTTACTGGTAAACTTAAATATTGAACGGTTTCACTTCAAAAAGAAATTGTAAACCGGATAACACGAATAAGGAATTTTACCCTTTCCACTCTGAATTCATGGAATAGATTTTTCCATCATTGAATTTGGACGTGTCCATTGTTGCAAACAGGGACGTCATTAAAAATCAAAACATTATGGCAAACAGTGTAGATCTTGATAAGACGGCTCATTGTGAGCCGTCTCATCTGGACGTATACTACCCAGCTAGCATTCTACGTAAATCTACATCGGGCCGTCATCGGCCCGTCAGCTACCCTGACGGGCCGATGACGGCCCGATATAGATTTACGTAGAATGCTGACTGGGTATTTGCATACGTATCTGTGCCAGTATAAACGGTTGTAAGGGGGTGCAAAATTCGACTACTGAAAGCCCAGATCCCAGTCAGCATTCTACGTCAATCTATATCGGGCCGTCATCGGCCCGTCAGGGTAGCTGACGGGCCGATGACGGCCCGATGTAGATTTACGTAGAATGCTAGCTGGGATCAGCCTACGCATCTGGGGGTGGTCGGGTATCTTACGTCACCGGAGCGTCCAACTGATATTGGCTTACAGTTGGGCAAGGCCTGCTATCCTTGAAGCAGGTAAAGTTAAAGGAGGACTATCTTTATTTCTTCTGTTTCGTCATTTTCATTCCTGTTCCTCTTTCTTCCCTGTTCCTTTCTTTCAACTCCTCTACCTTCTCTTCTCTTTTCTCCCTTTCTCTGGGAGATGACACAAAATAACCCTCAAGGGTTGACGTGTCGTTAAACCTCACAATCAATCAAAAGCCCACGCATCATTTATTTCCGTTTCTCCAGCGGGTTCTGCCGTATCCAGATTTCCGTCAGGCAAAAAGTAAAGAACCTGATCAGCCGGTTGACGTACGTAGGTCATATGGATAGCATGTTATTTACATAAGGGTTAAGGTCGTTTTCTACAGGGTGCACCATATGTATGATCACATGACTATTAATACATATTTGAATCAGCACATAAGAAAAGGGTACTTAGGCGACCAGCAAAGACTCAGGCGAGCCTGCGCAGAAGCGCAGTCTCGCCAGAGCCTTTGCTGTTCGCAGACATGTAATAGCGACCTCTAGGAAGCTTCAGGCAAAACAAAAAAAAAATAAAAAACGCATGTCAGTGGCCTAGATTGGGGACTGGGCATTCGCATTTGAATATATATCATTTGGCATTCCGTGTGGATAGGCAAAGATCCACGGTAGCTTCAGTGAACAGAAATATTTCGATCAGACTAAGCGGAAGCGGAGTCTGATCTGAATCTTCATCGGGCGCGCCTGTCAGAAGGTACATTATTCTAAGTTTCTATAGAGTTATCGCGGTAATATTTTGTGATTACTGCGTATTAGTGCGTAATCTTAATATTCAGACACTTAAAACTCTCCACTCGCTTCTAAAGTGTGAGCAAAGAATTTGACCCCTTGTTGGTGTGCCTAGAGAGCGCTGACCAGATGACAGAATAGGCTTTTTTTGTTTGTTCAGGCATCTCTTTCCCGTCTTTTGGATAAAATGCTGTGCTATATAACATGAATACAAGCCGCAATGTGATATAACGTACCTTCGGACTTGGGCGCCCTGCGAAGACTATGGTCTGCGTGTGCATCCGCGTAGTCTGATCAGTAACTCTGTGGATATTCAAGGGTCCAGTGTTTCTCCATGCCGACAGTGAAGACTGAACACACTGTGCTGGGGTGTGCTGGCAGAGCTTAGACTTAACTGCACGCAGTTGTCCGTCCCGTTACGGGTACTAAGTATATGACCCAATGGCGATTTTTCAGAAATTTGTAGTTTTTATACTCATTTCAGATTATGAAAACATACGTTGTGGGTACTCATTAGAAGCGCCTCAATGAGGCGCTTCTAATGATTACCCACAACATATGTGTTCATAGAGAAATAAGAAAAAACATGTATATTTTTCTTGAAAAGGCAACTTATCTACGCATTAGGCTAAACCTGTACATATTTCACATAGATGTGTTAACGTTACGTAACTGTTCAGGACTATTCATGCTGCGCAGTACTCGTTCAGTTTAGTTCCGTAGCAACGCTAGCATCAACAAACTCTTAATCATTTCTTCGTTCAATAACTGGCAATGACCTTGGTTTGCCGTGAATACAAACTTGTTAAAGATACAGATGAGCAGTTTGTACTAAGAAATACCTTGTTGAATAAATCCATATCTCTAAATCTGAGTATGGTTTCAAAACACTTGCCACAGAATGCAGAGCGTTTAAAAGCTACCATTACGAAAACACGCCTATTCAAATATACTGAAAATTTTACCACCAAACAAAGAAAATTTTCAGATAAAAATTCGGATTTTTTTTTTTCTTATTTCTGCTCAAAACAGATTGTGGGTACTCGTTAGAACCGCCTCGGCGAGGCGGTTCTAACGAGTACCCACAATCAATGTTTTAAGCAGAAATAAGAAAAATAATGTATACCCCTGTACACCCCAGTTTTACTATATAAAAGTGGGGTTTAAGGGGGTCAAAATTATATAGGTATGTTTTCGTGATGATACAAATGAGCCAGTGCACGACAAAACCTACAATAAGGCTTGTGCGACCGGTGAAGACTCATATCAGCCTGCGCATCCGCGCAGTCTGATCAGAGTCTTCGCTGATCGCATGTGCCTTCTACACCCACCAGGCTATCCAAAGAGGGATCAACGAGGGCTCTTGCCATACTTGGTTTATGTACAGGCTGATCTGAGTCTTTGCTGGTCACACAGGTCATTGCAGGTTTTGTCATGCGCTGTCTTAAATATTGTTTCGTGTATTATGTTTATCTCAGAAAAAAATAGACATACAATATTAGCCTATACCATATACACTAATTCGGACCGATAGGCCGAGCAAACAGTGTAGACCGAGATCGAACGTCGCAGAAAGCGGCGTTTAATCAAGGTCCACATTGTTTGCCTCTCACCCAGCAGCGTTTTCCCAGCTAGCATTCTACGTAAATCTATATCGGGCCGTCATCGGCCCGTCAGCTACCCTGACGGGCCGATGACGGCCCGATATAGATTTACGTAGAATGCTGACTGGGTTTAGACACATCAATAGGTAGTAAAATGGACTTGTTTAAATTTTAGGACAAGTATGGTAAGGAGATAAGGTGACTGAAAACTTAGGATAAATACGGTACCTATAGAATTATAAAGGATGAACTCAAGGCCAAGTGTTCCTCACCTACTTCGGCTGACAGCAAACGAGACAGCGCAATAAAAGAAACGATGGTTTGTTGTATACTTTAATGGACACTAACAGTTAAATGGAATTACCTGCAATTTCTGATAAAACGGTTTTCACATAACATTAGCTGATCTGCACAAGAGGGGAAATGCAGGCGTGTACTAACAGAGAAGGACTACTTTGGCTTCCTGCAATCTTCTTCCTCTGTCATCTTACAAAAATAAAATCTGGTTAAGACTTTGTCAACTTACAAAAATGTACAATCTGGTTAAGAGTGTCCCTGTTATCTTACAAAACATGTACATGTTTTTAAACGTAGAGATGAAAATTATGACCAGAAAATTATGACCATATAATCGCTTTGTGAATCAGTGAAGTTTCATCCGTGGGTACGTTGTTTGTTCTAAATATCTCTTGTTTGGTGCCTCTCCCTCTCCCGGACTGCGAAGGCCGTGGTCGGTATGCGGCTGTGCAGGCCGATGCAGGGTAACACATTTGAGCCAGCGAATTACAAAACCAACAAAATGGCATGCGCGTCCAGCGAAGACAAATATAAGCTCAAGTATCCGCCAAGTCTGATCAGATTCTTCGCTGGGCACTTACTGGGTAGTTAAGGACTCAACCTTTCTTCATGCGGACA
Source organism: Anodontia alba (assembly GCA_964016985.1). NCBI lineage: Eukaryota > Metazoa > Mollusca > Bivalvia > Lucinida > Lucinidae > Anodontia > Anodontia alba. Next base: position 2,790,344 of record OZ024829.1, read on the forward strand.
TCGAAGACTGTGGTCAGACTGGGCGGATGCCCAGACTGATCAGAGTGTTCTTTGGACGCACATGCCATTTTGATGGTTTTGTCTTGCGCTGGCTCATTTAAGACTTGTGTGATAAGGGTGGATCTGAAAAAAGTGACGAAGGTGCTACTTGGGCATTGTTCACTATCAGTTTTTAAGTTACCCACATCGCGTGTCTGATGCTACAGTTGCTGGGTGACCTGCTTTTTACAAAGCGACAGATAAATTATGATAAATGAGCATAATTATGCCCGGTAACGGTTAGACCAGAGTCCGTTGCACAGTTTTGTCGAACAGTTTGAAGTCATTGTATCATCTTTCGCAAAACGGCTGCACATTACGAAACATGCCTATTCAAATATATTGAAAATTTTACTACCAAAAAATTTTAATTTTCAGATAAAAATTCTGATATTTTTCGTATTTCTGCTCTAAGCATAGATTGTAGGTACTCGTTAGAACCGCCTCGGCGAGGCGGTTCTAACGAGTACCCACAATCTATGGTTTTGAGCAGAATTAAGAAAAATAATGTATACCCCTGTTTACCCCAGTTTTACTATATAAAAGTGGGGTTTAAGGGGCTCAAAATTGTATAGGCATGTTTTCGTGATGATCTACAAAACTACAAAAAGTACACATCTAAGTACATTGTATCCTATCAATGATACCACATGGGCGTTCAAACCAGAATGTACACTCTACTTTAATTTCATGTCTTCTGCTGGTATGAAACCAAGTGTCTTTCTGCATATATAGAACCTACATAGAAGGAATGGATGATGCAAAGCCTCCACAATGAAAAGTTGTTTTTTTGTTATTTGAGTTTCTAACATAAACATTTCCCTGGAAAATGTTGCGTTTTCTTTTTTCTACCAAGAACAGACACTGTTTAAAAAGTCTTTTATGCCGAAAATAAGAGTTCATTTTGCTTTATTACTCCCCAGATTACCAGCTCTCATTTCGACGTGCTAAAATTAAAATGCCAAAAAGTAGTCTTTTTCACTACATTTATGTTAACACGTTACGTGTAACTTTGTATTAAAATCTGCGGTCGAGAATTCAGCTGTACTTCGGGTACACTGGGTGACGTTAAATGTATTCGCAATTCATTCTGCATGTTAAAGCTCAGTCTCATCATGCTGTTGCTCCAAATATAATTACAGGAGTTATTGCCCTTGGTCCAAACAAATTTTAATTAATCCGCAACTGTTTCTTTAGTTCTGAAGCTTCATGATTACATCGTCCGTGCCAACCGTCCAAAGATGATTAAATGGCAGTATGATTGTGCTTCAATGGCCTTTTCTGGAGTTATATTCTTTATCAAAAATACTTGAATTCTCAACTGCTATGGTTTTAAAGTTTTATTCACGAAGCTTACATCTGGGCCGAGTTGTTCAAAGCGTCGTTAGTTTAACTAGCTCGTTAGTGGTTAAAATGTTAACTGTTCTAGTAAGTACAACACCAAATTCACAGGTATTTTTGTTGAAAAAAATGTGAGTAGTTTTTGCAAAAATATTTGCATATGCTGTTTTTTAGTGATCAACGTTTTAACGATAAGTTAACTAACGACATCGTTAGTTTTGGACAACTGGGCCCTGGAGATTATTAAATAACATCAATGAAGGTCGCCCTTTGAAACACAGAATAAATACTGTTCTGATAATAGGAGTCTCGGTTTCACTGAGACTCTTCATATGATGGCATTGTAGTTTACAGGGCTAAATACGCCCCTAGTCTCTTTATGGCCTAACTTCAATGGTTTGGTATATCATGTGAAATGCTACTGTAATGACAAACAGAGCAGCTTTCACTTACTGGAGAACATGCCCCTGCAGACACGTGAATATGATATACACAGTGACTAACCATTTTATTTTTATGTGGTAAGCATGCCTTCTACTCCCATTCCAGTTACTGCAATATCTGTTTTGAACCCAAAAGGCTCGAAACTTCGTAATTGCTTATACATTAATGTCATGGTATTAAAACCTCCCGTCTTAATGACACGGTGATAAAATGGGAAACTGTGCTACGAAAACATTACAAACAACTAAAGTTTATTTATAATTTTATTTATATTTCATATATATCATAGCTTGTATTGAAGTTGCATCTCTACAATTATTTTATCAAATTCTCTATTTCTAAAGCTTGCAAAACAAAGCAAAGCAAAGCAATACATATATAAACAAATCAGTTAGCAGTAGAGCAAATATGTATAGTCGACTCTCATTATTTGGAAGTCCAAGGAACTCTGTAAATTACTTCGAGATATCCGTACCTCGACATATCAGATTTGCAACATTATGGAAAAAAATAAATCAAACAGCCATATTTCACAAATGACTCCTGAAGTTAGAGATATGTTGAAAATATTGTGGAAAAGAGGAGAAATTGCTCCTTAGGAGCAATTTCTCCTCTTTTCCACAATAGTTTGTTCCTGTTATTAGCTTTCCATGTTAAAACAGGGACCAGATTTTCACTTCGCGATAAGCGGTTTTTCGAGATAAGCGAAGTCGAGATAATGAGAGTCGACCATGTAACATAAGATCGATAGTACCTAAAACACTTGCATTGATATAGCAGTACACATAACTCCAGATAAGGTACTTTTCCAACTCAAAACTATTGATATGTTCCTTATTTCTCCATGAAAACATGTATTTTCAAGAAGAAATATGAAAAGAAAATATTATGTGGCTATCCCCTGTTACTGGAGGTATGCAGTTTAGTTGCATTGATATGAATACATTTGCATTGATACAAAAAGATTTGCTGTGGCACTGAAGTAAAATCTTTCCACATTAAATAATATTGAATAAACGAAACGGGAGATGAAAATAATATGAAAATTGGAAAAAAATAAGAATATATATCTGTTTCGAATATGGCTGTCATTCACATAGCGTGAATGCCAGTCAATAGTCATCACATAACTGATTGAATCAACTGTAACAACTCTTGCTGATTTTTTCGTTGATTTATGGCGCCATAATTGACAGCAAATGATGACAAGAATGAATCAACACTCCATACTTACACGTTCATTGACAAGGTTAACAAATACCGCGCCTTTCGCAGAACAATAGGACGGAGGTGACAAATATACTATTTGTGTAAGCTGATTCTCAAAGAGTCAAGGAGACAACATGTTTGTAAGGGCGACAAGAGATGCAGAAAGACTGGAAGATACGATGCTTAAGTTGGATCAGACCAGACTGAAACCCATTGGCCTCTGCGAGAGAACATTGAAGACACCCGGGAAACAGCAGCAAAAGAAAAACCCGTGAAACAGCAGCAAAAGAAAGACATACGCCCAGCGGACACATGTCGTTTATACAACGTCGTATCAAGGTCGATGCAACGTAAGTAACGTTGTATCGACGTTGATGCGAAGCTGTCTCAAAGTTGAATGCCTGCTAGGAGAGTCTGTGTCAGGGGAAAAAAAGACTAATATAAGCCTTTGGAAGCAAGAAATACATCTAATAAACAAATATAGCTGAACAGGTATAACGCTGTATTGTTGCTCAAAATGACCGAAACTATTGTTGCTCAAAAACAGAGTAAACTTTATCTCATCCATTTCCAAAACACTTTTCTTACTTTGGAGTATTTAGCAAACAGCTCATTAAGCGTGTAAACCAGGTTAAATGACCAGAGAATTTACATGTTCCTGTGTATACTGACTTTTGACAGGGTCACTAAAAATTAATTAGGCTCAAATAAGATGTCAAAATTACTGTTTCGTTTTGTAAAAAGGATGTGAAGTAAATTGAAATCAGAGTTAGGTGGCTTTTACTTGAAGAATAACTATATATTAGCCACGAATAAAACACATGAAGTTTGAGAAGACATTCAGCTTTAATTGATTCTCTTCATGAATATAAACGAAACGTACTATACTGCTTACCCTCCTAGCTCCGGGTACAGAGATAATCCAGTTTCAAAGAATCATTTCGAATTAGGGATCCTTTGTCAATACAGAATAAACAGTACAAAGAAAAGCAATATTTTTTTTTTTCGCAATGCATCACGAAAAGATATCTACATGTATATAATTTTGTCCCCATTAAACCCCACTTTTATATACATTTTTTCTTTTTTCTTATTTCCGCCCAAAAACATAGATTGTGGATACCCGTTAGAACCGCCTCGGCGAGGCGCTTCTAACGAGTGTCCACAATCTATGTTCTGAGCAGAAATATATAAAATATCAGAGTTTTTGTATCTGAAAAATTTCAGCGTTTGGAGATGAAATTTTCTATATATTTGAATAGGCATGTTTTCGTAATGTTTTTGCTTAAGCCTGTTGATGAGCAAAAGGAATAATAATGCAATATCTCTATGAAACCAACGGTCGCAAAAGATCATACAATTCAATAACGTCAGCACTAAATCTAAGAGGGCTTGCCAAAGAATCAGAAAATAAATATGTCACGATACCCAGGTTTTTCCGAGTAAATGTTGAAAACTATCCTTTGTAAATTCCTATAAACTGAAGTAATGGCCAAAGATGACTGATTGTCATTAATCAAATTCTTACTAAGGGCTCTTGGTGACGAATAGTATATTATATGTCCAGGAAGAGCCGCAATAAGAGAGCATAGCCCTCTAATGGCTCTTAGAGGAACAAACTGTCATATTTTATCTTTGTTTGTTATTTCTGTTTTCGAAAAGAGTTTTACAGGGTTGGGAGGGTATGTCAATTGATTTATCTCAAAGTCTTTTTTCCAGTCATTCAATAATGGCTGAATAAAATGCTGATTTTAGAGCGAAACAGTAACCAGGACAGAATCACTTTCAACCCTGGCAAGATCTCTTTTAAGTGTTTATAGACTTTGAGAGTTTGTGTCATACCAGGTTACCTCCACTCATCAACAGTTTTCAATTTTTTCCTTGAAAGGACCAAAATGAAAGTATTTCAGTACTGGGCAGAACTATCGTTGACATCCGATTTGCAGCTGACAGTGGGAGGGCTGCAAGAAAGAAGCAAGTCCATGTTGAACTGGGTGACCACAAACTGCAGATTGACTTGAAAAAAATCACAGAGAAATAGTAATGGAGTAAAAAGAGTAATATAAGTGAAGACATTTCACAATCACGAAGCACAACTCTCTCAAAGCATCATAAGAAGGAGACACGAGGAACAATGGGACAAAAGAAACGGCCACATTTTAAACCACAGATGCACAAAAAGAAAATGCCTTGGAACAATCAGTAGGAAAAGTACCGCGGCCAGATTTACTCACACGAAACCGCACCCTTAATTCAGAGGGCGCTTTAAATTACATATATCTGTTTGGTCTGCATAGGGGTCCTCTGTCTCATCTATGAAACATCACAATGAAATACATATAATAAAACACACTGTGATAAAACAAGGTGAAGTGCTCAATGGCAATCTGAAGCTAGAAAACAAGAAAATCAAAAACAGGACCATGATGAGTCCACTACAGACATAGATAGTCACAGGTGCCAACCATGTAAAACAGATTAAGGAGCAGTCATTTAGACTGTAGACCGACCCACCGTCGTGCAGTTAAAGAGGGAAGTAAAGTTATCAACCGTAATTATTATAACAAGCATGCATGCAGTTTGCCACAGAACATTCGTGCTGTAACCCATCTTTTTGTAGCAAGTGACTTCGTGACTTTGTGCGTTCTTTGTTTCCAAAGGCAATCATTTTTTATTTTTATTTTCCTTTCTTTTTAGATTCTACTCTGATTCCAACGTAAATAAATAAAAATCATAGTATGTTGAAGTACAAGGATCTATTTTATGGCCAACATACGGTACTTAACAACAGCTAAAGTGATGCCTTATAACCTGTATAAAGGTTCCCTTTGGCCTTGGAGACTCAAGGAAAACATACTGAAGAGAGAAAACAAACATAAGAGTAATTCCTTTTACAGTCTTCACTTCAGCTGGTGTAAGTGCCGGCCGTAAAACGTCTCCCAGTTTTTCTCTACCATGTAGTTGATGTTGTCTGTTCCATTGTGATCATTGACTCTATTTCGGGATTTTTGTTTGTAAATGCATATGAGAGTGCGTGACGAGGCTTAATTAGCTGCAACCGGCTAGTCTGGCCCAGAAAACATTTCGACTGTTTTTAGTTTTTAGGGTGTATTTATTGCTCTCAAGAGTCCTTTTATCCTTTTATACTCTATTTACTCCAAGATAAAAATGGACACGCCCCCTTGCGCACCCTTTACTGTATGCTTGTGAGATTTTACATCGACTGAAGAGATCGAGAAAGGATACATGTACGAATCTTAAAAAAGTTCACCAGAAACGTCTGACCATTTCGTATTTAGACCATATCACTATTGTGGAGCTGAAGGAACGCGACGGAGCATACAGTAGCAAAACTGGAAGGAACCGGACTACCCTAACTTCCACAGCTTCCAAAAGTTTGTTGGAAACAAACGAAACTGGAGAGAAATAGCCACGCAATTGTCAGAGGCTCCTCTGTAAAGGTTGAGAGATCGGTGTGATGAGAACTCTTAAGAAGTTTTCATCATATTTTCACGTATAAAATTTACTGACTGACTTAATCTCGTGTTTCAAAATATGTGTTCTGCTACAAGTGCTCTGTACTTATAGCACAATTTGAAAACCTACAATTACTTAACCATACCATGATGAAAAGGATTGCATATTAGTAGAAGCGTGTATAAGGGGTTCCCAGTTCACGCCGCATTCATGGAAACCACCGTTCAAGGGTATAGCGCATACAACAGCACTTAATCAAACGAAGAATAACTACAATAGGAATGCACCTTGGTGGTCCTGTTTATGGTTTTCTTTTGTTGTGACTATAGATCGCAATTGATCCTTTTGTTTTATTTCACCACAGTGTTCAAGATCAGATGTTTTCACTGATTATGTACAAGACCTTATGCAGATCGAACATAAGTTTGTCATTTGGACCTGCATCAGAATTCAAGATAATGTTTCGCGCGCGCGAGGATTACTAGTTTAAGCCTCCCCATCCCTATCCCCACCCCAACCCCCTCGAGTAGTTTTTCTACTGACCGTTTCAAGGTGGATCTTCTTTTGCAGTTCTTCATTTTAACGCGTCAGTGGTCCCAGTGTTAGTCTTACTCTTTGTTGTTTTGTGGTTTATTCTACGCGGCGATTAGTTTTTATGTCTTATCTTGTGTCATTTTGTTCTTGTGTTCATAGTTCTTTTAGCCTTGCAATTACCCCACTCGGGGAAGAGAGAGCTAATCTTGGTGCATTTTGTACGTTTGTTCGATTTGTGCTTGTTTGGATTTGTCGGTTTCCTCTTCCTCTTGGTGTCTGGGAAGGGCTGCGGTTTGTGATTGTGGCACTCCCTGGACTTTTTTCTTACCTTTGTTTTCATATGTGGTGTCTGTTTTGTCATTGTTCCTCATTTCTCCTCCTTATTGCATCACGAAAACACGCCTTTATAGTTTTGATCCCCTTAAACCCCACTATTATACAGTAAAATTGGGGTTACAGGGGTATACATTATTTTTTTTTATTTCTGCTCAAAAACATAAGATTGTGGGTACTCAAGGAGGCGGTTCTAACAAGTACCCACACATCTATGTTTTGAGCAGAAATATGAAAACTACCAGATATTCATATGAAAGTTTTCATTTTTGGTGGTTAAAATTTTCAATATATTTGAATAGGCGTGTTTTCGTAATGGTGTCTCGGGAAGGCGGTACTTCCTGATTGTGGCATTTCCTGGATAGCTTCACTTACATTTTAAGAACTTGTCAGAAAATAAAAAAAAAATATTGAGGGGCTTTCACCTCTTTTAGATCCCAAAAGAGTTCTAAATGTGAACACATATTACAACTTAGTGTTGGCATAAAGTGGTTCATCTAAAGAATATATCTCAATTTTATTATGCACTTGTGTTTTTACATCCATCTTGTGTATCATCCCATTCATAGTTTTTAAGCCACCATTCATACTGTCTGGTTTACCATTTGCTATGATTGTAAAATTATCAGCAATATGGTGGGCATGACCATTTGAAGAGAGACTTTTATCACCAGGAGACTCTGACTTCTTACATTTACGTAACGAATAATTCACAACTAATCCTATCAAAGTAATTATGCACATAGCTCCAACTACTATACCAACAACGCCTGAAGTAGAAAGACTAGATTTCTCTTTCGCCGGTTCTTTTACATTTTCACCTTTTCCTTTTTCTTTGGTTTTCAAAGTAGTATATTCCGGCTTCCTTGTCCTGGGCTTTTCTGTTGTGGTAAATGTTTTTATCAATGTCTTTCCTCCCTCCGAATACTTTGTCAATTTTGTCGTTGAGCTTACAGATGTCAAAGGCGTAGTTGTTAAAGAACTGACTGACTGTCGTGAATGCACAATAGAGTCCGTGACAGTAGATAATTTTGTCATATTTGCTGAATATAAAGATTCAGATCTTTCTGTTACAAAAGATGATGGCGTATATATGCTTTCAGTTACATTCCTTTTTTGTGATTTTGTTACTTCTGCAAACATCATAGTAGAACTGACTGACGGTCGTGACTGCACGATTAAATCTGTAAAATAAGGTAATGTTGTCATACTTGTTGAATATATAGATTTGGATCTTTCAGTTTCAAGAGATGAAGGTGTATTTGTGCCCTCAGTACTGACTGGTAAAGGCGTTGTAATTGGCACAGTTGAAAGAGTTGTGCCAAGCAGCGTCGTTGTTTGCTCCGATAACCGAGTCAGTTGTGAAGTGACTGGTATATCCGTGGTTTTTGTTGGCATACTTCCTGTTGACACTGACTTAAACGAGCTTGATTCCGGTTCAGTTGTGGTCGCTGCAGGCCATGAATCTGTCTTCATTGAAGTTGGTTTTCCAGATTGAATTCCGTGCAAAGTAAATGGTTTATTTGTTGAAGTTTCTGTCTCAATAACAACTGTCTGAGTGTTAGTACGCACTTCAGTTAAATTCGCCATATGAGTTGATACAACAGAAGTAGTAGGAGAACTGCTGGTAATCGTTGACCCCGGGTTTGCTGTAGCTGTAACTGAAAGTATATATAGAGAGTAAGTTGAACTTAACAGGAAAACTAATAATTTGCTCTGTAAGTTAAACGACGAAAACGAGAACAACCTATTTAGACGATATCATATGCAACTATGAATAATGCAAAGCTATAGACAGAAAGGAAGTCAATTCTGAAATTATTCCCTGATCTATTTCATTTGCCAATGTGCCATTAGTGTCAAAGCTAGACAAAATACCATTTGAAAACGGTACCTTTCATACAAATACTTTTAAACTTGTAATTACATTCCGCACACGTCCCTATCAAATTATGAAGTGATTAAGTAAAATTACAAGTTTGTATATCTGATTTTCATAGCACTGCCCTTGACAATTATTGGTTGTTTCCCAGAAAACTTCGTTACAAAACATCTGTATTAAAAGCAATATTATTTTGTTTTACTAATGATCTTTTTTGCAGGAAACCAGGTACTAATCGGTTACATTAGCCTAATGTTTATCTTACCGTTAATATCTGCACCAATTATAAGCAAGTCGTCTAGTCCAACAGCGGCTAAGTGCTCTTTATTGTATACTTGAAACATAATCTGTATTAAAACAAAACAAGTAAAAAGTAACTATTAAAAGACGGATAAAAACATTTACCCTTAATTGCTGAATAATCCATCATGCGACTTGGCGTTTAAATGGTAAAATACCTGTTTAAAGGGTTGCCATACAGAACTTGCTTTGATCTGTTTCATTCTCTAATGCAACGACATATAAATTAGACGCTGTTTGCCAATGCCCGCGTCAGGGATGCCAGGCATCATTATAAAATATTGTTTAAAAATTCTCCATGTGGGTTTTTTTGACGTTTATTTGATCTGAAACATATGTTTAAACGTGCGCTTGTACAACAAGAAACAGCCACATTCATATCCTATCCATGGCCTTCACATACCTATTATGTCAATCTGATAATCAGTCATATACTCCATTTCAAAAGTAGAAAACATTTCATTATACTGCATAAAAACGGGCTTTGGTAGTCATAAATTGTGTAAGTGAGTTGTTCTGACCTGCGCCAACAGACTGATCATATCCTGTGTCGTTGGAACATAGAGATTGTGCGATTACCTTGCTTCGGGAAGAGAGAGCTAATCTTGGTGCTTTTCGTACGTTTGTTCGATTTGCGCTTGTTTGGTTTTGTATGTATTCTCTTCCTCTTTGTGTATGGGATGGGCTGCGGCTTGTGATTATGGCACTCCCTGAACTTTTCTCTTACTTTTCTTTCAATTCAGGGCAGCTGTAGTTTAACTACATTTTACATGATTGATCATAAAAGTAGCTAATTACCCGTACCTCATTTATCTTAAATGTTCAGAGAGACAGGCCTGAGCAAACAGGACAGGCCTTGATCGGGTCTCGAGGTTATAAAACTTTTTTCATGCTCAATTCAGCTTAGCATGAAATTTTCTCTGCTAATAAATATGAAAATGCCAATAATAGTAAGCATTTTCATATTTATTAGCAGAGAAATTTCCATGCTCAGCTCTGTTTAGCAAGAAAGAATTTGCAATTGTTAGTAATCTGAGATTTGATAGCAGGATAAATTTATGCTTGGCTGAGCTGAGCATATAAAATGGTTTATAACTACGTGGCCAGATTGTCCCTTAAGCGTAGGTTCTACATCGTTCGCCATTCTGTCACCATTTTACACATACCCTCAGGTAACAAAATGAATATGTTTAAATGAAAAGTGCCCGAATGTTTCCCTAAATGCGGTACAAATGGATAAATACGTACAGAAAATGGTGGGTCTTCATAAATCGCCAGTGAAATATTGTGCCATCCAACAAACTTTCCAGAAAAATACACTTCTCTCTTCCAAATCTCTCGCATGACCCCGTCTTGCTTGACAGATACATTCAGATTGGAGTAATTAGACGGCATGTTGTACCAAAAGGTCAGACATACGAAGTTAGTAGTGAGTAGTGGTGTTTCAATGTTCGCAATACCACTCCCATGCCCGAGGCCCCAGCCATTCTTGAAATTCATGTAATAGCCTTTTGAACCTGAAGCAAATTTACCTTGCCATATGTGTCCTAAGTATTGCCAAAAACTGCTGGATAAAAGGTAAACATGATAGATACTGAACAGACACGTCTTATCGAGACCTACAATGTTTGCTCAGTCCTGTTTCTTATAATACTTAGGGTAAATATGGTACGTCGAGTTAATATGACCTTGCAGCATCTACAAAATCTCGACCTATGGACCACGAAAAGTACATGTGCAACAGCTTGTTAATCTAGTAAATACCCAAGAAACACAACAAGAGACCACCAACTTAAATCTGACGAAAGTGGCAGGTGGCTTATACCGGATATGAAAATGAGGTTTTGTGCTAAAAACTGGTTTAAGCACCCCTGTAGCCGACTTCGGTGGTCCTACTGGTAATCAAGAGGGCGCGGGTTCGATTCCTGCCGGGACCGGCAATATTCTTTCGTGAAGATTGATCATGAAATATTTTTTACGGCCATTCTCTCTCTTCCGCTGATTCAAGAAGAGCAGTTGTCAGTATCTTGCGAAAGAATGTGCACAGGTACTGGTTAAAAGCTTAGAGGATTAAGTCTGTCCAGGAAAAAGTGTAGTTAGGTAAAATGACCGGCTTCAGACTCAATGACGGCCTCTTCGTAAAACTTTAACCAGTTGGTTGGGGCTTGACGATATGTCTATGGCTTGGCCCACCGTGGTTCAACCATTGGTTTTCATTTACTCTGGCATACAATAGAATTAGCCATGAGTACTCGTCTTTGTTTATTATAGTGATTAATTTGATTTTTATGTTTTCGCTTTGATGCATTGACTGAGTTCGGCGCCTTTATGCGAACCGATTTTTATGTATTAAGAGTAGCATCGGGACCCAGGGTAAATTTGGCTAGCTATAAAAGTGCTTTAAACCCACGCCCCCACCGCCCACCCGGTGGTTTACTCTACTGACCGTTCTAAGGCGATGGTCCCGGTGTTAGTCTTACGATTTGTTGCTTTGTGGTTTATTCTACGAGGCGATTTGTTTTATGTCTTACCTTGTGTCATTTTGTTCTTGTGTTTTTCAGTCCTTTTAGCATTGCGATTGCCTCGCTTGGGGAAGAGTGAGCTAATCTTAGTGCTTGTCGTACGTTTGTTCGATTTGTGCTTGTTTGGATTTGTTGGTTTCCTCTTCCTCTTGGTGTCTTGGAAGGGCTGCGGTTTGTGATCGTGGCTCTCCCTGGACTTTTCTCTTACCTTTTATTGCCATGACCTTAATAGTATTGACTGGGTCTTTAAACCCGTAACCAAAGCAACTAAGCTACCCTGTAAGTGTCTCTTGAACGTTCAAAGGTATTTTGTCTGTTTCAGTTCTTCTCTCTTGCTATGACGGTTTTGGTTTATCATTGTTGTTATGCATCTGTTGATGCGTTGTGCTTTCTGATTTTGGGCTTCCCGTTCCACAACGAACAGGTGGCAAATAACAAAACGTTCAAAATAAGGGATCCTTTAGAGGTCCCATCACGAAAACATACCTATATAATTTTGATCCCATTAAATCCCACTTTTATATAGTAAAACTGGGGTTTACAGGGGTATATATTATTTTTCTTATTTCTGCTCAAAAACAGAATTGTGGTACTCGTTAGAACCGCCATGTTTTGAGCAGAAATGTGAAAATTGTCAGATTTTTTATCTGATATCTTTCAGTTTTTTGTGGTGAAATTTTCAATATATTTGAATAAGTGTGTTTTTGTAATGATAATAAATCAAAAACAAAAAATAGCAGACTCGCTTTGTTCCGATGTGTCATTTCATTGTTCTTCATCTCTTCTTCATGCGATGGCTAGGATAGGGTGTGCATCGTGATTATGGTCTTTCCTGGCTCACTTCATTTATAGTTTTAAATGGGCAGCATACTAGCGAAATATTAACCAGCTGAGTGCAGTTTAACAAACATGGTTGCGGAGTAATGTTACAGAAACACAGCCACAAACACAGTTCTGTATTTTGAAGTTAATAACTTGGAATAGAGAGAGCTAATCTTAGAGCTTTTCGTACGTTTGTTTGATTTGCGCTTGTTTGGTTTTGTCTGTTTCTTCTTCCTCTTGGTGTCTGGGAAGGGATGCGGCTTGTTGCGGCTCCCTGGACTTTTCTTTTACCTTTTCCGGTCTCGTCACGAGAGTTTGGGTATCAGGAGCATATGTGAACAGAGATAGTTCACCCGATTACTTTACTCACCAACGAAAATATGAGGCTGATGTGCTGGTTGACCTAAATAGTTGCTCTTCGCAAACACCCCCAAAAGACCATTTGCTAATGACAACGCGCATAATTATAAGCATTATTATCATCTCTTCTAACGTGCAAGTCGGAGGGATCCATTATCTGTTTAAAGGGTATTTCATAGAAAGCGGTCTAATTGCCCATAAAGCTGTGATTTACTAATGCCATGCAAATAGTACTGATCCAGACCAGCAAATAGAACTGATCCAGACCGGCAAATAGTACTGATCAAGACCGTGCTCTACTCATCTGCTCTGAGCCAGTACTGTTTCATCAAGTTTGTTGTTTGGGAAGCAGTACATTATTAGATTAAGGGGCATCAATATACCTTCAGGGTAGGCAACTCTGCCAAAATTCTGTTTACCTCCCTTCTGAATACGGGTCTACCCTAGAAGCAAAGAATTTGCTCCCGTTGGGAGCAAATTCTTTGCTTTTCGGGTAGACCAGAAGAATAGAATGTCACAAAAACTGTCTCCCTTGTAAACATAGTGGAAACAAATGCCAAGTGTATCGGGTCCCCTTTACGTTCGTTGGTATGGACATGTTTGTGTAACTTGTATAATGTATTTGTAGAAGAATCTTTTATCTTACTTTTGGTTTGTTCTTTTGCATGGCCGCCCGCGATACTTCTGTCACCATACCATGTTGATTTTTGTGTTCGCTCCCACCCTGGGGCAAAAACATGGTGGGAGGAAGTGCTGGTGGATATAGTATTACCACACATGTCCTTCTCGAAATTACACGATCCAGGTAGGACAAATGTTGGCGTGTCCACTGCTGGACATCCTTCAGGTTTTGATGGACTAGATGTTGACACCGATGGCGTGGTAGTCGGCAATGTAGTAGTGCTCGTCGTAGTACTTTGGGTAGTTGTTGATGGAATCACACAATGTTTCTTCTCAAAGTCTAATAAATAAAATAATCATTGATAAGCAAATAAACTCAGCAGTTCTATACCGTTTTTCAAACGCCCCAGCATGGGCCATGCATATCTTGTTGCTCTTCTCTTTATAAATGTGTATCAAACAGAAACACAATGGCTTAAACTGAAAGTAAGTATTCACTGACTGACTGACTGACTGACCGACCGACCGACCGACCGATCGATCGATCGATCTATTTATTTATTTTATTTATTTATTTATTTTACATTGTTCAAAATTATTCCGATCTGCCGCACAAAAAAAATGAAAATCGGAATCTCAGTTTAACCAAAAGCTTATAAACCACTCAATCCTAAACCTTTCATAGACAGTTTGAACCTGATCGTACCCGTCTATAGTCGGGCCCATCATGGTTTCCTGCACCCTGATTTTCGGTTTGTAGTTGGGACTTATTTGTTTCATCATGGTAATATCTACAATAAAAAAAAATGTACCTACCCTACCTTTCATTTTTTGAGAAGTTGCCTAAACAAACAAGCAGTTCCAAAATGTGTTATAGAGCTGCCCAAGGAAAGGCCATAATTCAGAACACAGTTCTCCCAGTGCACTGCGTAAAAGTTTAATAACATGAAATGACTGTACAAAGCAGCACTTCCTCGACAACAAAAATCGACAACAAAAGATAGAACGACCATTACGAAAACATGCCTATTCAAATATTCTGAAAATTTTACCACCAAAAAAGATGAAAATTTTCAGATAAAAAAATCTGATATTCTTCATGGTTCTGCTCAAAACATAAACCGTGGGTACTCGTTAAAACCGCCTCGGTAAGGCGGTTCTAACGCGTACCCACAATCTATGTTTTGAGCAGAAATCAAAAAAAATAATGTATACCCCTGTAAACCCCAGTTTTACTATATAAAAGTGGGGTTTAAGAGGGTCGAAATTATAGAGGTATGTTTCCGTGATGAAACGAAGGTGAACTGCTACAGAATTGCTTTCTTAGAACGAATACAAATACATATCTTTTATTTGCTAATCAAAGCGCCAATAAGAGCAGAGTAATTAACAGTGTAATTTAATACAATGATTACAATGATTGGATCAATTGTATACAAAGAACACACACACACACACACACACACACACATAGAAAAAAAAACAAAAAAAAAGAAAACATGACATACATTCTAACACTGCAAAACAATTATCAGTAACATCCAAGGAGCAACACCTCACCTCTCAATGAAATAATAATGATAAGAAAAGTGTCAAGGTGTGAGGTGTCCAAGTCCAGCGATCAAGATGGCGATGGCATGCCTAATGTCTCATTTCTCTCACTACACAAATCAATAATAATTTACTAATGCTCTGTATTACATAAGGAACAATCAACAGGAAAAAAAACAACTTCAGGGTCTGTTTGGGGATGCGGGAGTGGGATGACGCAATGCTTAAACCTGGTTTACGGCACCCTATGGCCTGATATATTTCCAGATGCATCTGAACTGCCCCATTAGTTAGTCGACCATTTGACGTATACAACCAGCTTCGACTGAGATCAGTCTGTGCATCGATACAATCTGGGCCCAGTTGTTCAAAGCGTCGTTAGCTTAACGAGCTTGTTAAGGATCATTTCGTTAAATGTTTTAGCAGATTCAGTATACAATATTCTGATATTTTTTGCTGAAAAAATGTGAGTAGCTTTTGCACTACAAAAGCTACTCACATTTTTTCAGCTAAAAACTTCAGCATATTTACGTATCACTCGATGTAAATTTTAACGAATCGTTAACTAACGATGTCGTTAGCGTTGAACAACTGGGCCCTGATCAGTTTACGCTATCCGTTAATAGATTTGTGAGGCTCATTCACTCATTACGAAAACACGCCTATTCAAATATATAGAAAATTTCACCTCCAAAAACTGAAAACTTTTAGATAAAAAACACTGATATTTTTTCATATTTCTGCTCAAAACATAGATTGTGGGTACTCGTTAGAACCGCCTCGATGAGGCTCGGTGAGGCGGTTCTAACGAGTACCCACAATCTATGTTTTGATCAGAAATAAGAAAAATAATGTATACTCCTGTAAACCCCAGTTTTACTATATAAAAGTGGGGTTTAAGGGGTCAAAATTATATAGGTATGTTTTCGTGATGAGAGTCCGACCGGGCGGTACTAATATGGAGGCTGATTTAAGCCTACTATAATCGCATGTGTCAGGTCTTTTTTCTATTTATAGAGGCTTATGCTATTGTCCAATCCGCGTAGGATTCCTTAACTCATTGGTCAGTGGTTCGGCACAGAAAAACAAAACAATACATAAATTTCTCAGTACTATCAAAACTGCATTTTTCTCATTTTCGTTCTAGAAATATTGAAAAACAAATCAGGTTCCACCAAAAAATCGATGTAGGGCCGGGTTGCCCCAAGCAAACAGTTTTTAGGCCTGATTTTGCAGACCATCCCTTTCATTGGTTATACGAATTTCGCAACCCTGACCACATGAAACTGAAATACTTGCAGGTAACTTTTCTTCTCAAACTAGCGTGATAAAATTATTCATTCATATCTACTAATTGTACCCAAGAAACTGTTAACCCTTAAAATTGTTTCACGTTTTGTTTAAACCTTTCAACCCTGAGTTCCTGAAATTGACTCTTCCATCTCTGCCTTTTGACACATCCGTTGCTGCCAAAAGGGTGACGATTGTAAGTCTAGTTCAGAATGGCAAGCAGCTCTTCACTGTCTGCAAAAGTGTCTGTCTTTTACGGTGACTTAGTGTACAGGTTTAAAAAAAAATGTGGGAAAATCTAACTTTTGGGAGCAATTCAGGAAACTTATTAACCGTTATAAAGGAATTGGCTATAGCCTGGATATTATACGGCAGACTGCATGCTATCAACCTAATAATTGTTGATAGCTATGCTTCACTTTTTAATTGCACGACGGCGGTTCGTGCCTCAGACTCAATGACGGCCTCTTCGTAAAGCTTTAACCAGTGGGATGGGGCTTGACGATATGTCTTTGGCTTGGCCCGCCGTGGTTCAACTATTGGTTTTCATTTACTCTGGCATACAGTAGAATTAGCCATGTTTATTATAGTGATTAATTTGAGTTTCATGTTTTCGCTTTGATGCATTGACTGACTTGTGAGCCTTTATGCGAATCGAATTTTTATGTATTTCTGTATTAAGAGTTACATCGGGACCCAGGGTGAAGTTGGTTAGCTGTAAAAGTGCTTTAAACCCCCGGTGGTTTACTCTACTGACCGTTCTAAGGCGGTGGTCCCGGTGTTAGTCTTACTTATTTGTTGCTTTGTGGTTTATTCTACGAGGCGATTTGTTTTATGTCTTACATTGTGTCATTTTGTTATTGTATTTTTCAGTCCTTTTAGCATTGTCCTTTTAGCATTGCGATTACTTCGCTTGGGGAAGAGAGAGCTAATCTTAGTGCTTTTCGTACGTTTGTTCGATTTGTGCTTGTTTCGTTTTGTCGGTTTACTCTTCCTCTTGGTGTCTGGGAAGGGCTGCGGTTTATGAGTGTTGCACTCCCTGGACTTTTCTCTTACCCTTTTTTGGTCTACGGGGCTGAAAGGGTTAATTCTTTCGGCGCCAAACTTCAGTGTGCTTTGTTTCTGTAAACAAACTATCGATTGGAAAGAAGTTTATATGTAAAACTGAAAGAGTAAATAATGTCAAACAGCGTAGATCCTGATGAGACGGCTCATTATGATCCGTTTCATCAGGATCTTCGCCGTTTGCGATAGCCTATTATTATCGCCTCTGGCAATGATAGAGTTAAAAAGAGAACCAACAAATACTCTAATCCGTCTTTGAAGTTCATCATCCAAATTTTGCATTTCCCAGCAAACACGTAACGTCGTTTCGACGTCAACGCGACATTGTTATAACAGTGTGTATGTTTTGGTAGCTGCGTACTATTATGTTATGTCTTTACTGCGAATGATTAAGATGCTCTGACTATTATGAAATTTTGTATATATACTTTGCACATTCTACTTACGTGGAGATTCTGACGTTAACTGTATATCATCAAGAGCGATATCACTTCCATAAGGAAGCCGGGCACTAGCACTAAAATAAAGCATGAAAGTGCCCGGCTGTAGCGAAACAAATCCTTGAATCCAACCTCGTCCTTGTCTTCCTACTCTCTTCCAGAGTTCTGTAGAGTTATTTTCTTCAACGCGCACCAGCACCAGTTCTCCAATACCGACACCGTTCATATTGTACCAGAATGTTATATTTGATGCAGCGAGCAATGAAAACGGTGCACTCTTGATGACAGCGACACTGCCCTTTAATTTGTCGTCACTTCCGCTTATGAATATGTACTTTCCCATTACGTCTGAAATTGATAGCATATGAACTATGTACTCGGACAGAAAAGAAACATTATGGATTTTATTTGTATCTTATTAAGTGGTAGGGTGTGTGTTTGTGTGGGGTGCGGGGGTGGGGCAGGGCGAAGGTTAAATAGCAACAGCAAGCCTACTTCCAAGTTTTGTCTATCTCTCTCTCTCTCTCTCTCTCTCTCTCTCTCTATATATATATATATATATATATATATATATATATATATATAATATATATATATATATATATATATATATATATATTTCAAGAATGGATATCTGCCTGTGTTATGTCACTGTGACCGCAATATAACAACACATTGTACATGTAGTCATCTATTATCTCGTGGACTTAAAAGTAAAACATCAGGACCCTGTTGTTCAAAGCACCGTTAGCTTAATGAGCTCGTAAGTGATCAAAATGTCAATTGTTCTAGTACGCACAAATGAATAAATGTGAGTAGCTTTGCAAAAGCTACACACATATTATATTTCTAAGAAAAAAAGCGACGATTTAATTGGAGCAATGTGCACATCAAATTAAACACTATGTATTTGGCAAAAGCTTCACAAAATTTGATAAACCTAGTTGATAAACCTAGTTGTTCTGGAACATGCTGAAAACGTCATTCAAACGGCACTGGGGTCTGAAAATTCTTGCGCAAAAGTCAATAACGAGTATGGCCACCATTACTGTCGACGTCGTCTCATTGATCCGTTTTTGCAAAACTAAAATATCGAGTGAGTATTGCGTTTTTAAAGTCAATCAGTATATATATATATATATATATATATATATATATATATATATATATATATATATATATATATATATATATATATATATATATATATATATATATATATATATATATATATATAATGATCAAAGTTTTAACGATACTAACGACGTAGATAGTTTTGAACAGCCGGGTCCAGTACCTGAGCACTTTGTTCAATTAAAGTCTGTTTGAAGCTTTATATTAAACAAGATGAGACTGACAGATGCATTCATTCTGTAAATTATATTTGAGCAGCAACGTGAGAAAACGTGTCTTCATTACCGCTTTTGAAGAGTCTCAATAAAACCGAGACTCACATTTTCTAATCCGTAGTGTGTTCTTTGTTTCCAAAGGCAATCTTTTTTATGTTTATTGTGATATGTGCACCCAACGCACAGTCTAATCAGAGTCTTCGTTGTCTGCACAATGAAACGTTGCATCCTTGGCTATCAAAATGCGCCCAGTGAAGATTCTGGCCAGACTGTGTGATTGCGCAGACAGTTCTGAATCGTCCCTGGGTGCACGTGTCCGAAAATACGTTGGCTGAAATTGTGGCTCAGTTATAAACTTAAGGAAAACGTACCACATTTAGTGTGCTGAACGGGTTCGCGTATTTCTATAGTTAACTTAATTGGTAGCCATAGCTCTTGATAAGGCGCTTTTTTCAACCAAAAAGTATCTATATGTTTCTTATTTCTCAACAAAAACATATGTTGTGGGTACTTATTAGAAGCGCCTCGGCGAAGCGCTTCTAATGAGTACCACAACATATGTTTTCGTCGAGAAATAAACAAAAAAAAACTATTTACCTGATACCCACTTTTATCTAGACCAATGCGTAGCACTAAAAAAACAAATGCTTGACAGAAAATTGATGATAAATACGTATCTGAAAACAGCAAACATCCCTACTGAGCAGTCGCCAACGGCCATGACCCTTGAAAGATAGTAGCTGCAGACTTAAGCCAGGCTATGCCTGCACAGAGAATGCTCACCCGCTAAGACTTGTTTACATAACAGCCACATATATTAATTAGAATACCCAAGCGAGTAGTCCGAGACTGAACCAAACTAAACCAAGAGGCGGAAAGCCACATTCCTCTCTAAAAATATGCTTCTTCAATGAAATCATCTCAAAATAGTCATAATAGAATAGTAAATTTACAATAGGCAGGCCTGTCCGTCTTGCAATGAACAGTTTGACATACATACCTTCTAAATAAACCGTGCACAGCACACGTCTGTTTCGGTTGTTGATTCTATTGTTTTGTTTACACTAGGCTTATTTCGCAAAGCACTAGAATCACTCTAACATCCATTGCAGATAACAGTACCATGTATGCATTTTATAACTTCCGTAAACCTTAGCAGATTGAGCGAAAAAGGGGTTTGCGATAAAGGACCTTTCTCGAACTGACAAGGTCTGCGGAAGACTTCCTGTTAGCTTTCCTATACAACAGTATCCTTTTGAAAAGGGGTCTACCCTAAAAGGAAAAAAATGTGCTCTCCTTGGGTTGTCTCCCTTGAGTGTATTAAAACTTGGAATAAACAATTCACAGATCTTTCTATCAATCCACAAAGTCTGCATAATGCATTTACTTTTCGATAAGGGTACTGATCGCACCCAGCGTGCACATGACCTTCATATAACGGTATGACGTTGCATTGACGTTAATACTACATTCGTTCAAAGTTGTGTGCCCGCTGGGCAGTATCGTGTCATATAAACATTTTAAAGTCAAATTGAATCATTGATTAGGATTTATGATCAACATATTACAATTAAAATATCGAGACCCTTGAACATAACCTTGATAGCTTTATATGACCTGCATGCTAATGACATGCGGAAAGTACGGAATATCCCACCATCAGATGCACAGATGATACGTCTGCACATACCCAGTCAGCATTCTACGTAAATCTATATCGGGCCGTCATCGGCCCGTCAGGGTAGCTGACGGGCCGATGACGGCCCGATGTAGATTTACGTAGAATGCTAGCTGGGTACGGACTAAAGATCACTAACAGTATTGTAACATGCAACATTATGTCAGTGCACAAACTAGCCTCTGTCTTCCCTTTTCTTGTTTGGAAAAAAAACGATGGGTTTTCATAGCGAGCTACTAATAATAAAAAGCCAAAGGGCTGCACGTTGAAAAACATGTACTTTATGGCAGGTATACCCAGCAAAGACTCTTCTGCGCATTTTGACCAAAGTCTTTGCAGGGCGCTTTCAGTAGCTAAAGATAGAAAGCTCGGGGGGGGGGGGTAACTTGGGGGTAATTTTGGTACGGGTGTGCGGGTCAGTATTTCAAAACCTACCCCATTCATATACCTGGCCTTCGAAAAAACGGACCCATTCATATACTTGATCATCCAAAATGTTGACCTTTTCATATACTGCCCTTTGACTTTTTGTACCCATTTTTGCTGGTTATTACACAAATATCAATCATTTCATGTAATACCAAGAGGATAAAGCAACCTCGAAAAATCTCTGAGCGAAAAATATATGCATATACCTGGATGTCAGAAAAAATCACACAGGAATCCAGAAAAATCGGGCCATTCATATACTTTTTGTTGAAAAAAGGGGGCCAATCATATACCTGGCAGCGCTGAAAAAGGGGGCTATTCGGCACGCACATCCGTACTATGCCATATATAGGAAGTTACCCCCACCCCTCCCCACGAGATAGAAAGTTTCTTATGACTTCTTTACTATTTCTTATGAGCCTTGCACTTCTCAAACAGCTGAAGGATTCAGTGAAATGCCAACTACTCAGTGAAGTGTAGCTAAAATGGTAAAAATGATGGCCAGGAAGCGCTGTTGCGTGCATTATTATACCAATGCTCACTGTTGTATTTCTACAATAATGAACGTTGTTACAATAGCGCACGCTACCAATGGTCACTATTGTACTGTTATACGTACTTTCTTTTATATCTTCTCAAATATGATCAGGTGTTGATACAATACGGACTGTTTTTGTATTCAAAGTTACCATTTTAAAAGAGTTTACGGCAAGTACGAGATTTATATGTTCGGTATGTTGCTGTGAATCATATTTCAAAAGAAATCTGTATTGGTACAATAATAACCATCGATAGCGTGCGCTATTGTATCAACGTGCGTTATTGTAGCAATTGATTTTCTATCACAAAAACCTACCCATCAGTCACGAGAAAAAAAAACTATTTTAATATGTTTAATTAATATTTTATGATATCATAACTCTTTTAAAATGGTTGACTACAAAAACAATCCGTATTGTATCAACACCTAAATCATAGTTTTCTTTAAGTTCTAAAGGGGAGAGAAATGACGCGAATATATTCGAGTTTATGGTTAGTACAAGATGAATATATTTGGTGTGTTATTGTGATCAGATTTTTTTACAAGATATAAAGGAAAAATATATTGGTACTATAGTGACAATCGATAGCCTGTGCTAAGGTAGCAACGTTAATTATTATAGTACTACAATAGCGAGCACTGGTACAATTACGCACGTTACAAAGCGCCACATTCACAAAACCAATGGCACCAAGAGATAGAGCAAACAACTACGAAATCACATAACAGAAAATACAGCGGTTGGTTTCAAACAAGTATTAGCCGGCCTCGGTGGCTCATTTGGATGCGCCGTCCGACTGGAGACCAAGAGGTCGCGAGTTCAACTCCCGCCGAGGTCGGCGACATTCTTTCGTGGAGATTGATCATGAAATATTTTCTACGGTCATTCTCTCCCTTCCGCTGATTCAAGAAGAGCAGTTGTCAGTTTCTGGCGAAAGAATGTGCACAATACTGGTTAACCGCTTAGAGGACTAAGCCTGCCCAGTAAACGTGTGGTTAGGTAAACTGATCGCGCTCGACATGACCCCATTGGGTTGACTGGGCCGTAAAACCTCGACACAAACAAACAACATGTATTGATGATACGAGCGGCGAGCCAGCAAACCTTGGACAATCTCACGTTCTGTCAGTAGATTGTGCTGGGCACGTATGTTTTAACTGTGCAGGATCTAGTTCAAACAATGGACGTCCTGACATGTCGAGGTTTCCTTGTCCCCTGAATGACATAACTCTTGTCAAGTCTGATTATTTGGTCTTCTGTATTTATACGTAGTTTATAAGGACGGTTTTGGCGTGACAGTACCAGACTCCTTCAAGTAGCTATTGTTTGTTCAGATTATACTGTTAAGCTTTCCTAAATTAAACTGCCCTTCTCAAATAATATGCAGAAAGCGGACATTTAGGTCAGTCTTTTCATCTGTATATTTGCTATTTCCCTGTGTCAAGCTCAAAAGTTTCAATATTTTGGATAAACACACAACATACCGCACGCACGCTCGTGTAAGTGTATGTCTGTGCCATGCTCTCCTTCGTATAATAACAAATGTCCCACTATGCGTAGTCCATCACGAAAATACGCCTATATAATTCTGACCGCCTTAAACCCCACTTTTATATAGTAAAACGGGGGTTTACAGGAGTATGCATTATTTTTCTTATTTCTGCTCAAAGCACAGATTGTGGGTACCCGTTAGAACCGCCTCGCCGAGGCGGTTCTAACGTGTACCCACAATCTATGTTTTGAGCAGAAATATGAAAAATATCAGAATTTTTTATCTGAAAATTTTCAGATTTTGGAGGTGATTTTTTTCTATATATTTGAAAGGGCGTGTTTTCGTAATGCGAAGTTATCATTGTTTAAACTGATCCAACAACAAGAAAGTACAAGATGTTCAGATGATAAAATAATAAACTTGAAGATATCCTATCTACTTCAAAGATCATTCTAATCAGTATCTATCGATGATCCGCTGTCGTTAATACAAATAAAACGTGGACTAGTTATATGACAGGATAACCCGTCTGAAAGGCGAAAAGGGCCGAACGTCTTAACTTCCACCACTCTCTGGGCTAATTCAACAGACGACACATTGATGATATTTTTTTTTATTTTCCCAGAAACGGGTTTTGACATTTTATGCAAATTGCATAAAATGTCAAAACATTTTTTCTAGGAAAAATAGAGAAATATTTAAAATACTGCCGCAAATTTTACCCAGAGTGCTAAGCGTTAAGTAGGTGCACTTGACTTAAACTGTCCTGGTGCTGACTTAAGAACCTAAGGTCTTCGATTGATGACTTTGACATTTAATGTCATTGTCTTGACTGAAAGCAAAAAACGGTTAACAAGTTCAGCATTAGACAAAAGTATGAAAATGATCTATCGAAGCACTAATGCGACACGACTCTTCTTCACTTTATTCAATAGTCCAAACTGCATTACACTGATATTCAAGGCAAGGTCGTTGAGAGAGGGTAGAATATGTGTTTAATGAGCTGATACCACATACATGTGCATATATAGCAAAAGGTCAAGTGATCGAACAGATAGGCCTGAGCAAACTGTATAAAACTAGATCAGACGCCACAGGACGTGTTGTCCGATCAGGGTCTACACTGTTTTCCATTTAATACTATATGTGGTTGTTTGAGTTGAGGTTTTACGGCCGCTTCAACCCTGTTCCTGGGCAGGCTTAGACCGCCACCACGAAAATATACCTATATTTTGACCCCCTTAAACCCCATTTCTATATAGTAAAACTGGGGTTTACTAGGGTAGATATTATTTTTCTTATTTCTGCTCAAAAACATAGATTGTGGATACCCGTTAGAACCGCCTCGGCGAGGCGGTTCTAACGAGTACCCACAATCTATGTTTTTAGCAGAAATATGAAAAATATCAGAATTTTTATCTGAAAACTATCAGTTTTTGGTGGTGAAATGTTTAATATATTTGAATAGGCGTGTTTTTGTAATGCTGAGCGGTTAACTATTAAATGTGCACATACTTTCGCCAGTACACGTACCTGATAACTGCCTGATCAATCTCCGCGAAGGTTATGTGGCCGAGTTAGGGTTCGAATCAGCGACATTATTGTCTCTAACATAGAGATGAGGAGAGACACTGAAGTAAATCCATTGTTAATTCATAATGCATCATTGACCTTATGCTTGCTGTCTACAACTCAAACCCGGGACTAGTTGGAGCACTGAATAGAATAGAATAGAACAGAATCATATTTATTAGAAACCCTATATATACAGGTGTTCTCCATTCACATGCATTGTTTCGGCATACCACAATTATGTGTATATTCTAAAAGGTTACCATTGCAGTACTTTATCAAAGGTTATGGGATATGCATTAATTTTGACAATTTCAATTTAAAATGGGTGGATGTTATGTACTGCTAAGCGCATTTTATAGCTTTTTCCGAGACAGCGTGACAAAAAAAAACATATTGTGGGGGTCGTTCTTGTATAGGTTAACAGGACGAGATCTCATTTAGACGAATTCACCTTTGCATGATGGAATTTAGCCGATTTAGTCAAGTTGCATGTAAAGGACTCAAGACTATTCCATATTAAAATCATAATTAAAGGAGAACGCAATATAAATTGTAAGTATATCTTGGAGAAAAATGCTTAAAAAGCCATTTATTTTGACGCAAGACTTTTCAAAATCGGCCTAGAAATAAGGAAGTTATGGTGGTTTGATTATATTTAAAATGGCAGTCATGGATGCCGCATATTGTAGGCTTTGTGACGTCACACAGCCCAAATTAAATATGCAAAACCAAATTATAAAGGGGTTTTAAGAAAAAAAAATGCTGTAGATATTTTATAATATTTTAATTCTAGTGACAACCAATCATTTCCTCCAAAATTAACCAACTTTATGAGAATAACTACCTTTATGAAACGAATTTTATTTTTTATGAAACCTCATTAAATATTCAAAATGGCGGCGCCCATACCACCAATGTTGAAATATTCAGTTGTCTATAACTTCTTTAATTTTCCACCGACTTTGATCAAATTTATGTCAAAATTCTTTGTTTATAAAGTTCTTTACTTTAAAGCACAATACCTTTTAAGGTTGCGTTCCCCTTTAACATCTATTGTGTGCTAAGCGTAGACCAAGCCTTTTTGTGGAAGCTATTAATTGTAAAGAATAAATGAACGACTGTCAGAAACTTACTGTTACAGGTGTGATCGTTTATAGGTCCGGATGTCCGGTCATCTGTCTGTCCGGAATTGCTCTTCCATAGGAAACCCGAATTATCTTTGTTTCTCCAGCCACACCAGTCTTGATCGAACGAGCAGCTGATGCCAGCGAAAATCAGTTTAAACCCTGAAAATAACAAAGCATATGTTTACCCTAAATATTCAGATACTTTAAAATACTTGTCATTAACCCATTGAAGACTGGAGATCCCTAAACGGGCGACTGGGTATCTGGCAAACAATGCAGACTCAGATAAGACGCCGCAGAACGCGGCGTCTGATCAGGGTCTCCACTGTTTGAAAATAGTTCAACAATTTTATTTTTTAGGAATATCTACATCATATAGCCTGACATACTCGTACCTAAAATTGAAACTGGACTCTTCAAATATATAATGTGGGAGAATTTATTGTCTTTAATGGGTAAAATGCGAACAAGTTCTTTCTACAGTTTGTACTGCGCGTTGATGTTTCTTAGAACTACTTGCTGAGTGACAAATAGTGTATACCCTGGTCAGACACCGCGTTCTGTTAATCTACACTGTTTGCTAAAGTCCGTCAGTCCGAATATTTAGTTACGCGATGCGAAACATTACAAAAAACATGCCTATTCAAATATATTGAACATTTTACAACCAACAAAAGGAAAATTTTCAGATAAAAAAAAATCTGATATTTTTCATATTTCTGCTGAAAATATAGATTGTGGGAACTGGTTAGAAACGCCTCGGCGAGGAGGTTCTAACGAGTACCACAATCTACATGTATGTTTTCAGCAGAAAAAAAATAATGTACACCCCTGTAAACCCCAGTTTTACTATATAAAAGTGGGGTTTAGGGGGGGGTCAAAATTATATAGGCGTGTTTTCGTGATGGTACGCACAGACTGAGAATAGTAAAAAAAACATTAAGGAGAGCTATATTAGGCTTAAAAAATAGCTGTGTTTCCGCTAACCCGACGACCCTGTTTCAAACACCCGACTCTGCTATTTTTATCAGTAAAAATACAAAATAAAAAAGTAAAGCACCGACCCTCAACAAAATACTTGTATTTTCATAAAAATACAGGCCCGACCTAGTTTTTTTTCTGGAGAAAAAATAGAAAAATAAAAAAAGTTTCTCCTACCTACCGATCAATTTTTTTCAGCATGTAAGCTGAAACACGGCTATTTTTTATGCCTAATCACAGAATATAGCCCACCAATTACACCAAGAAGAACAAGCAATCCGGAACGAAAAAAAAAAAAAAAAAAAAAAAAGAAAAGAAAAAGAAAATCAAAGCAACCAGTTTCCTCCCTTAACGAGGTGACCACGGTACCAGACAGGACCCATCTAAAACAACAATGAGACTACAAACCATCACGAAAACACGCACATAATTTTGACCTTAAACCCCACTTTTATATAGTAAAACTGGGGTTTACAGGGGTATATATTATTTTCTTATTTCTACTCAAAAACATAGATTGTGGGTACTCGTTAGAAAAGCCTCGCCGAAGCGGTTCTAACGAGTACCCACAATCTATGCTTTGAGCAGAAATATGAAAAATATCGGTGTTGTATCTGAAAATTTACAGATTTTGGAGGTGAAATTTTCTATATATTTGAATAGGCTTGTTTTCGTAATGAGAACAACACACGACAAAAAAAAGCCCCACAACGTGCAACAATGCTCCACAAAAAACGAACCATCGCCTTAGAATGGCTCGGGATTTAAATTTATTTTAATGCCATCAAATCTTTACCCAAGGTTCAAATGTTGTAAATTCAAAATTATTGTTCGGCTCGCACAGAGGTCCCAAATTCAATCAATGAAACATAAAAAAAAAGCATGTACATTGTGATAAAACTGGAATATAGGGCTCATGAAGACCAGGGCCCAGATGTTCAAAGCATCGTTAGCTTAACGAGATCGTTAGTGGTCAAATGTTAACTGTTCTAGTAAGTACAATATCTAATTCACATGAATTTTTGCTGAAAAATGTTTTTTATTCAGCAAAAATATTAGCTTCTATGCCAAATTTAATGATCAAAGTTTTAACGATACTTTAATCGTTAGTTTTGATCAAATGGGCCCAGTTTGTTTTCCGGAGAGAACTCACTACGTTAACACGCCCATGCGAAACATATACTCCCTGCAGCCCCAGCAAACACACAACATCTTAACAACGTCGCTGCAACGTCACGACGTTGCAGCGACGTTGTAACGACGTTGTTGCTATGTTATGTGTTTGCTGGAACAGTTCTAGATAAGGTTGTTTTTTAATTAAAAAAAAAAACTAATATCTTTTCTCCATGAAAACATTAGTTGTATGTACTCATATGAAGTGTCTCTGTGAGGCGCTTCTAATGAGAACCCTCAACATATTTATGGAGAAATAAGACAAATATATATCTGTATGTACCTTATATCAATAGCTATGTAATTCATGATAATTCAGTGTATAATATGAGGAAAAAAAAGGAGGAAAAGTTTTATTAAGCAGAAGAAGACAGATTTAGCATTTCAGAAAATAACAGAAATAATGATCAAATTCTAATAAATCTTGGTTTTATTTCAAAAACAAAATGTGGCTATTGCCAGTCGACTGGCAATAGCTCTTTTAACGTAAATTGGCTATTACTAGCCGTTTTCATATATGTATTAGGAAATTCATCCATTTTATTGTAACGTTCATTTCTATGTTTGTTTCTTTTTCTGTATCTCTGGAGTAATCATGTTCTGTTCCGTGCTAAGTCGGAGCTTTTATGGACCGCAGTCTCTTCTTGATTAAATTCGGACTTGTGATCCTCAATGATTTTAAACACAGATATGTAGTGACTGAGGCTGATTGTCTGAACTGTACTGCATGTATACAAGGGTCCTGCAAAAAGTTTTGTCATTGGGTTCGGATTACTTCAGTGCTACGTTTTATCAAACATATTTTTATTACAAACCTTCAAAGTATTCCCCTTTTACTGAAACACATTTTTGTAACCTTTTTACCCAGTAGCGAAAAGCAGATAAATAAGCATTTTCTTAAGCATTGGAAATAAAAAGAAGTCACATGGACTCAGGTCAGGTGAATAAGGTGGATGGTTTAAAACTTTCACCTTTTCAGAAGCCAAGAAAAAAGACTTAACAACCTCACACTTGTGAGAGGAGGCGTTGTCATGTAAAAGGTGGACTCCTGACCATCCTTTGCTTGGTCGTTTCTTATTGTAAAACTCTTTTTCTTTCTTCAGTACAGAATTCTTGTAGAATCGGCCAGTGACTGTATGACCAGATGGACAAGGCACTTGAACGACTGGCTGAATTAAAGAAAATTGTGTACAACATCTTTTTCGAACTTATGGTTCTCTTGGCAATACATGGGCGTTTTGATCTTTTCGCTTCCATTGCTTATTATCAGCCCTTCTTTGTGGCTCAAACATGTGCACCCAGGTTTCATCACCTGTTAGCAAGTTAGAAATAACTCGACTATTACAGCCTTTGTATGTTTTCAAAAGTTCCCGGGCACATTTAAGGCGTTGTGTCTTTTGCTCCTCAGTGAGTAAATGAGGTACCCACCTAGCGCAAACCTTTTTCAGGTCCAAACGCTTTTTCAGGATTGTTTGCAAACTGCCTTCTGACATGCCAGTACAACTAGCTATATCTTTGACAGACAATCGCGCATCCTGTTCGACCCCAATTTAAAATAAATAAATAAATAAATAAATAAATAAAAATTAAACCATATCTGAATCTTTATCAGGATCTTTCAAGTCAAAATATTTTAATAAGTGCGACTGGTAATAGCAGTTTTACGTAAAAATCGCTATTGCCAGTCGACTGTCAATAGCGATTTTAACGTAAATCGGCTATTACCAAATCGGCTATTACATGTAACAGTCGACTGGAAAAAAAAAACAAAAAAAAAAACATCAGTACCACGGTGGAGGCAGCCATTATATTGACCTATGTTTTACAATATAGTAAATAGTTTGTGCCTAAATATGTGATTATGTTTTTCATTCATTTATGCAGTCTGTGTGCAAAAGTTATAGACAAAAATCATATCCTAAAGATGAAACCACTGACTATCAACAAATCAAGAGGGTGAGCAACATTAGTTACATCCCAGCTAGCATTCTACGTAAATCTACATCGGGCCGTCATCGGCCCGTCAGCTACCCTGACGGGCCGATGACGGCCCGATATAAATTTACGTAGAATGCTGACTGGGATTAGTTTTATGACAGCGGCTTCTCTTTGTTTATATCATTGCCTTAATGCTGTATTCGTTTTATGATCATTGCCATTTCATTATCATTATCGTCTATGTTGTATCTTAATAATAAAATGTATTTTTACTGTATTTTATGTTCTACGCTTGTGTATTTAATATTTTAATGAACATGTATATATGATTAGTGTAGCTGTGATAGTCTCATATCCTTAGAACGGCCGAGGGTTTTGACGATTGCAACCAAAATGAGGGTAGGATATATTTACCTATAGAATCCAACATAAGCAACTGATCAAAAAAAAAACTTACTTGAAAACGAAACCAAAGTAGATATGTTATTCTTCACAGCACTGTTAAACTTTTACACTCACGAAAGGTCATGGCGCAAGGGTCACAGTGGGAAAATGTATGCGCAGGGAGATGGGGTTTTTTTTTTGTTTGTTTGTTCTTTTTTTTTTTTTTTTTTTTGTTTTGTTTTGTTTCGGGTTTTTTTTTTGCGATTTGATCCAGCATTTTTTCTTCCTTTCTCTCTCTTTCCCTCCCTTTTCTTTTGTTTTTTCTTGTGCATTTCGTATGCTGGGCCATTTCAGCCGCGCTTGATTGGTGTTGACGGGGCTGCATTACGAAGGTACAACGGTAAACCGAACATTTTTGGTCCCAAAATTTGACCATTTTTTCTTTGTAAGCCTTTTGCGCCCTTCTTTTACATGCTAGAGAATTCGTGTTCATATTATTACCCCGCATGCAGCCGTATTAAATGATACTAGAACTGGAAGATTGCCTTGATTAATATCGCCGTGAAGGTCGTTCAAAAAGTGTTGGACAGCAATTACACATTAATACGCTACCGCCGTCGAAAGGATATAATTCTAAACAGAATGGCTTGGTGGAATTATATATATATAATAGTTGGGAGAAGGAGCATAACATCTAAAAAAAACTTTTTGTAGCACTGGATCCAGAAAGGATGCTGAAATGATACGCGTTAAACTACATATTGAGAGTTAATCATTAACAGTGCAAATGAATTCTTTACCTGAGGCCTTTCGGTTTTCGCCTTCTTCAGAGGTTTTCTAATTTAAAAATGGAAATAAAAAATGTAAAATTTACAAATAAAAGTTAAATGAGTTGAAATAGTTGGAAAACAAATTATGACATTTGCGGATCCATGTTATCTAGTCCGCTGCGACTTGATACATGTAAGTGAGCGTATTTTGGATATGTGTGAAATGTAGATATTGACATGACGTTGCATCGACGTTGAGCCGACGTTGTATAAAGTCATGTTACCGCTGGGATAGACCTGTTAATGATTTCAATGAATCGCCGATGTTTGGCGTTTTCCATTCTCGTCTAAAACAGGCCTTAACATCTTCCTTAAATGAACCACAACGAGAGAAAATGTACATAATCGTGCAAAAAATACTATAATTAGCTTGTGCATGTGCGCAGTTAGATCGGAGTCTTCTAAGTACGCGCTTTCTATAATCAAGGATCCAGGCTTCCACCGTCGGACAGTGAACACACTGATCAGACCGCACCAATGAGTCTTCGATGATAATGAGTCTTCGATGAGGCTGATCTTCGATTGGCATACACCCAGCTAGCATTCTTTATAAATCTATAGCGGACCGTTATCGGCCCGTCAGGGTAGCTGACGGGCCGATAACGGCCCGCTATAGATTTATAAAGAATGCTTACTGGGCATACATGTATAGAAATGAGCACTTTCTCGCGTTCCGGCTTGTTCAATCTTTTTTTTTTATTATTTTATTTTATTTTATTTTTTTTATTTTTTATTTTTTGGTCATTTTCCATAAAAGAATAAGCTAGAAAATGAGGAAAAAGGTCTGATGGCCTATGCGGACGGAGGGCCTAGATCAGCCTACCGTTAAAGTTGACTTATCAGAATCAGTACATCAACAAACAACTAAGCTCCCGATCAGAATGCGGTCACGTGCTGATCTGTGACTTCGTTGTCTATATATGGCTATAGTCTTTTTTTTACTCATGAGAAGACCCTAGAAATAATAATAACTGTGGAATGGATACAGTTTTAGGAGAAGCAACTCTGACAAAACTGTTTCACCTTTTTGAAAAGGATCCACTATAAAAGTAAGGGTGCAGTTTTGTTTTGTTTTTTAGAGTAGAACCCTTTCAGAAGGGGTTTGGTGTACAGGAAAGCAAACATGAAGTAACAAAAATTGTATCCCTTGACAAAAATGGCGGAAAGTGCACCACGTGTATCCAATCCCATTTACGTAAAGTGAAGACAGTAAGAACAAAAATAGTAATATCAGTCTAATCAACTCATTAGTTTAAAGATATCGGCGTATCAAAAAGCAGGATAATGATGAAATAAAAAATACAAAAAGAAATAAAAAGAAAACAAATTGAAACACTATTTTATTTTACGCAAAAATAGAGAACAACTCAAAATACTGTGATTTCAAATAATGAAATTCTTTCTCTAAATTGATACACAATGGGAATAAGACAAAAAGAGAAAAAAAAATGAAAAAATAAAAACTTCTTACCGGTGGAGATTAATAGAAATATATGTTGTAACTGAAACAATTCCATTGGAACCCTACAGTGACCTTAGCCTGATTAAAACTTCTCAGTCAGTCGTAACTATTATATGAGTCTCAATGAGAGAGAATGTACCTTAGGACAGGTGCGCCCAGCGAATATACAAATCACCTTTAGATCCTCATAGTTTTATCAGTCTTTACTGTCACATAGCGGAATCCTTGGGTCCGTAATTAGCGAAGACTGATCAGACTGTTCTTACGTACAGGCTGATCTAAGTTTGTTTTTTTGTTTCTTTGTTTGTTTGTTTTTTTTCTAGGCTCCAATGTCCAGTGGGTTGTTTTACTTCCGCTGTGGATCTTATGGACCGCGTCAAGCGAAAAATGCCATCGAGTATGCGCAAAATGTGCGGATTTACATCATCCTGCGCATGCGCAATGTCATCAGGGTCTTTGTATAGTATACAATGATTTTGGCAGCGGACTGCGAAGGCCCTGATCAGACTGCGCTTCCGCGCAGTCTGATCTGGGCCTTCGCTGTCCGCGCGTGCCCCGAAGGCACATTTTCGCTTGGCCCGGCTCATATCATTCTCATTATTGTATGGGCCGCCAGTATGGACATGTCAGTGTTTCAACTTTATCAAAGTATGTCAATCAACCGTATCTACCCTAAATATTCGGACAAAAAGATCTGAGTGAAGCAATGTATATCACAGAATTATGGAAATACAGTGGGACTTCCTCGAAGGTCACCTCCCAACAGCCACCACCTCCTTATAATTGCAACTTTTCTGATTTCCTAAATTTCTGATTTACTATATTTTAATCTCTCCTTAACAAAGGTCTGTTTTGTGCCTTCCCGAAGGGTTGGTTGTTGTAGAGAGGTTGGGTACGAAGTCAATTCGTCCTCAAATCAATTCGTACTTAAGTCAATTCGCTCTCATTTTGGTCAACTCGTATTTCATTTGTCGGTCAGTTCGTACACACAAAATTTTTCTTCAGTCAATTCGTACTCATTTGGTCAATTCAAACTCACTTTGGTCAGTTCGTTCTGTTTGGTCAATTTGTTCTCACACTGAGGTTGATGGAAAGCGTGGGCCTGGGAGGCCCAAAATGACATGGAAGCAGCTGACAGAGAGGGATTGCAAAGAGTGGAAGCCCTCGATTATCTACCCTCATGATAGACGTACCTGGAGATCTGGTGTGAGATCTGCCATGCGTGCAGCAAGCCAGCTATCTGGAAGGGGGCCCACTGATGTGGATTTTGCCCCTGTACCTGTACGTTAATCAAAAATCCGATTATGATATGATAATACTAAAATCGACTAATTTCGAAGGAAATGTAGAAAGAAAACAAAAAAGAAATCACGCAAATATAACAGAAAAGAAATATTACATGAGAAATTCGAATCAATTCACTTTTCTAGATTTTATTCTTTAAAAGAAAAAAATTAAAATGCACAGTGCCCATCATTTGTCGCCTTCCAAGTTTGATACATAGTGCTAAAAGATCAGTATTGAAAACAATGAGCATAGTGACGTTCCATATCTCAGTCTACGTTTACTTCCAATACGCCTGATAACAACTGGAGATATCTTCGTAGTGGTTGGTACTTGATTGACCGTGCAAGTTTCTGATTGGATAATGACGTTTTATTATCATCATGAATGGAGGTTTAAAGAACAGAGCTTATCATTTCCGATATTTATTATTTTATTTATTTTATTTTATTATTTTGTAGCTTTTTTATTCTTACAAGCAGAAAAAATAATGCAAAAATGAGTTTTCACAATTTTACTTAGACAATATTATGAAAATTATCTATATACAGTCTTTAAATAAGAAGGCATTATATATGCTAATTGCTCTCTCTCTCTCTCTCTCTCTCTCTCTCTCTCTCTCTCTCTCTCTCTCTCTCTCTCTCTCTCTCTCTGTCTCTCTCTCTCTCTGTCTCTCTCTCTTTCTCTCTCTCTCCCGCCTATGTCTTCAAAATTTAATGCAAAATTAAACGATCTGATATAACGCAAACAATTTGAAAATATAAATATAACCATACGAAATTGTGTTTGCTTCAATAGAACTAAACTAAACCCCAACTTTTTAGAAAAAGCCATGGGAATCTGGTTCCAGCGAACAAAAAGCATCCCCACCAAGCATACATCATCCTACATGTAACCCCAGACAGGTGAGAGTTCCTTCATACGTACCTTATATCATCCGTCTTCACCCATCAATTGTAGCAGCCCGCGATACCAGACAGAAGATGCCTATACAGAAGGTAAAGAAGGTTTGCATTATGTCAAAACACCTTTGTGAAATGTAGAGCGCGTCAGGCGAGAACGTGCCTTCGAATATACGCAGAGTGCGCAGATTCAGATCATCCTGCGCATGTGCAAAGTATCATCCTGGCCTTTGCTTTCTATTCATACATTCAGTATTATCC
This sequence comes from Anodontia alba, assembly GCA_964016985.1. NCBI lineage: Eukaryota > Metazoa > Mollusca > Bivalvia > Lucinida > Lucinidae > Anodontia > Anodontia alba. The sequence continues at coordinate 2,825,981 of OZ024829.1, forward strand.
GAATAATTCTGTTAGCTGACAGTGAACGCCCTGATCAAACTGTGCGGATGCGCAGGCTGAGCTGAGCTGAGCCTTCGGCCTTCGCTGTCCGCACATTCATGCACGCATGTTTTGGCATCACGAAAACATAGCTATATTATTTTGACCCCCTTAAACCCCATTTTTATATAGTGAAACTGGGGTTTACAGGGGTATATATTATTTTTCTTATTTCTGCTCAAAACATAGATTGTGGGTACTCGTTAGAACCGCCTCGACGAGGCAGTTCTAACGAGTACCCACAATCTATGTTTTGAGCAGAAATATGAAAAAATTTAGCATTTTTCTCTGAAAAGTTTCATTTTTTGGTGATAAAATTTTCATTATATTTGAATAGGCATGTTTTCGTAATGGCATGGCGCAATCCATATATACATCTGACCCATCGCTCTAAGGTCTAGATAAGATATTGTTCAACAACATATATTGATGTTTTTTTATTTCTCCACGAAAACATGTCTTTGAGTACTCATTAAAAGGGCCTCACAAAGAAATAAGTGAAAAAAAATATGAACCAGGGACCAGTTGTTCAAAGCGTCGTTAGCTTAACTATCTCGTTAGTGGTCAAAATGTTGACTGTTCTAGTAAGTACAATATCTAATTCACAGCTATTTTTGCTGTAAAAATGTGAGTAGCTTTTGCAAATGCAAAAGCTACCCACATTTTTTCAGCAAAAATATTATTAGCGTGTATGCCATATTTAATGATCAAAGTTTTAACGATATGTTAACTACAGGTGCGTGAAGTTTAGTCCTAAACCTATAAAAGACCAAATCTAGGGTCTAATGGGCTTCATATTTTAAATATATGAAGCCTATACAGGCTAGTGGAGTTTCTCGCTTATGGACTAAACTTCAAGCACCTGTGCGGTAACTAATGACATCGTTAGTTTGGAACAACTGGGCCCTGGTTATCTCTTTTTTCTAGAGCTATATAAAATATAAATGAACCTTCCGAAGCACCAGAAGACCAGAAGAAGAAAAAATGGGCACACAACACGAAAACATGCCTATATAATTTTGACCCCCTTAAACCTCACTTTTATATAGCAAAATTGGGGTTTACAGGGGTATACATTATTTTTCTTATTTCTGCTTAAAACAAAGATTGTGGGTACTCGTTAGAACCGCCTCTGCGATGCGGTTCTAACGAGTGCCTACAATCTATATTTTAGCAGAAATATAAAAAATATCAGAATTTTTTATCTGATTTTTTTTCATTTTTCGGTGGTAAAATTTTCAATATATTTGAATACGCATGTTTTCGTAATGGTTGCAATAAAGGACATACAAACACACAGAACTGCGACAGAGGAATCGCATTGGAATGGTTTGCAGACTTGCAAGCCATAAAAATCTGCATTATATATTATGGATAAAATGCTAGGAATTAGGATATTCACGCTTACCACTCTGGGTAACATTTTCAGCAGCGACATATTGATTTTTTGTTTTCTTATTTTTCAAAAAAAAAAACAAAAAAAAAAAAACAAGTTTTGACATTTCATGCACTGGAGACAATTTGCATGAAATATCAGAACCTGTTTTCTAGGGGAAAAAAGAATAAAATATCATCAATATGTCGTCTGCTGAATTAACTTTAGGTCATATTTTGCAGTACAAAACATGAAAAGAAATAACAGAACAAATTGAAATCATATTTTAGTCTATCAAGGGTCATTCCTTTAAGAACCTATCTGATATCTGGAAACTTTGAGAATTCGCTTAATTATGTATACCACAGTAGATCTATACTTTCACTTATATAATATGGCGAAACAATGGGTCTACATTATATAGACTTATATAGTCATCCGTCACCGAGCACATCTTAGCTGTCGCAACTCACTAAATACGAAGTAGCAGGCGGCAGGGTCATGGATTGATGTGTCTATTGACGATCGTCATCAGGTACGGGTCTCAAGGACAAAACAATCGTGATCGTTTTGCATTTCTGGAAGTAGCCCAGGTTTATATCACAACGAACTACTGCGACTACCAAAAGAAACCAAGCGAGGGAAAGCCAAAAGCATTAAAAAAAAAACTGTTCCATTGAATATACCTTTTTACCTACAGTAACATATTAGAAAGTTGATAATGAAAATTGCGTGATGTTAAAGGGAAAAGTAATGTTAGGGAAGGAACAATCTTGACAACTCATGCATTTTGACCAAAGTCAGATACCAAACTAGAATTTGTTTTCTACAAAAACATAGATGGATGACCCCCCAACTCCTCCCACCCCCCCCCCCCCCTTTTTTTTTTTTTTTTTTTTTTTTGGTGTCATATTGTATTGTACATTCAGCGAACATTTACATTAACTAATGAGATTCCAAGGGAATTAACTCAAAAAGTGTAAATGCAAGCGTTATGGTTCTTGCGCTTTGTATGTTGTCTAATGTTGATTGATATTCATATAGTTTCATGAAGATATCTTGATTGGTTTTCAAGTTATAGAGTGGACACGTATTTTTTTTTTTTTTTTTTTTTTTTTTTTTTTTATTTATAACGGACAAAGATCAAAGGGAAATAATTCAAAAAAGTGTTAATGCAAGAGTTATGGTTCTTATGCTCTGAACGTGGTCTAATGTTGATTGATATTTACATGAAGTTTCTTGAAGATAACTGGGACAGGTTTCAAGTTACAGAGCGTACACGCTTTTGTGACGGACAAAGTTCCAAGGGAAATAACTCAAAAAGTGTAAATGCAAGAGTTATGGTTCTTGCGCTCTGCACGTGGTCTAATGTTGATTGATATTTACTTGAAGTTTCTTGAAGATAACTTGGACAGGTTTTAAGTTACAGAGCGTACACTCTTTTGTGACGGAAAAAGTTCCATGGAAAATAACTAAAAAAACTTAAACGCAAGAGTTATGGTTCTTGCGCTCTGCACGTCATCTAATGTTGATTGATATTTATATTAAGTTTCGTGAAGATAGCTTGAACGGTTTTTAAGTAATAGCGCGGACACGTGTGTGACTGACAGACAGACAGACGCCCGGGGTAAAAACAATATGTCTCCCAGCCCTAAAGGGGAGACATAATTAAGAAAGTTAATAATGTTTAAAGTTTCAAAAGCATTGTTTAGGGCGCCGCTACTGTATATATACAACGCGGAGGTTCTAGACATTTCAAATTATTAAATAAAATATTCCGTCTGACAAAAAAAAAGAGTGTGGGTTTCAAGCAAACTTAATGTACATTACTAGCTCTTATAAGAGCACACACTTCATGCATTTGATTAGGATTTGTCATTATCAGTAATGACAGACGAACATCAATGTATATGACTAGTGAAGACGCAATAAACACAGCTATAGAGGTATAATATTGTTGTAAATAATATTTATGTCAGTTTCGTATAATTTTTTCGTGTAATTAAAGGCTCAATATTTCTCAAAAATAGACATTTTATACTCCAAGAAAGGTTTGATAAATTGATATGGTATTAATACAATCATAAAAAATGTGGGACCTAACAGCCTGTAAAATTTCAGTTAGTCTCTTGTTCTTGAAATGAAATGATTTTTTTTTTTTTTTTTTTTTTTTTTTTTTTTTTTCTTTTTTATTGTATCTCTGAATTAATGTTGCAAACGTATCAGAGATACAATAAAAATCATTTCATTTTTGATCCAGTTCAAAAACGAGAGACTAACTGAAGTTTTACAGGCTGTCAGTTGCCACATTTTATGATCGTATCAATACTATATATCAATTTATTAAACCTTTCTTGCATAGAAAATGTCTGTGGAATATGGAGCCTTTAGGCTTCATGACATCATAAAGCCTCATAAATTTAAACTGGGAGCGTCTATAAAAGTATTTTTAAAATCTTCAAATCTCGGTAACTTTTTTTTTGTGCCTCAAAATATATGATCGTCAAGAGGTTTCCTCTCAGATGCAGTCTTTACCAACGTTTCCCTTAAATTCCATCACAATACCGAAGTACTGATATGCTGCGTTAACCAGCAGCGGCAATAATAATATCTATCAAATTTGTTCAAATGTTGATCCTTACTTGACCTTTGACCTTATACAAGGTCAGCTTCGCTTCCCAATAATAATAATTATTATAATAACAAATAAGCAACAATATGAAAATAGTCTGAGGTCAGTCTGGGTACCCAGCTAGCATTCTACGTAAATCTACATCGGGCCGTCATCGGCCCGTCAGCTACCCTGACGGGCCGATGACGGCCCGATATAGTTTTACGTAGAATGCTGACTGGTTATCTGCGCTAATCAGGGTCTACGTTTTCACTCATAGAATCTTCAACGTGTATATAGTAAGTATGTCGGAGAACACCGTGCTGATCAAGCAATGCTGATAAGCCAGATTATTTGGGTATACGTATGCTGACTTTACCGTAACTGTCCTAAGCATTCAGTTTCCTAAACTTTCAACCGTATTTATCCTTAAATTTGAACAAATCCACTTAAGCCGCATCCTGAGAAAACGAATTGTCTCACATGTGCGCCCAACGAAGACTCAAATCACTGCCCTTCCGCCTAGTGAATTCAGTTTTCGTTGTCCACTAAAGAAACTTTGCACCCTTGACTATCCAAACTATGCCCAGTTCAGATCCTGATCACACAGGCTGATCTGAATGTTTGCTGGGCACATGTCCGAAGGTACGTTTTCTGACGTTGCGGCTTGTTTTCTTAACACAAGTGTTTAACCCTTGTCATGCTGAATAAATTAAGATTACACGTCCACTTCTAATTTTCAGCCAATCAGGTTGCTTGATCCGGATTGTTGCAATAAATTCACATACTTAATAGCAAACAGTGCAGATCCAGATCAGTTGGCTTCTTCAGAAGCCAACTGATCTGGATCAACACTGTTTGCTAAGACAGGGCATGTCGTGTTCAGCAAGAGAATGGTCAAACATGCTGATGAATTGGCAACCAGTGTAGACCCTGATCAAACGTATAACTGGTCTTTGGTATTAACTCAGGTTTATCTGTCCGATATATTTCGGGTAAATAAGGCATATGTCAAAAGGTCATTTCTAGACTTGGAGACTTTCAGTAAACATAACTGAAAAAAAAATCTAGGCTACAGGGTGCATGACCAAACACGAGCGCAGCCAGAAGTGGAGCAAACCTTTCTTTCGTCCATTTTATCAGTCATTCAGGAAAAGCTATTTATTTTTAAGACCTGATAAAATTTGAGATAACATTTCGAATTTTGAACTTTTCTCGGTCACTCCAACTCTTTGACCTTAGATACCTTCAAGTGTGTAATGTCTAATTTAACAGCCAAGGTCAGAAAGATGGGAACAGTACGTAGTAGTCTTTGGGTCAATGTCAGTACTTGAAGACGGGAGATCTTATTGCAGTCCATTGCATCATACGTTTCACTTCTCATTGTGTCTCATAGTATTATACATTTTCTGTTTTCATTACGAAAACACGCCTATTCAAATATATAGAAAATTTCGCCTCCAAAAACTGAAAATTTTCAGATAAAAAAATCTGATATTTTTCATATTTCTGCTCAAAACATAGATTTTGGGTACTCGTTAGAACCGCCTCGCCGAGGCGGTTCTAACGAGTACCCACAATCTATGTTTTTTACCAGAAATAAGAAACATATTGTATACCTCTAGAAACCCCAGTTTTACTATATAAAAGGGGGGTATAATGGGGTCAAAATTATATAGGTATGTTTTCGTGATGTGTTTATAATGCACAGCGTGTGTAAGTGTCCTATGCCGTACGCGAACAGTAGTGTGGTGATTGGAAGAACTGTCGGCTTGGTTAGCTCAGTTCGTAGAGCACCAGACTTGCAAGCAGGGGGTTTCAGGTTCGAGTCCTGCATCGGGCACACTTTTTCTTCTTAGTTTACTTTAATGGCCGCCAAAGATGGGGCACCATTAAAGTAAACTAAGGAGGAAAAAATTGTTTTCAACAATATTTTTGTCTTAAATCACAATTGTACAATCACTTCAATACAAGATTCGGATGATAGTAGTGAACTTTTACAGCATTTACGAATGGTGATCTAAGTTGCATAGTAAACAGTTATATCTATGGTGAGTTTGATGTTTCGTTATATGTTTCAGTAATAGCACATAAAAATAATAAAATAATTCGATAAAGATAAAAAAAATAAATAAATAAAAAGAGAGAGAGAAAAGAAAAGAAAAGAGAGAAAAAAAAAGCAGCACTCCTGTGTTTACCATTCCTTCCCCCGCCCAACACACACACCTTATCCACTTTCAGAAAAAAAAACATTCGTGTAATTGTAACTATAAAAGCTTATATTTATTGAGAGCAATTCGAAAACTGCAGTTATACTTCGCATTGAGCAGGAATCAGGGCCCAGCTGTTCAAAGCATCGTTAGCTTAACAAGCTCGTTAGTGGTCAAAATGTTAACTGTTCTAGTAAGTACAATATCTAATTCACAGGTATTTTTGCTGAAAAAAATGTGAGTAGCTTTTGCAAATGAAAAGCTACTCACATGTTTTCAACGAAAACATAAGTGTACATGGCATATTTAATGATCAAAATTTTAACAATACGTTAACTAAAGACATCGTTAGTTTTGAACAACTGGGCCCTGGAAATTATTTTCTTTCTGCAAGTTTGAGCTAATTTACCCATATTGTCAATGTAAATATGACCTAGTGGCAATTATAAGAAATACATTTTATGAATATATATAATTGTTATATCATAAGGAATATTCATAGGTTTAAGAGTGTTCCATCACGAAAACATGCCTATATAATTTTGACCCCCATAAACCCCAATTTTATACAGTAAAACTGGGGTTTTCAGGGGTATTCATTATTTTTCTTAATTCTGCTCAAAAAAAAAAAAAAAAAAAAAAAAAAAAAATAGATTGTGGTGCCCACATTCTATGTTCTGAGCAGGAATATGAAAAATATCAGAGTTTTTTATCTGAAAATTTTCGATTTCTGGAGGTGAAATTTTCTATATATTTGAATATGCGTGTTTTTGTAATGCTTATACTTCCTCATGTTGGTAACAAAAACCTCTTTGATCTGATGATGAATTCTTGTAGCCTCAAAAAGAGAGTAGATTCTTCTTCTGAAGCATTAGTTGGTTTATTGTATACAGTCGACTCTCGTTATCTCGAATTCCAAGGGACTCTCAGAAATACTTCGAGATATCCGTACCTCGAAATATCAGAGTTGCAGAAGTGAGGAAAACAATAACTCGAACAACCACATTTAACAAATGAACAAATAATTTGACTTCTGAAGTTAGAGACATATTGAAAATATTGTGGAAAAGAGGAGAAATTGCTCCTTAGGAGCAATTTCTCTTCTTTTCCACAATATTTAGTTACCTGATCTTAGATTCCCATGTTAAAACAGGTATCAGATGTCACTTCGAGATAAGCGGTTATTCAAGATAAGCGAGTCGAGATAACGAGAGTCGACTGTATTTGTCTGCTACATTAGATCATTAAGTATGTCGCATCTTATATTTTTACACATAAAGAAATAGTGATACGGAGTCTCAGTATTCCCACATAAGCTGGAAAGACTGTCAACAATGATCTTACTATACAAGTATGGAAAGGGGCGGAGGTGCATGGCAGACGACTTAAACCTGTCATACTTGCGTGAAACCGCGTCCTTAATTCTGATACCGCTCCAAATGACAAATCCTGTTCAACGCGCGTTGGGGACTTCTACCTCATAACAGTAAAACAGATAATAGTAATTAAGATTATGATGCAGCTATGAAGAACGCTCAGTGATGATCTGAAACAGATATATTAGCCCATTTAGTCTGGAGACTCCCAAAAGGATAATTGGCAAACAGTGTAGACCCAGATCAGACACCGTTTTCCGGCGTCCGATCAGGGTCTCCTTTATTTGCTAATAGTTGAGCCATTTTCTCTATGAATATCTAAATCACATAGCCGGACATACCTAAAATTGAACATCGACTCTTCCAGTATATAGTATGGGAGAGTTTATTCAGTCTAAATTGGGTTAACCCCCACCCAGCCCCCTACACACACACACACACACACACACACACACACACACAACCCTCGAAAGCAAACCCCGTCCGTAATTAGGTGAATGGAGGTGACAAATTATAAATAACAAAAAAAAACAATCAGGCTTATACAACCTGTATGGATTCAAGCCAAATGTCACTGGACAGAAAGTTAGGCCAATACTCAAGGACAGGTTATCAATACCGTTATTGAAAAAAGAAGTGATCTTGGTAGATATCTGCCACATAAATTGTTCAAATCTCATTCAAGTATTGCCAGACAGTTGATAGGCTTTCTCACTGCGGGCACTGGATCAACGACTGTTATTGGCATATAAGTACTGAAGGTGAAGGACATTATACACTTAACCTTTACCAATCTCTGGGCAAATTCAGCAGACAGCAAATTGATGATATTTTTCTTTTTTTTCCTAGAAAACAGAATTGACATTACATTTCTTTTCACTCCATTAGAAAGGTCAGCCCATTATAAAAGGTCAGAGGTTAGAAGCAGTGGATAACTTCAAATATCTGGGACCAATCATCTCTAATGAAGACCATTCCAAGGCATTGGGTCTGTTTTCTTTTTTTTTTTTTTTTTTTCTTTTTTTTTTTTTTTTTTGTCTTTTTTGTGGGGGGGTGGCGGGTGCGTGGTGGGGGGGGGGGGTGGGGGGGGGGAGGGTCGGGGGTGTTTATTTATTTTTTGTTCTTTGGCCTTGTGGCTACTTGCTGCAAGGATTTATTTTTGTGTTTGACCTGTTAGTTGTATTACTGTTGTTTTTGCTGGATCCTGTCTAGCACTGTGATCGCCTTTTTAGGGGACGAGGAAGCGGATTGCTTTGTTTTTCGGTGAATTGTGGCCTAAGTATTGTTCTGGTTAGTTTACTCTTCCTCTTGGTGTCATCGCTAGACTATTTTCTGTGATTGTGGCTCTTTCTGGTCATCTCATTACGAAAACAAGCCTATTCAAATATATAGAAAATTTCGTCTCCAAAAACTGATTTTTTTTTCAGAGAAAACACTCTGATATTTTTCATAATTCTGCTCAAAACATAGATTGTGGGTACTCGTTAGAACCGCCTCGCAGAGGTTCTAACGAGTACCCACAATCTATGTTTTTGAGTAGAAATAAGAAAAATAATGTATACCCCTGTAGACCCCAGTTTTACTGTATAAAAGTCGGGGTTTAAGGGGGTCAGAATTATATAGGCATGTTTTTGTGATGTCTACTATTCCGCAATAATATTCTGCAACAATAAAGTTATTTCAAATGTGCATTTTCGGCTAATATATCTGTCGTATTAACGGATGCTATATCACATTTATTTTGATGTCAGTCATACCTCCACTTTTTGACAAGGGTTCATAGACATGTCGGAACTGTATCAAGATTAAGGGCAAGGGTTGGGGCCCGTGAAAAAAGGTTTAAACCCCACAATAATATTTCTGTTGACCATTCGAAAAGGTGTGTTTCTATGCTGTTAATATTCAGAGATCAATGTCTGTTCATAGATACTTACGGTTCTGCCAAAGTCGCTTGGATTTACGAGTAACTGACAAACGGGCACATGGCGTTTATAAAACGTCACATTAACGTCAAATGCTTTCAAGGTAGGTTTTTGTTTGTGTTGGGGTTTTACGGCCCAGTCAACCCAATGGGGTCATGTCGAGCGCGGTCAGTTTACCTAACCACACGGTTACTTGGCAGGCTTAGTCCTCTAGCGGTTAACCAGTATTGTGCACATCCTTTCGCCAGAAACTGACAACTGCGTAGGTAAAAGTTTTGTAATTCATAAATAATATAGGCACAGGCAAAGGGTCCCATAGCCATGCGGATGTAAGAGTTAGTTCACCATGCCTTTAGTATCGTATGTGACTTTGTGAGATTAAGTGCCTTTGACTTAACTAAAATTTGTTAACCTTCCCCTGAAGGGTACTCAGTACCTTCTGGGCGAATATAGTTTTCCAGTACATAGTCCGAACCATGATCGATTCAGCAACCTTTAGTATCACAGTCAAATGCTCTAACCACTTAGCTGCTTACCTTTTAACCCTTAAACTGCAATTACAACAATTGTCGTCTGCTTTGTCATCTGCTTGTGATTTTAAAAATCATTTTTGCAAACATTGTGGATCCAGATCAGAGTCTTATCAGGGTCCACTCTGTTTGCCTGTATGCAAAAATAGGTTTGAAAAGTTTGCAAGAATATTCAGCAGACGACATGAACAGACGACATTTTCGGATGCAGGTTTTCTTGGCATTTTAAGGGTTAAACGTTTTTTATTAGTATTATTACGATTATTTATATTATTTGCGTAGTATTTTCCCTACACAGAGGCAGATAATGAAGACGTTGTGGGATGGCGCAAGATGATCTGGGCCTTCGCTGCCTGTTTATGGCACAAGGATAGACAAGAAGAAGGACATGAAGAAGGACACGAAGAAGGACACGAAGAAGGACCTTTTTTGCACACTCCTCTTCAAATGGTATTTACCTAAAAGGCCAACCAAGAAAATGAAGACAATTTCACCACTGAACTGTATTTTTCTCTCATGTTAGATACAAACATGCAAACAATATATTTCATATAAAGCTCTCTGTATAACGACATATATACAATTTTTTTTCAAGACTATACTATAATAATACAAGCACAAAAATTGTAAAAGATGACACATCTCAAACAGTGCTTAACATTTAGCACTCTCTGGGCTGATTCAACAGATGACAATATGATTACACACCGACACACTGACCTCCTCAGGAGACAATTTTCACGAAATGTCAATCTCTATTTTTCTGAGAAAAATAGAAACGTGAAACAATAATACCCCGCCATTATCTCTGTCAAACTCTGTAACTCTGTCAAAAATTGATGACATGTACCCAAAAGCAATCCCAAATCAAATCTCCACAATATCAATGCACATCTCAAGTTGGTCACTACGGAATTTGTCCATTAGCAATCCCGAACCAGATCTCCACAACAGCAATGCACATACCGTTTGGTGAAAATCCACTGATATTTACTAAGTTATAATCCAAAAACGAAAATATTGACGTGTCAGGGGGCAGATAACGCTGTCAAAAATTGATGAAATCGGCCCATGAGCAATCCCAAACTAGATCTCTACAATATCAATGCATACACCAAGTTTGCTGAAAATCAACTGATATTTACTCAAGTTATTGTCGGGAAACAAAAAATATCAGACGTGTTGGGGGCAGATAACACAATCAAAAACTGACGAAATTTGCCCATTGGCAATCCCAAACCAGATCTCCACAATATTAATGCACACATAAAGTTTGGTGAAAATCCATTGACATTCACTCGTTATTGTCCGGACCAACGTGAAACCATAATAACCCTTCACTATTGAGTGGCGAGGTATAATAAGAAACATATTTTGAAAAGTTCATCTGCTGAAATTTTACCTAGCATGCTAAGTGTCAATGCACTCGCTCAAATAGTGAATTTCCAGTCCTGCCTACACATTCAGTCTGATCTGGTTCTTTGTTTCACCATTATATTCTATTCTATTCTGTAAGTATAGAGTGACGGTCCTTAATCTTTACCACTCTCTGGGCTAAGTCAGCAGACAATAAATTGATACTTTCCAGAAAACAGGATTTGACATTTCATGCAAATTGTCTCCACTGGAGACAATTTGCATGAAATATCAACACCTGTTTTCTGGGAAAAATAAGAAAAAAATATTTCAATATATCCTCTGCTGACTGCCAAGTATTAAATGTCTCCTTAACTGAGCAATCTGATCTGGGCATATGAAGTTTTCATGCTTCTTAATTCTTTAAGCACCAAACTTAAGACCAAAAGTCAAACCTTATTTTCTCTAACAAATACATTTTGAATGTTGTCTGCTACAATTTTGAATGATGCTTTGTTTGTTTGTTTGTTTGAGTTGGAGTTTTACTGCCCAGTCAACACTATTAAGGCCATGTAGAGCTGGTCAGTTTATCTAACCACATTCATACTGTGCAGGCTTAGTCCTCTTAGTGATTAACCAGTACTTGTGCACATTTTTTTGCCAGAAACTGATAAATGACATTCTTGAATCAGAGGAAGAGAGAGAATGAATGGGGAGAATAACTGTAGGGAAATATTTCATGATCAATTTTCATGAAATAATGTCGCCAGACCCAGTATGACTCTTAAAGGGTTAAATTTTGAAATGTATGTATATCACAGAAGCAGCTGACCATGAAAAGAGAATCAGTCTGATCTCAGTCTACAGTGGTCATTCAAACCTGTCAGTCCCAATTATTAGGGTAAATATATTATTTAATAGCAACATTTTTTTTCGAAACATGTTTATATTATCCTTATCTCTCTCATGTGTGTAGTCCTTATAATCAACTCAGTTATGCAGGGCTAATGACTACTCATATGTTTTTGACTTTAAATAAGCAAAATTGTTTTTTGTTTTTTTTTTGTTTGTTGTTTTTTATGTTGTTTTTTTTTTTTCCAGAATAAGATTTATTAATTATCTGGTTGGTATGACAACCCAACATGTTTACCAAAATATGGATCAGCCTGCACAATCAATGCCAACAATACTGTATTGGCCCTAAATATTCCGGGAGACAGACCTTCAGAAACAGTGAAAACCCTGATCAAACTGCTCAATTTCATGATCTACATTGTGTCATTCTGTCACACCACTTTTTTTTTTTTTGTCTAACCATGTAGTTGAATGGACTGGTTTCAAATTTTGTGATAGGTAAGTTACATGTAAGTCCCAAAACATGGTACATTCACCCTTTTTAACCCTAGTTATGCTGAATAAATTAAGATGCCATGCCCATGTCTAATTTTTAGCCTATCAAATTACTTGATCCAGGTTGTTGATACAAATTCACATTCTAATTGACAAACAGTGCAGATCTAGATCAGTTGGCTTCTTCAGCAGGATAATGGTTAACCTGTTCATCCCTGTACACCAATACAGACATCTTTGCAAACAGTGAAGACCCAGATGAGATGGCTTGTTACAAGCCATCTCATGAGGATCTACACTGTTTTCCATTCTGTTTTGATTTTTGACTAAGATCCATTTGGAACAATGGTTCTGATCAGCCACTTCAGAAATTCAGGGATAGAAGGGTTGTCCCACAAAACATGGTTCTTTCGGCCTTTTAAATTTATATAGCATATACAAGAAACAAAATGCATACTGGTATATATATTTAAGCCCTTCTAAAAGGAATCAACATTACAATTTGTGCCATCAACAAACTCTGATCAGCCCGCACACTCATGCATTCTGATCAGGGTCTTGTTTTGGTCTTTAACCCATTCATCCCTGAGTTTCTGAAGTGAACTATTCCATTATTGAATTTGGACATGTCCACTGATGCAAAAAGGGGTTTCAGTCTAAAATGATAACAAAAAATGGCAAACAGTAGATCCTGATGAGATGGCCCGTTACGAGTCGTCTCATCTGGATCTACACTGTTTGCACAGATATTTTTTTTCTCTGCATGGAATATAGGGTAAACATAATGTAAGGAACTTAAAAATTCTATGAGAGAACATCTCAGATCACTCAAGAGGAAATGCTTTACTATTTCAGGGGATGCAACTCTGTCTATAATGTTTCGCCTCCCTTCTTGTACAGGAAAGCAATCAGGTAGTCACGTAAGTTATTTCCCTTGCAAGAATAGGCAGAAAAACTATGAATATACAGTTCCCTTCAAATAAATTAATTATCTCCCTTAATACATGTTGTGAGTACTCGTTGTTACTGTCTCAGTGATGCTATTCTAGGGAGAACCCATAACATACTATTTCACAGAGTTTGTGTATGAAAAACATACATCTGGGTCCAGTTGTTCAAAACTAACTGTCGTTAGTTAACATAACGTTAAAACTTTGACCATTAAGTATGGCATATATGCTAATGATTTTGCTGAAAAAATTTGAGCAGCTTTTGCAATTGCATATGGCATACACGCTAATAATATTTTTGCTGAAAAAATGGGAGTAGCTTTTGCAAAAGCTACTCACATTTTTTCAGCAAAAATATCTGTGAATTTGATACTGTACTTACTAGAACAGTTAACATTTTGACCACTAACGAGCTCGTTAACTTAAGCTAACCATGCTTTGAACAACTGGGCCCTGGATACCCACTTATCTGGAGCCACTTTTCATTTAACCCTAGTCCTGCTGACCCTTGATATGCCCTGCCTTTGCAAACAGTGTAGAGCCAGATCAGATGGCTTCGGGAAGAAGCCAACTGATCTGGATCTGCACTGTTTGTCAATCAGTATGTGAATTTGTATCAACAACCTGGATTAAATTATCTGATTGGCTGAAAATTAGAAGTAGGCATTACATCTTAATTTATTCAGCATTGCAAGGATTAAGGTTGGTCTTGGTTGCTGTTATTACACTTTTTCATAATGAAATATTTCATAAGCTTTGGATACGCTTGGCAGATTTCCACCATTTTTACAAGGGAGATAACTTTTTACTTCCTGTTTGTACTTCTACACATCGAGTTCCTCCTGAATAGAGGTCTACAATAAAAGGAAAGAATTTGCTCCCAAAGGGGGCTAACTCTTCCTTTAAGAGCAGGTTTTTTAACTGCTATAACAGAGTTGTCTCCCTAAAAATATATTAGTGCTACTTAACCTTTCAACCCTACAGACCAAAACTAATTAAATTGTATTTTCCAAACAGTGTAGATCCTGATGAGATGGCTCATTATGAGCCATCTCATCAGGATCTACACTGTTTGCCATTCTGTTTTGATTTTTAACCAAGACCCCTATTTGGAACAATGGTTCTGACCACATTCACAGATGGGAGAGTCCAAAAACTTAGGGATGTAATGGTTAAGTCAAACATGTTACCAACTAGTAACTATTGTTCGAACAGCAATATGAGTAGATGAGTACATGGATATTAACGACACATTATCTTGGCCTTTGGCCCCTGTACAATAACAGAACAATACACAAATAAACTCTTATTGACAAAAAAGAATCCTGAATAGGACTATAAGTAAACACAAACACACATAATGAATTCAGTAGTTAATCTGAATCACAAAATTCTAGAAAACTGTAGTAAAAAAACACATGCCATGTCACCTGAATTTACAAGAGATAAAATAGTCAACATTTCAATTAAAATCTTTATACAAGTACATCAACTTTAAAGTTAACCCTATTTTTAAGGTAAGCTCACAAAATGTATTTTGAAACAAGCCTTAAGCAATATGTTTTTCCAACGTTTTCCAAGTTGGGGGCATAATGACTGCTATTTTTAAAGATGCAGAGTGAACTTTAACTGATCATGTTGAAAAGGTAACATGACAAGCTTTGATCCATAATTCTACTGAAATTCATGATCACACAAACACTGTAAATATGCCTTGTATATTTAGTTATCAAAACAATGCCTGGCAAAAACTGATCTGACTGCATAGGTATGTAGGCTGATCTGCGTCTTCATTGGACATGTATCAAAAAATAAACATTAGAAATCAGAGATGACAGAAAATCATACTAATGGAAAACAGAACTATTTTTATCTACAAATAGTCTTCTATATAGAATGGGTAGTCAAATATGTAGGTTTTTTTTCCATTAACCCTTAAAGCGCCAAGAAAAACTGCGTCTGAAAATGTCGTCTGTTTATGTCGTCTGCTGAATATTCTTGCAAACTATTCAACCTATTTTTGCATACAGGCAAACAGTTTGGACCCAGATCAGACTGCTCCTAAAGGAGCAGTCTGATCTGGGTCCACACTGTTTGCAGAAATGACTTTTAAAACCACAAGCAGATGACAAAGCAGACGACAATAGTTGTGAATGGCGCTTTAAGGGTTAACATGTTTACAGGGAGAAAGAAAAATATTGAATCCTTTTTTAACCCATTAATGACTAAAGAGCCCTAAATGGATAACTAACAAACAGTGCAGACCCAGATCAGGTGCTGCAGACTGCAGCATCTGATCAGGGTCTCCACTGTTTGCAAATAGTTCAAACATTTTTCTTTAGGAATATTTATATCATATAGCCTGACATTCCTAAAATCAAAAATGGCCACTTCCAATATATAGTGTGGGAGAGTTTATTCAGCCTTTAATGAGTAAAACAAGAGATGTAATAACACCACACAGTGTGCCTAAATGGCAGCTAGTCTTTCAATGGTGCAAAATTAATTTATGAAAAACAAAGGTCACTGAGAGAGAACATGGCCTGTAATGATTAAAACTTTGAATCATGTCCAATAGAGTGAACATAAAAGAACTTGACCAGAGTACCCAAAAATACAGATTTCATTGAGGTTTGTTTTTTTTTTTTTTTTTTTTTTTTCCAATTTACAAGATAAAGGTTTGGTTTCTATGAGTATTTTTAGTTTTGAAATGCCCATGAAATTGAACAACACCAAGCATAAATGGGCCTTCAAGTATACACTCTGGAACCTATTCAAATTGCTTTGATTATACAAAATGTTCTGATACCTTAACTCTTGGTGGTATTCTTTCTTACCATTAGGCATCGAGTTATTAGAATATTTAGGGTAATTACACTAAGCCCAATTATGGTAAATCACAAAATAAACTGTGGTAAAACCATTGATAGCCCATATACCACAATAACCGCAAGTATTGGGACCGACAGGCTTTGCAAACAGTGTAGACCCAGATCAGATGCCGCAGAATGCGGCATCTGATCTGGGTCTACACTGTTTGTCACTCATCCAGCACCATTTTAGACACATCGACGCATAGTAAAATAGACTTTTTTCAAAGTTTAGGACAAGTATGGTTAGCAGTCAAGATTTCCCAATACTATTGATAGCCCATATACCACAATAACCGCAAGTATTGGGACCGACAGGCTTTGCAAACAGTGTAGACCCAGATCAGATGCCGCAGAATGCGGCATCTGATCTGGGTCTACACTGTTTGTCACTCATCCAGCACCATTTTAGACACATCGACGCATAGTAAAATAGACTTTCTTCAAAGTTTAGGACAAGTATGGTTAGCAGTCAAGATTTGCCAATACTAAGAATCAATATGGTATGCTGTAAAGACCAAGATAAGGCAGCACAGCTACAAAGTTTTACCATGATCATTATATACCAGATCAAGTAATCTGATTGGCTGGAAGTTAGAAGTGAGTGGGCATCAATTTATTCAGCATGACAATGGTTAAAATAGTAACAAAAATAGAATAGATGTCCAGGAAGCCCTTTTTATACCTACGTTTGTATATATATGTATCTAAAAACTTGTTGTATGAGTGACAAACAATGTAGACCCTGATCACACTGTGCTTTGCTGTTTGTTTGTGTTGAGGTTTTACGGCCCAGTCAACCCAGTGAGGTCATGTCGAGCGCGGCCAGTTTACCTAACCACATGTTCACTGGGCAGGCTTAGTCCTCTAAGCGATTAACCAGTATTGTGCACATTCTTTCGCCAGAAACTGACAACTGCCCTTCTTGAATCAGCGGAAGGGAGTGAATGACCGTAGAAAATATTTCACGATCATTCTCCACGAAAGAATGTTGGGTGTGCTGTGCTGTACCTGATCTGGATCTCCACTGCATTTTCAGGCTTTTCTGTCTGAACACTTATGATAAATGCAGTATACATTTTAAAGGAAGATGTATGTGATACTATCCAATATGAAAGAAAATGATTGTTTACAAAATCAAATAAAATATATACAAACTAGTTTTCAGTTCCCTATTAATAAGCTAAAACTGCCTATTTCTTTCTTTTTAATACTTTACTTTAAACAACTAGGTTATTTAGTCCTGAAATATCATATTTCATTACTTCTTATTCTTTTAAAATTAAAGTCAATGCCTGTTCTTTTTAAACCCAATACTTGGTCTTTTAAACTTTATAAAACATTTTAACCAAATAAATTTGTTATCTAAATAACCCAACTTTTTATTCACTGAGCAACATAAAACCAAATATGTATATTGTGGCCTAAACAGGAAGTCTACTACATTTACTATATAAAACACGCATTTATATATAACATATTCCATTCAAAATGAAGACTTTGTGTCCTGCATGATATTAAATACCATATCAAGTTTACCACAAGGGGCATGGATACATCCTCAGTGAACAAACTCTGTTATGGAAATATTTGCCTCCCTACTCATAAGGGTCTTTTCATAAAGGGAAGAATTTACTCCTTTAGGGAGTAAATTCTTCCCTTTAAGAGTAGCCCCCATTTCTGAGCAGTTTCAAACACTAGAGAAGCAACTTCCTGCCAGTCAAAATTGCCTCTTTTGCAAAATGCTGACAAAAGTTTTAGTTGGGTCTATTCTCCATAAAAAGACTTTAAACTTTAACACTGCTGCTTCAGAAGACTTTTTTCTTATTTTCTCCAGGAAACAGAGTTGAACATTTAATGCAAATTGTCTTTTTTCACATAAACTAGCCCATTAGACATTCACCATGCTATATTGGTGGTCAGATGCAAAATAATTATAATTACATGTATGATTCATTTCATATAAAATGTGAGCATGACCCATTACCCTGAAAGTACCAGGTTATCACTAGCAATTCTGTTCTAAATGAAACAAACTCATCAAAGTAACAGTGACATGACTTGTCAAAAATGACATAGTAATACTACACCTGATAGACAATTCAACTGAACCAGATGAAATCAACATCAAATGCGTTTTATATGCTATTTGACCTTGACCAAATTGAACATGTTCACATGCAAATATAAAGACCATAACCAAATTGAACATGTTCATATGCAAATATAAAGACCTTAGCCAAACTGAACATGTTCACATGCAAATATAAAGACCTTGACCAAACTGAACATGTTCACATGCAAATATAAAGACCTTGACCAAACTGAACATGTTCACATGCAAATATAAAGACCTTGGCCAAACTGAACATGTTCAGCTTGGCCAAGGTCTTGATATTTGCATGTGAACAGCATCAAGTATCTACAGGCAACAATGACACTGAAGGCTTAGATCAGCTTGCTCATTGGCCCAATCTAATCAGGGCTTCCGTCTCCCTGATACTGTAGAATTATCAATGGACAGCAACAGCTTTTTGAAGACTATGTAGATGCAAATGATGATCAAAATATGTGCAATATGCATATGCTCAAAGTTACCATTTCCCTTGATGCTGTTCATTAATACAATTAGGCCCTTGTAAAATTCAATAAGGTCCTTGTAATATGTAAACAGAGAGCAGTAAAACCTTGACCAGACTGTGTGTGGATAAGAAGGCTGATCTGGGTCTGTGTTTATACATGTGTCAGACAAAGAGGGGCCTCCCAGAAAATACATTTCTATATTTCCCTAAGACAAGTCACAGCAGGATCTGGGTCTACAAAGTTTGCCAATCATCCAGCAGTATTTTAGACACATCAACGAGTAATGACCTGTTCAAATTTTCATATGATAAAGAGTTGATTGAATATTTAGGGTATTTATGGTAATAATATTTGCCACCTAGTTTACCCAATAATGTATTAGTTTCTTTGCACAATTAAACCAGAGCACATGTTAGCTCTAACAAGAATTCCGCGGAAGGCGTCATCGCACCTGCTGGGGCAAAAGTCACAGGAGCCACAATCAGAAAGGGGTTATTAAATAAGTTTATTTCATTCTTAGCAGTGCTTACTTGGAAAACTGGGTTGAAAAAAATGTAGACAAAGTGCCTAGTGGGGCACATATATTCCAGGCCAGTCCCATTCGCTCTAATGGCTATATCTTCAGCACTGACTTTTCGTATTATACAGCCCAATGATAATGGAACGTTGACGTAAAATGTGTAAAAGTCACTGGAGCATGAAATATAGGTCAAGGTCACGGGTCAAGGTACCTGCTAATTCAGTACATCAAGGAGAAGCACAATGCAAGGTATGGTGGTTGTAGGCCTTATAGTTGAGGAGTTATCAAACATCAACGTAAAATGTGTCAAATATAGGTCAAGGTCACCGGATCAAGGTACCTGCCAAGCCAGTGCAATGAGGTGAAGCACTATGCAAGGTTTAGTGGTTGTAGGTCTTATATTTGATGAGATACCGAAGATCAACGTAAAATGTGTCAAAGTCACTGGAGTGCACAATATAGGTCAAGGTCACCAGGTCAAGGTACCTGCCGAGTCAGTACATTGAGAAGAAGTGCTATATAAGGTTTGGTGGTTGAAGACCTTACAGTTGAGGACATATGGAAGGGTGACGTAAAAGGTGTAAAAGTCAATGGAGCGCGAAATATAGGTCAAGGTCACCCAGTGAAGGTACCTGCGCAGTCCGTACATTGAGGAGAAGCACTATGCAAGGTTTGATGGTCGTAGGCCTTACAGTTGAGGAGATATTGAACGTTGACGTAAAATGTGTAAAAGGCACTGGAGCGCAAAATATAGGTCAAGGTCACCGGGTCAAGATACCTGCCGAGTCAGTACATCTAGGAGAAGCACTATGCAAGGTTTGGTGGCTAGAGGTCTTACACTTGAGGAGATCTGGAACATTGACGTAAATTATGTCAAAGTCACTGCAGCCAAAATATAGGTCAAGGTCATTAGGTCAAGGTATCTGCCAAGTCAGTACATTGAGAAGAAGCACTTTGCAAGGTTTGATGGTTGTAGGCCTTATAGTTGAGGAGATATCGAATGTCGACGCAAAATATGTCAAAGTCACTGGAGCGCAAAATATAGGTCAAGGTCACCGGGTCAAGGTACCTGCCAAGTCAGTACATCTAGGAGAAGCACTATGCAAGGTTTGGTAGTTGTACGCCTTATAGTTGAGAAGATCTGGAACGTCAACGTAAATTGTGTCAAAGTCAATGGAGCGCAAAATATAGGTCAAGGTCACTGGGTCAACATACCTGCCAAGTCAGGAGGTCAGGGAGATGTGTCATGCAAGGTATGATGGTTGTTGTAGAATTGTAGTTGATTCGAATACTAACTTCGACGTAAATGTCGAACTTCGACATAACAGAACTGTTAACAGACAGACGGATGGATGAACGGACAGACGAATGGAAAAAAGGGCACCTATGTCGCAAAGTCGGGAGGTCAGGGAGATGTTTCATACAAGGTTTGATGGTTGTTTAGTTTTGTAGTGGATTAAAATACTAACTTTGACATAAACGTCGAACTTCGACATAACAGAACTGTTAACAGGCGGACAGACAGACGGACGAACAGACAGACGAATGGAAAAGTGGGCACCTATGTCGCAAAGTCAGGAGGTCAGGGAGATGTTTCATGCAAGGTTTGATGGTTGTTTAGTCTTGTAGTTGATTAGAATACTAACTTTGACATAAATGTCGAACTTTGACATAAATGTTGACAGACGGACGGACGAATGGACAGACATACGGAAAAGCGGACGCCTATGTCGCAAAGTCAGGAGGTCAGGGAGATGTTTCATGCAAGGTTTGATGGTTGTTTAGTCTTGTAGTTGATTAGAATACTAACTTTGACATAAATGTCGAACGTCGACATAAATGTTGACAGACGGACGGACGGACGGAAAATCGGACGCCTATATCGCACCCTGCTACAAGCAGGTGCGATAATAAAAACATCCTGTTACCCTGAAAACTGTGCAAACTTTACCCTTGTCCTGCTAAACCCGGATATATTCTGCCTTTGCAAACAGTGTACATCCAGATCAGTTGGCTTCTGAAGAAGCCAACTGATCTAGATCTATACTGTTTGTCAATCAGTATATGAATTTATATCAACAATCTTAATTAAGTAATCTGATTGGCTGAAAATTAGAAATGGGCATGGCATCTTTATTTATTCAGCAAGACGATGCTTAACATGAAAAAAGGAACATAACTAACAAGATACAAAGGTCCTTAATACAGGTGCAGACAATGAAGACCCAATTCAAGGTCCACTTTCAACAAGAATGATCAATCCACTTATAGAATCAACACATACTTTTCAAACACTGTGACAGAGGCGGCCATGATCAGACTGTATAGATGACAATGTTTGCATTAAGGGAAGTCTGGGAGTCAGAGACTCCCAAAAAGTGACCTGGGACTTCCAAAAATCAATGCAAGGAAGTCTGGGACTCCCAACTTTTAAAGATATTTAGTCATTTATAACAAAAATTTAGAATGAATTTATGTGTTATTTAGCTTAAGAATGGCAATTTTACTCCATAAGAGTTTAAGAATATTGAGGTTGAATTTCTGAAAGTGAGTGAAAAAATTTGATCACCAGGACTTCCAGATATTGGAGCTAGGAAGTCCTGGGTCTTCTTGATTTTGACAGTTAGTGCAAGCACTGAGATGAGTATGTTGGTATAATATGAGCCTTTACTGTTTGCATGTGACATTAGGACCCTATCTTCATGTTGTGGCTCACTGATGAGCCAAGACACAGATAAACAATCAAAAGATATACCCAAACATGTTCACACCTTGGCTAAACTGAACATATTCACATGTAAATATAAAGACCTTGGCCAAACTGAACATGTTCACATGCAAATATAAAGACCTTGGCCAAACTGAACATGTTCACATGCAAATATAAAGACCTTGGCCAAACTGAACATGTTCACAGGCAAATATAAAGACCTTGGCCAAACTGAACATGTTCACATGCAAATATAAAGACCTTGGCCAAACTGAACATATTCACATGCAAATATAAAGACCTTGGCCAAACTGAACATGTTCACATGCAAATATAAAGACCTTGGCCAAACTGAACATATTCACATGCAAATACAAAGACCTTGGCCAAACTGAACATGTTCAGTTTGGCCAAGGTCTTGATATTTGCATGTGAACAGCATCAAGTATCTACAGGCAACAATGACACTGAAGGCTTAGATCAGCTTGCTCATTGGCCCAATCTAATCAGGGCTTCCATCTCCCTGATACTGTAGAATTATCAATGGACAGCAAAGACCTTTTTTCAGACTGTGTAGATGCAAATGTTAAACCCCAGACCAGCTTGCCAATCAGTGCAGTCCAATAAGGTCTGAGTGACAACCTGAGAAACAGTATCTTAGAAATATGTGCCCAGCAAAGGTTCAGATTAGCATGCACCACCATGTGGTCTAAGCATAGTCTTCACTGTTCCCTTTATGAAATATTGTAACTTTGACTTTCCACTGACCACCAAGCACAAGCTGATCATAGATTTCTTATCTCTAGATAAGAAGGGATATCAGGGCTCAGTTGTTCAAAGCATCATTAGCTTAATGACCTCGTTAGTGGTCAAAATGTTAACTTTTCTAGTAAATAAAATATCTAATTCACGGTTATTTTTGCTGAAAAAATGTGAGTAGCTTTTGCAAATGCAAAAGCTACTCACATTTTTTCAGCAAACACATTAGTGCAATTGCCATATTTAATGATCAAAGTTTTAACGTTACGTTAACTAACGACATCATTAGTTTTGAACAACTGGGCCCTGGTAAATACTTATCTTATTTCTCTACAAAGACATACATGTATTTTATGGGTACTCATTAGAAGCATCTCATCAATGCACTTCTAATGAGTACCCACAAAATATATGTTCATGGAGGAATAGTCACCCTGATGCTTCTAACCAAGTTTCAAGTCAATTGACCTTTTGTTTCAGGAGAAGAACAGAAAAATAGATTTTCAAGATACCCATCTTGGATTTCTGATAGCAATGATTTTATCATTACTGACAAAAAAAAAATCACCTTATCTGGATTTGATTGCATTGAGGCTTTACGGCCGAGTCAAGCCATTAGTGCCATGACAAGCCGGTCAGTTTACCAAAACGCACTGGTCCTGGGAAAGCTTAGTCCTCTATGTGGTTAACCTGTATTTGTGCACATTCTTTGCCAGAAACTGACAGCTGCCCTTCTTGAATTCAGCAGAATGGACAGAATGTCCGTAGAAAATATCTTGTGATCAATCTCCACAAAAGAACGTTGCTGGGCCCAGTGGGGATCAAACCCACGATCTCCTGATTGCCAGCTATCCAACTGAGCCACCGAGGCTGGCCACCTTATCATGAGCTATGACAGATGCACAAGCTGGTCCAAGTCTTCACAGTGCACATGTTCTAAGGTATGTTTTCTTGCCTTGTGACATTAAATTAACCCTTATCCTGCTGAATAAATTAATTAGCCACACCCATTTCTGACTATCAGCCAATCAGATTACATCATATTGTTTTTGTTCAAATTTACAAACTGAATGACAAACAGTGTAGATCCTGATCAGAAGCCATCTGATCTGGATCTACACTGTTTGCAAAGGTAGGGGTTGTCATGAACAGCAGGATAAGGGTTAAAATGTTTAAATATTGTGAGTGAACAACAGAGATCCTAATTAGCCTGTAGAGATATAAAGGCTTGTACACAGTTTTGTTGTTCATGAATATGAAAAGTTGTCTAATTTACAGTGTAGTGTACTATAGTTAAAACACTTCTTTAACCCATTCAGCCTGACTGACCAAATCAGATACCTTTGCAAACAGTGTAGATCCTGATGAGATGGCTCGTAATGAGCCATCTCATCAGGATCTACACTGTTTGCCATTCTGCTTTTGATTTTAGACTTAACCCTCTATTTACATCAAGTGGACATGTCCAAATTCAAGGATGGAAGAGTCCACTACAGAAACTCAGGGAAAACAGGGTTAAAACAGTTAAGATACAAATGTATGTATACTTGATTTATATGGCACCTATGTCCTCTTCCACTGGCAAGTTGAAATTGCAACATAAACCTTAACTTTACAGGCCCTGGTATGAAATATACTGCCTTATGCTATATAGGTCAGTGAATTCTAAGCTCACTTTGTCCTAACTCAGTCTGGACAAACCTAATCTGCACATCTACTAAATGAACAAAGCCTCCACTGTTTGGTACTTAACTCACTGAAGACTGGCGAACAGTGCAGACCCAAATCAGATGCCGCATAATGCAGCATCTGATCAGGGTCTCCAATGTTTACAAACAGTCCAACCATTTTTCTTTAGGAATACCTACATCGTATTGCCCGACATACTTTAAATCAAAAATGGACTCTTCCAATATATAATGTGGGAGAGTTTATTTAGTCTTTAATGGGTTACAGGTATTGGATATGCTTGAAAGATTATCCACTATTTTTACAAGGCATACAAGTTTTGTGACTTCCTGTTTGATCATCTGAGCACCAAGTTCCAACTGAAAAGGGGTCTACTCTAAAAGGAAAGAATCTACTCCTAAGGAGATCTAATTCTTTCCTTTAAGACCTGATCCTTCTTTTAGAAGTGAAACAACATAATTTTGATAGGGATGCCTCTCCTGAAAGTGCTTCCATTCTCTTAAGGGAACAGTTGTAGATTTTCTGCCATCTTTTTTCACAGAAGGCACCTTTTGTTACCTCATGTTTTCATCCATACCAAGCCTTTCTGAAAGGGGTCTACTATACTAGGAGAGAACTGCACTCCCTTTCCTTTTAGAGCAAACTCCTTTTAACCCTTGTCCTGCTGAATAAATCAAGATGCCATGCCCATTTCTAATTTTCAGCCAATCAAATTACTTGATCCAGACTGATATAAATTCACATACTTAATGGCAACCAGTGCAGATCCTGATCAGTTGTCTTCTTCAGAAGCCAACTGATCTGGATCTATGCTGTTTGCAAAGGCAGGACATATCTGGGTTTAGCAGGACTAGGGTTAAGAATAGAGGCAAACAGATTTAACAAGAGTTCCCTCCCCTGTAGTATCTATTTCATGTTGCTTGATGTAACCACACTAAATATTCAGACATCTTAACTATTCACCACAACTGTCTTAAAATCTGAAGAAGTCCATTCTACAACCGTAATTATCCTAAGTAATGAGACAGACAGGCCTGCACAAACAGTGTAGTTATGTGGCAGCTGATCAGGGTCCACACAGTTTGCCATTCTTCCACACTTTTATACACATCAGTAGATAGCAAAATAGACGTTCAAATTTTAGGAGAAGTATGGTCATACTGACCATACTGACCTTAGGTTACAAGGGACACTACATCTTGTTTGCCAAATGGAGATAATATCTTTTAAGTGTACCATACATTGTATTTACCCTAAGTATTAAGTCACCTTAATTCCTTACCATACCTGTTCTAAAATTTGAACAGGTACCATTTACTACCCAATGTTGTGCTTAAGAATTGCTGGATGAGTGGCAAACAGTGTAACCCAGATGAGATGCCGCATTCTGCAGCATCTCATCTGGGTCTACACTGTTTGCTCTGGTTGACAGTCTGAATACTTATGGTAAATTCAGTATCCGTTTACCTTAAATCCTAACCAATCAGCACATGTTTACATGGCATTGGATGGATCTGTTATTCTACTTATAAATATTTTACTAATAAACTATTTTTCATTAAAAGTATGTTGTTGGTACTCATTCAAACTTCTTCAGTGAGGCAATTCTAATGAGCACCCACAACATAGGTTTTCATTCACTTCATTACTTTGGATTGAAAAGTTCCCGAATATGTGGACAAGGTACACCTGTTATCCTTTTTTTTTTCAAAGGAGACAACTGTTCTTACTCGGGGTTCGCACTAGGATTTCTTTTTCTTTCGCCACCATTTTTGCCAATTTGATTTTTTTTGTGCCATTTTCTTTAACTTTGAGCCAGATTTTGAGCCAAATTTTGGCCATTTTTCACCAAAGAATTATCTTGTCAGAAAAAAGGTGTTCATTTACTGATTCCTTTAATTGCAGCAATAGATTCAAGAGTCAGTATAATGTGAAATGTGTGGGGGACTTGAAAGTAATTCTTGCACTGATTTTTAAAACTTTTGCTGTAATTAATTAATTACAATGTCATGAATTAATAATAAGTCTTTGTTTTGCATATCGAATGTTGGACACAAAAATGGAACACTTTACATGGAAACGAAAGTTCTGAAAAGCCAATAAATATAATGTTATTAATGTATTATACTGTAAGAGAATAACGTAACAATATTCATTTGTACCCTGATAAATGCCGGGTAACACAGCAGGTTGTACTGTTTTAAGGGAGCTAACTGCAACTGACTTAAAAGGGAGTTTACTGCAATTGCTTTACGAGTCTGGTCTATGCGAAATGGAATGGGGAACAGCATTTTTTTATGAATCGCGCCAATAAAAAAGTGGGGGCATGCTTATACAATAAGCGGTTAACCAGTACATTGAACACCCTTCCGCAAGAAACTTGTAACTGCCAGTCTTGAAGCAGTGGAAGGAGCGAATGACCGTAGCAAATTTATGTGTTTCATAATAAATCGCTACAATCTGTGGGGATCGAATGCGCGATCCGGACCATCAGAGACTAATGTGTCCGTCTCCGAGGCATTATTCGTGTTTTTTTTTTGTTTTTTTTTCGGGAGGATGTTCGTTGATCGCCAAATAAGGCTCATAAGAAGGTACCGAAACATGCTTAATTAAAGTCGGCACTGTCAAAGTGTACTTACCGCTTTAATAAGCCGAACCGATTAATGACAATAATTATTTCTCGTGTAATCAATTTGTTTTCCATCTTTGTGTTTGACATAGGGTTCCACATGATTACATTCTGGGTAAATTTCCGTGACGTAGGCGATGCGACTCTGACTAATTCCTGATTGGTAGTTTCGGCAGAGCGTCATGAATATTTAGGACGAAAGGCATGGAAAGTGGGTGGTGCTACTGTCAAACTGCGCATCACGGCACGTGACCTTATATCGCTTTCATTAAATTCAGGTTAATTTGATCAGCTACCGTTTTCTGATCGATAATTGAGTTACTAATTGGCGAATTATACAATCAAGGAAGGTGCGATAGACACGCGCGACAATTATATGACTCAGTAGCGGGTAATTCAGGTGATATTTTTTTCGCCACTTGTTTTCGCCAATTTATGATTTTTTGTGCCAAATTTTATTTTTCTGCGCAAATGGCGACAATGGCGATCGGTAACGCGAACCCTGCTTAAGTTACTTTTTGGCTTCCTGCACACCAACCCCCTTCTGAAAAGGGGTCTACTCTTAAAGAAAATAATTTGCTCCCAAAGGAAGCAAATTATTTCCTTTAAGAGTAGACCCCTTTTCAGAAGGGACAAACCCACGACAGAGTAAGCTGTTTATTTGGGCCGGCAGCTGAAAAAAGGGCCCTTAGAACATACATGGAGGCAAACAGGGAAGATCCAGACCAGCCTGCACCTCAATGCAGATCTTCGCTGTTCATCTACACTACACAGGGACCTTGTTGAAGATCTAGGACTATTAGCTAAGATCTTGACCCAACGCATGGCTGTGGAAATTGGTCTGGGGCTTCTCCATTTGTATATGCCCTAATGGTCTTTTTGTCAGCTAGCAGCCCATTTAACAATTTTATAAATCACTGAGCTAGACCTAGCTTTTTATGTTTTTAGCTATCATCTGCAGAACAAAGCTTTGAGGGACCAGCCCATCCTACATTTTACATTAGTGATATAAATAAACCATATTGCACAGCTCCTGATAAGAGGGGTATAAGGTAAATATCTGCTAATATGTGGGTGCTCATTAGAAGTCCCTTGAAGAGGTATTTCTAATGAGTGCCCACAAACATGTGTTTTCATAGAGCAATAAGAAATATATCAGGGCCCAGTTGTTCAAAGCATCGTTAGCTTAACGAGCTCATTAGTGGTCAAAATAATAACTGTTCTAGTAAGTACAATATCTTATTCACAGGTATTTTTACTAAAAAAATGCGAGTAGCTTTTGCAAATGCAAAAGCTACTCACATTTTTTCAGCAAAAATATTAGCGTATACACCATATTTAATGATCGAAGTTTTAACAATACTTTAACTAATGACATCGTTAGTTTT
The DNA here is from genome assembly GCA_964016985.1 of Anodontia alba. Lineage (NCBI taxonomy): Eukaryota > Metazoa > Mollusca > Bivalvia > Lucinida > Lucinidae > Anodontia > Anodontia alba. Next base: position 2,854,848 of record OZ024829.1, read on the forward strand.
AAACAACTGGGCCCTGTATTTTTTTGTTAATAAAAAGAACCCTATCTGGAGCCATGCTATCGTGAGTAAAGATTCATTTTAACATACACAGACAATGAAGACACAGGTCCGCATGCTTATCCACACAGTCTGATCAGGTGCCTTGCTATCTGACAATATATTGAACACTGTCTTATCATAGCACTAGTTAAGGATGGCTATTATGTTATATTTCATGAATAATTTTCCCCAGTTCTCCATAAATTCATACATTGTGGTTCTCACTAGAATCATCTTGGTAAGGCAATTCTACTGAATATCACAATATAGATTTCTATGCAGAAATAACAAAATTTTTTCTAGAATTATCAACCATTAAGGATTCTTAACAAATTATATGCGCATGATTCTGCTAGCTGACAGCAAAAGCCCAGTTCAGACTGCATGGATGAACAGTCTGATTTGCACCTTCACCATCCGCATATGTGATCAACACATTTTTTCTCAACTGTTGCACTTATAATCTCATAAACTATACATCTTTTTTAATCTCTAACATTTGCAGTAAATTCAGCAGATGACAAAATGGATGATATTTTTCTCAATTTTCCTAGAAAACAGGATATGACATTTCATGCAAATTTAGGAGACAATTTGCAAGAAATGTCATAGCCTATTTTCTGGAAAAAAAAGAAAAATATTTCAAACTGTTACCTGCTGAAGTTTTACCCAGCATGCTAAGAATTAAGACAATAACAAATCAAATTTAATTTTCCTTGCATTGTTATTTTAAGCTCAGCTTACTTTCTTAACCCTTGTCCTGCTGCCTTTGCAAACAGTGGCTGATGAAGCCAACTAATCTGGATCTGCACTGTTTGCCATAAATTATGAGAATTTATAGCAACAATCGGGATCAAGTAATCTGATTGGCTGAAAATTAGAACTGGGCATGGCATTTTAATTTATTCAGCAGGACAAGGGTTAACCATTAAAGGGATAAGCAAATTTGTAGCAGATGACTAAAAGTGACTTTTTTTTTTTTATTTTTCAGAGAAAATAAGAATTGGCTGGGGATTCACATGAAACATTAAGCCTTGATTTCTCTGAAAAAAAAAAAAAAAAAAAAATATATATATATATATATATATATATATATATATATATATATATATATATATATATATATATATATATATATATATATATATATATTTGGAAGCATCATCTGCTGCAGTTAAGATTAGCGCTTTAAGGGTTTATTCACTTCCTAAAATGTTTTCATTGCACTCAGTCTTATGAAATCATCTGAGCCGCAACATAAGAAATTGTACCAATGGACCTGTGCACCCAGTAAAGAGAGACCTCTCTGCACATTCTCACAATCTGATCAAAAGCCATTGCTGTCTGCCTTAAGAAACTTACTACTAAGTACTACTACAGACTCTGATTAGACTGTGTGCAAGTGCAAGCTGATTTGAATCTTCACTGGGCTTGTCTGGTGGTACACTTTCTCACATTGTGATTCATTTACTTACATTTGACAAATCAGATCCTTCAAACACATATCTAGATAGATAAAAAGCTTTTTTTCCAACCAAAAAAACAAAGAAGAAAAAAAACATGGGTATTTTTCCTATTTATCAGTGAAAATGTTGTGGGTACTTGGTGAGGTGCTTCTAATGAGTACCCACAACATATCTTTTCATAGAAAATAAGAAAAATAATTTTTGAGATGTCTTACTATCTAGAGCTATGTTCAAAGTTACGAACTACAAACTTGGCAAGGAAAACAGTTGTGCACCCGTCACATGTAAGTATCTAAATAAAGCACAATGGTCAAGAGTTTGACACAATAATAATGAGTCTTCTCAGAGAATTAATTACACAAGTGATTTCCATGTATCCTGATTTTCTTAAAGAATTCATGAGTGAAATCCACAAGTACAATAACATGATTAGTGAGGCACACCTGGTTAAAAATTTCAGATTATCACACTTGATGATTTCCAAATGATTACAATTTTTTCCTTGAGTGAGCTTGTTCAATGGCCTCTTTCTCTCACTGGTTTATCTGTCCTGCACTGTGATTGGTCAACAGGCTGTTAACTTGTTGCTGATTGGTGTTTTCAAATGAAGCTCACTCTCTTGTGACACAATAGGAATGTTTTGAGACCTATGGAAGTTTATTAAATGAGGCACACTGTCAAATGTATGTTCTTTTGTCCGTACCTGGAAAAACAAAAGCAGAGAATTCAAAGCTCCAAATAAAGTGATAATGATGGAGATGATGATTATCTGGTATTTTAAGTCTCTTTCGACATTATTTAACCCTTGTCCTGCTGAACCCGGATATACCCTGCCTTTGCAAACAGTGTAGATCCAGATCAGTTGGCTTCTAAAGAAGCCAACTGATCTGGATCTACACTGTTTGCCATTAAGTATGTGAATTTATATCAAAAATATTGATCAAGTAATCTGATTTTGATTGTGTTGGGGTTTAACGACACGTCAACCCTTAAGGGTCATTTTGTGTCGTCTCCCAGAGAAAGGGAGAAAAGAGATAGAAGAGAGAGTAGAGGAGATGAAAGAGAGGGACAGGGAAGAAAGAGGAACAGGAATGAAAGTGAAGAAACAGAAGAAATAAAAACATTCTCCCTCTACCCTTACCCACTACAAGGATATAGCAGGCCTTGCCCAACTGTAAGCCAATATCAGTTGGACGCCCCGGTGATGTAAGATACACAGCACCTTCGCACCACCCGACCACCCCCTCAAGTAATCTGATTGGCTGACAATTAGAATTGGGTGTGGCTTCTTAATTTATTCACAAGGACAAGGTTTAAGGGAACAGATATTTTCAGGGGAGGTAACCTGGATGTGCAGACTGATCTGTGTCTATGCCATGGTATATGTCATGTTTTTTACTTGGAAGGCTTCAAATGTTGTTCATACTAATCAAGTCTCTTTGGGAGGCAGTACATACCGGTATTGCTGGGACTGCTAAAACTGTTCTTACAAGTTATGCTTTGAATATTTTTTCTTCTTATTTCTCAAAGTAACATACATATGTTTACTCATTCGAACTTTCTACGGGGCAATTTTAATGCTTAGCACTCTGGGTAAAAATTTCAGCTGAAGACATTATTTTTCTTATTTTTCCCAGAAAACAGGTTATGAAATTTCGTGCAAATTGTCTCCATCAGAGACAATTTGCATGACATTTCAAAAGCTGTTTTCCAAGAAAAGAAAGAAAAATATCACCAATTTGTCATCTGCTGAATTAGCCCAGAGACAGGTCAAGGTTAAAGCATATGGGTAATATATGTTTTGTGTTGAGCCTAGGAGCCAATCTCAATATTTTCTGCCTCAAAATAATGTGTCGTGTAAACAGTACTTACCACTCCTTCTGGGTCAACCAGTAGTAGGTGTTTGATAATACCGTTTTGTCTCCCACTCAGCACATACTGGTCAGCATCTCCTGAGCTCTGTCGTACCAGGAAATCACCATCATTCACTAATAACTTCTCTGCCTGAAATTAATAAAGAATCATTAAGTCTGCATAATAACCAGCTCTCCAGAAAAAACATTTTTTGTCCTTGAAATAACATGTATTTTTTTCTTGTTTCTTGATGAAGAACATACATGTATGTCAGAGGAACTGTTAAGGAGGAGTATTCAGAGATAATTATGGGATAATTTTCTACAGTTCTCCATAAAAACATATATTGTGGGTACTCATTAGAAGTGCCTCACCAAGGTGCTTCTAATGAGTATCCACAACATATGTTTTTATTGAGAAATAAGAAAAAATATCCCATAATTATCATCAAATACTCCTTAACAATTCCTCTGTATGTTATTGCAGCTCCAAGGAACTGTCTCACTGTCAAAGCCAATTCTTTTGAAATGCCTCAATTCATGAGCTGTTCAATTCCAAACTGAAATCGAAAAGGTGTTTTGTATGCCAATTTTGAAAAGGCATCATATGCATCTGTGCAGTTCAAAGCCCAGGATGAAATACTTTTTTAATGTGGTACTCATTAGAAGCGATATTATGTTTGTGGAGAAATAAGAAAAAATAATTATCTGAAAACTCCTCTTATCTAAAGATATGGCAGTCTGACCAGGCCCCAAGGTTATAAAACTTTTTTCATGCTCAAATCTGCTGAGCATGAAACTTGTCCAGCTAGTAAATCTCAAATTATTAACTATTGCAACTTCTTTCTTGCTAAACATAGCTGAGCATTAAACTTTCTCTGCTAATATATATGAAAATGCCAACTACTGTTGGCATTTTCATATTTATTAGCAGAGAAAATTTCACTGGCATTTTCATATTTATTAGCAGAGAAAATTCCATTGGCATTTTCATATTTATTAGCAGAGAAAATTCCATTGGCATTTTCATATTTATTAGCGGAGAAAATTTCATGCTCAGCTGAGCTGAGCATGAAAAAAGTTTTATAACCTTGTGGCCTGAATCATCAGAATCAATGGATTTTGCACAGGGTACAGGCTCTGACAAACATACCTCCAGATAAGAAGGGTATCAAAATCAGAGGAATCGTTAAGGAGTATTAGGTGATAATTCTGGGATAATTTTTCTTATTTCTCCATAAAAACATATGTTGTGGGTACTCATTAGAATTGCCTTGCTGAGGTGCTTCTGATGAGTACCATATGTTTTTGTGGAGAACTAGAGAAAATTATCCCAGAATTATCACCAAATGCTCCTCCTTAACAATTCCGCTTAAATTATCTCAAATGTTTGTCTACATCATTTGTTCTTTACAGTCAAAATCTAAAAGATAATCTGGGTCCATTTTAGATAAGCAGGGATCCCAACGAAAATATCAAAGGAGTCTAAAAAGCCAAAAGTATGGTACATGTCAACTAAAATTCTCTAGATTTTACCCAACATTCCCAAACGTATCTTTTTCTTACCTCTTTTCTACTCAAATTACCATGGAACCATTCCTCAAACAATGGTGTGATTCTTTTGTGTGACTCTCCATTAGTAAGACTTGGATCATTGCTGGCCCCTGGGGCTAAAGGGGGCTTTTCATTCAAAGAGGCACTGAATGGCTCTGAAAACATTTGTAAACCAATGAGAGAAATGAGTGGCTATCTCCTTTGACCTTTACCACTCTTGGGTAATTCACAGGCAGCAAATTTATGATATTTTTTCTTCTTTTTCCCAGAAAACAGGATTTGACATTCATTACGAAAACGCGCCTATTAAAATATATTGAAAATTTCAACACCAACAACTGAAAGTTTTTAGATAAAAATTCTGATATTTCTCATATTTCTGCTCAAAACATAGATTGTGGGTACTCGTTAGAACTGCATAGGTGAGGCAGTTCTAACGAGTACCCACAATCTATGATTTTGAACAGAAATAAGAAAAATAATGTATACCCCTGTAAACCCCAGTTTTCCTATATAAAAGTGGGGTTTAAGGGGGTCAAAATTACATAGGTGCATTTTCGTGATGTGTTTTCTGGGTAAAATGAGAAAAATATTTCAATATATGTTCTGCTGAAAATCTTACCATAGTGCTAAACGCTATTCTAACACTCCTCTCCTATATAGCCAATGGTTAAATTCAGTGATTTATTATACAACAAATCACTGGGCGGAAGTGCCCAATGCTATCTGGCACAATTCCAATGTCATTTTGACACTTTGCTGACGTCAGTCTTTGTTTCCACAACTGTAACATTGTTTTTTGTTGCATCAACATTGTAAGAAATGCATATAAACATCAGACTTACAGTCAAAACTGTTGGCGGGATTTCTTTATGCGGAAAGTTTGAAGAATCTGAAGGATACAATTACTTTTTCATTGTTTTCTATGTGTTAGAATCGAAATAGATCAGCTCTATTGTGTGATTTGTTGAGTAATAAATCATAGTTTGTCGGTCAGTTGTATGTATATAAATTACTCATAATCCACACTCGTGATTTGATCTCTTTACAACTGACTTCCAAACAGTGATTAATTACTCAACAAGTCACTGCTAGAGCTGATCTATTTCTTAAACACACTAAGAAGGAGGAATCACTTCTCTTCTCAAAACTAGTTGCCTGTATTCCTGTTTCTCTAGATTAGGCAGCTTGTTCAACCAATAAACTGACATTTTCTTATTTCAATAAATGTAATGTGTACCCACATGTTTTCATAATAAAGTAATTGTCTGTATACCCCTTTTACATAGCTCCCGATAAAGGATGTATCAGATAAATATCTTACTATTTCTCTACTAAAACATATGTTGTGGTTCTTATAAGAAGCACCTCAGTGAGGCACTTCTTATGAGTACCCACAACATCAAAAACTTATGATGTGGTACATATTAGAAGTGCCTCAGCAAGGTGCTTATGAGTACCCACGGCATAGGTTTTCATGGCAAACTGATAAGAAAATTATCAATACTTTTTTGGTTGAAAAAAGTGCCTTTAATATCTAAAGCTATGTCTCTTATCCAGAGCTATGAATTTTTTTTTTGAGATATAGATTGAAAAAGTGAGAAAATCCACAAAATTAATATTCCTGCTAGTATGATTATGTTATTAGGTGACAGTGACTAACCAAATTAACCATGTTAGATGTAATGTGTGTACAGAGTCAAAGTACCATATGATGCATAGCATGGGAAAAAGCATAGCAACAGATAAGGCACTTTTTCATCTGAAAAATGCTGATATCTTTCTTATTTCTCAACAAAAACATATGTTGTGGGTACTCATTAGAAGCGCCTCATATGTTTTCGTTGAGAAATAAGAAAAATATTATGTGGATACCCCCTCTTATCTTATCTGTAGCTATGAAAAAGGCCCTTTTGCTATATGCGAACAGCGAAGGTCCATAGGAGCGTGCACATGTATAATATACAGTCTGATCTGGACATTCTCTGTTCATCAACATATACTACAGTATCCATTGTTTCTGTAAACAAACAACAAAGAGCTTGATGCACAGGCATAAGGGCTCTTTTGGTGCTTTGTGCATCATATATGAATACCAAAGACTCTAATTAGCTGCACATCTGTGCAGTCAGATTTAATATGGTGTTCTCTCTGCTGTCTGTTAACATATTCTACTACAGTGAAACTTTGATGACAGGAACAGCAACAGAACTGTGAAAATAGTTCTACAATAGTTATGGGTTGTTCTACTTATCAAGGGTTGTATTCTAAAGAAAAATAAAAAAGTTAAACTGTAATACCTCGCCATTATCATGTAGCGGGCAGATAACTCCATAAAAATTTGACGAAAGGGCATCTTTCATTTCTGCCCACGCATGGATTTTTCTGAAACTTTGTATAATAATAACTAGGCATATGCAACCTATGAAAATGTGCTTATTAAATTATATAATAAAACGTTGGACTCAGGACGCAACCTTGACTCACTCCCCCCATGAGCTGATACCTGTCTCCAAATAAGTATGTCATACATCGTTAGTTTTAGTTTTAAGATTTTTGCGCTGTGCTGAATGGTGAACACCATAGTAATTCTATTGGTACCACAAAACATTTATATTTAATTAAAGTTAACATTTTCTGATAAATTGATTGTAAAAAATCTGAATATTTTACCAAAAAATGAAAAAAATATCAAAATTAAACTTTCAAAATTAATATGTTATAGTCTTTGTCAAGATTTCATACTACCAGGAAAATTTGCTACATATATCCTCTATAGCTGTGCCAAATTTCATAAAAAATCAAAACCGGTAACATTGTCATTTTAGGCCTTGAATGGATATAGGTCGATTTTTACAAAATTGACTATTTTGTTACATTGATAAAAAACAGTAGAGAAAGGCAGTGTTATCAAACACTTCTAACACTTAACAAATCAAAGAGAGTTTAGACAACTCGGAATGAATATATCTTGAGCTACCCATTAAATTTTCATGACTTTCTATTACTTGTCTATTTATATGGACTCTGACTAACCAACTATTACAAATGTAGACAGCATAACAAATTAAATCTAAAGAAATTCTAATTAACAAATTAGGCTTAACAAAATATTACGCTTTGATTCATGTCAGCAAATCATTGAGCATTTTGTATAATTATTTCCCAAAAGGCATAAAACTAAAATAGGTGTAAAACAGGGGTATCCATTCTCACCATTACAAAATAGGCATAAAACAGGGAGGTCCATAATCTCCATTAAGAAGATGTGCAAACGTACTATTGCAAGTAGTTGTTGCTTGTTTGTTTGTTTTGAAGAAGGATTTGCATCCCCATCAACTGATTTCAGGATTTTTGGAGATTTGCTTCTGGACTGGTGAACTCTAACCAAACTAAGAACGCTTGAAAAGAAAATAATACCTACAGACTTAACTTCTGATATATCTATAGCTTGCTTGCAAGCTTATATTGCATTTTGAAATTATGAACACTGGATTTCTTGTCCTGTAACATGTTCAAATGTGTCACTTCAATCGGTATTTCCTGCGATCGAATTGACACTGACACTGGAGTTTTTCTCTTTGTTTCAACAGTTATCTTTGATGACAGCAGCACAGAATACTGTTTATGTGGTCTTAACTTTTGCTATCAGAAAAGCAAATCTATCCTTTCTTCCTTACAGTAAGCATATATGAAATTGTTTCTGTTCTGCATAAGTTCTATTCTAGTGCACATAGTTTGACTTAAACAACAAATTGGTGTTCTGTAGTTCTTCATGTTAAAGCTTTAAGATTTTTCCAAAGGTTGTATGACATTCATATTTTAGTCATTTGCCTAAGGACTTCCATACTAGTTTGAAACTCCGCCATATGTTAATTAACACAAGAGTTTAAAACAGCTAACTTGTGTGGTCTAAATGTGAATCTAAAGGATGTATTGAAGAGTTTTTGAACAGTTTTCATTCATTTGGTTGCTGGCAGTTCTATGGTACTTAATTAATTCTATTGTCACCTTGTCTCTGTTTTTTGTGTTGTAATACGTTTTGAAAGGAGGCTTTTAGTATTCAAGTTTTGTTTTAGTTCTTATACTTAAATTCTTTCTTCCACTGAATATTTTAGCTGAATATAATTTCATTCTTCTTAATAGCAACTGCTCTTACTTTCTTTGTTGTTCTTCGCTGATCATATTTCTGAAAAGTTATTCTTTCATTTTAGAAAGAGTACTAAAATATTTGGTCAGCAAGTGCACAGACCTTACCTAAAGAAACAGTACTAAGCTTGCATGTGTCCATGTGACACAGACTTTAGTTGTTCATTACTGATTGTATTTAAGCTGTACATGCTGGACAAGCGCTCTTATAAAATTAAGTGGGGTTACCCCACCTCTTGGCTAGAAATCGGGGTATGATAAGGAAGTGGGGTTTTGAGGCTTCCCGCTGATAACATGTGGTTTTTATTTTTTTCATCAGGTTCTTGCTCTGCAACATGCTGTGGTGGTCAGCTGCCTGGTCATTAACTTGTAATCAGATACCTCTCCTTTCTGCCGCGACATCACAATAGATATTTTAGTCTTTCTTTTTTCACATTTAAAGTCAATTTGAATGTTATAGGTAGAAATAGTGGAAAAAGTTAATAGACTTTCGTTCTTCAATCGTTGAAATTGGTCAAGAAATAAAGTTTTGCACAGTTCGTATAGGTAATAAAAGATGCAGTATTGGTTTTCTTGCTGCAGGAGTTAATTAGTTGTGTTACATAAGATATGCATAATGATAAAAGAAAACATGGTTAACAGTTTTGAAAGGCTAGTCCATCATGAGTGTTTTTTTTTCCAATATTGAGTGTCTTCGTGTGTGTTTTGTACCAGCGGTGAAATCTTCTGCTGTGGTTTTGACAATATTGTGCTTTTTTTGTATTTACTAAGCTTGAACAAGCAGTCACAGTATTGCCTGTTTATATCGAGTCTTTTTGTTACTCTGTTATTTTTGAGGCATTTATCCAGTTTACACTAAATTTTATAGTTGATTTTTGGACAAGAAGTCCACATTGTTGTATTTACTCATAAATCCATTGAAGATTGACAATTCTGAATGTTGAAATCAACAGACATGGACCCTGAAGATTTGAATCAGGTGTCCTAGGATAGTAATCATTACTTGGTAAGCAAGTTGTGCCCACCATGCCTATTTGCCTGAACGAGTAAGTTTAAAGCTAGACCCAGGATTCATAATCATCATCATCAGTTACAAGACTGTTATCTGCTTTTTATTATGTGATAGATACTTCCACAGTGAAGTGGAATCCTATTTATACAGATACAGAGAACTTGGACTGCATGGTCCAGATCATGTAAACAAAAAGTGTTTTTTTTTTTTTGGACATGGTGTTCAACAAGGTGCAATTCAGTCAACTGGTTATAAATGAATATGTGCAATTATGGTATCAACTTCTTATACAAATCATACTATATCATGGTAATCCAAATTGAAAGCTACTGATAAGTTGACTTTACACGATACTACTTATACACGAGTATTGGGTAATTTCATATTTTGCCGACTCAGGACTATATGTATTCAGGCTGTTGAAACAACATGTTACCGGTCTTCAATTTTTATGAAATTTCATGTGTTTATTCCTAATACATATGGAAATCTTTTATGCTGAAATGGTGTCTTGACAAGAATCGGAACATGGTAAAATTGCAGATAATATCTGGATGAATACATAACCTACAGCTGAAATATGGGGCTACCGTTCATCTTACGTTATTGCTCCAACACTATTGCTAAGTACATGAAGCCATCCATAGTATCAAAACATGTACTAATGATGGCCTTAATTAATAAAACATTCCAGCGACGGAAAAATGAAATCCTGTTTACTGTACGAAGGTTAATATTAGGGCACTCCCTGATTTGGTAGTGGCCGCGTACAAAACACCATAAATTTACAATGGAACTACATTAAAAAGCCAGTGCCTCATAATCATCAGTGTTATACCCTAGGCAACCATTGTGCAGAATTTCATCCAATTCCAAGCGTGGGCAGAAACCAATGTAAATTTCCTATACCGTGTAAGAGCCCCTTTGCCCATTAGCAATCCCAAACCAGATCTCCACAATATCAATGCACATACAAAGTTTGGTGAAAATCCATTGACGTTTACTCAAGTTATCATCCAGAAACAAAAAACGGACGGATGGACAGATGTATGAGGATGGACAGACACACAGACGTCCAACATGAAATCATAATACCCCGCCACTATCGTGTGGCGGGGTAAAAAGAAAACGTTAAACTATAATACCACGCCATTATCGTGTCGCGGGCAGATAACTCCGTAAAAATTAGACGAGATTTGCCCATTAGCAATCCCAAACCAGATCTCCACAATATCAATGCACATACCAAGTTTGGTGAAAATCCTTTGATGTTTACTCAAGTTATCATCCGGAAACGAAAAACAGACAGACAGACAGACACACGAACGTCCAACGTAAAACCATAATACCCCGCCACTATCGTGTGGCGGGGTATACCCGCTAATATGTAGCGGGGTATAATGACCGGTAGAGATTCAAATTAGTTCCAGTTATCCAGGGTGTTTGAGCCATCAGTGTTCTAATTATCATTGTTCTACTGTATATCCAGTTTTTTAGCAATTTTTTTTAAATAAATTTCCAAGTACTGTAATATCTGTCAGTACTGTGACACCTTATCTACTTTACATATCTTAACCCTTAAAACGCCAAGAAAACCTGCATCAAAAAATGTCTGTTTATGTCGTATGCTGAATATTCTTGCAAACTTTTCAAACCTATTTTTGCATACCGGCAAACAGTGTGGACCCAGATCAGACTGTTCCTACAGGAGCAGTCTGATTTGGGTTCACAATGTTTGCAAAAATGACTTTTAGAATCACAAGCAGATGACAAAGCAGACAACAATTGTTGTGATTGGCGCTTTAAGGGTTAAAATTTGAAATTGTCTATTTTACTATCTGTTGATGTGTCTAAAATATTGCTGTATGTTTGGCAGACAGTGTAGATCCTGATCAGACGACATGTTCAGTGGCATCTGATCTGGATCTACACTGTTTGCAAAGGCCTATCTGTCCCAATACTTATGGTTATTATGGCAGTCAAACTATAGTTGATCAGATTTTAGAATAAATGAAGGAAGGGTTTATGGTGGCCAAAATAGAACTGTTAAAGGAAATGACTATAGCCCCGCTGCAGCGCTATCTGTGGAGAAATACCCATAGTGTTGAAATATTTTGAATTCATGCTTGTCAGATAACATCACTGTAGGACATGGTAACATGGCAACATAAACTTATCAAGGGCTTTAACTCCATGAGTTATGGGCCCTTAGTCCTGATTTTGGTATATACTATACATCAACCCACTATCCATGTTAGTACCAGATTTCAACTTTGTTACCCTTACAGTTCTTGAGAAAAGTGTTGCAAAACTTTTCATAAATGGCAAATTGTAAAACCTATCAAGGGATTTCACTCCAAGAGTTATGGGCCATTGGTCTTGATTCTAGAGTACACTACATACCAACCCACTGTTCATGCGTATACCACGTATGTACCAGATTTCAACTTTGCTACCCTTACAGTTCTTGAGAAAAGTGCCACAAAAACATTTTATTAATGGCAAATTGTAAAACTTATCAAGGGATGTGACTCCAAGATTATAGGCCCTTGGCCCTGATTCTGGTATACACAACAGCCCACTGTCCATGCGTGTACCAAGTTTAAACTTTATAGCTGTCATAGTTCCTGAGAAATCTGTAATGAAAATATTTCATTTATGGCAATTGCGAAACCTATCAAGGGATTTAACTCCAAGTGTTATGGGCCCTTGGCCCTGATTCTGGTAAACACAATACATCAGCCCACTGTCCTTATGTGTACCAGGCTTCTAACCCTTAAAGTTCTTGAGAAAAGTGTGAAGAAAAGTTTTCATTAATGGCAAATTGTAAAACCTATCAAGGGATGTAACTCTAAGAGTTATAGACCCTAGGCCTTGGTTCTGGTATACACAATACATCAGCCCACTGTCCATGTGTGTACCAAGTTTCAACTTTACAGCTTTCATAGTTCCTGAGTAATCTATAACGAAAAGTTTTTATTGACGGTAAATTGAAAAACCTTATGGCATATTGTAAAACCTATCACGGGACCTAACTCCAAAAATTATGGGCCCTTGGCCCTGATTTTGGTACACACAATACATCAACCCACTGTCTATGTGTGTACCAGGTTTCAACTTTGTAACCCTTATAGCTCTTGAGAAAAGTGTAAACAAAATTTTTCATTAATGGCAAATTGTAAAACCTATCAAGGGATGTAACTCCAAGAGTTATATGCCCTTGGCCTTGATTCTGGTATACAAGATACATCAGCCCATTGTCTATTTGTGTACCAAGTTTCAACTTCACAGACCACAGTTCCTGAGAAATCTGTAATGAAAATTTTTCGTTGATGGTAAATTGTAAAACTTACTCCAAGAGTTATGGGCCCTTGCCCCTGATCCGTTATACATGATATAGCAATCCACTGGGTATGTGTGTACCAAGTTTCAACTTTGTAACCCTTACAGTTCTTGAGAAAAATGGGACGAAAATTTATCTTATGAGGATGGACAGAATGATGTACAGGAGAAGGAATGATGGAATGAAGGAATGATGGACAGAAGGAATGACAGAAGGGCAAGACAAATCCAGTAAAGTGGGGCTATAATAAATCAGTTCAATATGATACATAAGATTCTCAACACACAGCAATACTAAAGCCAATACTCTGTAATCTAACTCACCCATATCAAAGGGGTCAAGGTTACCATTCACTGTTGGTGACTGCTGTGTGGCCTTGGGGTTGTCATAGAAACCAGGTTGTTCTGCCTCCAGGGCACTTAACAATAAATCCTGATTAAAACCGGTTTCTTCTTTCTCTGGAAAACATAAATATAACCCTAATGTATAACAAGAATGCTACATGAGGTGGTACAGTGAACCCTCGTTACAACGACAGCATTTGTTCCCGAAGGTATTGCCATTAAAATGAATTTGCTGTTGTAAAGAATTCTCAATCAGTAAAATGATATTCAACAATTGCCATGTTTAATTTAATTTCTTTATAAACCATATGTTTTGGATATTTGTTAGAATTGCCTCGGTGAGGCGATTCTAACAAATATCCAAAACATATGTTGCTTGAAGTATTGACTAAAAATGCTACTGCTTAATTTCTGATTGACTGTCACCTTTTAAAAGAGGGTTTCGGTACTAGTCAAATTGTCAGTATACAGAATTTTGTCATTGTATCGAGTATCGATATAATGAGGTTTGACTGCATCACATTTGTTGGGGCCTGTCACCTGACTTAAGCAGTAGTTTGAGTTATGAGTATTTAAGATAATAAGAGTCAAATGTATATCACAATTAACCTATTGTAGACTGAATAGACTCTTCCACACTATATATTGGAAAAGTCCAATGTCAAGTTTAGGTATGCCCAGTTAGGAGATTTACATATTCCTAGAGAAAAATGTCTAAACTATTTGCAAACAGTGGAGACTCTGATCAGACGCTGCATTCTGCGGAGTCTGATCTGGGTCTGCACTGTTTGCCAATTACCCTTTTACGGGTCTCCTGACTACAATGGGTGAAGCCACAACAAAATGGTACATTATGCCAATACAGATCTTATTGCGTATGAAAACAGGGTAGTCTCAGACCAGTCTGGATGTATGCCATTTGCTGTATGTAATATTGTGCCAAATTGTGGGGTATACAAGATGTGCAGAACCTAGTCAGACTGCTCAGATAATGGAATGATTTGGGCTATGTATTTTGCATATACATGTATGAAGAAAGGAACCTTTTTGCTTTTCAAATTGCACATTTTTTCAACCAAAGCTTGTTGATATTTTTCTTATTTCTCCACAAAACATATAATCTGTGTACTCTTTAGAAGCACCTTCCAGAGATGCTCCTAATGAAAAGTTGAGGACCCACAACAGAAACACAAAAAATATTTAACTGGCAACATGTCTTATCCTGAGATGCATGTAAAAATACCTGAGTTGTCATATACATTCCCTGCAGCATCTGAAAAATCTATGAGTGGCTGTTCTCTGGGTGTATCATATACAAATGAGTCTGCAGGTTCTTTCACTGAAGAATATACACCATCACTGACCTAAAAAAAAAACACAGACAAATTAAACACCTTCAGTGATCCAAGAATGAAAAATAATCTTCACCTGTCTCTTACAGTGTTATGGGGAAATTCAGTAGACCATAAATTTATGATATTTTTCTTCTTTTTAAAGAAAAACAGAATCTGACACTTCTTGACACTTTCTTAATTTTCCTAAAAAATACAATCTGGGCCCGGTTGTTCAAAGCATCGTTAGCTTAACGAGCTCGTTAAGGGTCATTTCTTTAACTGTTTTAGCGGATTCAATACACAATATTCTGATGTTTTTTGCTGAAAAAATGTGAGTAGCTTTTGCACTGCAAAAGCTACTCACATTTTTTCAGCAAAAAATTTCAGCATATTTGTGTATCACTCGATTTAAATTTTAACGAATCGTTAACTAACAACATCGTTAGCTTTGAACAACTGGGCCCTGATGTGTCAAATCCTATTTTCTAGGAAAAAGTAAGAACAAATATTTCAAAATGTTGTCTGCTGAATTTGTACCAGTCTGCCTTCAGAAGCATGTTTATTCTTCTGTTTAACCCATTTAGACCAAATACTCTCCCCCAACACTATATATGGGTCCAATTTCAATTTTAGGTATGTCAAGCTATATGGTTCTCATATTCCTAGGGAAATAACAGAACTATTTGCAAACAGGTGAGACCCTGATCAGAGGCCACATTCTGCAATGTTTGCCAATTATTCTTTTGCGTTTTCCAGACTAAACTGAGTTAAAGAGTACACAGTCAGAAGATGTTTTAAATACTATAATGAGAATGTATCAAAATGTGCAAACTCTTATCATAATAAAAAGTGAAATGATTGTACCCCACCACTATCATGTGGCAGGCAGAGAACTGTCAAAAATTGATAAAATTTGCCGATTTGCAATCCCAAAGAAGAAGTCCACAATATCAATGCACACACTAAGTTTGGTGAAAATCAATTGATGTTTGCAAGTTATCATCTGGAAACAAAAACAGGGATGTGTTGTGGGCAGACAACTCTGTCAAAAATTGACAAAGTTTGCCCATTAGCAATCCTCAACCCGATCTCCACAATATCGATGCACATACCCACTTTGGTGAAAATCCATTGACATTTGCTCAAGTTATCATCTGGAAATGAGAATATGAATGTGATGGACAGATATTTCTGTCACAAAATGGATGAAATTTGCCCTTTAGCAATCCCTAACCAAATCTCCACAATATGAATGTACATACCAAGTTTGGTGACAATCCATTGATATTTACTCAAGTTATCATCTGGAAACAAAATAAGGATGGAGAAATGACTGACAGAAACATGGACATCCAATATGAACCCATATTACCCTACCTTTTCGTGTTGCAGGATATAAAAAGTAACATTTATTCAATTAGAAATCAAATGATGACACCTAAATGAAAACCATTTCAAAAGTTTTAAACTATTTTGACTCAAACTTTTATTGCATAAACCTGGAATATATGGATGTGAAAATAATTGAGTTTGAGTATACAAAAAAGTACTCTAATATGAGCACAATAAGGGAACAAACTTTATAATTAAATTGCTAATCATGGGCTATACTGTTTGCATGAACATCAAGGTCACTTTTTACATGATGATAATTTGGTGTTTTACATCCTTCTCAACATTTTCATGTCATATCCGGAAAAATGATAATGAAAGGTTTTGTGCAACGAAACGCCATAAAGTCATGAGCTAAATTCCCCCTTCAGCGAGATCTGAACCAAGAGCCCCCATGGTACACAGTCAGACTGCTAACCATTTGACCACCTGGATGCTTCCGCATTTTTTACATTTTTAACCCTTGTCCTGCTGAACCCGGATATGTCTTCTCTTTGCAAACAGTGTAGATCTAGATCAAGTGGCTTTTTCAGAAGCAAACTGATCTGGCTCTGCACTGTTTGCAATTAAGTATGTGAATTTATATCAACAACCTGGATCAAGTAATCTGATTGGCTGAAAATTAGCAATGGGTGTGGCATCTTCATATATTCAGCAGGACAAAGGTTAAATGAAAAGGCTATGAAAAACTATATTCTGGACTAAGCAGATGTTTGACTAAGCTGACATAGCTCTTGATAAAATGCTTTTTTTAATCCAAAAGTATTGATAGTTTTCTTATTTGTCCACAAAAACATATGTTGTGGTACTCATTAGAAGCACCTCGGTGAGGTGCTTCTAATGAGTACCACAACATATGTTTTTGTGGAGAGATAGGAAAAATATTTACCCAACATACACTCTTATCTAGATCTATGCAAGCAGATGTATTACCGGCAGATTTGATGGTGGAAAGGCATACTCTGAAGGTATCCGCTGACGTGGTGATGGAGACGGTGGTCGAGCATTTGGATTGTCATTAAAATAATCATTCTCCTCATTATCTCCCCAAGCATCACCTTCATTTATAGAATTTTCCATTCTGCAACAGAAAATAGTAACCTTTAGACAGATGCAAACGACAACCAGCAAACAACATTTTCCGAGAAAATAACTTCCTTCTAACTGGGGGTATCTCTTACAGTAAAAAAATTTGCTCCCTCAGTGAGAGGAGTCACCATTTCTTAACCCATTGTATACTGAAGAATCTTCCACACTATATATTGGAAGAGTCCAATTTCAATTTTAGGTACGTCTGGCTATGATATTTATATCCTATAGAAAAAAGGCTAAACTATTTGCAAATAGTGGAGACCCTGATCAGACACAGTGTTCTGCGGTGTCTGATCTGGGTCTGCACTGTTTGCCAATTATCCGTTTAGGGGTCTCCAGACTACAATGGGTTAAAAAGTTTAAATACTTGGCTAATGTCCATTTGCAAATATTGTCTCCCTTTGGAAAATGATGGCAAAATCTCTATTCAGCTTAAAGTTTTAAGACAGAAAATGAAAAAAAAGCCTTCTCTGTTTTAAATAACCTATTCTATAATATCCAAAGATTCCAGTGGTGGGCAGTGAAGACCCTACCAGACTACATGTATGTGCAGGCTAATTTTGACCTTCACAGCTGCCATAATATGACATAATAATCTTTTTCTTATGTTAATCATAGCTCTAGTTAAGGTGCTTTTTTCAATTCAAAAGTACTGATATTTTTCTTATTTCTCCATGAAAACATATGTTGTGGGTACTCATTAGAAGCGCCTCACTGAGGCACTTCTAATGAGTACCCACAACATATGTTTTTGTGGAGAAATAAGAAAAATATTAACCTGATACCCACTCTTATCTAGGCCTATGTGTTTTGACTTTATTGCTGCCTCCTTTTTCAAAGAGAAAGGGATTGATATTACATCCAAATTAATTCTTAGCAGACACTTCAGCTGCATCATCTTCCAAACAATACATAGGATTCCTCCTTTAGGATAAATATGTAGTTTTGTATGGCCATATCACAATCTTGGTTAGACCCCTGTCATCATCATCATCATCATCATCAGCCGGCCTCGGTGGCTCAGTTGGATGCGCCGTCCGACTGGAGACCAGGAGGTCGTGGGTTCAACCCCCGCCGAGGTCGGCAACATTCTTTCGTGGAGATTGATCATGAAATATTTTCTACGGTCATTCTCTCCCTTCCGCTGATTCAAGAAGGGCAGTTGTCAGTTTCTGGCGAAAGAATGTGCACAATACTGGTTAACCGCTTAGAGGACTAAGCCTGCCCAGTAAAGGTGTGGTTAGGTAAACTGACTGCGCTCGACATGACCCCATTGGGTTGACTGGGCCGTAAAACCTCAACACAAACAAAATCATCATCATCGGGTTTTTGAATAACATGCAGGTACAGGGGCAACATCCACATCAGTGGGCCCCATTCCAGGTAGCTGGCTCACTGCACGCATAGCAAATCTCACACCAGATCTCCAGGTATGTCTATCATGAGGGTGCAATTATAATTAAATTGTTTCAGAATGTGAAAATACAGCATATCAAAAGGATAAAAGAGCTCTACAAGGTTTACTGCAATATTTGCCTGGGACAGTACAACACTAGAGTAGGGTTTTGAGATTCATTATTTGTATATTAACCCTTAACATGCCAATCACAACAGTAGCAGACAATATTTAAAAAAAAAAAGTATTTTTCAAAAAAAATGCCATGACATTTCATTTGAATCATCTGCCAAGCAGGAGAAGTCGTATGAAGGTTTTTCTATTTTTAGCTCTGGCTGCCATTTTGTTCATCCGAGCAGAACAGTTTAAGCAATTTTGGTAGAGGGTCACCCAAGGAACATTCATGTGTAATTATTTTAAAATCCATTCACTGGTTAACGAAAAGAAGTTGATTAAAGGTTTTTCTATTTTTAGCTCTGGTGGCCATCTTGTTCATCCGAGCAGAACAGTTTGAGCAATTTTGGTAGAAGGTCACCCAAGGAATATTCCTGTGAAATTATTTTGGAATTGGGCCAGTGGCCTTGGAGATGTTGTTTTAAGGTTTTTCTATTTTTAGCTCTGGTGGCCATTTTGTTCAGCGGAGCGGAACCATTTAGGCAATTTTGGTGGAGGGTACTCCAAGGAACATTCCTGTAAAATTATTTCAAAATCTGTTCACTGGTTTAGGAGGAGATGTCTTTTGTGTTGAGATTTTACGGCCCAGTCAAACAAATGGGATCATGTCGAGTGCAGTCAGTTTACCTAACCACACGTTTACTGTGCAGGCTTAGTACTCTAAGCGGTTAACCAGTATTGTGCCCATTCTTTTGCCAGAAACTGACAAGTGCCCTTCTTGAATCAGATGAAGAGAGAGAATGATTGCAGAAAATATTTCATGATCAACTGCCACGAAAGAATGTTGCTAACCTCGGCTGGGTTTGAACCCGCGACCTCCTGGTCTCCAGTCGGACACGCATCCAACTGAGCCACTGAGGCTGGCAGGAAGAGATGTCTTTTAAGTAAATTGTTGATTGTTGAGAAGACGTTTAAAGGTTTTCTATTTTTAGCTCTGGTGGCCATCTTGTTCACCTGAGTGGAACAGTTTGAGCAATTTTGGAAGAGGGTCACACAAGGAACATTCCTATGAAATTATTTTGAAATGGAGTCAGTGGCCTAGGAGATGTCATTTTAAGATTTTTCTATTTTTAGCTCTGGTGGCCATTTTGTTTAGCAGAGCGGAACCATTTAGGCAATTTTGACACAAACAGCATTATGGACAGGTTTTTTAAATAACAAAGAAAGTGAGAGTTGTCTCTCTTGCATGTGAAACACCTACTGGTCCTCCTCTTCATCCCTACTAAATATGAAAGCAATCCACTGAAGACTAAAGGTAATATATAACTTTGAAAAAAGATTAACCAAAAGGTTAACCTGGGACTAGGCCAGATGCGTGACGCCCGAAGCCCAATGCCCGCCCGCACGCCTGGACACATTGCTATTTTAAAGGTCAGATTTTTTCGAAAAACCTGTCCTATAAAAATTAGTCATTCGCTAAAAAATTTTGCTAGGTGCTTTAAAGGAATGAAATCTGAACCATGTAAGACCCAATAATTTCAACATAATACAATAAAATATCCATTCGGATTGAAAAGTAGAATATCTATTGACCATGCAGTGATTTTTTCGCCATAAAAACAGGAAACAATTGTATTTTTCCCCTGTCGAGCAGATTGCCATATCATTTCAGAATGGTTTTTCCCTTATCAATAAATATGCAACAAACACTGTAACCAGTATAAAGCTGTGACGGCACTCCCTCACTTTCTTTTATGTTCGTGTAAACACACTTTGTTGTTTGTGATATATCCAGTTTAGCATGTATTTTTGGATTACAATGTGATTCAATGCTCGGGATAGTCAAGTCAGAACTTCTACACCATACATTTTCTTCTGCCTTGTTCATTTCTTCGAAACTACCACAATCACACCATTCCTCGAGAGGAATCCTCTTGTCCTCATATGCCCATGATATCTTCCAGCTCGTGGGTGCTATATTTCAGCTCAAAATTATACCCAATTAAACATAAAGTATCCTCATTTGACATTTTGAGACCTCTTTGCAATATTTTCCCAAAATAATGCTTAAAACTGTCACTTGAAAATAACTTGTAGTATTCATTCAGCTACCTATATAGCTAATGGCTTCCGACCGGTAGTTATTGTTGTGAGTGAGTGATGTCACAGGTAAATAAAACTGGCAATCTCCCTCGCGACTACGGACGTATTTTAGAATCTTGTATAATAATGAGCTAAATTGGCAAAATTTTGGTCGTTATGGATATGTTAGCCATTAATTACATAAGAAGAGCACTAAATAACCATTTCCGATCTCATTCCTTTAAGAGTTAAAACATACACCACAACCTCTTTATAAAACTATTGGGATCCATAGCATAAACCATGTTAGTTAAACAACCATGTTATAACCAAACAAAAAAGTATAGTTTATATTGAAAAATGACCATTTAAGTTCATTTTTCAATATAATCTATACATTTTTGGATCTATCTTTGAACCGTGTTTTATCCAAAACCGTGTTATAACGAACTGTGTTATAAAGAGGTTTTAGTGTACCTTGTATTAGTTCAATGAAAAGTCTTGTAAAGTCAGAATCCAGAAGATACACACAAAATGTTTTTGTGCAGAATATCAAATTACAAAAATTTTCTTCTGAATACTCTCTTTATTTAGACCTTTGTCTTTGGAATTTTTCAGAGTCTAATCAGGGCATTTCTTCTGGCTTACTGTTTCACCCCACACCCTGCATACCAAAATAGGTATCTTTGCAAACAGTACAGATCTAGATAAAATAACTAGTAACTAATACTCTCATCAGACTCTGCACTGTTTGACATTTTGTTCTTAATTTTTACTGACACTCCTATTTGCAATAATGAACTCATCCAAATTCAAAGATGGAAGAGTCTATTCCTGAAACTCAAGGGTGAAAGAGTTAAAGAACCTTTGGCTGCTGCAGAATCTACTTGCCAACAGCAAAAGTTCTGATCATACTGCTTTGAAAAATAGCAGGGCCCAGTTGTTCAAAGCATCGTTAGCTTAACAAGCTCGTTAAGGGTCATTTCGTTAACTGTTTTAGCGGATTCAATTCACAATATTCTGATATTTTTTGCTGAAAAAATGTGAGTAGCTTTTGCACTGCAAAAGCTACTCACATTTTTTCAGCAAAAAATTTCAGCATATTTGCATATCACTCAATGTAAATTTTAACGCATTGTTAACTAACAATGTCGATAGCTTTGAACAAATGGGCCCAGAGCTCTAGATAAGAGGGAGTAAAGGGTATTTCAGCATTGCATTTTTAAAAATCAGCATTGAAAATGAAGTTGAGGGGGTAAATATACTGAATGAAATTTTGTTTTTCAGCAATGAAATCAAATTTGAGGGTAAAATTTTTCAGTGAACTTACATCTTTTAATATGAAGGAATTTCCCTCACATTCTTCTGTGAGCAGTAGCAGTGTACTATATCAGAAAGGGTTTAACCCTTAAAGTACCAATGACAAATATGGTACATTTCTAAGCATTTTTACCCTTATTTTTTCAGATAAAATAAAGCTTGGCATTTGATGTGAATTGTCTGCTGAGCAGACAATTCACATCAAATGCCAAGCTTTATTTTCTCTGACAAAGTTAGAATTTTGTGTGCTATACTTATGTTTGGTGCTTTAAGAGTTAAGAGTTAAGGCATTGGTTATGAGCATTTAAGCATTAAGCTTTAAAGCAGGTGGTAAAACACTCATTGTACCAAAACCTTATCTACAGCACTGAACAGTGTACATCCTTGTTACGAGCTCTCTCATCAGGGTCTACACTGTTTGCCACTCTGTTTCTTATTCTTACTAACATCCACATTTAACCCTTGTCCTGCTGAACCCAGGTATACCCTGCCTTTGCAAACAGTGCAGATCCAGATCAGTTGGCTTCTAAGAAGCCAACTGATCTGGATCTGCACTGTTTGCAATTTAGTATCTGAATTTATATCAACAATCAGGATCAAGAAATCTGATTGGCTGAAAATTTGAAAAGGGCGTGGCATCTTAATTTATTCAACGGGACAAGGGTTAAAACAATGGACACGTACAAATTCAAAGACAGAAGAATCTACTTCAGAAACCCAGGGAAGAGAGGGTTAATAGATATGTAAAAATCTACAGCAATATCAGTTTCTGCATCCAGTGAGTCTGATTGCATCTTTACCATTTACAGGAGCCCAGACTACTTGAATATATTTTCTACGGTCATTCTCTCCCTTCCGCTGATTCAAGAAGGGCAGTTGTCACTGGCGAAAGAATGTGCACAATACTAGTTAACCGCTTACAGGACTAAGCCTGACCAGTAAACGTGCGGTTAGGTAAACTGACCGCGCTTGACATGACCCCACTGGGTTGAATGGGCCGTAAAACCTCAACACAAACAAATACAGAGTCTGGCCTCTGATTCTTGTATCAGCATATGGTAAGTTCCCAATGATCATAGATCTAGATAGATTTTTTTTTTTCACAAAAATGTATCAATATTTTTTCTGCCCCTGCCATTTTCAATTGGGGAGAGAGGAGTGGGGGAGCATATAGTTTCACCACTGTCGGTACACATATCCATACATCCCTGCCGTCCCTTCCCTTGATTGAAAAATTGTTTCCATTCTACACTACAACCTATTTATAACACAGATCATTACAACCTATTTATAACACAGTTCGTTATAATATGGTTTTGGATATAACATGGTTCAAAGATGGATCCCAAAAATGTATAGATTATATTTTCAAAATAATCTATTCATTTTTGTTTGGATATAACAGGGTTGTTCAACTAACACAGTTTATGCTATGGACCCCTACAACGGTGTTATAAAGAGGTTGTGGTGTATATCTTTTTGAAAAGCTTAGTGTATTAGATTCATATTTTATACACAGGTATATAATCATAAAATATAGGTCAGGTTTGATTTAGGGTAAAATCCACCAATTATTTTTTTTTTTTTTTTTTTTTGCAAAATGCTTGTTTCTGAGTGAGGATGGCCCCTGGGTGGGGGCATCTGTGTCATATTGACACATTTCTAGTTCTTACTGCTCCATAAAGACATACATTATGGGTACTAATTAGAAGTGCCTTAATGTAGTTTTCTTATTTCTCCACAAAAACATACACTGTTGGTATTCATTAGAAGTGACTCATCAAGGCATTTCTAATGAGTACCCACAATACATGGAAAATTAAAAAAAAATATATTATCTAGATATCCCTCTTATCTAGAGCTATGCCAGATGATCTTAATCCTTGTCCTGCTGAACCAGGATATACCCTGCCTTTGCAAGCCAACTGATCTGGATCTGCACTGTTTGCCATTATATATGTGAATTTATAGCAATAATCTGGATCAAGTAATCTGACTGGCTGAAAATTGGAAGTGGGCATGGCATCTTAGTTTATTCAGCATGACAAGGCTTAATCTGTTAGGAAGTCATTACCTGTCAGGAAGTCTGACTGGTTTGGGTTGTTTCTTCAGGTACTCTTTGAACCTCAGTTCAAATGCCTGCCCAATAGTTGTGATCACATCTTCTGAGAGACCACCACCACACTCTAACACATGGCACGCTCGACCATTAATGTCATCTTTGGCAACATACGCTACAAAATCTAGGGTCTCCTGCAAAGAATCATAGTGACAAAGCAGTAGCACAAAAAAGATCATAACTTCATACTATACATGTGGTACAGCATTACCGTATTCGAGTCAGCACATGACAAAACCTACAATAAGACTTGTGCGACAAGAGAACTCAGATCAGGCTGCACATCTGTGCAATCTGATCAGCATCTTCACTGATTGCATGTGCCTTCTACAGCCTTCTGGCTATGCAAAGAGAGATAAACAAGAACCCTTGTCTCACTGGGTGGCTGTACAAGCTGATCTGAGTCTTTGCTGGTCACAAAGACCTAATTGTAGGTTTTGTTGTGCCGTGGTTTATTTAATTTAATCTAAGTATTTGGACAGACAAGCCTGATCAAACTTTAGTCTGTGATCAGAGGCTGCAGAATGAAATGTCAAGACATATTTTATTTTCTAAAAAACAATAAAACAAAATCAAAATACTGTCTATCACAGTTATGATTGGCACTTTAAGGATTAACATTCTGGGCCCAGTTGTTCAAAACTAACGATGTCGTTAGCTAACGATTCGTTAAAATTTACATCAAGTGATATGCAAATATGCTGAAATTTTTTGCTGAAAAAATGTGAGTAGCTTTTGCAATGCAAAAGCTATTCACATTTTTTCAGCAAAAAGTATTAGAATATTGTACATTAAATCCGCTAAAACAGTTAACGAAATGACCCTTAACGAGCTCGTTAAGCTAACGACGCTTTGAACAACTGGGCCCTGACATACCATACTTGACCTAATTACTCCACATACACTAATAAGCAGACATAACAATTTTATAATCTTCAAATTACAGCTCATGTACTTTTATCTGCTTCTTTATAAAAGCATATGTTGTTGGTACTCATCTGAACTGCCTCTATAAGTCGAGGCAATTCAAATGAGTACCAACAACATATGCTTTTATAAAGAAAATCAGAAAAAAATATCCCATAAGTATGATTAAATAATCATCTCATGAAGTCATCCTCCTATCTTTATAGTCCTTATTAGGTGGATATTTTACTACAAGTTTTTCCAGTAGTTTTGAAAATCCTAAGGGCGGTAATTGGTTTGAATATGGTACTATCAGTCTGAAGATCTCTGCAATGTGGCCAGTTGTTGACCAACATAACACTACATCTATCCTGAATATCTGGGCCCAGTTGTTCAAAAGTAACGATGTCGTTAGTTAACGTATCGTTAAAACTTTGATCATTAAATATGGCATATATGCTAATATTTTTGCTGAAAAAATGTGAGTAGCTTTTGCATCTACTCACATTTTTTCAGCAAAAAAATACCTGTGAACAAGATATTGTACTCACTAGAACAGCTAACATTTTGACCACTAACAATCTTGTTAAGATAACGATGTTTTGAATAGCTGGGCCCTGGACATCTTAACTCCTTACCGTACTACTCTTACAATTCGGAAAACCCTATCGGATCCTCTCCTGTATAAAGCAAGTTTGTTGAAAGGAAAACAATACAAACTAAACTGCTCCATATTACCATGACATCACCTTAATAACCCTATGGATATGTTCAGGATCTACACTGTTTGCCATACACACAGCACTATTTTAGACACATCAACAGGTAGTAAAACAGACTTTTTCTCAAATTTTAGGGCAAGTATGGTAAGGAGTTAAGGTGTCCCAATACTTAAAGTAAATACGATAAGGTCAAATGATGGTTTACTTGCTTGAGTACAAATGGATTCAGGAGAAGGTGTTCCGAGTGCTGGAAATCTTGGCTTTCATTGGATGTTGAATCGTTTTTTTAAATGCTATCATAGCTCCAGATATCCTTAGAGGCTGAGGGTTTTGAAAAATGCAGCCAAAATGAGGGTAGGGTTGGATATTTACCTCTGGAATCCAACATAACCAACTGATCAAACACAGCTTACTTGAAAACGTAAGTAGATATGTTATTCTTTACAATCAAGCACTGCCAAAATTTTACACTCATGAAAGGTCATGGCGCATGACCATTTTTTTCTTACTTTGGAAGCCTTTCGTGCCCTTCCTTTACAAGCAAGAGAGCTTGTGTTCATACTATAATTACCCTGCATACCACCGTATTAAATGGTACTGGTACTGGAAGATTGCATGTATTAATTTCGCTATGAGGGTTGTTCATAAAGTGTTGGACAACAATTATGCATAAATAACCCACGAAAATGTGTTAAACCACCTTTTAAAGCTATATTTTCTGTATGTTTTGGTACTTTGATTATAATAGGGGAAAATCTTGGACCTAGGAACAAATAGTTCTTTTTTTACATATCCTTAGAACAGCCAAGGGTTTTGAAAAATGAAGCCAAAATGAGGGTAGGGTTGGATATTTACCTCTGGAATCTAACATAAACAACTGATCAGACACAGTTTACTTGAAAACAAAGTTGATGTTATTTTTCACAATCAAGCACTGCTAAAGTTTCCCACTCACAAACAGTCATGGTGCAGGGGTCATGGTGGGAAAATGTATGCACATGGAAATTTTTTTTTTTTTTTTTTTTTTTTTTTTTGCAATTTGATCCCGTATTTTTCCTCCTTTCTCTTTCCCTCCTTTTTCTTTTGCTTTTCTTGCGCATTTTGTATGCTGGGCCATTTGAGCCACACTTGATTGGCATTGACAGGGCTGCATTACGAAGGTACAAGAGTAAACCGAACAGTTCTGGTCCTAAAATTTGACCATTTTTTCTTAATTTGGAAGCCATTCGCCCCCTTCCTTTACATGCTAGAGAGCTTGTGTTCATACTGTTATTACCCCGCAAACTACCACATTAAATTATACTGGAACTGGAAGATTGCTTGTATTAATCTTGCTATGAGGGTTGTTCAAAAAAGTGTTGGACAACAATTACACATAAATACGCTACCGCTGTCGAAAGGATAAGGCACTTTTTCAAACAAAAGAGTTGATATTATTCAGAGGACTTGATAAGGAGGAATATTTGATAATAATCCTGGAATAATTTTCTCCAATGCTCTATAAAGTCCTTTTTGTCCACTTGTGAAGGTAAATCAGTCAATTCACTCTGGGAGGATTTTAAGAGGGCTTTGCTAAGTGGTATTGATCAGTATGTTCCCCAAAGATCCGTCAGTACAAAGTTTTCACTGCCCTGGATCACAAAAGATATAAAGAGGTCCATGCGCAAACGGGACAGCTTGTATGATAAATACAAAAAATACAGACGCCCAGCAGACAGACATGCTCACCTTGAATTAAAACACTCTGTCAACAAGAAATTGAAAGAGGCCCACAATATATACATAGAAGAAATATTGGGAATCACAAACTCTGTTGACCCAAATGATTCCAATGCAAATTCACAAACTGACACCGACCCACACAAGAACACCTTTGCCACTAAAAAATTGTACTCTCTTGAAAAACTCCAAGTTGACTCAAAAGACTCAGCACCCCTGACACAGAATGGTCAACTATATACAAACACCACAGATAAAGCCAGCATCCTCAATCAACAGTTTAAATTAGTCTTCACACCCAAAACACCACTTATGCTTAGTAAACTCTCACGCATGGCAGTACAGGACTTAGTGGACGATGGCAAACTGCATCCATCCCAAATACCCAGTGAAACCCTAAGTACTGTTCCCCAAATGTCAAACATCACAATCTCCCTGAATGGCATATTGAAACTATTAAAGGACCTCAACCCCCACAAGGCTGCAGGACCTGACCAGCTCAAACCTCTTGTGCTCCAAAGACTCAGTGACATAATTGCACCGATCTGCAGGTCATATTCCAACAATCTCTTGACACTGGTAGGGTCCCCAAAGAATGTAACACTGCTTATGTCTGCCCTCTTTTCAAAAAAGGAGATACTAGCCTTGCATCTAATTACAGGCCAATATCACTGATTAGCATCTTATGTAATCTGCTAGAGCACGTTGTCACCAAAAACGTGGTTTCTCACATGGACCAGTACAACCTGTTGTACGACTTACAGCATGGTTTTCGAAGCAAACGTTCATGTGAGATCCAACTTCTGACACTGATAGAAGATCTCATGAGGAAGCACCTAGCAGGTAGCCAAACTGACCTTGTCTTGCTTGATTTCTCAAAAGGATTTGACAAGGTCAGTCACCAGAAACTCCTGCTAAAGTTGCACAACTATGGAATCAGAGGTCCCAGCTTGAAATGGATACAGGCATTCCTCTCTGGCAGAACACAAACAGTCGTCCTTGAAAATGAAAATCTGACACAGTGCCTGTGACATCTGGGGTCCCTTAGAGTTCCGTCCTGGGCCCAATACTTTTCTTAATATACATTAATGACTTGCCTGACAGAACTAGATCTAAGGTATGGTT
Source organism: Anodontia alba (assembly GCA_964016985.1). Classification (NCBI taxonomy): domain Eukaryota; kingdom Metazoa; phylum Mollusca; class Bivalvia; order Lucinida; family Lucinidae; genus Anodontia; species Anodontia alba. The sequence continues at coordinate 2,883,929 of OZ024829.1, forward strand.
GTTCGCTGATGATAGGGCTATCTACTTGGCAGTTTCCAGCTTACAAGATGCTCAAATATTGCAGCAGGATCTTGATCACCTTCACGAGTGGGAGTTACAATGGGACATGGAGTTCAATCCAAGTAAGTGTGTTGTCATACATGTGAGACGAGCCAGACCTCCAATCCCTAGTGAATACCTGCTGCATGGTCAGATTCTCGATTCTGTTGGAAGCTCCAAGTATTTGGGCATAGAGATCAGTGGCAACCTATCGTTTAACACTCATATCCAGACAGTATGTACATTAGCAAGCCGGTCTTTGGGGTTCATTAAGCGCAACATTTGGACTAAGTCCCCAGCCACCCGTGAAAGGCATACAAGGCACTGATGCACCCCTTGGTAGAACACTCCTCCTCAGTTTGGAGCCCCTACACTCAAAGCAATATCCATAAAATAGAAATGGTCCAACGTAGGGTGGCTAGGTGGACACTTGAAAACTACTCAAGACAAGCGAGTGTTACTGAAATGTTAAACCACCTCGGCTGGCGTTCTCTCGAACAGAGAAGAAACGATTCCTGGCTCTGTCATTTCTACAAAATCATTTATGGCTTAGTAGCCATTGACTTGCCACCGTATGTCGAGCATCCGACTCGGATTTCACAAAAGATTTCACAACCTTTTGTTTATCATCAGATCCACACAAGAGTTGATTACTATAAGTACTCATTCTACCCCCTCGCAATCATGCAGTGGAATCGGCTACCATCCCGAATTGCACTGCTGCCCACTTTCGAGTCTTTTAAAAGGGCAGTGTGCACTGTCAGCCATCCAATGCCATAAATGCCAGTGCTCCGTTTTTATCTTCTTTTAGTTTTCACTGTCAGCTTGTTTCCTGACTTAATATTTTAACCCTATCATCTTTTTATTCCACCCTCACTAACAATTTCTCTATGGGAACTTTTTATTTTTATAACTCTTCTACTAACATTGCAAAGACGCGCACCTGTACGTAATCCCTGCGAAGGGGTGATGCAGTACAGGTATAGATAAAAACATATGTTGTGGGTACTCGTAAGAAAAATTATCACGGAAATTCACCAAATACTCCTCCTTAACAAGTCCTCTGATATTTTTTTATTCCTCCTTAACAAGTCCTCTGATATTTGTTTTATTTCTCTATGAAAACATATGTTCTGGGTACTCATAAGTGCCTCTGCTTCTAATGAGGACCCACAAAATATGTTTTCATGGCAAAATAAAAACAAATGTTTATCAGAATACGCCTCTTATCTATAAATATGGTTATTAAATATAATGTTGCATCAATAAATCAATCTTGTGAGTGGAAGATTATACCTGGTAAGGATCACTTAGTGAAAACCTGAAAATTCTATTCCCAATGGTTTAAAGAACTTACAGCATCCCCTCCAGAAGCAAATGAGATCCCAGGCATTACATGATTGGCTATCACCTGGAAAAGGTAACAAAGAAACATACACCACAATCTCTTTATAACACTATTGTTGGGGTCCATAGCATAAACCGTGTTAGTTAAACAACCATGTTATATTCAAACAAGAGGGCCATCATGGCCCTATATCACTCACCTGAGTATCATAGCACTCAAGGAGAACGACTTAATCAGAGGAACATTACTGTGAAATTATTTTGAAATCAGGCCATAGGCCTAGGAGGAGATGTTATTTAAAGGTTTTTCTATTTTTAGCTCTGGTGGCCATTTTGTTCAGCAGAGCAGAACCATTTTAGCAATTTTGGTAAAGGGGTATTAGAGGAACATTTCTGTGAAATAATTTTGAAATGGGGCCCTTGGCCTAAGAGGAGATGTTGTTTAAAGATTTTCTTTTTCTTTTTTTTTGCTCTGGATGAATTTTGTTTAGTGGAACTGCATCATTTTAGCAATTTTGGAAGACGATCACTCAAGAAACATTCCTGTAAAATTATTTCAAAATCCACTGACTGGTTTAGGAGATGTCTTTTAACTAAATTGTTGACAGACGCATGACAGTCTATGCCCTTTTTCTATTTTTAGCTCTGGTGGCCATTTTGTTAAGCCAAAGGGAACCATTTTAGCAATTTTGGTCAAGGGACATAAGAGGAACATTTCTGTGAAATTATTTTGAAATCCGGTCATAAGCCAAAGAGGAGATGTTGTTTAAAGGTTTTTTTCTATTTTTAGCTCTGGCGGCCATTTTTTTCAGCAGAGCAGAACCATTTTAGCAATTCTGGTAAAAGGGCATTAGAGGAACATTTCTGTGAAATTATTTTTAAATCGGACCATTAGCCCGGTTTAGCTTTGGCGGCCATTTTGTTCAGATGAGCGGAACCATTTTAGCAATTTTGGTAGAGGGTCACTCAAGGAACATTCCTGTAAAATTATTTCAAAATCTATAAACCAGTTTAGGAGGAGATGTCTCTTAAGTAGATTGTTGATAGACGCATGACATTCTAAGCCCTTTTTTCTTTTCTTTAGCCCTGGTGGCCATTTTTTCAGCCAAACGGAACCATTTTAGCAATTTTGGTATAGGGTCATAAGAGGAACATTTCTGTGAAATTACTTTGAAATCCCGTCATAGGCCTAAAAGGAGATGCCGTTTAAAGGTTTTTCTATTTTTAGCTATTACAGCCATTTTGTTTAGCAGAGTGGAACCAGTTTAGCAATTTTGGTAAAGAGACATTAGAGGAACTTTTCTGTGAAATTATTTTGAACTCAGGCCACTGGCATGGGAGATGTCCTTTAAAGGTTTTTCTATTTTTAGCTCTGGAGGCCATTTTGTTTAGCAGAGCAGAACCATTTTAGCAATTTTGGTAGAGGATCACTCAAGGAACATTACTGTAAAATTATTTTAAAATCCATTGACCAGTTTAGGAGAAGATGTTTTTTAAGTAAATTGTTGACAGATGCATGACAGGCTACGCCCTTTTTCTATTTTTAGCTCTGGCAGCCATTTTGTTCAGCGGAGCCAAACCATTTTAGCAATTTTGGTAAATGGGTATTAGAGAAACATTTCAGTAAAATTATTTTGAAATTGGGCCCTTGGCCTAGAAGAAGATGTCCTTTAAATCCATTAACCATTAAATCTATTAACCAGTTTAGGAGAAGATGTCTCTTAAGTAAATTGTTGACAGACGCATGACAGTCTACTCCCTTTTTCTACTTTTAGCTCTGGTGGCCGTTTTGTTTAGCGGAGCAGAACCATTCTAGCAATTTCGGTAAAGGGGCATGAGAGGAACATTTCTGTGAAATTATTTTGAAATCGGCCATTGGCCTGGGAGGAGAATGTCGTTTAAAGATTTTTTCTATTTTTTGCTCTGGTGGCCATTTTGTTTAGCAGATCAGAACCATTTAGGCAATTTGGTAGAGGGTCACCCAAGGAACATTCCTGTAAAATTACCGCTGTAGGAGGAGATGTCTTTTTAAGTAAATTGTTGACAGACGGACGACGAACGACGCACTAGGGATGAAGACTGGTCACAAAAGCTCACCTTGAGGCTTTGGCTAATGTGAGCTAACAAAAATGTATATATTGTATTGCAAAAATGACTATTTATGGTCATTTTTCAATATAATGTATACATTTTTTGGGATCCATCTTTGAACCGTATTATATCCAAAACCATGTTATAAAGAGGTTGTAGTGTATTAAGCCTTATTTTACAACTGATTAGCAGACAACAACATTATAAAATCTTTATAGGGAAGTACCAGCATTAATGTACCGTGCTAATTGTCAAATCCTGTGACATACATATGTTTAGTGCAAGTATTGTATATGTCTACTGCAAGGTCAAATAAATACAGTTTAAACCAATGTACAGTGAAAGGCATTCTTTTCATCTTAAGTATAACACATAAAATAAGTTTATAATATCATATGGACATTATTACAATCAAATATATCAAATTGCAGAGGTAAGCCTTCATTGTCTGCATATCTGATACAGACACTTGTATGAATGATACTGCTAAACAGAACTAAAATCACCTCTCCTGACTCCATAATCATCAGATCAATGCTGTCAACTGTTATTGTCAAGTTTACATTAGAACCAGCAAACTGCATACAAGGTGTGTCTCCTAACATTCGCCCTATCTTCTTATCAACCTAAAAAAGAAATAAAGTGAATCCGGTGAAAATGGTTGTCATATATCTCAACAATAATATATACAGGCAGTCAGATCAAGGTCTTACACTTTAGGAAATATTTCCATTGCGCAAGATAATGCATTTTATGATCAGATAAAAAAGGATTGGGTTTCATATTTCCCCTTGAAAATATTTATTGTGGATAATCATTAAAAAGGCCTTCAATGACATTGAATAAGACGTTTTTGTGGAGTAAAAAGGATATTTATATCCAAAATACCTTTGATCTACAGCCTGCCATTTCATTAAATTTAAAAGTAGGAGGCTAAAACACTAGAAAAATTACCAAACTCTGTTTAAAAAGGCTTCAGGAAATGGATATAGTTTCACAAAGGCGACTTTCAGAATGGTTTTACCTTCCTTCTGAAATGGCTTGCTTCCTTTAGCACAGACTCCTTGCCAGAAAGGCTTTGTTGTGCAGGAAAACAAACAGATAGATTCAAAAGTTGTCTCCCTTGTAAAAAATGGCAAATAATCTATTAAGTGTATCCAGTCCTCATAGAAATAGGTCATGATGAAAGAGCAGAAGGCAATTTAGCTTCCTGCCTCCCACTAATGAAAAGACTGTCAATTAGGGACTTCTTAGTAAAAACTCATATCAGGAAAGCCCAGAAAATAAAAGTTCAACAGGAAAAAGAGCAAAGGCCTTCATTAGATTGTACTGAGGTGCAGGATGGCTGGGACCCTCATTTTTTAATATATTTACCTTAGTATTTAGATGTTTTAACTCCACATATTTGTATTTTAACCCTTGTCCTGCTCAATAAATTAAGATGCTATGCCATTTCTACTTTTCAGCCAATTAGATTACTTGATCCAGATTGATGATATAAATTCACATACTTAATGGCAAAAAGTGCAGATTCAGATCAGTTGGCTTCTTCAGAAGCCAACTGATCTGGATCTACACTGTTTGCTAAGACAGGGCATGTTGTGTTCAGCAAGAGAAGGGTTAAATATTCAAATTAGTCCATTTGACTAGCTCACAAGATGTCTAAAATGTGGTGGAACAGTATAGACCATGCAAACTACTCCTTTAGTAGCATTCTGATCTATATCTACAATGTTTGCACATGCCTATCTATCTGAATATTTAGAGTAAATACTGTAGGTGCAAGCTAAGGTTCCTCTTTGTTTGACCTGATTGAAATATGAAACATATCAAAACAAACTACCTACAGAATGTCATGATCAATATGAAATGTGAGAATGTCTAGACGAGATGCTCCGGAGCACTAGTCTCTATTGTTTGATGTTGAATTGATTTACCATTACAACTCTAAATAACAGTACTATGCATCTCCTAAAGGCTGAAGAAGTGCAGGACTCAGATGAGTTGTTAAAGAGGAGTATCTTGTGATAATTCTGGATTTTTTATTACTTTATTCTCCACAAAATGGTCAGTTTACCTAACCACATGTTTACTGGGAAGGCTTAGTCCTCTAAGCGGTTAACCAGTATTGTGCACATTCTTTCGCCAGAAACTGACAACTGCCCTTCTTGAATCAGCGGAAGGGAGAGAATGACCGTAGAAAATATTTCATGATCAATCTCCACGAAAGAATGTTGCCGACCTAGGCGGGGGTTGAACCCGCGACCTCCTGGTCTCCAGTCGGATGGCGCATCCAAATGAGCCACCGATGCTGGTGGGCACAGTGCCCAGTTTGGTCTAAAGACAAGCATTGTTGCCTGAAGATTCCTCAAGATCACTACATGTCTGCATTCTGCAAAGGCTCTAGTGAGATTGCGCTTATGTACAGACTCGCCTGAGCCTTTGTTGGTCTCTTATGTAATTAGTACCCTTTTCCCATGTGTTGGCTTTGTTTGTTTGTGCTGAGGTTTTACGGCCCAGTCAACCCAATGGGGTCATGTCAAGCGTGGTCAGTTTACCTAACCACACGTTTACTGGGCAGGCTTAGTCCTCTAAGTGGTTAACCAGTATTGTGCACATTCTTTCGCCAGAAACTGACAACTACCCATCTTGAGTCAGCGGAAGGGAGAGAATGACTGTAGAAAATATTTCATAATCAATCTCCATGAAAGAATGTTGCCGACCTTGGCGGGGGTTGAACCCGTGACCTCCTGGTCTCCAGTCGGACGGCGCATCCAACTGAGCCACCAAGGCCGGCATGTGTTGGCTTTACTGTCTTCTTTTTAATAGCACTTTTCAAGTCTAAAAGTGCCAAGTAAAATTTGTAGCAGAAAAGATTCTATGGACGTCCTGAGTATTTAGGATTATCAGGTGATCTGTTACAAAAGCACTAGTGGTAGGCAAGTCAGAGCAACATGTATGATTTTTAGGATTTGTATGGTAAAGTATCGAGATATTTTAATATTTTGCATATTTAGGGTAATTTGGTATGATAAGTAGACTCATGCATTCATGTTAAATTGATATATACAGTTGACTCTCGTTATCTTGACCTTGCTTATCTCGAATAACCGCTTATCTTGAAGTGAAAATCTGGTCCCTGCCTTAACATGAAAATCTAACAACAGGTAAAAAAATATTGTGGAAAAGAGGAGAAATTGCTCCTAAGGAGCAATTTCTCCTCTTTTCCACAATATTTTCAATATATGTCTAACTTCAAGAGTCCAATTACATATATATTTGTTAAATGTGGTTGTTCGATTTTTTTTTTTTTCCTCAATTCTGCAAATCTGATATGTCGAGGTACGGATATCTCGAAGTATTTCAAAGAGTCCTTTGGAATTCGAGATAACGAGAGTCGACTGTATATTAAATCCAACTCAGTATTTTAAATGTTTGCTTACCAAAGCTTGAAAAGATAGAATTAATGAACAAATACATGAAATGAATAGTCATTTATATGATCAGCTAAGGCTCTGATTAAACTGTATAATTTTATCCTCAGTGTACTGTTTAGAGGTTAATTATTAGATTTCACAGAAGAAATACAGTTACAGTACAGCTCAGGTGGTTTTTTAAAAATCCCCCCCGAGCCGGTGGGGAGTGGATTCGGGTGGAAAGGATTAAATTTTAGTATCCCACTGTGGTTTCACCCGGGCCGGTGGATCCGCTGCGTTCCCGTGGTAAAAATCGCCTGATAAAATTACTTTCGAACAGGTAAAATTCGATGCGATTATGACAGGCAATTGAAACAGCCGCGGGGGCCACGCGGTGTTTCCGCGATGAAGTGAGAAAGCTGTTTCCGCGATGAAGTGAGAAAGCCGTTTCCAAAGGGGCCTGGCTAAAGCCAGTCGTACTTTTTCGGCATGCACAGTTGAATAGGACCAAACTGCCGACCTGATCAAATCAGCCTTTTCAACTCATTGTGTGACAGCAATTAACGAATTTTGATTGTAAGCATTCCCATTCACCATGAGCGTACAGAATTGTTGGTATCTGCGTACACAAAACGTACCGCAAATTCGGTGCATAAATTGCAATATTCGTATGTCCTGCTTGAGTCAGTTTTCGCTCATCAGCATCCTTTTGAATATTAATAAAGCATCGAAACACTGCGACAATAACGAATGCGTATGGCCAATGCATAGAAAAGGATAAGTTTTCCAAATTGCCACTTTCCGATCCCCTAAAATTAGGTTTATTCCCTTGTTCTCTTGAAATATTAACCAATGCTGCCCTGTTCCTTGAAATATATTTGGGTGTTCCCTTGGTCCATAGAAAACCCCAGTACCCCCATTCACTGTTCGAGCAGGTACCATAGGCCGCAACAAAGCTCCATATGAAAAAGTACCGGATTCTGTGGCTTAGTTTGGTCCGGCCAACAAGTGGGCACGGCATGGTCATTTTTACTTAGTGTGCCGTAAAAAAACAAAACAAACACTCAAAAATCTCAAAAAGAATCAAACTTCTGCCTCGAATCCATGAATTACGTATTTATGTTTGGTATTCCTGTAACTGCCTTTTCCCATGCAACAACCGCACGCGCTCAATTTAAATGATGTAATGTGGTAAAAGACTGGGGAAATTCTCACTCGCGTGCAGCAACCGCACGTGTCAATATAAATTTACTTAAAGGGGTGCTTCTGCTATCAAAGAGACACTGAATCAATGAGACAGCCCAAGCAAAAATGGTGTCTGTCATACAAAAAACACACGTAACGAACAAGGGGCCACAGAAGTTAATGACAGTTCAAATGAGTGAGTGAGTTTTTTAACGTCCCACTAATAGCTAGTTCATACGGAGGTGTGGACCTTGGTTTAAAGTCCCAAATGAAAGAAGCCTGGGATCGATTAGACAGCCCGGCTATCGATGGTAAAAACGATCAGTGAATGCTCTTATCAGAATGTGCAGGCGCGTACTGACCCGAGTCTTCGCTCGTCGCACAAGACGTTTTGTTACACCCAGTAATCATAGGGGGTACTTACGATTAGCGAAGGCTCTGATCAGACTACTGAGATCTGTTGATGTACAGTCTCAGAGTGTGCAGGCTGATCCGTCTCTTCGTACAAGTTTTATTGTAGGTTTTGCCATGCACAGACTCTTGCGCCTGTTGTTTGTGCAAACCTTAACGCTAAGCACCCTGTACAATTTTCAGCAGATGACATTTTGAAATATTTTTCTCATTCTTCCAAGAGAACATTATTTGCACTTCATGCAAATTGTCTCCACTGCATGAAACGTCAAATCCTGTTTTCTTGGTAATGAAAAGAAAAAAAAGAAAGAGAACGAATTCAATCTGTCGTCTGCTGAATTAGCCCAGAAGACGCTTTCCCGCCGATGCGTTTGGTTTATACAATGCGTCTCTTTTACTCGTTAAATAAATTACGGTCTTGGTTTTGCATATCGCATATATTGAAGCCACAAAAACAGAACACTTTACATGGAAACGAAAGTTCTGAAGATTACTGTATAAGCCAATAAATATAATGTTATTAATGTATTATACTCTAAGAGAATAATGTTTCATAGTATTCATTTGTACCCTGATAAATGCTGGGTAAGGTACTCACACTGCAGGTTTTTACTGATTTAAGGGAGCTAACTGTAACTGACTTAAAAGGGAGTTAACTGCAATTGCTTTACGCATCTGATCTGTGCGAAATGGAATGTTTGTTTGTTTGTGTTGAGGTTTTACGGCCCAGTCAACCCAATGGGGTCTTGTCGAGTGCGGTCAGTTTACCTAACCACACGTTTACTGGGCAAGCTTAATCCTCTAAGCGGTTAACAAGTATTGCGCACATTCTTTCGCCAGAAACTGATAATTGCCCTTCTTGAATCAGCGGAAGGGAGAGAATGACCGTAGACAATATTTCATGATCAATCTCCACGAAAGAATGTTGCCCACCTCGGCGGGGGTTGAACCCGTGACGTCCTGGTCTCCAGTCGGACGGCGCATCTTACTGCGAAATGGAATGGGGAAGAGCATTTTTTATGAATCGCGCCAATACAGAGGGGGGCATGCTTATACAATAAGTGGTGAACTAGTACACTGAACTCCCTTCCGCCAGAAACTTGTAACTGCCAATCTTGAAGCAGTGGAAGGAGAGAATGACCGTAGCAAATACATGTGTTTCATGATAAATCGCTCAATCTGTGAGTATCGAATGCACGATCCTGACCATCGGAGATTAATGCGTCCGCCTACGTGGCATTTCTCGTATTTTTTTTTTCCGGGACGATGCTCGTTGGTCTCCAAATAAAAGCCTCTAAGATAGCAGAAGCGCCCCTTTAAGTACCCGGGTACAAGGTAAGAAATAAACAAACAGAAATACGTTATTTTTTATTTCTTGTTTTATTCATTAATCCTTTTTTTTTTTTTTTTTTCTTTTTAATCTCTAGGTAAAAATATTTCTGTATTTATTCAGCGGCAAATCAGCCGAATGATGCGTAAGCAAAATAAAGATTCTGATTTCCTCCCCATGCAAACTCGGAAAAATTCGGAGCTGTCAATCATTCTGACGTCACTAATCTTTCATTGCGAGCTCGCCAGGATGAACTTTTGCCCACCGCGGAGTTCAACAGGTAAGTGGGTGGTTTTGCGGAGGGAACTCGGCGGAAACGCGGTGGACGAAAAATCCATCGCGGTGGGAATTGGAGTGGGGTATCAGGAAGATCCGCGGTGGGCTAAAAAATCAACCCCACCGGTTCGGGGGGGATTTTGAAAAACCACCTGAGCTGTACTGTACATTCATGACTGCCAGATACTTACCTTTTTCCTCTTTGAGGCTGTCTTTAAACCTGCTGCCTCACTCACTCTGCTGATAGCCTCTCTATATAATATAGAAAAATCCAAGTTATTATTTAACCCATTTATGCCAAGTAGACTCTTCTACATTATCTCTTTGGACGGGTTCATTTTTAGTATAAGGAGCATCTGGATGGATTTTATTGTTACCATGTTTTAAAGCAATTCCTGTCCTGGATGCAAACAGTGTAGACCCTGATCAGATGCCGCATTCTGGGGGATCTGATCTGGGCCTACACTGTTTGTCAATGTCCCTTTTATGGGATGCTAGGCATAAAAGGATTAAAATGTTAAAAACAAAATCAGCAATGAAGAAATGAATGACACGTTCCTTATTTTTCTCAAAGTAATCTCCCAAGGGGACAAACTGCATGAAATGTCAACAGATTCTGACAATATGGCACCACAGAAGGCAAAGAAGACACTAAAGAAACAAAAAAATGCAAATTCAGTTTTACAGAGTTATTGCAAAATGCAACAGTGAAGGCCTTGATCAGACTGACTGGATGAACAGATTAAACTTGGTATGTGCTGTCCGTGAATGCCTGAAGCATAAATTCTTTGGGTGCAACCGAGTTAATGATTGTTTTCAAGGTGATTTTTAACCTCTTATTACCAGGGCCCAGTTGTTCAAAGCATCGTTAGCTTAACGAGCTTGTTAGTGATCAAAATATTCACAGTTCTAGTTAGTACAATATCTTATTCACGGGTTTTTTTTTTTTTTTTTTTTTTTTTAAATGTGAGTAGCTTTTGCAAATGCAAAAGCAAAAGCTACTCACATTTTTTTCAGCAAAAATACTAGCATATTTAATGATCAAAGTTTTAACGATTGGTTAACTTACGACATGGTTGATTTTAAGCAACTGGGCCCAGGTAAAGATATTAATTTCTTGCCTGCTGAACATTCTTTCAAGTTCTTTATTTCTTCAGGTTTACATAAGTAAAGAACATGAGTTTGAAAACAACAAAAATACACCATTAATATACATGGCAGCATAGCAATATATGACAATAAACTATATATATATAATTTGGAAATACACACTCCATAAACCCTACTTCAAATCAAAGACTTTATAAAATAATCAACCAACTACTCCAGACTTGTTAATTTATTTCTAGGTTCTTGTTAGAAGCACTTAATTAATCATGAGGTGCATAGTTAATTCTTTTAAATAAATTTTGTAGCAATTTTAGAAAAAGATTTGTGATTTTATTACGGGTAATCACTTTTGCAACTACATTTGATTACAAAGCAAAAACCAGTGCAATTGTAAATTTAATTTAACTGCAGGATTTTGAAATGTCACAATAATATATTTAATTACATTTCAAAGCAACTCACCCCAAATCTGCTTTTAGCCAACATTATCATGTGGCTGGGTGTAAATATATCAACATTCCTACCTGTAAAACTAGTGTTTATTACACTACAACCTCTTTATAACATGGTGTTGGATGTAACACAGTTCAAAGATGGATCCCAAAAATGTATAGATTATATTGAAAAATGACCATAAATGGTCATTTTTCAATATAATCTATACATTATATTGAAAAATAACCATAAATGGTCATTTTTCAATCTAATCTATACATTTTTGTTTGGATATAATACGGTTGTTTAACTAACATGGTTTATGCTATGGACCCCAACAATAGTGTTATAAAGAGGTTGTGGTGTATATGTCATCAAATACTTAAGCTTACCTTGCTAGAGCAGTCCTCGTGTCAAAGTCCAGAGATCGCATAGACTCTTTCACTTCCAAACAACCAATATACTACAAAGAAGATGAAGAGTAACCATTCTCATGCTGAATAAATTAAGATGCCAGGCCCACTTCTAATTTCAGGTCAATCAAATTACTTGATCTGGGTCACTGATAGAAAATCACATATTTAATGACAAACAGTGCAGATCCAGATCAGTTGGCTTCTTCAGAAGCCAACTGATCTGGGTCTACACTGTTTGCTAAGACAGGGTATATCATCTTCAGCAAGAGATGAGTTAAATTTAACAATTTCATACTTTTTTTTTAACTCTTAAAGCTCCAAGCCAAATTTGCAATAGACGACATTCAATTTTTTTTATTATTTTTCAGAGAAAACAAGTCTTGACATTTCATGTGAATCATCTGCCAAGCAGACAATTCACATGAAATGCCTAGACTTGTTTTCGCTGAAAAATAAAAACAAGAGGACCATGATGGTCCTATATCGCTCACCTGACGAAACAGATCTGCATATTTACTGTTGAAGTTTCAGCCAAGTTCACTGCTCTAGGATTTTTGTATAAACTTTATAGCACTAACCACCCCCACCCCCCTCCACCACACCCCCGGCCATGTTTTTTTTACAAATCTTGACAACTTGAACTGAATCTTAAAAGAGGGTCACCAAAGAAACATTTCGCTCTAACGGCCATGTTTTTTGACGACTCATGACAGCTTGAACAAACTTGGTAGAGGGTCACCAAAGGAACATTCCTGCCAAGTTATATTGAAATCTGTTCAGTGGTTTCTGACAAGAAGATTTTAAAGTTTTCTATTTAGATATATAGGGAAAACAAGAAGATTTTTTTTCAAGTTTTCTGTATACATATATAGGGAAAATAAGCCCCACCCCCTTGCAGCCATATTTTTTGATGAATCATGATGGCTTGAACAACCTTGGAAGAGGGTGACCAAAGACACATTCCTTCCAAGTTATATTGAAATCGGTCCATTGGTTTCTGCCAAGAAGATTTTTAAAGTTTTCTATATAGATACATATATAGGGAAAATAAGCCCTGCCCCCTGGCGGCCATGTTTTTTGACAAATCCAAACGGCTTGAACAATCTTGGTAGAGGATCACTAAAAGAACATTTCTGCAAAATTATATGGAAATCGGTCCAGTGGTTTGGGACAAGATGATTTTTACATTTTTCTATATATAGGGAAAATAAGCCCTGCCTCCTGGCGGCCATGTATTTCGACAAATCCAAATGACTCGAACAATATTGGTAGAGGACCACTAAAGGAACATTTCTACAAAATTATATGGAAATCGGTCCAGTGGTTCTGACAAGAAGATTTTTAAAGTTTTCTATATAGATATATAGGGAAAATAAGCCCTGCCCTCTGGTGGCCATGTTTTTTGACAAATCCAAACGGCTTGAACAATCTTGGTAGAGGATCACCAAAGGAACATTTCTGCAAAATTATATGGGAATCGGTCCAGTGGTTTCGGACAAGAAGATTTTTACATTTTTCAATATAGATATATAGGGAAAATAAGCCCCGCCCCATGGCTGCCATGTTTTTTGACTAATCGAAATGGCTCGAACAATCTTGGTAGAGGATCACCAAAGGAATATTTCTGCAAAATTATATGGAAATTGGTCCAGTGGTTTCTGACAAGAAGATTTTTAAAGTTTTCTATTTAGATATATAGGGAAATTAAGCCCCGCCCCCTGGCGGCCATGTTTTTTGACGAATCCAAATGGCCTGAACAATCTTGGTAGAGGATCACCAAAGGAACATTCCTGCAAAATTATATGGAAATCAGTCCTACGGTTTCTGACAAGAAGATTTTTTTAAAGTTTTCTATATAGATATATAGGGAAATTAAGCCCCACCCCCTAGCGGCCATGTTTTTGACGAATCCAAATGGCTTGAACAATCTTGGTAGAGGATCACCAAAGGAACATTTCTGCAAAATTACATTGAAATCGGTCCAGTGGCTTCTGACAAGAAGATTTTTAAAGTTTTCTATATAGATACATAGGGAAAATAAGCCCCGCCCTCTGGCGGCCATGTTTTTTGACGAATCCAAATGGCTTGAACAATCTTGGTAGAGGATCACCAAAGGAACATTTCTGCAAAATTACATTGAAATCGGTCCAGCGGTTTCTGACAAGAAGATTTTTAAAGTTTTTTATATAGATACATAGGGAAAATAAGCCCCGCTCTCTGGCGGCCATGTTTTTTGACAAATCCAAATGGCTTAAACAATCTTGGTAGAGGATCACCAACGGATAATTTCTGCAAAATTACATATAAATCGGTCCAGTGGTTTCTGACAAGAAGATTTTTAAAGTTTTCTATATAGATACATAGGGAAAATAAGCCCCGCCCCCTGGCGGCCATGTTTTTTGACTAATCGAAATGGCTTGAACAATCTTGGTAGAGGATCACCAAAGGAACATTTCTGCAAAATTATATTGAAATCGCTCTGGTGGTTTCTAACAAGAAGATTTTTTAAGTTTTTAGTTAAAAAATCTATTTTTAGCTCCTGTGACCTAGATATGCAATGGACCGGAACCATTTGAACAACTCTGAAAGAGGACTAACCAAGGATCATTCCTGTGAAGTTTGGTCAAAATCCAATCAGTGATTTAGGAGGAGATGTTGTTTAAAGGTTGTGGACGGACGGACATATGGACGACGACGGACGGTGAGTGATCACAAAAGCTCACCTTGAGCTTTCAGCTCAGGTGAGCTAAAAAATAAAAAAATTGTCATCTGCTGTAGTTGTGACTGGCCCTTTAAGGGTTAAATGCTTATCACACTGGATTTACAAACCTGCAACAAATATTTCAACCAAAAGAAATACCTGACATTTATTTCAGGACAGTGTTCACAAACTTCACATTGCTCTACAAAAGAGGATTATCCAGATAAATAATATATTTTTCAGATCATACGCAGAATGTGGCATCTGATCAGAGTCTACACTGTTTGCCAATCATTCAGCAGATTTTCCAACACACCAGTATGTAGTAAAATGGACTTTCTCAAATTTTAGGACAACTTTGGTAAGGCATTATGGTGTCCTAATATTTAGGATATTGTTTTCTACCTAATTATCGCACTGTGCGCTTAGGTTTTTTTTTCAAAATTACTGGAAAAACTTGCAGTAAAATATACACCTAATAAAGGCACACTTTAAAGAAAGCTTCATGAGGAGCGAATTTAATGATGCTTATGTGATATTATTTTCTGATTTTGTTTATAAAAACATATGTTGTGGGTACTTGTTTGAATTATGTTGTGGGTACTCATTTGAATTGCCTGGACTTGTGTTTTTATAAAGAATTAGATAAAAGTACACTGGCTGTAATCTAAACACTACTTAATTGCTTGACTGTATGCTTATAGGAGCATGTGTGGTAATTACATTGTAGGTCGAATAGGGTATTTACACCATCTTTTTATGGCTTGCCTGTTCTAATAGTTTCACTTAGTTCATGAAAACAAATAAGAGAATCATATTTTTTCTTCAATATTCCACAGTTCCAGATAAAGCACTTTTTTAACCAAACACCAGGGCCCAGTTGTTCAAAGCTAACGACATCATTAGTTAACAATTCTTTAAAGTTTACATCCAGTGATACGCAAATATGCTGAAATTTTTTGCTGAAAAATGTGAGTAGGTTTTGCATTGCAAAAGCTACTCACATTTTTTCAGCAAAAAATATCAGAATACTGTGTATTGAATCCGCAAAAACAGTTAACGAAATGACCCTTAACGAGCTCGTTAAGCTAACGATGCTTTGAACAACTGGGCCCAGCAATATTTTTCTTCTTTCTCTATGAAAATATGTGTAGTGAGTACACTGCAACCTCTTTATAACACTATTGTTGGGGACCATAGCATAAACCGTGTTAGTTAAACAACCGTGTTATATCCAAACAAAAATGTATAGATTTTATATTGAAAAAAAATGACCATAAATGGTCATTTTTCAATATAATCTATACATTTTTGGGATTCATCTTTGAATCGTGTTATATGCATAACCATGTTATAACGAACTGTGTTACAAAGAGGTTGTATGTACTCATTAGAAGTGTCTCACCGAGATATCACCAAAATTATCACAAACTGTATAAACTCTAAGTACTCTGACAGACAGGTCTTAGCAAAACAATGCAGACCAAGATCAGACACCAAAGAATGCAACTTCTGATTCAGAGGGACAGTGTCTGACACTCTTCTAGCAGTTTTAGAAACATAAAAAGATACACTACAACCTCTTCATAACACGGTTCATTATAACACTGTTTTGGATATAACATGTTTCAAAGTTGGATCCCAAAAATGTACAAATTATATTGAAAAATGGCCATAAATGGTCATTTTTCAATATAATCTATACATTTTTGATTGGATATAACAAGGTTGTTTAACTAACATGGTTTATGCTACAGACCCAAACAATAGTGTTATAAAGAGGTTGTGGTGTAGTAGAAGTTGTAGAATGGAGCTGTATAAATTTAAAGACAAGTATGGTAAGGCACAGCTCCAATTTACAGGGGACACATTATATTTTTCTTATTTCTCCATGAAAACATATGCTGTGGGTTCTTATTAGAAATGCCTAATTGAGATGCTTCTAATGAGCACTCAAAACATGTTTTCAGTTGAAAAAAGCACTTATCTGAAGCTATTGTTAACCCATTGTAGACTGAATGAACTCTCCCACACTTTATACTGGAAGATTCTAATTTCTATTTTAGGTATGTCAGGCTATGTGATTTAGATAATCCCAGCGAAAAATGGTTTAACTATTTGCAAACAGTGGAGACCCCGATCAGATGCCGCACTTTGCGGCATCTGATCTGGGTCTGCACTGTTTGCCAAGGCTAAGGTACATTTGGAATTATTCACTTACTCTGACACCATAACATATTCCAGCATTAGTTGCAAGTTGTTCATCAGGGTGTATCCAGCCACGGTCTGGTTTGTTTAGAAAACTGCCAGTTTTAGACCATTCTGTTTTAGACTCTTTTCTTTTCTTCAGTTTATCTACAACACTTGCCATTCTGGAAAAATAAAAGTAATAATGATGAGCCAAGGGACAATTTACTTACACCAAGTTCCATAGTGTTTTTTATTATTATTATTATCATTATTATTATTACATGTATTATTATTATTTCATTTTTTTCTCAACTTTCTCAACTAAAACGATTTTTTTTTTTTATTTTTCCATGAAAATATATGTTGTGGGAACACAGCAGTCAATCATTTCATTAAAGCAATTCAACTGTGTACCCATAACATAACATATGTTTCATGGAGAAATAAGAAAATAAGAAAAATGCCTAATGGAATTATGGAAGGGGTTTTTAAATAATGAAGAAAGTGAGAGTTGTCTCTCTAATGTGTGAAACACCAACTGGTCCTCCTTTTCATCCTTACCAAATATGAAAGCAATTCACTGAAGAATAACTGTAACATAAACATTTGAAAAAAGGTTTACCAAAAGGTTAACCTGGGACGATGCTCACCCGACGCCCGATGCTCACCCCCCACCACCCCCACCCCCTCATACATACATCTTTATTCTAAAGGATGGATTATTATAAAAATCTGTCCAAACATCTGAAATTGTAACAGAGGACTTGTTAAAGAAGAGTATTTGATGACACTTCTGATATAATGTTCCTTATTCTCCATAAAAACATGTTGTGGGTACCCATTAGGAGAATTTTAGGAGCCATGGAGACTGAGCCCCTTCTTAATTTACATCACTGCTAAATTTAGATTTTCTCTGAAATTTTCAGAAGATCAGAAGAACTCTCCAGCCTTTAAAACTGAGAGTGACAATAACTTTGTGTCTGCAGGAAAACACCTGAGCCCTCAGTGTCAGAAACTTCCTTTTCCAAATCCTTATCTGGAGCCCACACTTTCACTTTTATTAATAGACTGCTAAGCTCCTACTGGAGCATTTGAATCCTAACTCTGGCAATTGGTCCAGTTGACATACGACTTGATCAAGTTTAGAGTGTCATTTTTTTACCAAGCCATTGTTACAGCATAGTTATACTCAATGATTTGCTGGGAGACAACAACAATTTCTATACCACATGAAAGTCAGGTGATTTTTCTTTCTTACCATATACATTACTTATGTTGTTCATTCCATCGCAGAATAAAAGCACCACAAGCATACTACCCCGCCACAGCAATTATTTGTTTATGTATTAAAGTTATCGTTGCAAAAATGTCTGGAAAGAAAATGACGGAGGGACAGATAACAATCCTAAACCAGATCTTGATAATATCAATGGACAGATAACAATCCTAAACCAGATCTTGATAATACCAATGCATAGAGCAAGACTGGTTAAAAGGCCTTGTTATTTACTCAAGTTATCATCTGGAAACGAAAATATGGGCGTGTCGCAAGCAGATAACTCCGTAAAATTTTGACGAAATTTGCCCATTAGCAATTCCAAAACAGATCTCCTTAAGGTCAATGCATATAGCAAGTTTGGTTAAAATTCCTTGTTATTTACTCAAGTTATCGTCCAGAAACGAAAATATGAGCATGTCTCGGGCAGATAACTCCGTAAAACTGTGATGAAATTTGCCCATTAGCAAGTCCATAGCAGACCTCCTTAATGTCAATATATATAGCAAGTTTGGTTAAAATCCCTTGTTATTTACTCAAGTTATCGGGCGTGTCTGGGGCAGATAACTCCGTAAATATTTTATGAAACTTGCCCATTAGCAATCCCAAACCAGATCTCCTTAATGTCAAAGCATATAGCAAATTTGGTTAAAGTCCCTTCTTAGTTACTCAAGTTATCGTCCGGAAACGAAAGTATGGGCATTTCTCGGGCAGATAACTCCGTAAAATTTGATGAAATTTGCCCATTAGCAATCCCAAACCAGATCTCCAAAATATCAGTGCACATACTAAGTTTGGTGAAAATCCATTGATGTTTACTCAAGTTATCATCCGGAAATGAAAAACGGACGGATGGACAGACACACGGACGTCCAACATGAAACCATAATACCCTGCCACTATTGTGTGGTGGGGTATAAAAATGCCATTAACAGGTTAAAAAGTGTCATTTTTTCAGTGTTCTGCTGTTGCACATTTTATTTGTGCATCTTTGTAGCTTGAATGATTCTACTAGATTGCATAAATGACATCAGAGTTGTTTGCATCCTTGAAATTGTACTTTTGAACAACAAGATGCTTTTTAAGAGAAAATTTCATCAAATATCAACAAAGTTATGAGTATGTAAACAGTGCTTGCACTAACTGTCAAAATCAGGAAGTCCCTGGACTTCCTACCTCCAATATCTGGAAGTCCCGGTGATCAAATTTTTTCACTCACTTTCAGAAATTCAACCTCAATATTCTTAAACTCTCATTTATGGAGTAAAACCGCCATTCTTATCCTAAATAACACATAAATTCATTCTAAATTTTTGTTATAAATAACTAAATATCTTTAAAAGTTGGGAGTCCCAGACTTCCTGGCATTCATTTTTGGAAATCCCAGGGCAATTTTTGGGAGTCTCTGACTCCCAGACTTCCTTAATGCAAGAACTGTGTAAATAAAGAGTTACCTTTATTAAGTTTTTGAGCTTTTCGGGGTACCTTTAACTATTGCAGAATTGTTGCTTTTTGCACAGATTTTGATAAAAGGATGTTACTCTTACCAAGATACGGTACATTGTACTTATTTCAAGGTTAGTCTGTGTACATTTAAAAATTAACTCTCTAAAATTACACTTATTTTTGTAGAGTCCATAGCCTCTATTTTCAAAGTGGAATTAAACAGAGATAACTGCCATGAAGAGAATGGAATTCTAAGTACCTTGAACATTTTGTTCTGACCTGTAAATTCCTCAAAGGCTTTTGGTTTGAAGCTACTTTCATGAAAGATACAGGGTTATGCATTTTGTCCATAGCCCTTCAGAGTCTGTCGCCCTATATAAAATTGCTCCCCTTCAAGAGCAAAATACTAGGATAGCATGTTCTTTCATAAGAAAAACTTTTCGTATTAATTTATCAATTTCAAGTATTTGCTGAAAATTGTAACTATTAAACAGTATGTACAAACAATTATCAGTTACAAAATTCAATGCAGACACTAAAATTCACAGTTTAACATAAACCTACAAAATAGAAAAAAATATCCATAATCTGATTTTCTGTAACACATAAAAATTAAGCAGTAAAGTTAGCTTAGAAATTTACATCATTAAAAACATCTGAGCACAAACAAAGCAATGAAATGTGCTTTTAGGCACAACTGTGGGGCTACGGACTCTATGGAAAACCCACTTTTTCTTGAAAATTAGTTGTTTTTAATAAAACAGCTGCAGATTATTTAATGTGTAGAAATGAAAGACTTTATAAGTAAAATATATTTTAACTAGCAATACTTAACTTATAGATAATGTGCAATTCTAGTCCTTATTTCAAACCTTCCACAGAAAAAAAACGACAGTTCAAAAAGTCTTAATCCAGAAGGTCCCTTAGGCAGTTACCTGTGTGATGTCACTCTTCCCGCTCTTTTGATCATGTGTCAGTTTCTTTGAAGGATAAAACAATATAACTGAGCTACACGGGGAAGGAAGGATGGATTCTCTTGTCTATAGGTTAAGTATTGCTAGTTAAAATATGCTTTACTTTTAAAAACTTCATTTTAACTGCACAATACATTAACCTATAGATAATGTGCTAGAAATTGCAGAATAGGAAGGAGGAGCTCCCCTAATTCTAACACTATATATATACCTTAACTTCAGGATTAAGACTCAGGAAACTCTCAGGAATCAGATACATTCTATAATATATGCTCTGAAATTAGAAGATTTAGATTTGCTTATAAATATAACATATCTCTAAGGTATTGATACCTTATAAGTTAATGGTTGAATCTGAAGGCTGCCACTTTCTCAAGCATCAGAGGCTGAATTCCTGCCTTCTCCCACCCCCACCCCCGCCCTACCTCCCCCCACCCTCTTCTTTTTTGGGAAACAACAGTTGGTCAAAAAAAAGAATTGATAAGTTACTGAGACATAACCTTCAAGATTTTGCACATTAAAAAGGCAAAATTCAAGACTATTGTTTGATAATGTATTTGAGCAAAATCTTATCAAACAAACGTCCAGAAAAGATCTTTGTGAGGCTTAATTTTTTTTTTTTAATATGGAAATGTCTTCTCGGATGAGTTTCCTATAGATAACCTACATCCTTTGAGATTTTAATATAAATCTTAGAAATGTAATGATTATCTTTAATTAGTAAATAGTCTAGACTATTTAGTTAATATTAGATAATTAAGATCTGGATAACTGGACAGATATGATTCTTTGCCAAATATCCAGTTTATAATTTCTAATAACTATAAGATTTTACAAATTATTCCCTTTTAAAAAGCATTCTCAAGCTAATGGGAATAATAATAATCTGGGTAAATGGACATATCTAATTCTTTGCCTAATACCCAGTTTATAAATCAATGATGGTAAACATATGACTAATAATTTTTTATATGATTTATCTATTGTCAGGATGACTTTGATAACATATCTTAGACATGGTAATAGATAATAGAAAAGGTTGTTTATTTCTCTGCATGAAGATGGACAACCTCAAGAAATTTTACATAGGACTTTTACCAGTGGTGAATTATGAAACGTTTCTTAGCCTTGGCAAAAGTTAGTAACGTCATCATGTAGAGTTTGACAGCCCTGAAATTTTTAAAAAGAGGAAAGGCTGATAACCTAGCACACAGTATGATAGCCTCATCATTTTAAAAACTCTATAAAGGAAGATCTTACAGTATCGATTAAAGATCTAATTAACTTCGAAACAACCAGTAAGAATCGATTCAATTACCAGATTTAATATTAAACATCATGGATCTAATTCTAAGATGATACTGATAAACATTCTTTGTCAAAATCGGATATATCGATAATTTTGACTATGATGGAAAGAGAAGTCAATACCGAATCAACCTTCTTCTTTCTATAACATATCTATGATATTAGCAAAATTTTGACTCCACCATACGGCATCCTGGCAGTTTATAGTGACTTGTACAACAGTTTGTTGATTCAGGAAATCTTACAGACCTAACCAATTCAGACCAAATTGCTTCTATCTGTCTATCTATCTATCTATCTATCTATCTATCTATCTATCTATCTGTCTGTCTGGTGGGGTATGAAAGCCACGACTGAGCCACAGAGCCGAGCCGAAAAAAAGCCAAGCCTAATACAGTGTTTGTGTTGAGGTTGAGGTCAGTACAGTGGGGTCATGTCGAGCATGGTCAGTTTAACTAATCGCACTCTTACTGGACAGGCTTAGTCATCTATGCTGTGAAACGGTATTGTGCACATTCTTTTGCCAGAAACTGACAACTGGCTTTCTTGAATCAGCAGAATCACAATCATCCATCTGCTTACATGTACATACTCATTTTATGTAAGACCTCATTCTATTGGATTAAAAAGGACACACCTCCATTCGGAAGTAAATCAGAAAAGACCGAAAACGAAAGTAGCAGTGCGTACAATTGAACCGATGGAAAATAAACCAGTAATATAGTGGTTCGTCTAATTAACAAAAGGATGCAAATATTTACCCCTTTGACATTTCTAGACAAAAATTCAAAAAAATCACTTTACTATAGAATTTGAAATTGCAGAGGTCAGGCCAATTTTTTGATGATATTTAATTTCAGGCAACATATCTGAGAACAAACATATAAGATAAATTGTTTGTTTCTGTTAAGATACGGTCAATCAGAACAAAACATTTTCATTTTAACCCTAGTCCTGCTGAACCCGGATATACCCTGCCTTTGCAAACAGTGTAGATCCAGATCAGTTGGCTTCTGAAGAAGCAAACTGATCTGGATCTGCACTGTTTGCCATTAAGTATGTAACTGTATAGCAACAATTTGGATCAAGTAATCTGATTGGCTGAAAATTAGAAGTGGGCATGGCATCTTGATGTATTCAGCAGGACAAGGGTTAAATAAAACCCAAGCAAAAATATTTCTGAGTGATGTTGAAAGGACAGTAAATCTCAATCTTAAATCCGACACATTACCACTGCAAAACAGCTCTCCCGCAGATAATGTCAGGATTTTTTACTGGTGAAACAACTAGTGACATTCATCTACCAGGACCTGTGATATGGGAAGTTAGTCCCTAGTCCTTCAGGAGGATAATGTCAAGATTTTTTGCTGGTGACATGCCTAGAGTGAAGTTCATCTACCAGGACCTGTGATTTGGGAAGTTAGTCCTTAGTTCTCACCAGAGAGATAAACCTAGCCACACCATCCTCTGCACCTTCAGCAGTAATAATTACATATGGAAGGGCATTCCAATCTCTGATTGTTTGAGGAAAGAACGAGCCCTTGTAATTTTAAGTCGATTATTGAAGCAGGAGTCTGAAAAGTTGGTGAGTGGATTTTACCACGCTTTATTGTGTGTGTGTGTGTGTGTGTGTGTGGGGGGGGGGGGGGGGGGGGGAGGGGGGTTGGGTGGATATGGTCATCTGTTGGAATGCTGGCAACACTCTTTGGATCTTTGCACTTGTAAAAGAACCTGTAGCGTGAAACCGGGTCCTCTACGAAGTCAAGCACCGCGGTCACCCATCCAGGTACTAACCGCGATCTCCGTTGCTTAACTTCGTAAAAAAGCCAATCACTCTACCAATGTCGCCATAAAAGCCGGCTTCCACAGCGAGGCTGTAGAAGTGATATATATACTGTTCCGTTACATTTCTCCCCCTCTTCTCTTGACTTCGTCCCGAAGTCACACACGCCTCACAAGGCAAATCCGAGGGCGGAGCCTATGCAACACACTAAGGACACTGTCTTCCATCCCACCGCTGCCACCAATGTAGCGTGAAACCGGGTCTTCTACGAAGTCAAGCACCGCGGTCACCCATCCAGGTACTAACCGCGATCCCTGTTGCTTAACTTCGTAAAAAAGCCAATCACTCTACCAGTGTCGCCATAAAAGCCGGCTTCCACAGCAAGGCTGTAGAAGTGATATATATACTGTTCCGTAACATTTCTCCCCCTCTTCTCTTGACTTCGTCCCGAAGTCACACACGCCTCACAAGGCAAATCCGAGGGCGGTGCCTATGCAACACACTAAGGACACAGTCTTCCATCCCACCGCTGCCACCAATGTAGCGTGAAACCGGGTCTTCTACGAAGTCAAGCACCGCGGTCACCCATCCAGGTACTAACCGCGATCCCTGTTGCTTAACTTCGTAAAAAAGCCAATCACTCTACCAGTGTCGCCATAAAAGCCGGCTTCCACAGCGAGGCTGTAGAAGTGATATATATACTGTTTCGTTACATTTCTCCCCCTCTTCTCTTGACTTCGTCCCGAAGTCACACACGCCTCACAAGGCAAATCCGAGGGCGGAGCCTATGCAACACACTAAGGACACTGTCTTCCATCCCACCGCTGCCACCAATGTAGCGCGAAACCGGTCTTCTACAAACCATTCTAATGTCTCTCCTTTTTTTCTTGAGACTCTCATCTTGGGATTATGTTGAATTCAACCAACTGCAGCAATAGTAAAAGTTAAGAATTAAGGAAATACATCAGATCAGTATCAACGGTAAAGCAGAGGGTTCGAATCCCTTTTTCTTTTCTTGCTAATTTACTTAGCAGTTCCCATTCCAGACTATATTCAACCCAAAACTTGGACTTCTAAAAATTGCCACTTAATGACTTCCTGTCAGATTCACACCCACAGAGGCTTCTATAAATACTCATTCTTTCCATAAGCCATAGTTCAGTGGTATGCCCTCCCTGAATCGGTTGTATATTTGCCAACCCTTGATGCGTTCAAGGAACAAGTTGGAAAACTGCACCACTCCTGCCCCTACTGTCCTTTCGACATCACTCAGAAAGCCGTTTTTTGCTTGGCGTTTTATTTTAAATGAAAATATTTTGTTCTGAATGACAAAATCTTATCAGAAACCATTTGTCTTTTCTGTTTCTGTGTTTTGTTCTCAAATATGTACCCTAAAATTAAATTCATGGCCAAACATTGGGCTGACCTATGCAATTTCTATAGTGATTTTTTGGAATTTTTGATTAAGAAAATAGTTTTCAAGTTTCTTTGCAGAATTTGTATTGTTTCACAACAATATTGTGAAAATTTCAGAAAAATTGAACAAGCACAACTTATTGAAAATCTGCCTCCAAGTTACCTACTCTACAGATTTCTGCATAATATGCATTCATTTTTACTAAGGGGAAAAGTGAAAATACTTGATTTTTTTAAAAACCAATGACTAGAATAAAACTTCTTGTGCATAGGTAGTTATGACAAATGGTTTTGCATTAAATCATGACAAAAGTTTGTTAATTTACTTCTTCTGTGTACAGCCCCAGGCTAAAAACGACTTTCCATAAGGCAGTATACAGAGAAAGAAAGAAAGAAAGCACTGTACCCTCAGTTATAAATTCTGTCACTTGGTGCTCACTGTCAACAGTGACAGCTGTCAAGTGAGCTTTGGTGGAAAGATTTCGACAAATGTTAACTATAATGTAATATATAATTCCATAACCTGGAATAACCAACCTGATAGGTATATCGTGACCTCCTTATCTAAACCATTGTCAATATTTGCTAAAATTATCCAGGAAGTTAGTCACCCATTTGTGATTAACAACAATGTACATTTTATAGCACGAATAAATTTCCGTGACATGTTCCAATTATAAGCGCTCTTGTAGTAGTTATTATTATTTTTATTATTATTATTATTGTGTGGCATTATTATGTTTTATTTATTTTTTTTTATTTATTTATTTTGTTTTGTTTTGTTTTTTTTTAGATGCTGCACCATTCCTCGCGAGCCTTATGTGCCGATAAATTACGGCACTGTCACGGTACAAAGGTTAAGACACATTTTGGATTGCATAACACCCTAATGCCTCTAAGAAGATTAAGAAGAAATTCTTGGTGACTTTGGCCACCCTTACAGGTAGGGGCCTGATAAGGGGAAATTAGGTTTTATATCAGCAAAGTTTATGATGAAGACAGAGAAACAGATAAAGTGGGTAATTTGGTGATAATCTGATGATTTTTTTTCTGTTTATTCAATAAAATATACCTGGTTTTTATTCATTAGAATTGCCTCTCCCAGGCAGTTCTAATGAAACCCACAACATATTTGGCATATACTAAAACCTGGAGTGGAGTCAGGCTTTGGTGTGGAGTGTCTTTTTGGAGCGACTTTTTGGAGTAGGATTTTAGAGTGAGCTTGGTTGAACCCGGCTCAAGGGTAAGACCTGCATAAGGTCAGGACCTCCAAAATGTACACCAACAAACACACTAACAACAGCTGACCAGTCATGTTAACTGCTGATAAAGAAGTCCCATGAGACAGGGTGTCAAGAAATCTGTGTTACTGCCATATATTGCACTAAAAGTTGATCAGGAATGATGTGATCATGTTCTAACTTTTTATAGCCTATCAGTGGTATTTCGCATAGATTGGTAATATGACAAAAATGTTAAAATAATAAAAAAAAATCCTGTTCAGATGAACACTGTACAAAAATTCCAGCCCATGGGAATTTATCACCGGGCCCCTCCACAGCACAACCACAACTCTGCCGAGTAGACTCTGCTATCTCAACTATTTGGGTAGGTCCTTTTCCAACAGAAGGGGTGTCTGGTTAATTTTTATTATAACTATGTTTTTCTTTTCTTATTTAAGAAATTCCTATATTTAATGCAAACCGTGTAGACTCTGATCCGATGCCACACATAACATCGTCTGTTCTGGGTCCACACTGCCTGCCAATGTTAAGGCAAGCAAGAACATAATTCTCAGGTAGGGAATTAGCCTATAACCTACGTCCGCTGTCAAGATTCCAAATATCTAATATTGTACAAGTAAAAGCTTTCACAAAAAAGCTTGATCTAGGCTTCCTAATGATCGGCCACAATAGGGCAGCCAGAGGTCATTCATGTTCAACTTGGAATAAACGCTAGGTGGGGTCATCTCTCTGTACTAGGTCTTTCAGCACTCCTGCAAGGTAGTCTGTAAAATCTGGGCTGAGCTATTTGTGCTGGGCTCGATTTTGGGCTGGGCTCAGTTTTGGGCTGGGCTCGATTGACAAGAGGGTTATTTCAGGTCAAAGAGTGTTAGTGGCCCAGTCTGTCACTTCATTATCTGATGTTATTAAACCAGATGCTATGCTTGCAGCATCAAGACTTGCTGATGAACATTATTCCCTTGAGAGCCGACTATGGATGGTAGAGTCATGAGTTAAAGAACTTTTAAAGGGATGATGCATAACGCTTAGCACTCTGGGTAAAATTATCAGCAGAAGACATATTGAAATGATTTTCATATTTTCCCAAGATGACTGGTTTTGACAGTTCATGTAAATTGTCTCCAATGGAGAGAATTTGCATGAAATGTCAAATCCTGTTTTCTGGGAAAATCAAATATCATCAGTTTGTCCAGAGAGTAGTAAAGTTAAATTACCATATTTTACCTAAATATACAGATAGTCAGGCCTAAGCATTCATTGTAGACCAAGACATGATACCGCACACCGCTGTCATTCATGAAACACCTTTTCTTTAGATCTATCAATAAGCAGTAAAATGGACTCGTTCAAATTTAGAAAGAATTAATTATTAATGCTTGTGATAGCACTCTGTGTATATTTGTTCAGCAGTCAACATACTGAAACAGTTTTCATATTTTTCCCAGAAAACAGGTTTGACATTTCATACAAATTGTGTCCAATGCAGACAATTTACATGAAATGCCAAATCCTGTTTTCTGGGAAAAATAAGTAAATATCATTAATTTTTCTACTGCTGAATTTGCCCAGAGAGTGGTAAAGGTCAACCCCTAGCATACTGGGTAAATCTTTCAGCTGAGGACAATTGAAATATATTTTTATTAGTTTTTCCCAGAAAACAGGCTATGACAATTTATGCAAATGTCTTCAGTGGAGACAATTTATATATACAGGTTCTGACATTTCATACAAATATCTCTTCCACCATTCTGGCAAACTCACAATAAGTAGGTAAATCACTGTTAACCAGGATAGGTCTGCACAACTTAATACTCAAAAATCTGAATCAAAATCCTTGTTTGCACATAAATTCCTTTTTTGCACATAAAACTCACACAAATAAATATTAATGCCCAGTTTATATAGCATTTACTTTCTATGAATTTGATAAACAACTTAAATTAAAAAAGAATAAAACACTTGGAGGAATAGGATTGCAATGCATCCTATTTTATTTAGCATTAACTTTTGACACCACCTCCCGTGAGATGTCTGGTGGGAAGTAGCCCATTAAGATATCAATAGCACCACTGACCTGCAAGTTTTGTGCAATGACCTGACCTTACCACATAAATAGTGGCTGGGTATTCACTCTATTCAACCTTTCCCCTTACATGCTTCAGTTACTGTTGGAGCCCAGCCCAATCTAGCAATTGATATTTATTAGCATCAAATTACCCATTGAAAATCAGATAAATAATCAGCCAGCATCAAATTGTTTATGTAACTGTATTTCAGTGACCTGTTGGCTTATTAATAGTTCCCAAACCAGATTTCTTTCAGTGTAATTCTTCTACAGGATCAGTACCTTTAACTTACAACTTCTTTAAGGATATTAATTTTCACATTTAGGACTGTTTGGTTGAAATCAATGTAGTTTAACCTTTAACACTCTCTAGGCCAGTTCTGCAGACGACAAACTGTTAGCATATTTCTGATTTTCCCCATTAAACAGATTCTGACATTTAATGTCAAAAACCTGTGTTCTGGCAAAAAAAATATGAAAAAAAGTTTCAAAATGTCGTCTGCTGAAATCTTTATCCAGGGTTTTGTTTGATTTGGGCTTAACGTCGCTTTCAACCTTTTTCAGTCATATCGCGACGGTGTCTGGATGTGGCAGGGAGCTCAATGCTCACTTTTAGAGTGCTGCCTCACTGAAATATCACGCCCCAGACACTTTGACATGATATTCCACCCAGTCACATTATACTGACACTGAGCTGACCAGTTCTAGCTCTACTTTCTTAATGCTGAGCGCCAAGCGAAAGAGCAGCTAGTACCATTTTTAAAGTCTTTGGTATGACCCGGCCGGGGATCGAACCCGCAACCTCCCGGTCACAAAGCGGACGCTCTACCACTGAGCCACTGCTTTATCCAGGGTGCTTTAGCATTAAAATGCAGAAATTTACTTCTAGGCTATTTTTGTAACAGTGGACCAGTGTAGTATTTGATTACCTTATAATTACTAATGTAATTGCAACTCGCACTAAACCATCAAAACTGTAAAAATCTATGGCATAGACGCATACCACAAAAATCAGCCCAGTGGGCACACAACGTTAAAATGACGTTGTATCAATGTCGATGCGACGTGATCACGTCGCATCGACGTTGATACGACATCATTTTGATGCTGCGTGCCTGCTGGGAGAGTGGGTTGTTGGAATCTGATAAACATTGCGTCAAACTTTTTAAGACAGACATAATGTCAGAATTATGTCTTTTAATTGAAAAGTATCTAGACTTACAATTATAAGAAATTCAGAATGTCAACAGTGTGCGCCAAGTTTGTCACAGAATGTGCAATTAAAACAGTCTAGGATATAACCTTTGAAATATTTTTCGATTTTTTTTTTTTTTTTTTTCAAATGTAAATCTGGTAACCAACACGTAAGCCTGTGTATGCTCACCACGTTTCAATGTCAAATAGTTATCGAGATATTTGGTGACAAGATTTCTCATTCAGTTTTTGGCCCGGGCTTGGCTAGTCAAGCCTTAGGCCATAGTAGTCATACCAAAATTTCTACCCACGGAAAACCCGAGTAAAAGTACAAAGTACTGCCTGCAACTACACTAAAAAAGGCCCGTGAAAATAAATATATATTCGGGTTGAACATAATAATAAAAATAAGCTTTATGCTTACAACAAACTTCAAAGCTTCTTATACGAAACTGTTTGAGTAAGAATTTTGAGTCCTGATTAGACTGGCTCCAGTCTCCAGTGACTAAATATTTTTCTCATAATCCTGTTTGATAATCCACTAAGATAAAACCAAAAAAATATAATGACAATAAAGGCTGGTCACTGGACTTGCTAAAATAATTATGTAATTTCTAGAGCATCTACGTCACCAGTAAAAATGCTTTCATATGCCAGATTGTCCAAAAACGTAGGCAGGCATACATTGTGTGTAGGTCTACGCAGTTTTCATATACATGTATATAAAGACCTGTAGAAACTTCAGACATTCCTTCTGAAATAAAAGAATACACACTAGCTGAGTAACAGCTGACCACAAGTTGATTCCTGTAAAGATATAAATCTATTTTTCACAGATTATTAAGAATTCCCTGCTGAGGTTAGATCCATGATGATAAACCATTAAAGCACCTAGGCCAATTTTATGCATTACATAAGGACTTGGTGGATTTCACTAGTCTCTGGTGACCAGCCTTTATAGTCATGATATTTCTTTGGTTTTATTTTAGTGGATTATTAAACAGATTATAAGAAAAAAAATATTTTGTCACTAGAAACTGAAGTCAGTCTAAGCCCAGATGAGCTTTTTCATAACTGCAAATAATTACGCTGTATGGAGATAGCCAATCTTGGTAGCTGATAGTAGAAAAAAGTACGAGTATTTGCGTATCTGGAAACCGAGAAAAAATGTCAAGGAATTATGTTTGAAACCTTATTATGCCTTAAATGTGGTGCTGTAAAATAATACTTAAGTATCAAAATTACTCTGGATAACCACATAAATACACATTTGTCTGCCCGTCACGCTATCTCCTTCTAAACTACTGGGCAGAATTCAACCAAATTTGCTACATCACTTCGCCTCATGGTAAGGGTGTGCGAGAGCAAAATTATTTTTCCATGTGTCCATGCGACTGTCGTCGTGCATTTGTCTGTCATGCTGTCTCCTAAACAATTGGGCGGAATTCAACCAAACTTGCTATATCACTTCCCCTCATCGTAAGTGTGTGCAAGAGCAACACTATTTTTTCGTGCGTCCATCGTCGTCCATTTGTCTGTCACGATGTCTCCTAAACATTGGGCGGAATTCAACTAAACTTGCTACATCACTTTCCCTCATTGTAAGTGTGTGTGAGAGCAACAATACTTTTCTGTGCGTTTATCCGTGCCTCCGTCCATCTATCCGTCATGCTATCTCCTCCTAAACCACTAGGCGGAATTCAACCAATCTTGCTACATCACTTTCCCTCTATGCTAAGGGTATGCGAGAGCAATATTATTTTTCCGTTCATCCATCCTTCCTTGCATCCGTCGTCTGTCTATGTCTGTCACACTGTCTCGCCCTAAACCACGAGGTGGAATTCAACTAAACTTGCTATATCACTTCCCCGTATTGTAAGTGTGTGCGAGAGCAACATTATTTTTCCGTGTGTCCATGTATCTATCGTTGTCCATTTGTCTATCATACCGTCTCCTAAACAATTGGGCAGAATGCAACTAAACTTGCTATATCACTTCCCCTTATCGTAAGAGTGTGTGAGAGCAACATTACTTTTCTGTGCATCCATCCGTGCCTCCGTCCATTTGTCCGGCTATCTCCTCCTAAACCACTATATTACTCTATTACTTAGTATAAAATCTGTAATTAATGCAAATAGTGTAGACCCTGATCAGACGCCGTATTCTGTGGCATTTGATCTGGGTCTGCACTGTTTCCAAGTAACCATTTTGGGGGTTTCACGACTAAAATGGTTAATTCATGTTCTCTGGGTGCAAATAACAAAGCCCCTGGCATGGCTTTACATTCATTGTTATATATTGTTCATACCCCTTAGCAATGTACTGGTTTTATTTTCCTGTCAATTCAGGTTTTCTGTGTGCAAAGGACAAGGTCACTGACCCGACTGTTCATTCATTTTTGCATACTGCTCATAGTAATGTAATTGTTATACTGGGCTGTCTATATGCTACACAGGTTTTAGAAAACACATTAACCCTAACTTTGTGCATTAACCAGTACTGGTTTTCTCATTCCAGAAGAGCAGAGTTTTCTCTACTTTCCTGGACACTCATTAGTGCCACACTTGTACTAAATTTTAAGGTCAAAGTGAAACAAATAAGAGCAGTGATATAAGGTCATCTGAAAAGGTTAAAAGGACACCAGTGCTTTACAGCTCACCGGAGCCGTGATCACTCCCCGTCTGTCGTCCGTCCACAATTTTGAATGACTTCTCTGAAACCCCCGAGCCATTATTTTTTTTCAAACTTTATATGGAGCCTACTGTTAAAGGGGGTTAAAATTTGTACAAATAGTCACGGTTCGTTAAGTAAGTTGGCCGTCATGCCCATATATGGTAAAAAATCGCACTTAAAAAATCATCTTCTCCAGAAGCAAGAAAGCTTTGAAGCGTAATCTTAGTATACAGCATTGTGGACTCAAGGACTATCAAATTTGTTCAAATGATGACCCTAGGTTGACATTTGACCTAGTAAAACTTTTTAATCATCATCATCATCATCATCATCGATTTTTTATTAAGGTGCAGGTACAGGGGCAACATCCACATCAGTGGGCCCCCTTCCAGGTAGCTGGCTTGCTGCATGCATGGCAGATCTCACACCAGATCTCCCGGTGTCAATTGGGGCCTTCTGTCAAAATTGTGTTACAATAAAAATATCCCCTGGGGGATATTTTGGGGGTTATCTGCTCTTGCCTCTGCGCTATTTACATGTATAAAATTATGTAATCTTTAAACATCTCCTTCTTTGAAATCGCTTGAGCAGCTTTCTCCAGATTTTACACGGGGCCCTCTTTCGAAAGAATATTGACAATTTATACAAAAGGTTTCACACCATTGAACAAGCTGGCCGCCATGCCCATATATGGCAAAAGGAACTTAAAATCTTCTTCTTCAGAGCTAAGAAAACTTTGAGGTTGAACCTTTATGTATGATATCGGGGACTCAAGGTTTACCAAGTTTTTACAGATGCTGATCTTAGAATGACCTTTGACCTGATTACGGCAAAGTCAAATTTGCGTCCTCATATACAAAGTTGAAAAATCATTTTCTTAGAATTTATTATAGGCTAAAGACTGAAATTTACAAGGTATGGTTAAAGTAGTAAAGCTTTCTAGTTACAATAAAAAAATATCCCCTGGGAGTTATCTGCCCTTGCCCCTGGACTACAAACGTGTATAAAGTCGTGATCTTTAAATGTCTTTTTCTCTTACACCGTTCTAGGAATTTTCACCAGATTTCAATTGGGGCCTTCTGTCGTAGTGGCGTTGTCAATTTGTTCAGTGGTTCTGCACTATTGAATAAGGTGGCCGCCATGTCCATGCATGGTAAAACACATTTAAACATCTTCTCCAGAACCAAGAAAGCTTTGAGGCTGAATACTGGTCTGCTGCATCCGTGGCACAAGGTCTTAGGATGACCTTTGACCTTTTACATGTAAATCTGTCCTAGTTCCTGTGGCAATATTGGAAGAAAATTGCATATCATCTGCAGATATGCAATAGCTGTTCACTCAGATGAGCGAATAGTGGTCCATGGGCCTCGTTTTATTGTCCTCTATTTGAATGGAACGTCAAAAACACATAGAATCATGTAATCTGAAAAAAAAGTGGTTTGCTCAATGACACTACAGGGCATTTCTGTTCTTACATTTGCATACTGAGCTACAATGTGTAGAAATAGCGCACAGCAAATACTTGGATCAGCCTTCACGTATGCGTAGCTTGTTGAGAATCTTGGTTGTGACCCCACAGCACCCACGCCCCTGCCCCGCGCCCCCCCCCCCCCCCCCCACACACACACACACATGAATTTATTTGGTTCTAAAGTAACATATTGAATACTGCTCAATTTTATGAATTAACCCTTATAGGGCCCCACCTAAAGAGACTTAACAGCCTTATAATGACTCCATAATCATTTAGATAAGATAAGCCTTTGATGTGCGCTCTGTTATCAGGACTGTATATTGGGGTGATCATGAAGGGGGGAGGGGGAGGGGGAGGGCGTGGGGGTGGGGGTGTATGTGTGTGTGTGGGGGGGGGGGGGGGCAGGGGGGGGTGCAGGGCGAGAGTCTAGCCAAAGAAGGAAAAAAATGTGTCTTTAAGAAAAAGAAAAGAACAGATGATAGGGTGAAAATAACATGTATAAGACAAAATAAAAAATAAAAAACAGGATAAAAACAGTTTCTGTTGTGTCACGGAATGTGATGATCATGTGTCCAAAATGTCACACTGAACTGATCCAGAGTGGGCAGTAACTTACTATGTGGGTGTTTGTGTGTGTGTGGGTGGGTGGGGGGGGGGGGGAGTAGTATAGAACAAAGCCGCACACAACGCAGCCTTATCAAAAATATAGGAAAACACAGCCACTATACAGGTATCTGGCAATGCAGCCAATATAGGTGTTAATACCAGACCTATTGTACCTTTGTATAATGTTAAGAAAGGATGAAGTTGAAGTGTATGAGGTTATTTTTTCTACTTGGTTTGGATATTTATTTATTTATTGATTTTTTTGTATTATTATTATTAACCAGGCTTAATTCAGCAGGCAACAAATTGATGCAATTTTTCTTCTTTTTTTTTTTTACAGATGGAGACAGTTTGCATCAAATCCCGTTTTCTAAAAAAAATAAATAAATAAATAAAATAACCAATAATAACAATAACAGTAAAATATTTCAATACGTCGTCTGCTGAAATTTTTGCCCAGATTGTGAAGAGTTAATTGGGGGTGACAGTACAAAAAAAAAAAAAAAAAAAAAAATGAAGATGAAAAGTAAAATCAGTTTTAGAATGGCGTCTGCTACAGTTTGTTTAATATTGTAAGGATTAGCTATTGCAAACCTAAATAATTCTGTTAATAGATTAAAATACAAAGCCATAGATAAATAAATTTAGTTTTGGACTGATCATATAGGCATCACTCAGTCGGCATTGCACACGGTCCTTCCTTCCCATATCAACTTGATTGAGGCTTCTTTGCGGTTCGTTATGGCCATAGTTCCTCGGTACCTACGAAAAAAAGCCTCAAGATCACTACAATAGATTACTCTTGGATCGTGATCTGTTAGTGATCTTGGAGTGATCAAATTTGCCATGCAAATAAGCTAAGGGATCACTAATTAATATTAAAAAACTGGACAACAGATCATATCTATATCATTACGGGATCACAAACAGATACAACCGGACCACTAACGAATCACTATTGTATTACTACCGGATCACTAGCCGGGTCACAAACAAATCACTAAATGATCACTAACGGATCCTTGACCCAAAGCTAGTCTACTAGGTACACAACATTGACGCAACGTCAATTCAAGATCAAGAGTAAGACTGGTCTTTGACAATGCTCCAATGTTGAGACCAGTGAACATCTTGATTTATATATGGATCACTGAAAGTGATTTCTACGAAACAGCTACCATAGGTCGTCACTCTTAGAGCCAAACTATTACAATTGTAACACACACATAAACTCAAGCATGCACAGCTAAAACCATGGTTTTCCTTTTGGCTACATATCCAAGCATTACGATATTTTGGCGTATATACAGCAGCATCCAACAAATATTTATCTTCCTTTGGAGACAATTTGCATGAAATGTCAAATCCTGTTTTCTGGAAATAATAAGAAAAACATCTTCAATTTGTAAAGTGGCAAAAGTTAAATTTGATAACTTTTTTTTAAGTTTAGTCCGATTTTTTTTATGAACTTTTCACCAAAATGTAGGGCTTGATATCTGGAATCGAAATGAGGCAGAGGGCAGCTTTAAAAGGACAGAGGGGCGACAGGAAAAGACAAGAGACGCGGCCGGCTCTGTATTGGGCTAGCTGGAGCACTGGATCAGGGATGCTCTGTTCACTTATTGCTGCAGCATGCAACATCTTATCAAGGTCTACACTGTTTGCCAATAATGAAGCAGATTTTAGCACCCATCAACAGTTAGTAAAACGGACTTGCTCAAAGGTTAAGAAAACTATTGTAAAGAGTTAAGGTGTCCCAATATTCAGAATAAATATGGTAAATATGGTTTTCATGGACTTATACTGGCCATACCATGCAAAAACGTGTCTTCAGGTATATGTAGACAGCTAAAGTCCAGATCTGCCTGTGCATCCATTAGGCTGCATAGTGATGTGCCTTAAACGTACTGACTGAATGGTAAACAGTTTAGACCCAGATTAAACAGCAGCTTTGATCTGGCGATGCATTTATTGCTTTGTGACTTTTCTGTTCTTATGATTAAAGTCACTGTTCATTCATATATTCCACATATATTATTCTCCGCAATGGACTGTGGCATAGGGTACCTATTCTCAAATTGTATATTGTATATGATATATCATATTAAAGTTGTATATGCTGCCACGAAGGACCTGAAGATTGAATCAGCCAGAAAAAATTATTGTCAGAGCCACACCAGGTCAAAATTTGTCTTCAGGGCATTTTCCGATATTAAAAGTCTGGATCAGCCTTAAGTATGGGCATTGCTTTCATTGTTCACTTATAGAATCTTGATTCTGAAAACAGAGGATTTGACAACCATTACCACCCCAGGCTAATTCAGCAGATGACACTGATGATATTTTTCCTTTTTTTCCCCAGAAAACGTAATTTGACATTTCATGCAATTGTCTCCATTGGAGAAATTTTGCATGAAATGTCAAATCCTGTTTTCTGGCAAAAATAAGAAAAATATTTCAAAATGGCATCTGCTGATTTTTTTACAGAGTGCTAAGCATTAGGAGGAGCCTGGGAGAATTTTCTCGTTCTCCGTAAATACATATATTGTAGGTATACATTAGGAGTGCCTCGGCGAGGCGCTTCTCATGAGTACCCAAAACAATTTTTTTTATGGAGAAATAATTAAGAAAACATTCCAGAATTACAGCATCATCAAATACTCTTCTGTAACAAGCTCTGTGTGATGATTATATTGAACAAGCACCAAAGCGCCTGACTAGACAGGATAAATGTACAGTCGACTATCTCGAAGTCCAAGGGATTCTCTGAATTACTTCGAGATATCCATACTTCGACATATCAGATTTGCAGAATTGAGGATAAAATAGATAAATGTGCAACAACATTTCACAAATTAATATGTAATTAAACTCCTGAAGTTATACATATATTGAAAATATTGTACATTTCACAAATAAATATGTAATTAAACTCCTAAGTTATACATATATTGAAAATATTGTGGGAAAGAGAAATTGCTCCTCTTTTCCATAATATTTTGTTACCTATTTTTAGATTTCCGTGCTAAAACAGGGACCAGAATTTCACTTTGAGTTGAGGGGTTATTCGAGATAAGCGAACTCCAGATAACGGGAATCAACTATATATGTTGATCTGGACATTTACAGTTCGCACACTTATATCCTGAAGGGAAAATTTCACATAGTAAGGCTGAAAATCCATTGATATTTTCTCAATTATCAGCCAGAAACGAAAGCACGGATATGTGGCAGGCAGATTGACGAAAATTGCCCATTAACAATCTCAAACCACTCACCCCCCGATATACATGCACATACAAACTGGGATTGCCATAAGCCTGTTTTCCTGGTACAAAAGGATTTCAAGTATTTTTTTGTTGTCAAGTAGCCTTATGTGGGGACCATCTATTCCTGAAATTATTTGATAATCGGAGCTTTGGTTCAATGAGTATCATAACCCGTCCCATACCCGTCCTGTCTTAGAGACTACATATGCAATCTCCTATCATCTTTTCATAGCTGACTAAATGTTATGACACATATTAAAGTGGCATGTGACAGTTACGTCTGTGGGCTTGCTTTGCAAAAATACAATGCATTATTTGCACTTCACTGATTTTCATAAATTTTGCATCTACCATCTTTGCTAAAAACCTATGTTCTAGTTCAGAGAGTGGGAGTGGGGTGATGGGCATACTCCTGTGATTAGTTAGCCAAATTATCCCAATCCATAGAAATTAATTTGATGTACCTCTTTGGCTGAAGGCAATTGCAGTGCCCTGTTTTACATTCCTTTCGTTAAGGAGTCGAGAAGAAACAGTATTGTAACATTTATACACACCTAGTTTTCTGTGTTTTATTTATTCATTTGGGTAACATGCCCTTGCCAAGCGGGCATATGACATTAATACAACGTTGCCTCAATGTTTTAAATCTAATGAGAAGGATTTTGAAGATCAAATGACAGTTTTTACTGCTTCAATGGAATTGCTATATATAATGATGAGTTTTTTGCCGATAACCGCATCAAAAGGCCAACCCACTGCGAAGATGTCAGCTGAAAGTAAATAGCTCATTTTCACATTCAAAAAACCTTCATTGCTATAAACAGAACTACAACCCACAAAGCTATATTTACATCCCACAAATTGGCCACAATACAACATTTTATTTAAAGTTAAAATTTCACAAACATATTTTGAATAGGTTTTCCTTTGATTTTATGGAAAATAACAACAAGTCAAAACTGTTGACCAAGTTGTACCATTTGAGGCTAATATAGGGGTTTTAGGGATGTGGTATATTTGCCTTTTTACTTCAAGGGGTATGGGATATTTGACATTTTACTGCCAGGAATGTGGTGTATTTGAAACCAAGTTTGGTACTTATATGGATATTTAAAAAATTAAAAATACAGATATCGCACGGAATATATAAAAGGGATAATGGATATTCGTCTGTTGACTTCCAGGGATACAGGATATTGATGCCTCCCGCACCCCCACCCCCCCCCCCCCCCCCCACTTCACACACACACACACACAACACATCCTATAAAATCCTCACCTTGTTTCCTACACGCAAATAAATATGCGCTCTCTTTTACCTCTATGATTCCTGGGTTATGTATTATGTATGAAGTCTTTAGTGAGGCCTTCCCAGGGGTTTGGGGGAACAAGGGATCATGCTCATTTCCTTTCAGAGAACATTTGAATATAAAATTTAAGGGAACAAGGGAACAAAACAAATTTTTGGGAACAGGGAACATGGAACACGGTTTTCCCTGACTCGCATTTGGCAGTATTTACTCCTACAATCATGCTCCGGATCCTCAAAAGTAGAGGCAAAGAGTCCTAAATGATGCAAATATGATCAATCTTAAAGGCTCCACATTACTCAAAAATAGACATTCTTATCCAAGAAAGGGTTAATGAATTGATATGTAGTATTAATACGATCATAAAATGTGGCATCTGACAGACAGTAAAATTTCATTTACTCTTGTTTTTGA
Organism: Anodontia alba; assembly: GCA_964016985.1. Lineage (NCBI taxonomy): Eukaryota > Metazoa > Mollusca > Bivalvia > Lucinida > Lucinidae > Anodontia > Anodontia alba. Next base: position 2,923,328 of record OZ024829.1, read on the forward strand.
ACTGGACCAAAACTGAAATTATTTTTTATCGTATCTCTGAATTAATATTGGCAACATTAATTCAGAGACACGATAAAAAATCATTTCATCTCATGAATGAGAGACTAACTGAAATTTTACAGGCTGTCAGCTGCCACATTTTATGATTGAATTAATACCATATATCAGTTTATTAAACTTTTCTTGGATGATAATATGTCTATTTTTTAGGAACATGGAGCCTTTAAATTTATTTCATCTATTTGTAGCTTTGTATTTTAATATGTCTGTCACCTAAAGGACAAAAATTATCAGCATTTACACAATAGTTAACCTCTTTAAAACAATGAACCCCAAAATCTTACTTTAGGACCCCTTATCTCCAACAGGGGGTCCCTGGGACCCTTATTTTCTAACCCTGAGGGAAAATCCTGATGGAAATTTGAAAATTACTTTTAGGGAACATGGTACCTCCTGGGAGGGCCAATTTGGAAGGGTTGCTTTGCACGCATGTAGGTAGTGCCCGATTTCATTTTAAGTATCCACAGCATGTTTTTATGGAAAATTGACCCTTTCAGCTCGGCAGACCAAAACATATCAGTGTAGATCATGACAAGACGGTAACGAGCCATCTCATCAGGAGCTTCACTGTTTGTCATTCTATTTTTTATTTTACACTGTAACCCCTATTTACAGCAGTGGACAAATCCAAGTTCAAGAATGGAAGAGTCGCCTTCAGAAACTCAATAACCAATGGATTAAAAGACAATTCTAATAAGACGTTTACGTTTCCCATTGAGCTAACTGGAAATGTCACCGTGATCAAACTACATTCAAATGCACTTGCGTATGTAACGCGACGTCTGACTGGATAACGTCAAAAGTTTGCGACAGTATATATAGAGGACCTTACATAAGTGGTCATTTCATATGAAATTTATGAAACAAGCATTCGGCGAGTTTCATAAATTCCATATGAAATGACCACGAGTGCAAGATTTTGTTTATCATATGACCATTTTAAATTGGATTTTTTCGTCTTTAAAGTTGACATTTGTTCAACAGAAAATGCATGGGTTGATATGGACGTCATCATGACATTACTTGTTCCCGCCAAAGTATTATATAACGTGTTGTCATACGATTTTTATGACATGACGTTATCCACTGAATAACGGCGACTTCATATGATAATCTGCGATATACTGTCAGAAATCCGATGTCATCACGTAGCGTCACTTTTCATTGGCTGGCATTTGGTTATACCCAGCCAACAGCACTTGGCGTTTTGTACAAATAGTACATTGTTTTTTCAACAAAACAAATGAATAAATGCATTAGAATGGGAATAACTGCATTTAAAATTGTCATTTGGGGAGGTAAATCGTTGATTTTATGGTCGCAAAGTACATTTTACGGCTCCGCTGATGCGCGCCGTAAAGCAATTTTTTTAACCGTAAAACCACCGATTTAACTCCCCAAATGATTATTTACAATACAGTTATCCCCTAAATAATTCACGTGGTGCATGCAAAAGGGGGCATTTGATGACGTCACATGTAAACATTTCCTACCAGCGATGTCCATTGTAAGAGTTCTTTGGAAAACATGCCGCAATTAGGGGATAACTGGATTCAAATTTGTCATTTGGGGAGGTAATTCGGCGGTTTTACGGTTGGAAATTTAGTTTCATGGCAACGCGTCAGCGGAGCTGTAAAATGTAATTTGCGACTGTAAAATTGCTGATTTACCTCCCCCAAATGACAAATTTGAATGCAGTTATCCCCGTTCTAATGGATTTATTCATTTTTTTCTGTTGAAAAGATGCACTATTTGCACAAAGCGACAAGTGCTGTGAGCTGCATAAAACCAAACGCCAGCCAATGAGAAGCAACATTATGTGATGACGTTGAATTTCCGACAGTATATCGCAGAATATACCGTCGCTAATTTTTGACGTTATCCAATCAGACGTCACGTTACATATACAAGTGCATTAGAATGTTGATTTTCCATTCTGTATCATGTTAGAATTGCAAACAACGCATGATGTTGGAGGACAGATAGCAAAGAATTAACTCACGACGGCGAAGCCTGAGTGAATTAATATTTGCATCTGCCCGCATTTGCATCGGACGTCGCAAGTAAATGTTTACCTGTGATGTCATCAAACGCGCTTTTTTGCATGCACTACCTTGACGATGTGAATTATCGTTTTCATTAATCTCAATGGGAAAACGTTGACGTCGTGTTGGAAATCACCAAATGTTCCTTCTTAACAAGTCCTTTGATATACGTACTATCACCTGTGAAAAGGCATATATGCAATGGATCAGGGCCTCAGCTATCTTTTACATAATCACAGAATATATGTATTGTATTGCAGGATAGTGAATTATCAAATTTTATTACTGGTCTGTGGACAAGTAAATGGTCAAAATCCACTTGTCCAATCAGGACAGCGTGATGGATGGACAGACAGAAAAAAATGTTAATCTCACACACTCTAGACATGTAGCGTTTGGGTAAAATCCTTCTAATGGTTTAGGAGATGGTGTGACAGACAGATGGATGGACGCAGCACGGACTGAAAACTGTTGCCCTTGCACACCCTTACCATGAGGGAAAGTCATGTAGCAAGTTTGGTTAAATTCCACCCAGTAGTTTACCGTATTTCCTCACTTATAAGACGGGGGTTTTCCATTCCAAAACAATATCAAAGGTCTAGATATGTCTTGTAAGGAGGATCTTCATCTTTAGGACTGTTTTGGAAGAGAAAACATTTTATAGCTGACTTACACAAGACTTAAACAATAAGTTTAGAAGAATAAGCCCGTCTTATAAGCGGATAAATAGAGTAGGAGATAGTCTGATGGACAGATGGATCGACGCCGGACGGATGGCCGGAAATAATAATGTTGCTTTCGCACACTTTTGCCATGAAGCAGATTTGGTCAAATTCCACCATGATTTAGGAGATAGCGAGGGAACGGACAGACAGAGGTGTTTACTATATCCCTATCGCTTTTTATAAAAGTGTGGGGATGACTATATTAACATTTAAAATGCCAAGAAAACCTGCATCTGAAAATGTCGTCTTTTTATGTCGTCTGCTGCATTACAAAAACACACCTATTTAAATATAATGAAAATTTTACCACCAAAAAATAAAAATTTTCAGATACAAATTTCTGATAATTTTCATATTTCTGCTCAAAACAGATTGTGGGTACTCATTAGAACCGCCTCGGCAAGGCGGTTCTAACGAATACCCACAATCTATGTTTTTGAGCTGAAATAAGAAACATAATGTATACCCCTGTAAACCCCAGTTTTACTATATAAAGTGGGGTTTAATGAGGACAAACTCATATAGGCGTGTTTTCGTGATGGGGTATTCTTGCAAACTTCAAACCTATTTTTGCATACAGGCAAAGTGTGGACCCCGTCCAGAGGAGCAGTCTGATCCGGGTTCACAATGATTGCAAAAATGAATTTTAAAATCACAAGCAGATAACAAAGCAGACGACATCTGGTGTGATTGGCAGTTAAAGGGTTAACATTATCATGGTTTGTGAAACACTTTCATAGTTTAAAAACAATTGAATATTTGTCAGTTTTGTGAAACTGGCCGCTGATCAACATGGCTTGATTTTTTTTTTTTGTATATGTGTATTGATGTATACTGACTGTTGGGGTGAGAGTGGTGAGCAGTAAGGGTACATACCTTTATAAAATGAATATTCTGGAGGAAGATAAAATTTATAGCAGAACTAACGAAGAAGGCTAAAAAATTGAAGGTCCAAATTCCTTAGTTGGCCTAACTTCATTGTACAAACTTCTCCCCTTAACTTGCCTAAGAATATGGGCTATGCCATTTATAAAAGAGTCCCACAGGCCATGGCACATTCCTGAGTGAAATAGCCATTGAAGATATGCAGATATTATGCAACATTTTTCCAATCCTGCCACTGAAACTAATGAAAGGCTCATCATTTGAGCAGTTCTTGGTTATGAAAAAGAAGGGTGTTTTTTTTTTCTATTTATTTTTTTTTTTGCCATATATGGGCATGACAGTCGACAGAGCATGATCATTTGAACAAGCTGTCAATCCCGTTTCAACAACAGGATCGATACGAAATTTGGTCGGTTTCAGAAGAGTTGTTCACTAATATGATTTTATACATGAATACAGCACAGCAGGGGAAGATAACCCTCAAAGAATAAAATGTTGATTGTATCTTAAAGCTCGTGCCACTCCAATCATGTTTTATAAGTTTTAGACAGGTCAGCTATTTTTGTTTTTGTGTGTGTTCTTGCTATCAAGGGTCATTCTTTTTATAGTCTCTTTATCTTCGCCAGAATGCAGGAACTTGTCAAGTAAACTTCATTGAATAAGTAACGGAATGATGGGAGAAGAGGCATTTCAGTTGTATGTCGCCATTCCCATCTACGCTACATGTGCTATCTCTTTTCAAGGCCAGACAAGAGAAGCTCAACCTACTGGCGTGTAAAAGGGTCTTCTTTCCCTGCTAGTGCTTTACACATTTCTTCTTTAAAATTCTGCCATGACAACCAAACAAAATGATCACTGGTCAAAAAACACATAAACTGGGTAGACGCTCATCAAATGATCATAACTGCCAAATATGGTTCACATCACTACAAGCATTAGAAAGAAAATTCAATTTAACCATTTTCCCATTAAAATAGTCAAAAAGGATTGTCTTTGGAAACAAAGAACACACAAAATCACAAAAATCTGAGACCCGGTTTGATTGAGTCTATTCATATGCAGCACTGTAGTAGACTGCACACGCTCGCCCATCCCCCCCCCTCTCCCCCACCCCCCCACTGCAAACCCTTGAGCTGGCTTCAAGCGATATTCGATTTTCAAAATAACCAGGATGGGCTCAATGATCCCAAAGGAAATAAAATATAGCCTGCACTATGATGATCTAGGGGGAGACTTTTTACGGCCGCCACACGGCACAAGACCAGCTACAGTAGAGTAAAATAAGTAAAAAAGGATTGCCTTTGGAAATAAAGAACAAACAAAATCACGAAAATCAGAGTCTCAGTTTAATTGAGTCTCTTCATATGCAACACTGTACTCTGCGAGGCTGCATATGAACCCCCACCCCTACCCTAGTGCCGGCTTAAAGCGGTACTCGATTTTCTAAATAACCAGGGTGGGCTCAATGATCCCAAAGGAAATAGAATATAGACTGCACCATGACAATATATGGGGAGACTTTTTACGGCCGCCACACGGCACAACACCAGCTACAGTAGAATAAAATAAAAGTCAAAAAGGATTGCTTTTGGAAACACAGAACACACAGAAGCATGAAAATCTATGGAACCTTTCAGTTTTCATAACAAAACAAAGTCAGTTGACCATAATTTTAACTATTTTCTAAACCCCCTACTCAAGCAACAATCCTACCTAAGTTGGGACAAATTGCTTCAGTGGCTTTGGAGGAGTTGTTGTTTTAAAGTGTTAAAACCAAAGAACATGCAGACAGACTGATGGACGAACTACACAAACATTGATCACTGTAGCTCAGTCTGAGCATAGCTCAGGTGAGCGAAATATAACAAACGAAACACAGAAGTGAGTTTAGTTTCAACACAATTATTATTCAAAAATAACATTTAATAATTCATTTTCTTACAATCATTTTACTGCCGAAACTGTAAAACATTTTAACCCCTAAAGCACAATCACAACTACAGCAGATAATATTTTGAACCTTTTCTTTTGTTATTTTTCAGAGAAACTAAGACAACATTTTATGTAAATTGTCTGTCTAGCAGACAAGTCACATGAAATGCCACTGTTTTTATTTCCACGAAAAAACAAACAAAAAAAACTATCATCTGCTGTAGTTGTGATTGATACTTTTAGGGTGAAGAGAGCCAGGAAGTACTGAGCTGGGATATGGAAAAACTCCACAAAGCCATATGCAAACAGTTAACCCCTAAAGAGCTAGGCAAACATTTAGCAGATTCCATTCTATTTGTTTTTCATTGGGTACCAAGCGAAACGAAACCGAAATACCGAAACGAAACCGAAATACCGAAACGAACTATTAAAAATATAGGGAAAGAGTCCAATTTACATTTATATCACTGGTTTCTGGTTTTGTTTTGGTATTCTTAGTAATTGAAATGCATATACGAGGGATGTTCGAAATGAATTGCTTATTTCTATCTGGAGACTTCAAATTTCAAGTTAGCCCAAAAGTACTCATTTCATGCCCTCGAAGTACTCCCCGTGGCTAGAAATGCAAAGTTTCAGCTGATATATCCACTTCTTGAAGGTGTCACGGTACGCTGATTTGGGCACAGTAATAAGGTACTGATGAATGGCAGATCCAAGTGCCTGTCGGGACTGGTATTTCTGCCCAACAAGGAATGCTTTCAATTTCGGAAACAAAAAAATCACATGGGCAAGGTCTGGGGAATACAGGGGGGGGGGGGGGGGCGGGGGGCGGGGAGGCAAAACAGTTACTTTTTCTTTCTTCAAAAACGCTGTAACAGTTGCGGAGGTATGAGCTGGGGCATTGTCATGTAGAAGACGGACAGGTTTAAAACCAGTGGCAGGGCGTCCTTTCTGATAACACTTTTTCAGTTTCTTCAGTACTACGTCTTTGTAGTACTTTCCGGTGATGCTTTTGCCCTTTTTCACTGGCACTTTTATTGCGACTTCTTCACCAGAGAAGAAGATTGCATACAAAACCTTCTTTGTACTCAAAGAACGTTTGACAATTATTGGGCGTTTGCTGTGTTTAATGGCCCAGATCTTATTGCTAACCTTTCTGATGGGCTCAAAATAATGGACCCAGGTTTCATCACCCGTGACGACATTGGCAAACTGCTTTTTGTCATATTTTGGAAACATTTGAAGCAGCTTTTAGGCCACTTTAACCCGTTGCCTCTTTTGCTCGTCAATCAACAGATGTGGCGTCCATCTAGCAGAAATCTTTCTGACTTTCAAATGCTTCTTCCAAATAAGGTGAACCGTTGATAGTGATATGCCTACCTTTCGTGCAATATCACGAACTGTAAATCTGGCATCTCATTCAATGATTTCCTTTATTTTGGAAATGATTTCTTTACGAGATGCAGATTTTGGCCTACCTATTTCGGTGCATTTTTGATGGACTCAATACCAGACTCAAATTTCTTTTTCCACCGCCGAACTGTGTCATAAGACACACAAGAAGGTCCAAAAGCAGTAGAAATTTTAGTCATCAGCTTCTTCAAAGAACAACCAAGTTTTGAGCGAGCTTTGATGTAAGCCTGTATTTCATCTTTTTTGTCGACATTTCTACCAACCATTTTTACTGCAGTGGTCAATGACTGCGTGTATTCAAATGGCAAATTTTATGTCTTACACTTAGTCTAACATGTACATTTATACACCATTGTGTAGATATTGAATAGCCCTATACAGGTATGTATTGGTTTTTTATCGTGCCCCACGTGGATATCGAGCTAGAGGACAATAAGCAATTCATTTCGAACATCCCTCGTATGCATAAAAGAGACACAATGGGACTAACTTTGATAGAATGAAACAGAGAATTACGTTAACAAGCGCAAGGACAATAAGAGTAATAATAGCATGTAACTATTATGTTGTAAAACACTTATTCTGGGTATCAAATCAGAAAAGATAACATGTTTTAATAGCATATAGATGCACTAAGAGCATAGATGTGAGCTAATTCTGAATATGATCCATGAATGACCGAGTCTCTGACAAGTTGGTCATAATCGCTCACTATAACCCTATTGTCACTTATCAAGTCTTTATAAGTTTTGCATTTGTGGTCATAGAATGGTCTGTTAAGAATTATTTCTAATGATGTTTTCAGCCTGAGCAGCGTATGATAATTTTCTGTACCACTCATCGCCAGTGAAACTGCCCTGTACATGCAGTTACCATCTCCAGCAACCCTAGCCGGATAGAAGTCAAACAAAAGGTCGGGATGAAACATCTTGAGTAAAGTTTCTGATACAGAATCAACATGTTCAGAGCCACAAGAGGTCACTTTATCGGATAAGGGGACGCAAACCTTATAAGTGTCTAAAAGTTCCAGCTCGTTTTTCGCTGTAATTTGGAAGGCGTTTCTTCTTCCAGATTCCAAGGACATCCGCAACCTAAAAATAAACATGTGCGTTCCTGTCTTTATCCCAGACGGCATGCTAAGGTTTGGCCAACGTTGAAATATGGCGGTCCATTGCGTTGGCCGAACGCAGACAATCAACGTTGGCCCAACGTAAGTCTGCTAGCTGGACCATCGTTGGGCCAACGTGTAGGGATTACCTTGGGCCAACGTATGTCAATTAATTACAATGTTAGGCCAATGTTCGGCCAACGTTTGCCTTGTACAATTTTAAAGTTAGGAAACGTAGCTGTTACGTGGTCTGGATCACTTGCGAGTTTGACATTCGTAGAGAACAATACTATATTTTTTTGTGAATGTAAAAATATATTCTACTAAAATGCATTGTTTTTACAATATTTTTATATGTAAACTGACATACTTTCCTTTTTCTCCTGAGTCTAGGAGAAGTATGATCAGGGTCTTCACTGTTTCTGCGAGCGTGTTTTGGAACCATTACTCTAGTTAAACAATGTTTGCGCTGTAAGAATGTCAAAATCACAGATGAGCCGGAGCACAGCAAAGCCTACAATATACTATGAGCATCAAACAAAGACAGATCAGCCTGCAGAGAAACATTGTGTACCCATACCAGACGCCGCGTTTTGCGGAGCCTGGTCTGTGTCCACATTGTTTTGCTAGTTTCTCGGCATTTATTGGTAAGTGGACAATTTATATTTATAAATAAATGACAAAAAAAAACTTGAGTTAACCGTTTTTTTTTATTTATTTATTTTATTTTTATTTTTATTTATTTATTTATTTTGTTTTGTATTACTTTCAAACTTCTAGATTATTATAATAATGGATCATTCATTCAGCAATACACGGCCAACCGAAATCTTAAGCATCAATTGTCTACATAGTTTTCTTCACTAATCTAAGTAATTAAATAAACATGTTTATTCACGTCGCCTTAGGATGTTAAAGGCACGCGCTAATCCCCTGCCATATAGGCATTGAAAAGTAGTCTTTAGGTAATGCTCAAATCATTGGTATGAGAAGCCCCGCTTAACTATCTGCGAACAACATAGGTGCCAGTCGGCCGACGCATCGGCGCACTTTGATTAGCACCTTGCAGTTCGCTATACATCTAGTTTCTCTCTCTAAAATTTCAGGTAAGGAACAAGTGAATGTAAAGTAAATGCATACGAGCCACGGTATAAGAAATCCTGCTTTACTAATTAATAGCAAACAAAAGAGGCACAGATCAGCACCTTACAGTTCGCTACACTTCTAGTTTCTCAATGTAAATTGTCTTCTGAAAAGATGAACCAAGGTATAAGATAAAATATCATTAGTAACAAAAAAATTAAAAAAAAATATTGATATATAAAATCTATCTATCTATCTGTCTGTCTGTCTGTCCGTCCGACGGTTGGTCTGCGGTCCTTTAATCCTAAAACCGAAACGTTTTTCTATCTATTAGCGGTACTTTCAAGTTCTGATCGAGACAGTTTATCTAAGCCGCGGAATGTGGTTTTAATAATCAATAATGATTACTCTATGTAATGTATGGTCCTCTCGATAATCGGTTAATTGGATTGCAATTAAGTCGCAATCAAGTGAGTGTTAGTGCCTAATACAAACGGCAAGATTGAAAAAAAAAAAAATGTCCTACATGCGTATGTATTTTGGGTCTCTAAATGGTATTTAAGAATATTTTCCGCTAAATCAATGACTAACAGCATTTTCCCTATACTTTAACGGTATTTCGGAGGCATCACAGTAAATGAGGCTTATTCATTTGCTATTAATTTCCTCATTAGTGTAGTTATTATACTGTATGTATACTGTATGTATGTTTATATATTATATTTATTTGAGAAAATATTTTTATTCATATCGCCGCAAAATTATTGACAAAGAGCATTTTCCCTATATTTTTAATGGTCCATTCCGGTATTTCGGAGGCGTCGCATTATGAATTATAATCATTTGTCATTAATTTCCTCCTAAGTGCAGATTGTATGTATGTATCTATATTATATTTGTTTCGGAAAGTACTCCGTTATCAATTTAGCCCCAGCATTTACTAACTAACAACATTTTCTTTATATTTTTAATAGTCCGTTTCGGTATTTCGGTTTCGTTTCGGTATTTTGGTATCGTTTCGGTAAATCTAGGTACCGTTTTTCATTATTGTTCAGAGAAAATAAGACTTGACATTTCATATGAATTGTCTACTTTGCAGGCAATTCATGTGAAATCTCAAGCCTTATTTCATCCAAAAACATGTTTGAGACATCTGTTTTGCCGGAATTTTTTTCTGTTTATGTTAAGGAAACAAGGGGAGAAACCTCAATTGTGTGGATTAAGATAATTGAAGATCATGATGCTGTCCATGCATGATTTCTTATCTGATCAAGTGAATGTTCAAATGTTTGAAACCACCAACTTGAATTGTTGATCCTTACATGATTAATCGGTAAAACACTGTAGTAGATGACAGTCTAAATGTCTTTTAATTATATTTCAAAAGAAATGATGCATAATATTTCATGTGAATAATCTACCATATGTTATGGGGCAGGGCTCTGGAAATTTTGAAATCTGAATCAGTCCAGCCGATGACGATGACGTCATCAATGAGCCCATTTCCAAAAAAAAATGTGTATATCACCTGTCACGAAAACTAATGACAATTGGCAGTCCTATAACTCCTTTTAAATAATACACCTCAACTCCATTATCTGACGAAAGTCCGGGTACAACGAGCATGATCAAAGCTGGCGTCATCAATAAATACAGACAGGTATGTAAAAAGAAAGAAAGAAAAAAAAAAAAAAAAAAAAAGAAAAAACGGTTTTGTTGTTATTTCCACCGCCGCAGGGTTTTCCTAAACTATTTATAAACAACTGATTCCCGTCTTGAATAAGCGCGAAGACGGCGGGAAACAGGAGAGACGGAACGAAACGACTTTCATGGACCTAATTAGGTCTAATAAAAAAGGCCTGCACCACGGGCTGTTTTGCAGTTTTCAGTGTTTCAAGATTTAATCAGACTGCTTAAATTTTAAGCACTGACCAATCTTGCCTAGCGCAAGTGGTGCATTACTTATTTTTACTGTGAAATCTACCTTGAATTATACTCGCGTGTTACGGCAATCAACAAAAAAAAAAAGAAAAAAAAAGAAGCAATCAATTATACCCAGATTAGACGCCGTTGTATGCGACATCTGATCAGGATGTACACGGTTTGGAAATTCATTTATCGAATCTGGGACCGACAAACCGTGTTGATCAAAACAAAAAAGAAGAGGAAGAAAACGGGTGCATTCAAGCGGTGCATTCTTTTATCACTCTCAGTAAAGCGACCTTTGATCTTTTGGACACGCCGACTGCACCTGGATGTTTTGCAGTCTCAGTGTATTCACACGTGTCACACAAACAGATTAATTATCAGACTACCGTTACTGATGATTCGTGTTAATCGCTTGTTTACCGCACAAAGGTCAGTGAAGTGTTGATTTTTTGACAATGTTTGGATAATGACGTAATTAATTTGTGCTGCGGGTAGGTTGCCGTTATTCAGCTGTCTCTCCAATATACATGTCAAATGACCGTTTAGAGCCTTTTAACTACCATAATATCGCATTTAAAAGGTGCGCGGACGTTGTCAGTTTGGAAAGACTTGACCGTTTGTGATTTTTTAGACATCATTGATTTGTGAAAATTGGTTGGTTTGGGAAATGTTGGACCGATTTATTAGCGTTTTGGGGTGTTTGAAATCGGTCCAGAATTCTTAATTTCGGTCCAGACCGGCTATTTTTCCGGTTTTCCCGAGCCCTGTTATGGGGACTCATAAGAAGCATCTCAGTAACGGGCTTCTAATAAGTACCCAGAGTGTATTCCTTGAGGAGAAATCAGAAAAATACCAGTTCCTTTTGGTTAAAAAATGCTTCATCTTGAACTTTGGACAGGCTTGTAAGCATGGGAAAACCACACACACACACACACACACACACACACACACACACACACACACACACACACACACACACACACACACACACGCACACACACAAGCTGAATAGTAAGGAAGAAATACATTCGCAGAGTATCCAGAAACAGTGTCTGTGAACCTATTTTTATGTTGTTGTTTTTTTTTTGTTTTTTTTTTTATTTATTTATTTATTTCTTGTACATTCTGTAATCAAGCATTGATCATGTTGTTTCTGATAAATGGACAATTTCAGCCAGTGTACAGTCATTCTCACCTTCAACCACAAAGACTCAACACTCAAGGAGGTCAAGGAGGACATGATGTTCACAGCAGGGGAGAATATCCCTTCATATAAAGCATGGTGAAAAGGTGGGCTGCTGAGTAGAAATGTGGCAGGGAGACTCTGGAAGCAGTCTGGGAAGGTCAGTCACTATTACTAGTCAGGAGACCATTGCCAAGGTTCTTGCAGCATAGTTGTTGAAAGAAGAGTACAAAGCTTTATATCGTCGCAAAGTGTCAGTTCACTGGGTTCCAAAGCTCCTTGGATCTGATCAGAAATGGATTCAGCACAACTTGTCAGGGGAGAATGACAACTTAGCATCCTCTGGCAATTTGTGACCACAGATGAAACCTTCGTCCATTGCTTCCAACCAGAGATGGTCAGAGCTCTGTAAAGTTTCCCTGCCTTACAAGAAAGCTGAGACAGTGATGTCTGCAAGTAAGGTGACGATCTATATTTTATAGGATGCAAAAAGAGTACTGCTCTTGGACTATTTAAATAATGTCACACTATCACCAGGGCTTCCATTGACAAGAAAGGGGCTCTTCAACCAGACCATTGCTCTGGCACACACACCCATTGTGTCCAAGCATGGCTACGGTGTATTCCAGCTTATTACACTCCATTCTTGATGAAGCAAAAAAATGATGTTGACTACTTCCTGAGGGCCATAGATGGTGCCTTCTACAGTGAAGGTATCCATCTGCTTCTTGATCAGTTGCCTAAAAGTGTTCACGAAGGCGGGGACTGTGTTGTCATTTGAAACTGATTGTTTTATTTCCTGAAACTCATACCAAGTGCTTTTGTGGCATGTTCCAAGAAGAGTAAATCAACTGTTTAATACACCATTATAGCAACTTATTTGGGGATAAATTATCAAGTTGATTGAATTTGAAACTCGAAACAAAAATCTGAATATACTGTTATATAAGTATTGGGACATACAGGCCTATGCAAACTGTTCCAACTCAGACCAGATGCTGCAGAATGTGGCATCTTATCAGGGTCTGCACTGTCTGCCATTCATTCAGCAGTATTTAGACACATGAAGAAGTAATAAAATGAACTTTTTGAAATTATAGGACAATTATAATAAGTGTTAAGATGTCCAGATATTAAAGCATTTTAGTCAGTAACCCCTAAAAGGGTAATTGTAGAACAGTGCAGACCCAGATCAGATGCCATAAAATGTGGCTTCTGATCAGGGTCTACACTTTTTGCATTAAACTGTGGGAATTTCTGTAAAAGCTAACTAGACACACTGCTATTGGATATAGACCAGTCCAAAGATTGTCAAAGAAGAGTCAACTCGACTTTTAAGGGTTAATGGACAATCTTTTCTTCTAATTTGAAAAATAAAATCAAATTTTACTCTTGTTTCTTATTTTCTGATAACTGATTTTGAAGGAGCCACTACTTGGGTGATTTCAGGGTTTTCGAAAACATTTTGCTTAATTTGCATGTAAGACAGAAATATTTGATTTAGATTGAAAAAGTGATTTTATTTAAAGTGCAACTTTTCATTTATCCTGGACTAAACTTTACAATATAGTAATTGTTTATGGATGCAATTTTCAATGCAGCTGTACATAAGCCATACTGGTGTCCTTAATAAAATAAAAAAAAATGAAATAAAACAAAAATAAGTAAATGAATGAAAAAATAAAATAAAAAAAAAATAAAATAACAACAGGCAATTTTGGATTAATGGAATTGCAAACCATCCTACTGTGAATCTAGCTAAGTCTTTGTTAATGCATTTACAGATTATGTTAAACTGTCTTTTCATCCAGCAACTGCCTAAAATGAATAATTGTTATCATTATGATTATAGAATTACCAATTATGTTATTTAGTGTCATGCTGTTAATTCAGTGATTATTAAGCAGAAAGCAGGTTCTGGATGAAACCTTATCATTAACTGTTTCAGGAGACTAAAGAGCAACATCAGACATCCCATCCCATTTTGGTTTTTACCCATTTAATAGAAATGTCTTTAATTTAATATCTCTAACCAAATTAAAGATTTTAATATTAAAGATTAAAACTAGCTACCTCTAATACAGTAAGAGATATGTGCAATGGAAATAGGTATCTAATTGAATAAGATATTTCTAATTCAATTTATAATGATATCATTAAGATAACCCAATTACGAACATCTTTATTGTAGACATCATTGTTTATTTAGAATAAAGACATCTATTTATGCACAAAGATATCTTTATTTCAATAAAAGGTATTGTGATAGAAAATTTAAAAAAATAATTAAATCAAAGATATGTTATAAAAAATGGAGATATCTTAAATTCAATCAGTCATAGCTTTTAATTTAACAATAGAATTTTCTATTAAATGGATAACAAGTTAAATAGATGCCATACTTGCAATCTCAGAAAATGAGTAACAATGAGAATTTCAGTAAGATGTACAAATGTTTCAAGAACCAAACTAATCTTTTTCAAAATACTAAGTTAAAAAATCTATCCTATTCATAGAGGACTCATAAAAACATAACTAGATTCACACCAGTATCAGTATGGTAGGTAAACCATCATACCAAACCTGTTTTACAAGGAAATTAATATGACTATACTATTAAAACAAATGGAAAAAATGCATAAAAACTACTATATTAGGAACAATAGATATTTGCATGAAAATGTAAATGCATAAAAACTACTATATATGGATCAATATCTTTGCATGAAAATGTAATTGCATAAAAACTACTATATTACTAACAATATGTTTGCATGAAAATATAACTGCAAAAACACTGCTATGTAAGAAAAAAATACATTTCCATAAAAATGCAATTGCATAAAAAGTACTACATTAGAAAAAAATATATTTGCGTGAAAATGTAATTGCATAAGATACAATATATTTGCATGAAAATGTAATTGCATAAAACCTGCTAATTTGAAACAATATATTTGATTGAAATTGTTATTCTGTTCTTTGAGCATTTTACAGAGTAAAAGTAGAGTACAAAAAATGCAATGTCAATTTCCATGCCATGACACCTACACATGGTATATATGTTGTCTTAACTTCAGAATGCTAAAAAAAATTAAAAAATGAGAATGAAAATTAAGCAAAATGTTTTCAAAAACCCTAAAACCATCTATATTTTTATTTGTGTTGAGGTTTTACGGCCCAGTTAACCCAATAGGGTCATGTCGAGTGTGGTCAATTTACCCAGCCACACGTTTACTTGGCAGGCTTAGTCCTCTAAGTGGTTAACCAGTATTGTGCACATTCTTTTACCAGAAACTGACAACTGCCCTCCTTGAATCAGAGGAAGGGAGAGACCAACTATATAGTCACTCACTCAAAATCAATTATCAGATAACACGAAATCAGAGTAAATTTTAATTACTTTTTTTATTGTACTCTAATTGGAAGAAAGAATTTCTCTTAAAGGGTTCAAATACCATATTGTCAATTAACCCATAAACATCAAGTGAACTCTTCTACCACAACTCTGTGGACTGGTCTATATCCAATAGCAGAGTGTCTAAGTTAGTTTTTATTACTACTTTGTATTGCTGAAATTCCCTCATTTTACTGCAAAGAGTGTAGACCCTTATCAGAAGCTGCACTCTGTGGCATCTGATCTGGGTCTGCACTGTTTGTCAATTACCCTTTTGAGGTTGTTTTTTTTTTACTAAATTGTGTTAATATCTGGACAGCTTAACACTTACTATAATTGTCCTAAAATTTCAAGTCCATTTTATTACCTCCTCATGTGTCTAAATATTGCTGAATGAATGGCAGACAGTGGAGACCCCAATGAGATGCCACATTCTGCAGTATCTGATATGGGTCAAAACTGTTTGCATAGGCCTGTATGTCCCAATACTTAGTGGTATAACAGTATTTTTAGGATTTTTGTTTCAAGTTTCTAATTCAATCAACTTAATATTGTATCCCCAAATAAGTTGCTATGATGGTGTACTAAACAGTTGATTTACTCTTCTTGGAACATGCTCCAAGAGCACTAGTCTTCGTGTCAGTTTTAGAAACCCAAACAATCAGTTTCCAAATGACAACACATTCTCCGCCTT
The DNA here is from genome assembly GCA_964016985.1 of Anodontia alba. NCBI lineage: Eukaryota > Metazoa > Mollusca > Bivalvia > Lucinida > Lucinidae > Anodontia > Anodontia alba. The sequence continues at coordinate 2,939,782 of OZ024829.1, forward strand.
CATGAACACATTTAGACCACTGGTAAAGAAGCATATGCATGTCATCAATGTAGAAGGCACCATCTTGGGCTGTCAGGAAGTGTTCCACATCATTTATAGCTTCATCAAGAATGGTGTTTTAACAAGCTTGAATACACCAAGTAGCCATGCTTGGACATTATGGATGTGTGTGCCAGAGTAATTTTCTGGTTGAAGAGCACATTTCACATCAATGGCAGCCCTGGTTATAGTGTATCCCTTTTTAAGTAGTCCAACAGCAGTACTCATTTTGCATCCTATAAAATATAGATCACCACCACGCCTGCAGACATCACTGTCTTAGCTTTCTTGTAAGGCAGAGAACCTTTCCAGAGCTCTGACATCATCTCTGGTTGGAAGTGATGGACCAAGGTGTCATTCTGTGGTCACAAATTGCCAGAGGATGCTAAGCTGTCATTCTCCCGTGACAAGTTGTACTGAAACCATTTCTTATCAGATCAAAGGAGCTTTGGGTCCCAATGAGCTGATGCCTTGAGACAATGTAAAGCTTTCTACTCTCCTTTCTACAAAGAGGCTGCAAGAACATTGGCAATGGTCTCCTGACTAGTAACAGTGACTGACCTTCCCAGACAGCTTCCAGAGTCTCCCTGCCACATTTCAACTCAGCAGCCCACCTTTTCACCATGCTTTATATGAAGGGATATCCTCCCCTGCTGTGAACATCATGTCCTCCTTGACCTCCTTGAGTGTTGAGTCTTTGTGGTGGAAGGTGAGAATGACTGTACAATGGCTGAAATTGTCCATTTTATCAGAAACCACTTATGATCAATGCTTATAATTACAGTATGTACAAGAGATAAAAGAACTTAAATTAGCTTGAAACACACTGTTTCTGGGTAATCTGTGGAAGTATTTCTTTCTTACTATTCAGCTCTTGTGTTATGTGTGTGTGTGGTTTTCCCATGCTTATAAGCCTAAGTACAAAGTTTTTCCAGATGAAATATTTTTTTTTTTTTACCAAAAAGTACTGGTATTTCTAACTTTTCCACAAAAATACACTCTAAGTACTCATTAGAAGCCCTTTTCTGAGATGCTTCTAATGAATTCCCACATGAAAAAATAAGAAACAAAATATCTGGATAAATCTGGATCTGCATACCCACTCTTATCTCAAGCTAAATGCAGTGAAAGGGAGAAAAGGAGCAACTGTTCTGAAGGCTTAGTATGCTGTGTTAAAATTACAGCAGATGACATTTAAAATTTTTTCTTATTTTTCCCAGAAAAAAAATGATCCGATATTTTATGCAATCTGTCTCCTCAGGAAGACAATTTGCATAAAATGCCAAATCCTATTGTTTTGGAAAATTTATAAAAAATATCATCAATTTGTCCTCTACTGAATTAGCCTAGCACTGTAAGTGTTTAGGTGAATGGATACTCCTGAAAAATGCTGCTTCTATTTTTTAAAGGAGACCAATTTATAGACAGAAAGTTGCCTGCCAAACATCTGAAACCTTCAAAATAATTGAGGTCATCTTAAGGGAATAAATTTGCATAGTCTGGGAGTATATTCTTTCCATTAAGGGTAACCTCCAATAAAAAGGGGAGACAAAAGATTTCATGACAGAGTTATTTCGCTTGGAGGCATATCCATTCCATCTAAAACATATCATTTACACTAAATAGTTGGAACTATATTTCTAAAATTTGAGGACCATTTCACTACAACAGTGTAGATCCTAATAAGATGCCACATTCTACAACATCTAATCTGAATCTGTACATATTGTTTGCTGTGGCCTGTTTGTCCAAAAACTTGGTGTAAATAAGGTTATATTTTCTTTGCAAAATATTAAAATTGTCTCAGCTTTGACATGATATTAAGGGTACAGGCAAACAAGGATCAAAGGTCCTGATCAGCCCGATTATCCTCACAGCCTGACCATGGTCTCTACTGTTTGTTAATATATCCTTAGTATTCAATGATCTGGTATCTAGTGAAGATCCTGAACAGACTGCATTCACACAGAAGCTGATCTGGGCCTTCACTGTCCATATACCTCTCAGACCCCTTTTCTCATCATAGCACACATTTCTCTGGGTACTGTATTTATCCTAAATATTGGGACTCCTCTTATTACACCTTACCATATTTGTCCTTAACCTGTACCACTCCCTGGCAAGTTCTGCAGATTGCAAATTGATGATGTTTTTCTTTTTTTTACCAAGAAAACAGGGCTTGATATTTCATGCAAAGGGTCTTAAACCATATTTTCTGAGAAAAATAAGAAAAAAATTGTCTGCTGATATTTTCCAAGATACTGAGCAAATCTACTTACTACCTGTTGATGTGTCTTAAACTGCTGGATAAATGGTAAATAATGTAGACCCTGATCAGATGCTGAATTCACTGATCAGGGTCTACACTGTTTATTCAGACCTGTCTATCCCAAAACTTAGGATTAATTCAGTAGTCCTTATCTATATCACTGAGCTTTACAACCAGAGACACAGTCACATTGCACACATGAACTTTTACCACTCTCTGGGATAATTCAGTAGTCAACAAATTGATCATAATTTCCTGGAAAACAGGATTTGGAAATGTCAAACTATGTTTAACTGGAAAACTAAGAAAAACATTTTGAAATGTTCTCTGCTGGAAGTTTTACCCAGTGTACTAAACTAAGCAATAACATCCATAAACAATGACTTCCATATTGTATCAAATCTGAATTGGATTTATGGGAACAGGTTGATATCCATCATTTGTCATACTTAACAATGTAGCAAGGAGTAGAACTGGACCTGCAATAACACAGTACAATACAGTGAAAAGTTACAAACTAAATTACTACTACAATTCTAGAGTAAATGGTCTAAAACACGCTCACAGAAAACAGAGTAGACCCTGATCAGACTCCTCCAAGAGGACCCATGAGAGAAAAAAAAGCTACGTCAGTTTAAAACAAAATGAAATAGTTTATTGTAAAACCACTGCTTTTTAGTGAAATAATGTTGTAAATGAATAACAAGAGGGCCAAGATAGCCCTGTATCACTCGCCTGATTACCAAATAAATTGGCATTTCAGTTCAGGAGAAGTGCAAAATAGATTTCAAAGATAGCGGCCATGGTGCCATCTTGGATTTCTGATTGGAACGATTTTAGCTCTTTTTTTTTTATCTACAAGTCACCCTGATGCTTCCTACCAAGTTTGGAGTCAGTTGGCCTTTCCGTTCAGGAGAAGAAGCTAAAAATTGATTTTTAAGATGTCAGCCATGGGGGCCATCTTGGATTTCCAATCAGAATGATTTTAGCTATTTTAATCTACTAGTCACCCTATGCTTCCTATCAAGTTTCAAGACAATAAGCCTTTTGTTTCAGGAGTAGAAGTAAAAAAATAGATTTTCAAGATGGCAATCATGGTAGCCATCTTGGATTACCAACTGGAACAATTTTAGCTATTTTTATCTACAAGTCACCCCGATGCTTCCTACCAAGTTTTATGTCAATTCGCCTTTCAGTTCAGGAGAGGCTAAATATATATTTTAAAGATGGCGTCCATCTTGGATTTCCAATAGGAAGAATTTTAGCTATTTTCGAAGTTCAAGTCACCCTGATGCTTCCTAGCAAGTTTCAAGTCAGTTATTGGTCTTTCAGTTCAGGAGAAGAAGCAAAAAATAGATTTCAACATGTCGACTATCTTGGATTTCTAACCAGAACAATTTTAGCTATTTTTGATCTACAAGTCACCCTGATGCTTCCTACCAAGTTTTATGTTGATTTGCCTTTCAGTTCGGGAGAAGAAGCTAAAAATAGATTATAAAGATGGCAGCCTTGGAGGCCATCTTGGATTTCCAATCAGAACAGTTTTAGCTATTTTTCATGAATAAGTCACCATTATGTTTCCTACCAAGTTTAGAGTCAATTTGGCCTTTCAGTTCAGGAGAAGAGCAAAAAATACATTTTCAAGATGGCGCCTTAGCGGACATCTTGGATTTTTGATTGGAACAATTTTAGCTTTTTTTGATCTACGTCACCCTGATGCTTCCTTCCAAGTTTCATGTCTGTTGGCCTTTTGGTTCAAGAGACTAAGTGATTTCTGATCGGAACAATTTTAGCAATTTTTGATCTACAAGTCTTTGCTTCCTACCAAGTTTCAAGTCAATTAGCCTTTCGGTTCAGGGGAAGAAGCAAAAAATAGATTTCAAGAAGGAGCCATGGGAGCCATCTTGGATTTCTGATCAGAACAATTTTAGCTAGTTTTGAGCTACACCAGCTATGGGCCTCATAGTTTCAAAGAAGATTTTTGAAGGTTCTTTAGCTATACAGCTCTGTATAAGCATATGACCACCTGTGGTGTGGCCAGTTTGGACCTCAGGGGCTTGATTGGCAGGGTTTATGTAGGGGACCACTAAACATTGCTACTTACTAAATTTATAAGCAGTAGTCCTCATGGTTTCAGAGAAGATTTTAGAAGTTTTTCCCATGAAAAGTCTACTGGAGCTAATGACCCCCAGGGCGTTGCCAATTTGGAACCCAGGTGCATGGTTGGCAGGATTTATGTAGGAGATCATTTAACATTGCTTCATACTTAATCTATTAGCTCTTGGCCTCATAGTTTCATAGAAGATGTTTGAAGTTTCTTTACCTATATAGCTCTATACAAACATATGACCCCCCCCTGGGGCATTGCCAGTTTGGACCCCAGGGGCTTGATTGACAGGATTTATGTAGGGGACCACTAAACAGTGCTTCAAACTTAATATATAAGCCTCATGGTTTCAGAGAAGAAGATTTTTTAATTTTTCCCATATTATAAGTCTATGGGAGCTAATGACCTCTGGGACGCGGCCAATTTGGACCCAGAGGCTTGACTGGCAGGATTTATGTAGGGGGCCACTGCTTCATGTGAATTCTCAAGCCTTATTTCATCCGAAAAACAGGTTTGAGACATCTGTTTTGCCTGAGATATTTTTCTCTGTATGTTAAAGAAACAATGGGAGAAACCTCTATTGTGTGGATTAAGATAATTGAAGATCATGATGCTGTCCATGCATGATTTCATATCTGAATGTTCAAATGTTTGAATCCACCAACTTCCTCTTCCTCTTGGTGTCTGGGAAGGGCTGCGGTTTGTGATTGTGGCACTCCCTGGATTTTCTCTTCCCTTTTTTTGAGTTATTTATCCTTTCATGATTAATCCATAAAATATATTTCAGAAGAAATGATGCATGGCATTTCATGTGAATCATCTACCATATGTTGTCTCAATGACAGACTTCTAATGAGTACTTGGAGGGTATTCTTTGTGGAGAAATCAGGAAAATACCAGTTCATTTTGGTTAAAAATGCTTTATCTTGAACTTTGGACTTATGCTAATAAGCATGGGAAAACCACACACGCACACACACACACACACACACACAAGCTAAATAGTAAGGAAGAAATACTTTCACAGACTATCCAGAAACTGAGTGTTTGAAGCTATTTTCAGTTTGTTTTTTTTATCTCTTGTACATACTGTAATCAAGCATTGATCATAAGTGGTTTCTGATAAAATGGACAACTTCGGACAATGTACAGTCGTTGTCTACCTCAACAAAAAAGGCTCAACATGCAAGGAGGTCAAGGAGGACATGATGTTAACAGTAGGTGTGGATACCCCTTCATATAAAGCATGGTGAAAAGGTGGGCTGCTGAGATGAAATGTGGCAAGGAGACTCAGGAATCTGTCTGGGAATGTCAGTCACCATTACTACTCAGGAGACCATTGCCAAGGTTCTTCCAGCATCATTGTTTAAATAAGAGTACAAAGCTTTATATTGTAGCAAAGTGTCAGCTCACTTGGTCCCAAAGCTCCTTGGATCTGATCAGAAATGGATTCAGCACAACTTGTAAAGGGAGAATGACAGCTTAGCATCCTCTGGCAATTTGTGACCACAGATGAAACTTTAATCCATCACTTCCAACCAGAGATGCTCTGAAAAGGTTCTCTGCCTTTTATGAAAGCGAAGACAGTGATGTCTGCAGGCAAGGTGACAGTCTATATTTTTAGGATACAAAAGGAGTACTGCAGTTGGACTACTTAAATAGGGTCACACTATCACCAGGGCTTCTATTGACAAGAATGGGGCTCTTCAACCAGAACATTGCTCTGGCACACACACACAGTTTCCAAGCATGGCTACTTGGTGTATTCCAGCTTGTTAAACACCATTCTTGATGAAGTGAAAAAATGATGTGGACCACTTCCTGAGGGCCCAAGATGGTGCCTTCTACAGTGAAGGCATCCATCTGCTTCTTGACCAGTTGTCTAGATGTGTTCATGAAAGCGGGGACTGTGTTGTCATTTGGAAACTGATTGTTTTATTTTCTAAACTGGCACCAAGTGCTCTTGCAGCATATTCCAAAAAGAGTAAATCAACTATTTAATACACCATTATAGCAACTTATTTGGGGATAAATTATCAAGTTGACTGAATTAGAAGCTTGAAACAAAATTCTAAATATACTGTTATAATACTAAGTATTGGGACATACAGGCCTGTGCAAACTGTTTTGACTCAGGTCAGATGCTGCAGAATGTGACATCTTATCAGGTCTGCACTGTCTGCCATTCGTCCAGCAGTATTTAGACACATGAAGAGGTAACAAAATGAACTTTTTGAAATTATAGGACAATTATAGCAAGTGTTAAGATGTCCAGATATTAAAGCATTTTAGTCAGGAACCCCCAAAAGGGTAATTGTAGAACAGTGCAGACCCAGATCAGATGCCACAGAATGTGAGTGTACACTGTGAGAATTTCTGTAAAAGCTAACTAGACACACTGCTATTGGATATAGACCAGTCCAAAGATTGTCAAAGAAGAGTCCACTTGACTTTTAAGGGTTAATGGACAATATGGTATTTGAACCCTTCAGGAGTAATTCTTTCTTCTAATTTGAAAAAAAAAAAAAAATCAAATTTTACTCTTGTTTCTTGTTTTCTGATAACTGATTTTGAAGGAGCCACTACTTAGGTGATTTCAGGGTTTTCGAAAACATTTTGCTTAATTTGCAAGTAAGTAAGAAATATTTGATTTAGATTGAAAAATTGATTTTATTTAAAGTGCAACTTTTCATTTATCCTGACTAAACTTTACAATATAGTAACTGTTTATGGATGCAATTTTCAATGCAGCTATACATACGCCATACTGATGTCCTTAATAAAAAAAAACTGAAAAAAAGAATAAGTAAATGAATGAAAAAATAAAATCAAAAATAAAAAAAATAACAACAGGCAATTTTGGATTAATGGAATTGCAAACCATCCTACTGTGAACCTAGATAAGTCTTTGTTAACGCATTAAAGCAAACTGACATAGAAGCATTTACAGATTATGTTTACCTGTCTTTTCATCCAGCAACTGCCTAAAGTGAATAATTGTTATTATTATGATTATAGAATTACCAATTATGTTGTTAAGTGCTATTCTGTTAATTCAGTGATTATTAAGCAGAAAGCAGATTCTGGATGAAACATCATTATCTGTTTCAGGAGACTAAAGAGCAACATTAGACATCCAATTTTGGTTTTTATCCATTTAATAGAAATGTCTTTAATTTAATATCTCTAACCAAATTAAAGATTTTAATATTAAAGATTTAAATTAGCTATCCCTAATATAGTAAGAGATATGTGCAATGGAAATAGATATCTTTAATTGAATAAGATACTTCTAATTCAATTTATAATGATATCATTAAGATAACCCAATTACAGACATCTTTATTGTAGACATCATTGTTTATTTACAATAAAGACATCTATTTATGCACAAATAAAGATATCTTTATTTCAATAAAAGATATTTTTATAAAACTGATAGAAAATTAATCAGTCATAGCTTTTAATTTAACAATAGAATTTTCTATTAAATGGATAACAAGTTAAATAGATGCCGTACTTGCAATGTCAGAAAATGAGTAGCAATGAGAATTTCTGTAAGATGTACAAATGTTTCAAGAACGAAACTAATCTCTTTCAAAATACTAAGTTAAAAAATCTATCCTATTCATAGAGGACTCATAAAAACATAACTAGATTCACACCAGTATCAGTATGGTAGGTAAACCATCATACCAAACCTGTTTTACAAGGAAATTAATATGACTATACTATTAAAACAAATGGAAAAAATGCATAAAAACTACTATATTAGGAACAATTGATATTTGCATGAAAATGTAAATGCATAAAAACTACTATATTACTAACAATATGTTTTCATGAAAATGTAACTGCAAAAACACTGCTATATAAGAAAAAAATACATTTCCATAAAAATGTAATTGCATAAAAAGTACTACATTAGAAAAAATATATTTGCGTGAAAATGTAATTGCATAAGATACAATATATTTGCATGAAAATGTAATTGCATAAAAACTGCTAATTTGAAACAATATATTTGATTGAAATTGTTATTCTGTTCTTTGTGCATTTTACAGTGCAAAACTAGAGTACAAAAAATGCAATGCCAATTTCCATGCCATGACACCTACGCATGGTATATATGTTGTCTAAACTTCAGAATGCTAAAAAAAATTTAAAAAATGAGAATGAAAATTAAGCAAAATGTTTTCAAAAACCCTAAAACCATCTATATTTTTATTTGTGTTGAGGTTTTACAGCCCAGTTAACCGTATGGGGTCATGTCGAGTGTGGTCAATTTACCTAGCCACACGTTTACTGGGCAGGCTTAGTCCTCTAAGTAGTTAACCAGTATTGTGCACATTCTTTTGCCAGAAAATGACAACTGCCCTCCTTGAATCAGCGGAAAGGAGAGACCAACTATATAGTCATTCACTCAGAATCAATTATCAGATAACACGAAATCAGAGTAAATTTTAATTGCTTTTTTTATTGTTCTCTAATTAGAAGAAAGAATTTCTCTTAAAGGGTTCAAATACCATATTGTCAATTAACCCATAAACATCAAGTGAACTCTTCTACCGCAACTCTGTGGACTGGTCTATTTCCAATTTCTAAGTTAGTTTTTATTACTACTTTGTATTGCTGAAATTCCCCCATTTTACTGCAAAGAGTGTAGACCCTTATCAGAAGCTGCACTCTGTGGCATCTGATCTGGGTCTGCACTGTTTGTCAATTACCCTTTTGAGGTTTTTTTTTTTTTTTTTTTTACTAAACTGTGTTAATATCTGGACAGCATAACACTTACTATAATTGTCCTAAAATTTCAAGTCCATTTTATTAGCTCCTCAAGTGTCTAAATATTTGCTGAATGAATGGCAGACAGTGGAGACCCCAATGAGATGCCACATTCTGCAGCATCTGACCCGAGTCAAAACTGTTTGCATAGGCCTGTATGTACCAATACTTAGTGGTATAACAGTATTTTTAGGATTTTTGTTTCAATTTCTAATTCAATCTTAATATTGTATCCCAAATAAGTTGCTATGATGGTGTACTAAACAGTTGATTTACTCTTCTTGGAACATGCTCCAAGAGCACTAGTCTTCGTGTCAGTTTTAGAAACCCAAACAATCAGTTTCCAAATGACAACACATTCTCCGCCTTCATGAACAAATTTAGACAACTGGTCAAGAAGCAGATGCATGTCATCAATGCAGAAGGCACCATCTTGGGCCATCAGGAAGTGTTCCACATCATTTATAGCTTCATCAAGATTAGTGTTTAACAAGCTTGAATACACCAAGAAGCCATGCTTGGACATTATGGATGTGTGTGCCAGAGTAATTTTCTGGTTGAAGAGCACATTTCCCATCAATGGAAGCCCTGGTTATAGTGTATCCCTTTTTAAGTAGTCCAAAAGCAGTACTCATTTTGCATCCAATAAAATATAGATCACCACCATGCCTGCAGACATCACTGTCTTAGCTTTCTTGTAAGGCAGAGAACCTTTCCAGAGCTCTGACTTCATCTCTGGTTGGAAGTCATGGATTTAAGTTTCATCTGTGGTCACAAATTGCCAGAGGATGCTAAGCTGTCATTCTCCCATGACAAGTTGTACTGAAACCACTTCTGATCAGATCAAAGGAGCTTTGGGTCCCAATGAGCTGACGCCTTGAGACAATGTAAAGCTTTGTATTCTCCTTTCTACAAAGATGCTGCAAGAACATTGGCAATGGTTTCCTGACTAGTAATAGTGACTGACCTTCCCAGACAGCTTCCAGAGTCTCCCTGCCACATTTCAACTCAGCAGCCCACCTTTTCACCATGCTTTATATGAAGGGGTATCCTCCCCTACTGTGAACATCATGTCCTCATTGACCTCCTTGAGTGTTGAGTCTTTGTGGTTGAAGGTGAGAATGACTGTACACTGGCTGAAATTGTCCATTTTATCAGAAACCTCTTATGATCAATGCTTAATTACAGTCTGTACAAGAGATAAAAGTTTCAAACACTCTGTTTCTGGGTAATCTGTGAAAGTATTTCTTCCTTACTATTCAGCTCTTGTGTGTGTGTGTGTGTGTGTGTGTGTGTGTGTGTGTGTGTGTGTGTGTGGTTTTCCCATGCTTATAAGCCTAAGTACAAAGCTCCATATAAAACATTTTTTCACCAAAAAGTACTGGTATTTCTAACTTCTCCACAAAAAATACACTCTATGTACTCATAGGTACTCATTAGAAGCCCTTTTCTGAGATGCTTCTAATGAATTCCCACATGGAAAAATAAGAAAAAAAAAATATCTGGATAAATCTGGATCTGCATACCCACTCTTATCTCAAGCTAAATGCAGGGAAAGGGAGAAAAGGAGCAACTGTTCTGAAGTCTTAGTATGCTGTGTTAAAATTTCAGCAGATGACATTTAGAATTTTTTTTCTTATTTTTCTCAGAAAAAAAATGATCTGATATTTTATGCAAACTGTCTCCTCTGGAGACAATTTGCATAAAATGTCAAATCCTATTTTTTGGGAAAATTTATAAAAATATCATCAATTCGTCCTCTACTGAATTAGCCTAACACTGTAAGTGTTTAGGTGAATGGATACACCTGAAAAATGCTGCCTTTATTTTTTAAAGGAGACCAATTTATAGACGAAAGTTGCCTGCCAAGCATCTGAAACCTTCAAAATAATTGAGGTCATCTTAAGGGAATAAATTTGCTTAGTCTGGGAGTATATTCTTTCTGTTAAGGGTAACCTCCAACAAAAAGGGAGATAAAAGATTTCATGACAGTTATTTCGCTTGAGGCATATCCAGTCCATCTAAATCAGATCCTATTTACACTAAAAAGCTTAAACTATATTTCTAAAATTAGAGGACCATTTCACTACAACAGTGTAGATCCCAATAAGATGCCACATTCTACAACATCTAATCTGAATCTGTACTGTTTGCTGTGGCCTGTTTGTCCAAACACTTGGTGTAAATAAGGCTATGTTTTCTTTGCGAAATATTAGCTCAGCTTTGACATGATAATAAGGGTACAGGCAAAGAAGGCTCAAAGGTCCTGATCAGACTGATTATCTGCACAGCCTGACCATGGCCTCTACTGTTTGTTGATATATCCTCAGTATTCAATGATCCGGTGTCTAGTGAAGATCCTGAACAGACTGCATTTACACAGAAGCCGATCTGGGCCTTCACTGTCCATATACCTCTCAGACCCCTTTTCTCATCATGTCACACATTTCTATCTGGGTACCATATTTATCCTAAATATTGGGACTCCTCCTATTACGCCTTACCATACTTGTCCTTAACCTTTACCACTCTCTGGGCAGGTTCAGCAGATTGCAAATTGATGATGTTTTTTCTTATTTTACCAAGAAAATGGGGCTTGATATTTCATGCAAAGTGTCTCAAATCATATTTTCTAAGAAAAATAAGAAAAAAATTGTCTGCTGATATTTTTCCAAGATTCTGAGCAAATCTACTTACTACCTGTTGATGTGTCTTAAACTCCTGGATAAATGGTAAACAATGTAGACCCTGATCAGATGCTGAATTCACTGATCAGGGTCTACACTGTTTATTCAGACTGGTCTGTCCCAAAACCTAGGGTTAATTTGGTAATCCTTATATATATATCACTGAGCTTTACACCCAGAGACACAATCACATTGCACACATTAACTTTTACCACTCTCTGGGCTAATTCAGCAGATTACAAATTGATGATAATTTCCTAGAAAACAGGATTTGGAAATGTCAAATCATGTTTAATTTGAAACATAAGAAAAACATTTTAAAATGTTCTCTGCTGGAATTTTCCCCAGAGTGCTAAGCAACAACATCCATAAACAGTGACTTCCATCTTGTATCAAATCTGAATAGGATTTATGGGAAGAGGTTGATATCCTCATCTGCCATCCTTAACAATATAGCGAGGAGTAGAACTGGACCTGAAATAATACAATACAGTATAGTGGAAACTTACAAACTTAATTACTTCTACAATATGGACCAGGTATTCCAAGAACCTTTAATTTTATGCACAGGTCAAGATAAGAAGTTGATTCCATATAATATTTTTCCTTTTTTCTCCACTAATTAGAAGCCTCTTGCCGAGGCACTTCTATGAGTACCCTCAACATATGTTTTCATGAAGAAATAAGATAAATATCAGGGCCCAGTTGTTCAAAGCTAATGACGTTAGTTAACGATAAGTTAAAATTTACATCGAGTGATACGCAAATATGCTGAAATTTTTTGCTGAAAAAATGTGCATAGCAAAAGCTACTCACATTTTTTCAGTAAAAAATATCATCATCATCATAATCAGATTTTTGATTAATGTGCAGGTACAGGGGCAACATCCACACCAGTGGGCCCCCTTCCAGATACCTGGCTTGCTGCACGCATGGCAGATCTCACATCAGACTTCCAGGAATGTCTATCATGAGGGTTGATGGCAGAGAGCTTCATCTTTCTGCAATCCCTCTCTGTCAGCTGTTTCCATGTCATCTTGGGCCTCCCAGGCCCACGCTTTCCATCAACCTGTATGTCAAAGGCTGCCTTGATTGCACCATTGGAGTGTTCTACATGTCCATACCATCGGAGTCTTCTCTCCTTCAGAATGAGGTCCAGATCCTCAATGCCAAGCCGCACAAGTAGCTCATTGGACCTGGTGTTGACAATGTCTTGCGGATCTGTCATTGCCGATCTGTCTGATCATTGCCCTCATTTCGCTGCAGATGCTGGAGGTTTGGCTTTGTCAATGGCCAAGTCTCGCTAGCATGGAGCATTGCGCTCCGCACACAAGAGCTGTACACATGGCCAAGTGTTTTGAAAGAGAGGTGGCATGAAGAGAGACCTGGTAGCAGATCCTTGAACTTTTTCCAGGCGGTTTTCACACGTGTTGTGGTTGAAAGTTCACAGCCACCTGCTGCTGAGAGCATGTCTCCTAAGTAGCAAAAGGAAGCTACCACCTCAAGCTTGTCAGGTCCGACCTGGACTGCCTTCTGTGGTCTGCCATCCAAGGGGCGTGCAGTTCCTTGGCACCATGTACATCTGTAGTCAGGGTCTTTTTTCAAGTGCTTGAGCCCACTGCATTTCTTGTGCCATTGCAGAAGATGCTGTTGCTGCCCACTCCAGTGCGACAGACGGCGCATGGAAATTCACCTGAACTCTGCAGGAGGTCCAGTCCCGTACTGCAGATCATAATCTTTGTCTTTCCTGCATTTACTCTCAGTCCTTTCTTCTCCATTGCTTCTTTCCATGTCAAGAGCCTCCTGACACATTCCTCAAGCGATTCAGCGATGATAACAAGGTCATCAGCATAGAGGTCTTCCCAGAGCGGAACTCTCTTGGTAAGGCTTCAAGCACAATGACGAAGAGCAGTGGGCTGAGTACTGATCCTTGGTGAACATGAACCTTCACTTCGAACTCTTCACTGTACTCGTCACCAACATGGACATGGCTCCGCGCATTTGCATACATCCCCTGCACCAGTCGTACAATCCACTCCTCCATGCCAAGTTTTCTCAGCGCCCGACACATGACCTTCCGAGGTACTCGATCAAACGCCTTCTCCAGGTCTACGAAAGCCATGTAGAGTCTCTTGTTGGCAGCTATATACTTCTCTTGCAGCTGCCTGACAACAAAGATTGCGTCTGTAGTGCCTCTGCCTGGGATGAAGCCAGACTGGGAATCGTCGATTGACACCAACTGTCTGATGAGGCTGTCCATAATCCTCTCCAGGATTTTCATAACCTAATATACAATATCAGAATATTGTATATTGAATCTGCTAAAACAGTTAACGAAATGACTCTTAATAAGCTCGTTAAGCTAACAACGCTTTGAACAACTGGGCCCAGTACTTTTGGGTTGAAAAAATAGCCTTATCTGGGGTTACATTTACACTTCACACGCTGGGTAAAACTTTCAATTCAGGGCATGGAATTTTTCCCAGAAAAACAGGGTTGACATTTTATGTATCACATTATACTAATAGCAGGCTGGCCAGCTCTAGCTCTACTGTCTTAATGCTGAGAGCCAAACAAAAAAGCACCTAGTACCATTTTAAAGTCTTTGGTATGACAAAACCCTCGATGGAACCCACCAGGTCACATAACAGATGCTGCACCAGTTGAGCCACTGTGCTGGTAAAATGTCAGTTGTTTGGTTTGGAGTTTAATGGCCAAAAAAAGGTAAGAGAAAAGTCCAGGGGGTGCCACAATCACAAACCGCAGCCCTTCCCAGACCCCAAGAGGAAGAGGAAACCAACGAATCCAAACAAGCACAAACCGAACAAACGTACGAATAGCACTATGATTAGCTCTCTCTTCCACAAGCGAGATAATCACAATAATAAAAGGACTGAAAAAACACAAGAACAAAATGACAAACGGAAAGACATACAACAAATCCCCTCGTAGAATAAACTAGACAAAGTGCCCAGTGGGGCACATATACCCCCGACTAGCACTACCGCCACTTTTTAAAGAGCACAAAGTATGTAGCTTTGACTCTGGAGATGGCAGTTGTATGCTATATGTTATAACATTGAAAAATTCAATCACACATAATATGAAGCCCTTGACCTCAAAAGGTCAGGCACAGGTGCAGGGATTGAGCTAAATAAAACTTTAGCCCTATAACTATCACCATATACCAGTGAAATCGGTCTTTATAATATAAGCAAAAATGACATTTGTATGAAACGTCTGTGACCTCGACTTAAAAGCCATGCCCCAGATTGGGGATGGTGCTGAGAAAATCTTCAGACCTATATATACCATCATGCTTAATATTAATGAAACCAACAAAAGGGTCTTCATAATATAGCTATATAAACTTAGATGGAATTTTTTTTTTCACTTTTATATGAAATTTCTAAGTCTGTGACCTTGACCTCAAGGTCATACCCCAGGATAAGGATGATGCTGAGTAAAACTCTAGACCTATATCTACCCACATGTTAAATATAAATGAAATTCCTCAAAGGGTCTTGATGGTATAGCTATATAAACATAAACACAAAAACTTTGACTTATTTATAAAAATTCTAAGTCCATGACCTTGACCCCAACATTATTCCCAGTGACAGGGTTGGTGCTGATAAAAAAACTTAAGCCCTATATCTACCATCAGGCCGAGCATGAATTAAATCCATCAAAGGCTCTTCATAATATAAGGTCTTATAAACTTTAACATAAAAACTTCGACCCTAAGACAAAAATAAAGTATGAATGAATAATGCTTCAACTGATTGATGGACAGACAAACAGATTCCTTGCTGATAGCTATATCCGCTCAACCTTTCAATTAGGGGATAATAAAATTTAACAAAAGGTCTTGATGATATGGCTATATAAACTTTTACTTTTAAATGAAACTTCTAAGTTCGTGACCTTGACCTCGGTCACACCCGGGGTGGGGATCATGCGGAGTAAGACTAGTTCGATATATAGCAACATGTCAAATATAAATGAAATTCCACAAGGGTCTTGATGATACAGCTATATAAACTTAAACACAAAAATTTTGACATTTTTATGAAAATTGGAAGTCTGTGACCTTGACCCAAAGGTCACCCCTGGGGTGTGGATGGTGCCAATAAAAACTTTAGTGCTATATCTACCATAATGCCAAATATGAATGAAATCCATCAAAGGGTCTTCAAAATATGAGGTCTTATAAACTTTAACGTAAAAACTTTGACCCTAAGACAAAAATAAAGTATGAACGAATAATGCTTCAACGGATGGACACTCAGACCAACAGATTCCTTGCTGATAGCTATATCCGCTGGACCTTTCAATTAGGGAATACTGAAATTTAACAAAAGCTTTTGATGATCTGGCTATATAAACTTAAATGCAAAAATGTTTTACTTTTATATGAAAATTCTAAGTTCATGACCTTGACCTCGGTCACACCCTGAGTGGGGATCATGTGGAGTAAGACTCTAGGCCAATATCTAGCAACATGTCAAATATAAATGAAATTCCTAAAGAGTCTTGATGATATAGCTATATAAACTTAAACACAAAAAACTTTGACTTTTTTATGAAAATTCTAAGTCTGTGACCTTGACCCCAAGGCCACCCTGGGGTGGGGATGGTGCTGATAAAAACCTTAGACCTATATCTATCATCATGCCAAATATGAATGAAATCCATCATAGGGTCTTCAAAATATGAGGTCTTATAAACTTTAACGCAAAAACTTTGATCCTGACTTTTTTTGAAAATTCGGTCCGTGACCTTGACCCCAAGGTCACCCCTGGGGTGGGGATGGTACTGATAAAAACTTTAGACCTATATCTACCTTCACTCCAAATATGAATGAAATCCACCAAAGGGTCTTTAAAATATGAGGTCATAAACTTTAACGCAAGACGAACAAACGAACGAACAAACGAACCTACGTACGAACGAACGAACGGATGAACGGACAAATGGAAAAGCGAAAACTATATACATGTACCCCACATACTTCCTATGTCGCGGGTATAACCACAAAGCAACAAAAAGTAAGACTAAAACCGGGACCACCGCCTTAGAACAGTCAGTAGGGCAAACCACCGGGGGGTTTAAAGCACTTTTACAGCTAGCTAACTTCACCCTGGGTCCCAATGCTACTCTTAATACAGAAACACATAAAAATTCGGTTCGCATAAAGGCTCCCAACTCAGTCAATGCATCAAAGCGAAAACATAAAAATCAAATTAATCCCTATAATAAACAAAGATGAGTACTCATGGCTAATTAAGTTAAAACTATTAAGGTCATGTCAGGCCAGACAGTTTACCTAACCACACTTTTCCTAGGCAGGCTTAAAATGTGGTCCTGTTAGGGGTTAACCAGTACTTGAACACATTCTTTCCTAGGCAATTGACAAGTGCCCTTCTTGAATTAGCAAATTTTAGGGACAGAATGGCTGTAGAAAATGTTTCATGATCAATCTTCACAAAAGAATGTTACCAGACCTGGTGGAGATCGAACCTGTGACTTCCTGATCAGCTGTCAGATGTGCTTCAAGACTGAGCCACTCAGGCCTAAAAGAATCTATAGAAGTGAAAACCCAAAGTGTCTGGCACAATTTCAAATAAACCCTAGCCAAACCCAGCGGGTATTGAACCAGTATTCTCTTGATCATTTAGCTATTGGGACAGGTCTGAGCAAACAAAAAGGATCCAGATCGAATGCTGCCGATTCATCATCTGATCAGAGTCTACAGCTTGTCACTCAAAGAGCAGTTCTTACAGCTAGTAAAATGGTTTTGTTCATAGTTTAGAATAAATATTGTAAAGAGTTAAGATATCCTAATATTGTCAACTCTCGTTATCTCGAAGTCCAAGGGACTCCCTGAAATACTTTGAGATATCCGTAGCTCGACATATCAGATCTGCAGAATTGAGGAAAAAATATATCGAACAACCACATTTCACAAATGAATATGTAATTTGATGCCTAAAGTTAGATATATTTAGGATTGATTGGGTTGGGTTTTAACGACACATCAACCCTTGTGGGTCATTTTGTGTCATCTCCTAGAGAAAGGGAGAAGAGAAACAGAAGAGATAGTAGAGGAGATGAAAGAGTGGGACTGGGGAGAAAGAGGAAAATGAATAACAGTGAAGACACAGAAGAAATAAAAACATTCCCATCTACCAATACCTGCTAGAAGGACAGCAGGCCTTGCCCAACTGTAAGCCAATATCAGTTGGATGCCCTGGTGACGCAAGATACAAGACACCTTTGCCTCACCCAGCCACCCCCTAGATATATATAGGAGGAATTTCTCCTCTTTTCCATAATATTTTGTAACCTACTGTTAGACGTTCATGCTAAAACAGGGGCCAGAATTTTACTTCAAGATAAGCGGTTATTCGAGATAAGCGAGGTCCAGATAATGAGAGTCGACTGTAGTTAGAAATTTCACAATACTTCTTTTCTGCTGAATTGCTCAAAAGCTGTTAACTATTGAAGTACTCATTTGAATGCTCTGCATACTGATAAAAAATTACAGCATACTACATTTTGATATATTTGTCTTATGTATACTTTTTCTAGTAAACAGGCATATTCTTTTGCCAGAAACTCACACCGCCTTCTCGAGTCAGCAGAAGGGAGAGAATGACTGTAGAAATGATTTCATGAACAATGTATAAACAAGTGGGCCACGATGGCCCTGTAATGCTCACCTGAGTATCACAGCACTTAGAAAAGCTGACCTAGAACTGTTCAAGGCAAACATTCTGACCAAAATTCATAATAATGATATTACCAAGTAGGACAATGTAGCATGTCTAATGGACTGTGAAATAGAGGTCAAGTTCAAATATGGATGACTGCAAAAAATGCCAAGATAACCATTTTGAGCAAGATTCATGATGAAGGGTTCAAAAATGTGATAGCTAGAGTGTTAAAAGGTTTTCCTTTGATTTAGCCCTGTAACCTAGTTTTTTACCCAAAGTAGCCCAGTTTTGAACTTGACCGAGAAATCAGCAAGACAAACATTTTGAGCATTACTCATGATGATTACTTCAAAAAATGTTACCTCTGGAGTGTTAACAAAGTTTTCCTTTGATTTGACCTGGTGACCTAGTTTTTGAACCCAAGTGACCCAGTTTCAAACTTGACCTAGAAATGATCAAGAAAAACATTTTGAGAAAGATTCATGATGATTGCTTTAAAAATGTGACCACTAGTGCTAACAAGGTTTTCCGTTGATTTGGCCAGGTGACCTAGGTTTTAACCCCAAGTGACCCAGTTTTGAACCGGACCTAGAAATTATCAACACAAACATTTTGACCAATATTCATAATGATTACTTTAAAAAATGTTACCTCTGGAGAGTTAACAATGTTTCTCTTTGATCTGGCCTGGTGACCTTGTTTTGACCCCAAGTAACCCAGTTTCAAACTTGACCTAGAAATCATCAAGACAAACATTTTGAGCAAAATTCATTATTATTGCTTGAAAAATGTGCCCTCTAGAGAGTTAACAATATTTTCCTTTGATTTGACCTGGTGACCTAGTTTTTCACTCCAAGTGACCCAATTTCAAACCTGGCCTAGATTTTATAGGGGCAAACATACTGAGCAAGTTTCATCAAGACTGGGTAAAAACTGTGACCTCTAGAGTGTTAACAAACTAATTGTTGACGATGGACGACTGACATCAGACAATAGACAGTTGGTGATCACAATAGCTCACCCTGACCTTTGCTCAGGTGAGCTAAAAAAGCAAACAAGGTTAACAGAGTATCAGACCATGTAGTTACATTAAGCTGTTCTTATATAGTGCTTTCTTCCAATCAAGACACAGTGATAAATTTATTGCACGAAAACCATGCATAATAAAAGCACCGCAAGCATAATATCCCGCCATAGCAATTATTTAGTTTACGTATTAAAGTTATCATTGTGAAAATGTCTGGAAAGAAAATGACAGAGGGACAGATAACAATCCTAAACCAGATCTTGATAATATAAATGGACAGATAACAATCCTAAAGCAGATCTTGATAATATCAATGCATACAGCAAGTTTGGTTAAAAGGCCTTGTTATTTACTCAAGTTATCATCCAGAAATGAAAATATGGATGTGTCTGGGGCAGATAACTCCATAAAAATTTGACAAAATTTGCCCACTAGCAATTTCAAACCTGATCTCCCTATTTGTTTGTGTTGAGGTTTTACGGCCCAGGCAACCCAATGGGGTCATGTCGAGCGCGGTCAGTTTATCTAACCACACGTTTACTGGGCAGGCTTAGTCCTCTAAGCGCTTAACCAGTATTGTGCACATTCTTTCGCCAGAAACTGACAACTGCCCTTCTTGAATCAGCGGAAGGGAGAGAATGACCGTAGAAAATATCTCATGATCAATCTCCACAAAAGAATGTTGCCGACCTCGGCGGGGGTTGAACCCGTGACCTCCTGGTCTCCAGTCGGACGACGCATCCAACTGAGCCACCGAGGCCGGCTCTGATCTCCTTACTGTCAATACATATAGCAAGTTTGGTTAAAATCCTTTGTTATTTACTAAAGTTATCATCCAGAAACAAAAATATGGGCGTGTCTCGGGCAGATAACTCCGTAAAAACTTGATGAAATTTGCCCATTAGCAATCCCAAACCTGATCTCCTTACTGTCAATACATATAGCAAGTTTGGTTAAAATTTGGTTATTTACTAAACCTGATCTCCTTACTGTCAATACATATAGCAAGTTTGGTTAAAATTTGGTTATTTACTAAAGTTATCATCCGGAAACAAAAATATGGGCGTGTCTCGGGCAGACAACTCCGTAAAAATTTGACGAAATTTGCCCATTAGTAATCCCAAATCAGACCTCCTTAATGTCAATGCATATAGCAAGTTTGATGAAAATCCCTTGTTATTTACTCAAGTTATCATCAGAAAACGAAAATATGGGCTTGTCTTGGGCAAGTAACTCCGTAAAAATCTGACGAAATTTGGGCATTACCAATCCCAAGCCAGATCTCCTTAATGTCAATGCATATAACAAGTTTGGTGAAAATCCCTTGTTATTTATTGGTTATAGTTCGGAAATGTAAATATGGGCATGTCTCGGGCAGAGCTCCATCAAAAATTGAAGAAATTTGCCCATTAGCAATCCCAAACCAGATCTCCACAATATCAATGCACATACCAAGTTTGATGAAAATCCATTGATGTTTACTCAAGTTATCATCCGGAAACGAAAAACGGACGGATGGACGGACGGAATTACGACGGACGGACAGATGTCTGGACGGACGACCAACGTGAAACCATAATATCCCGCCACTATTGTGTGGCGGGGTATATAAAATGAGATAAATAGGTCAGAAGTACTGTGAATCATGTTCTTTATATTCAACATCTGTAAACTTGCAAATGTTTCATCTGGTTACATAGACCATATAAAACCCATTTAAGCCTAGCATCCCATAAAAGGGAAATGGGCAAACAGTGTAGACCCAGATCAGACGACACAGAACTCGGTGTCTGATCAGGGTCTACATTGTTTGCATTTAATTCAGAAATTTCTACAAAACAGGATAACAAGAGCTGTCGGAGGACAGCGAGCTCGCCTGCTGGGTACATTTTATATTGTAACATTTTTATCATTAAGCCATATAATATAGGTCACACTGACCTAGATGTATTTGTATGTAAATCATTTTGTCACATAGATATAATAATCCAGGTATGGCAATTCTCCATGAAATAGTAATAAAAATAAAAGGCAAAATCACTGAAGCATGAAATATAGGTCACAATGACCTAGATATAGTAAGTGGTCATTCATTGGGTCACATGGAAGTAATATCCCAGGTGTGACATTTATCCAACAAATATTCAAGATATAAGGCAAAATCACTGAACCATGAAATATAGGTCACACCAACAGAGATATATTTTGACGTCAATAATCGGGTCACAAGGAACTATATCCCAGGTGTGACATTTATCCAACAAATAGTATTCAAGATATAAGGCAAAAACACTGAACCATGAAATATAGGTCACAATGACCTAGATATAGTAAGTGGTCATTCATTGGGTCACATGGAAGTAATATCCCAGGTGTGACATTTATCCAACAAATAGTATTCAAGATATAAGGCAAAATCACTGAACCATGAAATATAGGTCACACCAACAGAGATATATTTTGACGTCAATAATCGGGTCACAAGGAACTAATATCCCAGGTGTGACATTTATCCAACAAATAGTATTCAAGATATAAGGCAAAATCACTGAACCATGAAATATAGGTCACAATGACCTAGATATAGTAAGTGGTCATTCATTGGGTCACATGGAAGTAATATCCCAGGTGTGACATTTATCCAACAAATAGTATTCAAGATATAAGGCAAAATCACTGAACCATGAAATATAGGTCACACCAACAGAGATATATTTTGACGTCAATAATCGGGTCACAAGGAACTAATATCCCAGGTGTGACATTTATCCAACAAATAGTATTCAAGATATAAGGCAAAATCACTGAACCATG
The DNA here is from genome assembly GCA_964016985.1 of Anodontia alba. Classification (NCBI taxonomy): domain Eukaryota; kingdom Metazoa; phylum Mollusca; class Bivalvia; order Lucinida; family Lucinidae; genus Anodontia; species Anodontia alba. The sequence continues at coordinate 2,962,229 of OZ024829.1, forward strand.
AAATATAGGTCACACCAACAGAGATATATTTTGACGTCAATAATCGGGTCACAAGGAACTAATATCCCAGGTGTGACATTTATCCAACAAATAGTATTCAAGATATAAGGCAAAATCACTGAACCATGAAATATAGGTCACAATGACCTAGATATATTAAGTGGTCATTCATTGGGTCACATGGAAGTAATATCCCAGGTGTGACATTTATCCAACAAATAGTATTCAAGATATAAGGCAAAATCACTGAACCATGAAATATAGGTCACACCAACAGAGATATATTTTGACGTCAATAATCGGGTCACAAGGAACTAATATCCCAGGTGTGACATTTATCCAACAAATAGTATTCAAGATATAAGGCAAAATCACTGAACCATGAAATATAGGTCACAATGACCTAGATATATATTAAGTGGTCATTCATTGGGTCACATGGAAGTAATATCCCAGGTGTGACATTTATCCAACAAATAGTATTCAAGATATAAGGCAAAATCACTGGACCGTGAAATATAGGTCACCATGACCTTCACTCTCTTACACTTAAACCAATGTCACATAGTTAGCTGATGTATAACCAGTTGTGTCTATAACCTGTAGGCATATAAGATTTTACAAATGTGTCCTAGATTTTGACCCCTAGCCCCACCCCAAGGCCCACCCTGAGGTATGAACCCAGGGGTATGTTCTTTTGGAATCTCAGAAGACTCGTCCAGGTACCCAAATTCTAAATATGAATGCTCTATGAGGAGTGAAAGTCAAGATATAAGAATTTGAAAAACTTTAACACAGTATTACAAAGGTGTCCTAGATTCTGACCCCTAGCCCCACCCAGGGGCATGAACCCAGGGGTTTATTCTCTTGGAATCTCAGAAGACCCTCCAAGGTACCTAAGTTCCAAATTTGATGCCTCTGTGAGGAGTGACTGTTGAGATATAAGCATTTGAAAAACTTTAACGCAGTGTGACGGGAACGGGAACGCAAACGCAAACGCAAACGTGGACGACCGGGGTGACTACAATAGCTCTCCTTGTACTTCGTACAGGCGAGCTAATAAAAACTAACTGGACACCCCTTATATAGGAAACAGACCTGTCCAAAAAGTTAAAGTAGAAGAGTTCACTCGGCTTAACCCTTAAAGCACCAAGCAAAGTTTGTAGCAGACTACATTTAAAAAAATAAAATTTTTCTTAGAATATAAGCATTGAAATTTTATGTGAATCATCTGCAGGTGATTCACATGAAATTTCAAGACTTATTTTCTAAGAAAAATAGATAAAAAAAATATATTTAAAAGTGTTGTCTGCTGCAGTTGTGATTTGCACTTTAAAGGTTAAAAGGGCTAGCATAAATATTTGGAGAGACATGCCTATACTATGAGTGTAGATGCAGTTCAAAGGAGCTAATCAAGCAAGACTCTAAACTTTCTGTCACTATTCCAACATATTGTAGACACATTACCAGGCCTTCAAACCCACTTCTGTAAATTTTAAAACTAAACTAATGCCTTCAGGTCAATGGATACACTTGGTAAATTTTCCACTGTTTTTGACAAGGGAGACAACTTTTGTAGTTTCTTGTTTGTGTTCCTATATACAAATCCTCTTCTGAAAAGTGGTCTACTCTTAAAAGAATTTGCTCCCACAGGGAGCAAATTCTTTTAAGAGCAGACCCCTTTTCAGATGGGTGTAAAGATTTTCACAGAATTAGTGTATCCATTCCCCTAAAACTTAAATAAACTAGTAACAGTGTTTTCAGAGAAAACAAATGTCCCCGCTTAGCCCCCTCCCCTCCGCCCGCCAGTCATCTCTCTCTCCACAACGTGAATTTTCATTTTTTTTTTCTGCTGTGACTTAAAAATTAGGTCATGGTCACCAAAATCTAATCAGTTCTTTGTTATGCCCCAAAAATATACAATTATATATCCACGAAAATTTGGTTAAGAATCAAACCACTGTTTCAACTTAAGATACTATGCAGACAAAAAAGAGTCCTGCTGATGCCAACGCTAACAGGATCTGCTCCAAAATCAATGTCCCCATCCCCATAGGTGGGTGAGACATAAATATAGATGATAAAGATGATGATGGGTCCGTGATTTACATCCCTTTCAACATTATTTAAATCATATCAAGATGAAGGAAGGGTGATAATTAAAGATTTTTGCAATGAAGTGTCATACAGTCATCAGCTGAATCATGCCTCAAGCTGATTTTGAACCTGGGACCTTATGATGGGAAGTCAGAAGAGCTTACCACTTGGCCACCTGGGCCCAGTTGTTCAAAACTAAAGACGTTGTTGTTTAACGTATCGTTAAAACTTTGACCATTAAATATGGCTTATATACATTAATACTTTTGCTGAAAAAATGTGAGTAGCTTTTGCATTTGCAAAAGCTACTCACATTTTTTCAGCACAAATACCTGTGAATTAAATATTGTGCTTACCAGAACAGTTTACATTTTGACCACTAACAAGCTCGTTAAGCTAACGATGCTTTGAACAACTGGAACCTGGACACTTCTAAACAAAAACAGCATGCTGTGAAAACTTCTGCTGCTCTTGTAAACTTACATGGGTGTCGTGATGATGGCATATATATATTTCTCTTCACCAGTCTCCAACAAGAAGGTACTCTGTACCTCATCTAAGTAGAATGGATATTCTCCAGGGATGGAACAGTTTAAATGTGACTTGAAATAAGTTGTCCATGTTGTATCCAAAAAGAATGATCCCCCTCTGTCAGTCTAGAAAAAAAACAAGAGGCCCACGGGCCACAACTCGCTCACCTGAGTGAAACCGCCACTGCAGATATGCAGATGGCATGCAACATTTTTCCAATACTCTTATGACAAGGCAATGGCTTAAACAGATTTTGAAATATCTTGCTTACAAGGTTAAAATGCTGAAATTTTCAAAACGTTACAAGTAAAATAAGTCACCCCCAATGCCTCCTACCAACTTTTGAGTCAACTGGCATTTCAGTGCAGTAGAAGAAGCAAAAAATAGATTTTCAAGATGGCTGCCATCTTGGATTTCCGATCGGAATGATTATAGCTATTTTCTGATCTACAAGTCACCCTGATGCTTCCTACTAAGTTTCAAGTCAATTGACTTTTAGGTTTAAGAGAAGAAGCGAAAAATAGATTTTCAAGATGGCTGTCATGGAGGCCATCTTGGATTTCCAATTGGCACGATTTGAGCTATTTTTTATGTACAAGTCATCCCGATGCTTCCTAGCAAGTTTGGAGTCAATTGGCCTTTCGGTTCAGGAGAAGAAGCGAAAAATAGCTTTTCAAGATGGCTGCCATGGTGGCCATCTTGGATTTCTAATCAGCACAATTTTAGCTATTTTTGATTTATAAGTCACCCCAATGCTTCCTAACCAGTTTGGAGTCAACTGGCTTTTGGGTTTCGGAGTAGAAGCGAAAAATAGATTTTCAAGATGGCTGCCATGGTGGCCATCTTGGAATTTGGACCGACACGATTTTAGCTATATTTGATCTACAAGTCACCCTGATGCTTCCTAGCAAGTTTGGAGTCTATTGGCCTTTCGGTTCAGGAGAAGAAGCGAAAAAGATTTTCAAGATGGCGGCCATGGCGGCCATCTTGGATTTCCGATCGGAATGATTTTAGCTATTTTTTTATCTACATTTCACCCTGATGCTTCCTACCAAGTATCGAGTCAATTGGCCCTGGGGTGTAGGAAGAGTAGGCCTTTAAAGCAATTGTTCACGCCGCATGACCCATGATGGACGACGGACATTGACTGACCACAATAGCTCACCATGCACATTTCATGCTCAGGTGAGCTAAAAATCTGAGCAAATTTGGCTCAGTGGCTTCAGAGAAGTCGTCAAATTCTCAACAATTTTCCCATATAAATGTTATGGGGCTCATACAAATGCATAGGGAAGCAAACTTGACCTTGCCGTAAAAAGGTCAAATGTCAACGTACGATAATCTTTTCAGCAATTTTGGTAGATTTCCTGTCCCTGATGATTTGTGCACAGATTTAGCCCCAAGGCATCCTCAGTTCTGAAGAAGAAGATTTTTAAAGGGTATTACCATATATGGGCATGGTGGCCATCTTGGTCGACCTACCGCGACCATTTTAGCAATCTTTCGTTCCCCTGACTTAAGAAGGCACAATATGAAATTTGAGCAAATTTGGCTCAGTGGCTTCAGAGAAGAAGAAATTTAAAATTCTCAACAATTTTCCTATTCAAATGTATGGGGCTCATACAAATGCATAGGGAAGCAAACTTGATCCTGCCGTAAAAAGGTCAAATGTCAATGTACGACAATTCTTTTGGCAACTTTGGTAGATCTCTCCTTCCCGATGATTTGTGCAAAGATTCAGCCCCAAGGCATTCTCGGTTCTGGAGAAGAAGATTTTTAAAGGTTTTTACCATATATGGGCATGGCGGCCATCTTGGTCAACGGACCGCGACAATTTTAGCAATCTTTTGTTTCCCCGCACTAAGGTGGCTCCATATGAAATTGTAACAAAATTAGCTCAGAGGCTTCAGAGGATAAGTCGTTTGAAACTCTTAACAATTTTCCCATTCAAATGTACAGAGCTCATACAAATGCATAGGGAAGCCAACTTGACCTTGCTGTAAAAAGGTCAAACGTCAACGTACGACAATTCTTTTAGCACCTTTGGTTGACCTCTCGTCCCCGATGATTCGTGCAAAGATTCAGCCCCAAGGCATCCTCGGTTATGGAGAAGAAGATTTTTAAAGGTTTTTACCATATATGGGCATGGCGGCCATCTTGGTCAACGGACCATGACAATTTTAGCAATCTTTTGTTTCCCCACCCTAAGGTGGCTCCATATGAAATTTGAACAAAATTAGCTCAGAGGCTTCAGAGGAGAAGTCGTTTGAAACTCTTAACAATTTTCCTATTCAAATGTATAGAGCTCATACAAATGCATAGGGAAGCGAACTTGACCTTGCCGTAAAAAGGTCAAACGTCAACGTACGATAATTCTTTTAGCAACTTTGGTTGACCTCTTGTCCCCGATGATTCGTGCAAAGATTCAGCCCCAAGGCATCCTCGGTTATGGAGAAGAAGATTTTTAAAGGTTTTTACCATATATGGGCATGGCGGCCATCTTGGTCAACGGACCGCGACAATTTTAGCAATCTTTTGTTTCCCCACCCTAAGGTGGCTCCATATGAAATTTGAACAAAATTAGCTCAGAGGCTTCAGAGGAGAAGTCGTTTGAAACTCTTAACAATTTTCCCATTCAAATGTATAGAGCTCATATAAATGCATAGGGAAGCGAACTTGACCTTGCCGTAAAAAGGTCAAACGTCAATGTACGACAATTCTTTTAGCAACTTCGGTTGACCTCCCGTCCCCGATAATTCATGCAAAGATTCAGCCCCAAGGCATCCTCGGTTATGGAGAAGAAGATTTTTAAAGGTTTTTACCATATATGGGCATGGCGGCCATCTTAGTCGACGGACCGCAACCATTTTAGCAATCTTTCGTTCCCCCACCCTAAGGAGGCTCCATATGAAATTTGAGCAAAATTGGCTCAGCGGCTTCAGAGGAGAAGTCGTTTGAAAATGTTAACAGACGGACGGACGGACGGACGGACGCACGCACGGACGGACGGACGGACGACGGACGAAAAGTGATCACAATAGCTCATCCTGAGCAGAGCTCAGGTGAGCTAAAAAGGAATGAGCCGTTCAAAGACTTAGCTCTTGAACATAAGTGTGTATGAGTGTGTCTGCATGTGCATGTGTGTGTGTGTATGTGCCTGAATGCAATCAACTCTAAAGCAAGTTTTGCAAAATGATATACACTTATTAAAAGAAATGAAATACTAGACCATGAAGTGAGCATATGCTCACTAATACCTCCGGCCATGGCCATCAGTATAGCCAGAACAACAAAGGAAAATAACTCTAAGGGACCTGGCCCCATGGCCCTTATTTTCTTTCCCACAATACAATTAGTCATACTTGTCATGTGTACAAAAATTTAAGTTTCTAGGTAAAGCAGTTCCTGAGATATCTTTGACACAAGTAAATGCCATGGCCATCAGTATAGCCAGAACAACAAATGGAAATAACTCTAAAGGACCTGGCTCCATGGTCCTTATTTTCTTTCCCACAATACAACTAGTCATACTTGTCATGTGTACAAAATTTTAAGTTTCTAGGTAAAGTAGTTCCTGAGATATCTGACACAAATAAATGTCATCGCCATCAGTATAGCCAGAACAACAAAGGCAAATAACTCTTAGGGACCTGGCCCCATGACCCTTATTTTCTTTTCCACTATACAACTAGTCATACTTGTCATGTGTACAAAATTTCAAGTTTCTAGGTAAAGTAGTTCCTGAGATATCTTTGACAAAATAAATGTTAACAGACTGACAGACACACAGAAAAGACAAAAACTATATACCCACATTGCATACTTTGTATGCTGGGGGTATAATAACTGATTGTGTGTTGGGGTTTAACATGTCAGTCCTAGTGGGGCATTTTGTGTCTTCTCCCAGAGAAAGGGAGAAAAGAAATAGTAGAGGAGATGAAAGAGAGGGATAGGGAAGAAAGAGGAACAGGAATGACAGTGAAGAAACAGAAGAAACTATAGCTGTCAGAGAATCTGACTATAGCCCTGCTGCAGCTCTATTGGAGGAGAAATACATATAGTGTTGAAATATTTTGAATTCATCCTTACCAGGTAACACCACTGTTGGACATGGTAACATGGCATCCTAAAACCTATCCAGGGATTTTAATCCATGAGTTATGGGCCCTTATCCCTGATTCCTGAATACATGATACATCAACCCACTTTCCATGCATGTACCATTTTTTCAAAACCCCCAATTGTAGTATGTTACATCGAAGTAGGACCACAAACATAAAAGTTATTGAGCGAAATGCATTTTAATTTTTTGAAAACCTACCAAGGGACATAACTCCAAGAGTTATGGACCCGTGGCCCCTATTCGAATATACACGATACATCCAGTCATTGTCCCTGTTGATACCAGCTTTCAGCTTTCTAGTTTTCATAGTTCCTGAGAAATCTGTTATAAAATTTTCAAGAATGGCAAAATTTGAAAACCTATGAAGGGACATAACTCCACAAGTTATGGGCCCTTGGTCACAATTCTTCGTTACTTTAGAGACCAAGTGTGGTGTAAGTTCCACTGAAGTAGGACCACAAACATAAGTTACTGAAAACCTACAAAGGGACATAACTCCATGAGTTATGCACCCTTAGCCCCTGTTCTGGTATACACAATACATCCTGTCATTGTCCATGTTTATACAAACTTTCAGCTTTCTAGCTTTCATAGTTCCTGAGAAATCAGTTACTAAAATTTTCAACAAGGGCAAAATTTGAAAACCTATGAAGGACATAACTCCAAGAGTTTTGGGCCCTTGGCCTCCATTCTGCCATTACACCTCCTTTACCTTAAGAGACCAAGTGTGATATAAGTTTTATCGAAGTAGGATAACAAACATAAAAGTTATTGAGCAAAATGCATTTTAATTTTTTTTGGCACCTATTCCAGTGTACATGATACATCAAGTCATTGTCCATGTTTATACAAACTTTCAGCTTTTTAGTTAGCAGGGCTATAATAAAAATATTCCCACTCTACTCTTACCTGCCACAAGAATAGCAGGCCTTGCCCAACGGTAAGCCAATATCAGTTGGAAGCCCCGTTGACACAAGAGACACGACACTTTCGCCACAGCCAACACCCCCAAATAAAATATAATCAATTTTTATTATCCTTAAACTGAACAATGAGTTTTGTTTCAAAATGCAATAAAAACATCTCAAATAAATCAAGTTTATTTTGTCAAAATACCTTTCAAATACTATTTTTTTTTCTTGATAGAGACTTATCATTCTTTTGCTCTAGGTCAAATACTCAACTTTGATTATTTTAAAAAATGATTACTTTCGATCATAAATATTATGCTTAAGCTAACAGTGTAGACTTAGAACAATCTCCAGTACTGTTTTATTTACTAAACAAATGACACTGTTAAGACACATCCTTAGAGGACTTTTTAAAATGGAGCATTTTGTGATAATTCTGGGATAATTTTATGCAGTTCTCCATAAAATTGTGGTTACTCATAAGAAGCACCTTGGCAAGGCACTTCTAGTAGTACCCACAAAGATTTTTTTTTTTTTTTTTTTTTTTTTTTTTTGTGTGCGTTATGGAATAATAAGATAAACTAGAATTTGTTGTTCTACAAAAACATAGATGTCTTCCCCCTTTTTAGTGTCATATAGTATTTTACATTCAGCAAACATTTATATTAACTGAGATTCCAAGGGAAGTAACTCAAAAAGTATAAATGCAAGAGTTATGGTTCTTGGGCTTTGCATGTCATCTAGTGTTGATTGTTATTCATATGAAGTTTCTTAAAAGATATCTTGAACTGTTTTCAAGTATAGAGTTTACACATTTTTTATGATGGACAAAGTTCCAAGGGAAATAATTCAAAAAGTGTAAATGCAAGAGTTATGGTTCTTGCACGCTGCAAGTTGTCTAATGTTGATTGATACTTACATGAAGTTTCTTGACGATATCTTGAACAGGTTTCAAGTTACAGAGCTGACACAATTTTGTGACGAACAAAGTTCCAAGGGAAATAACTAAAAAAAATAAAAACAAGAGTTATGGTTCTTGCACTCTGCACGTTGCCCAATGTTGTTTGATATTTACAGGAAGTTTCGTGAAGATAGTTTGAATGGTTTTCAAGTTATAGAGTGTACAAGATTTTGTGACAGAGTCCAAGGGAAATAACACAAAAAAAAGTATAAATGCAATGTATTTTGCTTGCGCTCTGCAAGTCCTCTATGTTGATTGATATTTATATGACGTTTCGTGAAGATAGCTTGAACGGTTTTCAAGTTATAGAGAAGACACAATTTTGTGACAGAGTCCAAGGGAAATAACAAGAATTCCGCGGAAGGCATCATCGCACCTGCATGGGCAAAGTCACAGGAGCCACAATCAGAACATGGTTATTAAAAAAGTTTATTTCATTCTTAGCAGTGCTTAGTTGGAAAACTGGGTTGAAAAAAAATGTAGGCAAAGTGCCGAGTGAGGCACATATATTCCAGGCCAGTGCCATTCCCTCTAATGGCTATATCTTCAGCACTGACTTTTCATATTATACAGTCCAACGATAATGGAACGTCGACGTAAAATGTATAAAAGTCACTGGAGCGTGAAATATAGGTCAAGTTCCCAAGTCAAGGTACCTGCTAAATCAGTACATCAAGGAGAAGCACTATGCAAGGTATGGTGGTTGTAGGCCTTAAAGTTGAGGAGTTATCAAACATCAACATAAAATGTGTCAAATATAGGTTAAGGTCATCAGGTCAAGGTACCTGCCAAGCCAGTGCAATGAGGTGAAGCACTATGCAAGGTTTAGTGGTTGTTGGTCTTATATTTGAGGAGATACTGAACATCAACGTAAAATGTGTCAAAGTCACTGGAGTGCAAAATATAGGTCAAGGTCACCAGGTCAAGGTACCTGCCGTGTCAGTACATCCAGAAGAAGCACTATATAAGGTTTGGTGGCTGAAGACCTTACAGTTGAGGACATATGGAAGGGCGATGTAAAAAGGTGTAAAAGTCAATGGAGTGTGAAATATAGGTCAAGGTCACCCAGTCAAGGTATCTGCGGAGTCCGTACATTGAGGAGAAGCACTATGCAAGATTTGATGGTTGTAGGCCTTATAGTTGAGGAGATATTGAGCGTTGACGTAAAATGGGTAAAAGGCACTGGGGCACAAAATATAGGTCAAGGTCACTGGGTCAAGATACCTGCCGAGTCAGTACATCTAGGAGAAGCACTATGCAAGGTTTGGTGGTTAGAGGTCTTACACTTGAGAAGATCTGGAACATCGACGTAAATTATGTCAAAGTCATTGCAGCCAACATATAGGTCAAGGTCACCAGGTCAAGGTATCTGCCGAGTCAGTACATTAAGAAGCACTTTGCAAGGTTTGATGGTTGTAGGCCTTATAGTTGAGGAGATATTGAACGTCGACGCAAAATGCGTCAAAGTCACTGGAGCGCAAAATATAGGTGAAGGTCACCGGGTCAAGATACTTGCCGAGTCAGTACATCTAGAAAAAGCACTATGCAAGGTTTGGTAGTTGTATGCCTTATAGTTGAGAAGATCTGGAACGTCAACGTAAATTATGTCAAAGTCAATGGAGCGCAAAATATAGGTCAAGGTCACTGGGTCAAAGTACCTACCAAGTCAGGAGGTCAGGGAGATGTGTCATGCAAGGTATGATGGTTGTTGTAGAATTGTAGTTGATTAGAATACTAACTTTGACGTAAATGTCGAACTTCGACATAACAGAACTGTTAAGAGACAGACAGACAGATGGACGAATGGACAGACAAATGGAAAAGAGGGCACCTATATTGCAAAGTCAGGAGGTCAGGGAGATGTTTCATGCAAGGTTTGATGGTTGTTTAGTCTTGTAGTTGATTAGAATACTAACTTTGACATAAATGTCGAACATCAACATAAATGTTGACAGACGGACGGACGGAAAAGCTGACGCCAATATTGCACCCTGCTACAAGCAGGTGCGATAAAAAGTATAAATGCAAGAGTTTATATGGCTCTTGCACTCAGCACGTCTTCTAATGTTGATTGATATTTATATGAAGTTTCTTGAAGATAGCTTGAACAGTTTTCAAGTTATAGAGCGGACACGATTTTGTGACAGAATCAAAAGGAAATAATTCAAAAAGTATAAATGCAAGAGTTATGGCTCTTGCGCTCTGCATGTTGTCTAGTTTTGATTGATATCTATATGAAGTTTTGTGAAGACAACTTGAATGGTTTTCAAGTTATAGAGCAGACACAAGTGTGACAGACAGATGCCCGGGGGAAAACAATAGGTCTCCCAACCCTAAAGGGGGGAGACATAAATACCAGAGAATACTCCGTCTTAACAAGTCCTGAAAACAAAGTTAAGAGAAATAGATACACACCTCCAATAGAAATAACTCTGATCTGAAAATACTTGCAGAATACTCCCTCTGGGAGCCAATTCTTTCCTTTAAGAGCAGCCCCCTACTTCTGAAAAGTTTCAAATATGTCTGCATAAGTTGTCTGTTTTTGTAAATAGCAGCAAAATATTTAGGTGTATCAGTTAGTCCCCTTAAAATATTCAGGCCCAAACTTTTTAGTGAAAATACTGTAAATAATGTCATTTACCTTGCATAATCTTGCTACTCTGGAATAAATATGCTGAAAAAGAAATGAAAATTATTTGTCTTAGTGACAAGTTAAATCCCAGTGAGAAAGAGGGTGTAAAAATATCAAAACTGATTAGAAAACCTGCTATCATTTTAAGAATAAATCCCATTAACTCATATAAACGCATTTAAAACACTTAACAAAATTATAAACAGACTTAACACAAAAGCCAAATTATCAGGAATCTCAGCTTGCCAATCCTGTGTTAGACACAAAATCTCTGGGAATAGTAGGAAGATCTGTGGGAAATGTCAAATTACTTCAAACAAATTCTATCAGGCAGCTTCTGGTCGGTCTTTTTCTCAACAGTTATAGAAATTCTACCCTATTTGATATTTTCCTGTATCCTTTTTTTTTTCTCCCTTTTTTAGGAACTTAGCCATTCAAAACTGAAGCAGACATTGTTTTCTTATTCTGCTTTTTTTTTTCTTGAAAATGAGCTTGACATTTCATGTGAATCATCCACTTGGCAGACAATTCACATTGAAATTCAAGCCTTATATTCTCAAAAAAATATAAATAAATAAATAAAAAAGAAAATATTTTATAAAGTTGTCTGCTGTTATCGTTACTGTCATTTTAAGGATTAATATTGTAGGACGAAACTGTTTTTATTGAGCATTGGTTTTTTCCTTTTCCTTTATACAAAAAGAATGACAAAATTTTGACTGCTAATTTTATAGCGCACAAAACAGATTTTAACAACATTGGCTAGAATGATAAGAATAAGCTTCCTGAAACTGTTAAATCAAGACAATTAGAAGTAATACTCAAATCATAGGGGGAGTAAGGATGGGGTGGTGGCGGGGTACAGCTTGGGTGAGGTGGGGGGTCTCAGTCATTAGATGATTGTGGATGGTTGGAGACTTGCTACAGGCCATAGTGATCATGTAATAGAAATTTTGTACACTAATTTTTCTGACAAATGACATATGCAAACAGTGCAGACTTTAATCAGACTGCTCCTGAAGGGACAGTCGAGCAGGGTCTACACTGTTTGCCACTGCATCAAGTATTTTAAGAAAAAAGAATGCATAACAATAGGGATTGTTTGTGTTGAGGTTTTATGGCCCAGTCAACCCAATGGGGTCATGTCGAGCGCGGTCAGTTTACCATAGTGAATGAAGCCTTCAAAATGTTAGGACTTTTATTGTACACCATGCCAGCAGCTTCTCTTCAGCTCTCTGGTTTTCATTCTTAAAACATAATATAATAACGAACAAGTGACCTACAAAGCAGGCTGCTACCTGCACAGCAGGTGGGGAAGCTTAAGCTTGTACTATAGGTATCGCGAGTCTCTCACATACTATGCAGAAGAATTCGCATGCGACAGCTGACTGGTTTCCCAAATCTACAGCGGAGTGTATAGGCTTAATGTTGAACCCAAAAACCAACGCTAATTTATGTCCATTGCTAGCCTGGTTTCCAAAAAATACGACGATCAGATACACTCCACTGCAAACATGGAAATCCAGTCAGCCGCCGCAAGTGATCTCATTGGCTATAATGAATCATATAGCCAATGAAATAATAATAATAATAATAATAATAATAATAATCGACTTTAATTATAGAGGGTAACACATTTAGTAATCTAGTACTAATCTTCCATGTGGCCCTCTTTTTTCCTGGGTAGAAACCAGTACTAAGCAATGTGGATAAAGTCTCTTGCTCAAGGAAACAACATTTGTAGTTAGTGGGGATCGAACCCGGTACCTCTCGATCTCGAGTCCGACGCTTTACCACTGCACCACAGCGCTCCACAGATAGAAGGATAATTTTTTTTTCAACACTGACACTGATGAAGACTGATCAGCGTTTTACCCGCCATACTCAATCTGTGACTTCTCTCGCATTAAACAACATTTTCGCATATTTAAGTGAAAGTACTGAAGTTTTGTCATTAAAAAATGGATTACATTCCTACAGCATATAACAGGAATTATGCATGGAGAAGAATTTATCGCTGACAACATGATAAAGGTAGGATATGCGGTGATTCAGTTGACTGGCGATCAGCTGATCATTCGCGGTATAGCTAAAAGGAGAAATCAAGTGTTTTAAATAGTTATTTATACACTTGTAAAAGTGTGAAAGAATTTTTATGCCACAACCGGGGATTGAACCCAGCCCATCTGCATGACAGGCGGACACTCTACCACTTTGCTATAAAAGCCAGTTTGTAATGCAAAACAGTACAAGTGTATCATATATCTATACCCGGTGACACACTAATGTGCAAAATTTCATGGAAAGGAATTGTTCGATGTTTTGCACTTTGCCTCATACCTACGTTTCAAAAGGTTTTGTCTGGTCCGCGACTTTGCATACCTGATGAAAAGAAAAAAAAAAAAAAAAATAAGGGCATAAAATGCTTAAGTTCATTTCGTAAGTAACACCAATTTATTTCATATTCGCAATGGCTGTATGATAAGAGAACAGTCTTTGCAAGATAGAGGTGGGCATAACCTATGTAAAAACAGGAGACTCTGATCAACCTCCTATCTATGCAGTAATCAGGCATTACTGGTTTGTCAATAGACCAGCAAAACGAATAACTAAAATCATTGCATAATCAGAAGTTAAACAATAGGATACATGTACATACTTTCCCACAGCTGATGAATTCTACAGCTACTTCTCTGAAGAAGAAATATACAAACACTCCTATCGCTGATACAAAATCTGGCTCTGAAAAATTATGTACAAAACTCATTTACAGTTAAGAAAAAAAACCAAAAACATTACGAAAACTCGCCTATTCAAATATATAGAAAATTTCATCTCCAAAAACTGAAAATTTTCAGATGAAAAACTCTGATATTTTTCATATTTCTGCTCAAAACATAGATTGTGGGTACTCGTTAGAACCACCTCACAGAGGCAGTTCTAATGAGTACCCACAATCTATGTTTTTAGCAGAAATAAGAAAAATAATGTATACCCCTGTAAACCCCAGTTTTACTATATAACAGTGGGGTTTAAGGGGGTCAAAATTATATAGGTGTGTTTTCGTAATGTAAATAACAACAGAAAAAATTGACAATAATGTGGCCAATCATCAAGTCTAACAGGCTCTTCAACTAAGGTAGGCAGTAAATAAGATTAATGCTTTTCTTATTTCTTTTCATTACGAAAACATACCTATTCAAATAAACTGAAAAGTTAATCACCGAAAAATTGAAAATTTTCAGACAAAAAATTCAAATGTTTTTCACATTTCTGCTCAAAACATAGATTGTGGGTACTCGTTACAACTGCCTCGCAGAGGCGGTTCTAACGAATACCCACAATCTATGTTTTTGAGCAGAAATAAATAAAATAATGTATACCCCTGTAAACCCCAGTTTTACTATATAAAAGTGGGGTTTAAGGGGGTCAAAATTATATAGGCATGTTGTCGTAATGTTCCCAGGTAACAGACTGACATTTCTTTCAAACAGTTTCCTTAGGAGACAATATGCATAAAATGCCAAAGCCTATTGTCCTGGAAAAATGAAGAAAAATTTCATCAGTTTGTTGTTTACAGTATTTATATAGAATGCTAAAGGTTAAAGTGTAAATAAGTTTTCAGAGAAGAAAGTATGCAAGGTCTCAAAGGTCATTAACCCTTAAAATGTCAAGAAAACCTGCATCTGAAAATGTCGTCTGTTTATGTTGTCCGCTGAATATTCTTGCAAACTTTTCAAACCTAGTTTTGCATGCATTCAGTGTGGACCCTGATCAGACGAGCAGTCTGATCTGGATCCACACTGTTTGCAAAAATGACTTTTAAAATCATAAGCAGATGACAAAGCAGATGACAACTGACTCCTCCATCAAGTCACTTGACCATTTAACTGACAACTGCAACTGACCATTCAAAATAGCTAATAAGGTAATTGTCAATGATTTTAGTTAGACAAACAAATCAACACATGCTTTTTACAGGTAAGCACAGGTATATCAATACAAAATTTGTCAAAGGAAATTCACGTGGGCGTGGTTATAACTGCCTGACGGAGGAGTCAATTGTTGTGATTGGCAGTTTAAGGGTACAGAATCACAACAGCCAAGAAAACTGTAACATTAACCCATTTATGCCTAGTGGACTCTTCTACATCTCTCTTAGGACAGGTTCACTTTCATTTTAAGGGGTGTGTGGTTTGTTTTTCATTATCATTTCTTATAGAAATTCCTGACTTAATGTAAACAGTGTAGACCCTGATCAGATGTTGCATTTTGTGGTTTCTGATCTGGGACTACTGTCTGCCACTGTTATTTTTATGGTTCTCTAGGTATAAAAAGGTTTAAGAGTGTAGTTCAAAACCACAAACTTTTGTATAAAAATGACAAAAAAAAAAAAAATGTATTCATAAGTCCTAAAATTAACCAAACATCTCATTTTTTATGTCTTTCAGAATGCCATTTTTTCCACTGGAGACAATTTGAATGAACTGTCAAGTCTTATTTTCCATGAAAAAATTAAGAAAGGAAAATATCACGACATTTTGCATTATGAAAACAGGCCTAGTCAAATATACAGAAAATTTCACCTCCAAAAACTGAAAACTTTCAGATAAAAACCTCTTATTTTTTCATATTTCTGCTCAAAACATTGATTGTGGGTACTCATAAGAACTGCCTCAGTGAGGCAGTTCTAACAAGTACCCACAATCTATGTTTTTCAGCAGAAATAAGAAAAATAATGTATACTCCTGTAAACCCCAGTTTTACTATACAAAAGTAGGGTTTAAGGGGATCAATATTATATCTAGGCATGTTTTCGTGGTCTGCTGATTTAGCCTAAATAGTACTGAAGATTAAACATCTAATGCTACTTTATACACCACAACCTCTTTATTACACTATTACTAGGATCCAAAGCAAACATTATCTTACCTAAACAAGAGGACCATCATAGATTTGCATACTTACTATTTAAGTTTAAGCCAAGTTCATGCACTGCTCTAAGATTTTTGTATAAATTTTATAGCCCTGCCCCCTAGCAGCCATGTTTTTTTAATGCATCATAACCGCTTGAACTGGATCTTGACAGAGGGTCACCAAAGGAACATTTTTGCCAAGTTATACTGAAATTGGTCCAGTGGTTTCTGACAAAAAGATTTTTAAAGTGTTTTATATAGCTATATAGGGAAAAGAAGTCCCGCCTCCTTGCAGCCATGCTTTTTGACGAATCATAACAGCTTGAACAAATTTGGTAGAGGATTACCAAAGGAATGTTCCTGCCATGTTATATTGAAATCAGTTGTGGTTTCTGACAAGAAGATTTTTAAAGTTTTCTATTTAGATATATAGGGAAAATAAGCCCTGCCTCCTAACAGCCATGTCCTTTGATGAATCATTATTGCTTGAACAATCTTGGTAGAGGGTCACCAAAGCAACATTCCTGCCGATTAATATTAAAATCAGTCATGTGGTTTCTGACAGGGAGAATTTTAAATTTTCTACATAGATATATAGGGAAAATAAGCCACGCTCCCAGGCGGCCATGTTTTTTGACATATCAGAGGGCTTGACCAATCTTGGTAGAGGGTCACCAAAGAAACATTCCTGCCAAGTTATATTGAAATTGGTTCATTAGTTTATGATGAGAACATTTTTAAAGTTTTCTATATAGATGATAGGGAAAATGAGCTCTGCCCCCCAGCTGCCATGATTTTTGATGAATCATGACGGCTTAAACAATCTTGGTAGAGGGTCACCAAGGAAACATTCCTGCCAAGTTATATTGAAATTGATAGAGTGGTTTCTGACAAGGATTTTTAAAGTTTTCTATATAGATATATAGGGACAATAAGCCCCGCCCCCTGGTGGTCATGTTTTCCGACGAATCAAAATGGCTTGAATAATCTTAGTAGAGGATCACCAAAGGAACATTTCTGCAAAATTATATTGAAATTAGTCCAGTGGTTTCTGACAAGGAGATTTTTTAAGTTTCCAGTTAAAAAATCTATTTTTAGCTCCTGTGACATAGATATACAATGGACCGGAACCATTTGAACAACCAAGAATCATTCCTGTGAAGTTTGGTTAAAATCCAATCAGTGGTTTAGGAGATGTCCTTTGAAGAAATTGCTTATGGATGGACACACGCATGCAGGGACAGATGCACAACAGACAAAATATGATCACAAAAGCTCACCTTATCACTATGTGACAGGTGAGCTAAAAAAGAATGTTACAGGACCTGGAAGTGATCAACCTGTGACCTGATCACCAGTGGGAGGTACATCTGACTAAGCCATTGAGGCTAGCTTGTTCCTCATTCCAACATGTAGTGCCTTGGGAAAGCTGTGCACTGTGATTGTAGCATTTCCTGGGTATCTTCGCTCATATTTTTTACTTTCATGCAAATCCCTGGTTACTAGGTAGAAAATTCACATGAAATGTCAAGGCTTATTTTCTCAAAAATCAAACAGGAAAAAATAGATAGACCTTCGGTGAAGTTGATGTCGCACCTGCCCCACTCCCTCCATACCCACCCAAAAAGTAATGTTTATTTCAGGTAGAAGAAATTAATATAGGAATTTCATGAAAGCATATGTGTTTTCTCATATGATGCATGAGAAGTTGGTCTCAAAAGGTACTCACAGTCTGTACACTTTCATAAAATCTGAGGTAAGAAAATGACAAAGTTAAAGTGGAAAAAGTGACAAAAACAAATTTAACTAGAGCAAGTGCCCAGAGGGTCACGAATACCTCCGGCCAGCGCCATTTCTTAATTATAAAATATTTTAAAGTTAATGACAATGATATAAGGCAAGATATTGTTTACAATGTCAGTCTCTGAGTGACACTGATCTATCATCCTGTGTACAACTTTCCTGCAGTAAATAGTCCTCAAGACATGAAGCAAATTTGATGGGCCATAAAATATAGGTCACTGACCTACACATACTTGAGAAATTAATCTGATGGTCACATTGATGCATTTTACCAGCTATGATTTTAAGCCATTAAATAATCTAAAAGATATTAAGCAAAATCACCATGAAATTTAGGTCATACTGATTTATATTTACTTTGAGGTGAAAGTTTGGGCCACACAGTGTCATTATATGTAAATATGACATTTAGGTATTAAACAGTGGGAGATATAAGACAAAAATCACAGGGATATGAAATATATAGGTCACATAATCCCAAAATATGATAGTAATACATCAAATTGTCTTCAAGATGTAACAAACTCACAGGACCATGAAATATAGGTCACAGTGACCTACATTTACTTTTAGGGCAACTGTTGGAAAATACTAATTCATAATCCCAAATAATGATATTCATACATCAATTAACATTCAAGATATGTGGCAAAATTACTGGACCATGAAAATATAGGTCAAGGTGACCTACTTTGTTATGATGCCAATCATGGTGTCACAAAGAACCAATATTCCAAGTATCACATTAATCCATGTAATAGTCTTCAAGATATAAGGCAAAATTGCTGCAGCATGAAAATATGATCACAATGACCTTGTCTTTATTACACTGAATGTCATGTGATAAACATGTCTGATGCCCATCCTTCTTTAAGAAGTTGTTTATAAACAAACTGCAACATACTACTTTATTGAGGCATTAATCCATGAAATAGGCTTCAAAATATAAGTCAAAATCACTGAAGCATGAAAATAAGGTCACAATGACCTTGACCTTATTACACTGAATGTTGTTGTGATAAATATGTATGATGCCCATCCTTTAATAAGAGGTTGTTTGTATAAAAAAACTGCAATATACTACTTTAGTGGGGGTGTCCTAGATTTTGACCTCTAGCCCCGCCCTGGGGCATGACCCAGGGGTCCATAGACGTAGAATGGAAGAGAACCTTCCCAGGTACGTCCATACCAAATATGAAAAGTTTTTGATCAGTGGCTGCAGAGTTATAAGCAAAAGACAAAAACTTCACGTAAAACTTTGACGTAAACATCACACTATTTTCTAAGTCTGTGACCTTGACCTCGAGTCAGCAGCATCAGCAGAATGATGTCAGCTATTCTGTAATCATCTAGTAGTAACACTAACCACATATCAACATCCTAAAGTGTAAGCTTTCAAAAATATATGCAAAAGGAAAAAAACTTCATGCAAAACTTTGACGCAAAATGTTAACATATGCACGGACGGAAAGACGAAAACTATATATCCCTCGACATACTTTGTATGCCAGGGGTATAAAAATCATATCCAAAACACATGCCCTTCTGCAGACCCAAGAGAAAACCTGTGCAAAGTTTCAAAAAGACCAGTATAAAATTATATGAGAAGTTGCAATCACAAGGTACCCACCGTCTATACATATGAGGTCAGAAAATGACAAAATTCAAAAAGTAGAAAAAAAGTGACAAAAATTCAGGCAAGGATTATATGAAAACACATGCACATCCTCAAACTATGGAGAAAACGTGCGAAGTTTCAAAAAGATTGGTATAAAATTGTATGAGGAGTTGTGCTCATGAGGTACCCACTGTCTATATATTGAGGGTGAAAAGTGATTAAATCCACAATGAATAAAAAAGTGAAAAAAACAATGATCTAACAATTATATCCGAACCACATGCACATCCTCATACCATGCAGAAAATGCTTGCAAAGTTTCATCATAATAGGTACAAAACTGTAAGAGGAGTTTGCTCACAAGAGGTACCATACCAACTGTTTATATATAAAGGGTGAAAAATGACTAAGTTCACAATGAGGTAAAAGTGACAAAAGATTAACTAACAATTATACCCAAACCACATGCATATTTTCATACCATGAAGAAAACATATGCAAAGTTTCAAAACAATTGGTACAAAACTGTAAGAGAAGTTGCTCTCACAAGAGATACCCACTGTCTATATATTGAGGGTGAAAAATTACTAAGTTCACAATGTGGAATAAAAACATTAACCTATAATACCCGCCATTATTGTGTTGCGCGCAGATAACTCCGTAAAAATTTGACAAAATTTGCCAATTAGCAATCCAAAATCAGACTTGTGCACATACCAAGTTTAGTGAAAATCCATTGATGTTTACTCAAGTTATCATCCGGAAACAAAAAAATGGACGGACGGACACAACTGACGGACACAACTGACGGACAGATGGACAGACACACGGACGTCCAACATGAAACCATAATACCCCGCCACTATTGTGTGGCAGGGTATAACAAGTGAAAAAAAGATAATGTAACAATTATATCCAAACCACATGCACATCCTCATACCATGAAGATATTACACACAAAGTTTCAAAATGTTTGTGTTGAGGTTTTACGACCCAGCCAACCCAATGGGGTCATGTCGAGCGCAGTCAGTTTACCTAACCACACGTTTACTGGGCAGACTTAGTCCTCTAAGCGGTTAACCAGTATTGTGCACATTCTTTCGCCAGAAACTGACAACTGCCCTTCTTGAATCAGCAGAAGGGAGAGAATGACCGTAGAAAATATTTCATGATCAATCTCCACGAAAGTTTGTTTGTTTGTGTTGAGGTTTTACGGCCCAGTCAACCCACTGTGTCATGTCAAGCGCGGTCAGTTTACCTAACCACACGTTTACTGGGCTGGCTTAGTCCTCTAAGCGGTTAACCAGTATTGTGCACATTCTTTCGCCAGAAACTGACAACTGCCCTTCTTGAATCAGCGGAAGGGAGAGAATGACCGTAGAAAATATTTCACGATCAATCTCCACAAAAGAATGTTGCCGACCTCAGCGGGGATTGAACCCGCGACCTCCTGGTCTCCAGTCGGACGACACATCCGACTGAGCCACCGAGGCCACTGAAAGTTTCAAAACGATCAGTGTTTCAAAATAAACACTGTATGAGAAGGCGCTCACAAGACACCCAGGGTAAATGTTGACGGGTGGATGGACGGAAGGAAACTGGCACGCCTAAGTCGCCTTGCTAAAGCAGGTGCGACAAAATTCTTGATAATTTCGCCTGCTACAACTTTGTTTGACACTTAAACTACCACCACTCTCTAGTCAAATTCAGTAGAAGACAAATTGATATTTTGCCTGTTTTTCCCAGAAAATAGGCTTTTGACTTTTTATGCAGCATGAAATTGTCAAACCCTATTTTTTAAAGAAAGGAACAATTCACATGAAATGTCAAACCCTATTGTTTGGGAAAAAATAAGAAATGTTAGTAAGCAGGGATTATTAGATACCACCTGCTCAGAAAGCAAAATGTAACAGATGGATGGATGGACAATGTGAAAACAGTATACCTCCCTCCCTACAAAGTCGGTATGTGTGGTGTGGTTGTGTTGGTGGGCGGCGTGTACAGTTATGATAAAATGATTAAGTTAAAAATCCTGCCATTTTGTCCAAAAAGAAATTTCAGCATCAAGCTTGCACACTTCTTTAATATGTCTGTAACTTGGAAAAATCCAACAAAAAGTGTGAGAGGAGTTTTCACTAAGTATACACTATTAACCATCATTGACTAGGTCGAGTTGTCCTAAATTGGCGAAGTTAAAAATACTGTCATTTTGTAAAGAAATATTTGGTCAGCATCAAAGTTTCACTTGCACATCTTCAATAAGCCTGTAATGTAGTTTTGAAAAGATCCAACAAAAGTTCTAAGAGAAGTGGATTTCATAATGCACTATTAATCATAACTAAGAGCAGTTGTCCTAAAATCACGAAGTTAAAAACCTTGCCATTTTCTAAAAAAAAAAAAAGGACTTTTCACATCAACTTTGTACATGCACACCTTCAATATGCGTGTGACATACGAGGGGAGTTCAATAAGTTCGTTGAACTCTGGGTTTAACTCACAGACTGGAAGATGGTTTCAACATTGCTTTTCAATATAATCCCCCTTTACTTCAATGCATTTGGCCCACTTTTCTTTTAAGCAGTCTATGCCTTTGAAATAAAAGTTGTCTATTTGGCCCTCAAACCAAGCCTCTGTAGCAGCCTTGAGCTCATCATCGTCCCAAAATCTTTTTCCACGCAAGTGGGACTTCAAATTTCAAAACAGATAATAATCACGGGGCCAGGTCTGGACTGTATGGCAGGTGATTTAACTGCTCGAACTTGCACTCACGAATAGCCGCTTGTGCAACTCTGGACTTGTGCACAGGGGCATTATCATGCAAAAGAAGGACACCAGCAGCTAGCTTTCCCCTTCATTTTTCTTTAATAGCAACCCTTAATTGTTTAATGACACTGGCATAGTATTCTCCTGTAGTTGAAGTACTAGCAGGCTTGTAATCTATCAATATAATCCCTTTGGAGTCCCAAAACACCGTGGCCATTACCTTGCTGGCTGATAGTTGGGTACGAAATTTCTTAGGTGGGGATAAGCCAGGGCGCTTCCATTGCATAGACTCTTTTTTAGTATCTGGGTCCCAGTGGTGAAGCCAAGTTTCATCTCCTGTTACAAGACAAGTGTGAAAGTCTTCTGGATTGGCATTGTACATTTCCAGAAGTTCTTGACTTGACTTCACCCTTTGCTGACTATCTTGCATGTTCAGGTTTCTGGGTACCCACCTGGCAGATACTTTTGACATGCCCAAACGTTCATGGATTATAGTGTAAACACTTCCAATAGAAATACCACATTCTGAAGCAAGTTCGGCAACTTTGATTTGGCGATTGTTTAGCACAAGTCTCTCAACACAGTCGATCATCTCCTGGCTAATGACATCAGCAGGGCGACCTGGCCTTGGGTCATCTTTTAAGGAGTCTCGCCCATGTTTAAATTCTGCTGACCACTTTGCCACTGTGGAATACTTTGGGCTACTATCACCATACACATCAGCCATGCACCGATGGATTTCTTTGGCCTTTGCACCCTCCTTAGTGAGGAACTTTATGACTGCTCTGAACTCAATATTCTGACTTTCCATTTTTGCCTATGGGTATAGGTTTTCAAACAAAAAGTGAGAGCAAAAAATGTACGTGTTGACTGAACGGCTGTTATCATTCAAATGACAAACGTTTACAATGCACAAAAATGAAAAAAGAAATCTTGAATTGTATAGAAAAATACCGAGTTCTACAAACTTATTGAACTCCCCTCGTATATACAATGTTTTGGAAAGGTCCAACAAAAATGTAAGAGGAGTTAATTTCACAATGTATACACTATTAACTATCACATAGACTTGGTGCAGCTGCAGACATGGGATAATAGAACAGAATAGAATATTTTTTATTTTCCAATCAAGGACCCTCGCAGGCATTAAACAAATACATGCAATATTACTTGTTCATAAAACATATATGAACACCACCATATGAATAGACATACTTCCAGACAACAAATAACTGGACATGAAAGATACAGATTATACATATATCAATTAGCAAATGATTATGAACAATATTGCAATGAAAATATATTGTGAGACTGATGAATGATGGCTGAATGACTGGAGACCCAAGCAGCCATTAGATTATTAATCTTGATGTAAATTCACGCTTATATTATTTTTTTCAAAACAATAATGCATGAATGACCCTAATACAGATAAAATATTTTTATCTTCTTGTGAAAGTAGCCACTTGGCTTTGTCATTATCGCCTAATTACATGAAGTTGTTGTTAATATGATCTATCAGATCATAGAATTTAATTCTTTCAGCTTGATATAGAGAACATTGTGATAGAAAATGAATGTCATTTTCTATACAGTTCAGCTTACAATGCTTACAGATTCTTTCTGATAGTGGGATACTTCTTAGTTTTGCATATCTACCTAGATTATGACCACTTAGTCACAGTTTGCAAATAGCCTAACATGAAACTGCTCCAACGTTAAATATGATTCAGCTTTGAAATCCTTCTCAATACTAAAATAAATATAAAGTTTTCCGTCATCTTCCGGTTTATCTTCCTTTCTTTATATCAAAATGATGTAAAACCTTTAAATACTTATTAATCATACAAACAAGCTGATTTTCATTCAGATTCTGACAAGAAGTAACATTAACATTTAATAACTTCAGTATAATATAAACTGCTACTGAGTACCATGTCTGAATGCCTCTATTATGTAGCTCCTTAGATAAACTATATGCTTCCTTTAGTAGTGTATTTGATGTTGTTTCTAAGTGATGCAGATATTTAACGATGGAGAGTATGATGGAAAAATACATAGGAAATCCACCGGTTTCCGAAAGAATAGCCAGTTTGATGTATGCTTATTCACTCCTAAAATATACTTTAAATACTTTATTGGGGACTTATCTGCAATATTATTTTTGTAAATCTCTTCAAATATAAAACAGTTGTTTGTATTACATGCAGCACTATTTGTTTTGAAAGCACCCCATCTCTCTGAACCATAGATTGATTAATTCCTCATCATACCACTTATTACATTTTTTCTTTACTTAATTTGATCTTTTTATTATAAGACTTTTTGTAGCAGCTTGAAGTACCAAGCTCTCAAATAAATCACGCATTTTCAACATCTGTTTCATTGTTAATTAAATTTTCTTTCCATAAACAGATTAATTTCATTAGAGATTTCCCTAGCTTCAAGAGCTTTTATAAACCTCTCTGAAGTATATATTATGTTCCATTTAATTTTTTCTTGGTAGATGGTGGTTTTATATAAATTCATTTTACCTTCAACAAAGCCTTTTTTCCTTTTGGAATGAAGAATTTCAATTTTTAAAACATATTTTTCTTTTCACTTTTCAAAACAGCAGCCATGTTGTTTATCTCATGATGTCATGGCCTGGATCATGTTGGAGTCTCCTGCATTTCGAGCCCATCTCCTGGTCTCCCACCCTGGTAACGGAATCTCCCCAGAATGCAATTATTCCATCCAGAATTTTTCCCGACTGTCCATTTTGCTAGTAATGGTACTTCAGCTCAGTAATATTAACAACCTAATCCCTGGGGTCCTAACATGTCTTATCATAATAAGCGACATCACTTCAGTTTTATGACAGGATGATTACTCAGCCAAGTCTAATCTTGCTGCAGTATGTGTGTTCCAGGATTCAGGTTATGTAAGATTATGTAATGAATACCAATTTGTTTACCCTTAGACGGTGTCAGCTTCAACATAGTCAGCAAATTCAAACAGTGCAGAATGCTCACCAGGACTGAAGGCCATCCAAATTGTGTCCGATGCTTGGACCCAGACTTCCGTGTTATAATGAGGCTCAAATGTAGTGAGGTTGTGGTATATGGAGGTTGTGGTATATGTATAGAAAGTGAAGTAATCCGTCTAGATTCAGTTCAGAATTTGGGATCTTGTTTATCAAACTGCAAAAGAAGACAACTCACATATCTTCATATATCCTCCCTCAATGGAGACCCCATGCACATCTTCATCTGTCAGTAATGTGAAAAGTTTTGAAAAGATTCAACAGAAGCTCTAAGAGAAGTATCTGCTTGAGCCACCTGGATGCTACTCTCTTTAAGAGTACCCCCATTTTTTCTAAATATTTCAAATACATGTACAAGGGAGGCAACTTTGTCTTTATATAGCAGTCTCCCTTTTTAAAATGGTAGGAAAACCTTTCAGGGGTATACATTTACCTCAATAGCCCTTAAACAAACAGCGGGAGCAAATTCTTTCCCATTAGACCAGACCCTTCTCCAGAAGAGGTTTGATGTGCAGTAAAGTAAACAGGTTGCTGTTGATGATTTGGTGTTTTACATCTCTGTCATCATCATTTAAGTCATATCTTGATGATGAAAGGGTGATAATGAAAGGCTCTGTGCAAGGAAGTACTATACAGTCATGAGTTGAACTCTGCTTATAGGAGATTAAAACTGACTAGCATCAACTATTTGGCCAGCCAGTTGTTTCAAAGCAAACAGAACGTCACAAAAGTTGTTGCCCTTGGCAGAAATGGCTGAAAATGTAGCAAGTGTGTTCAGTCCCTGTAGCTTCATTCCAACTGGTGCTTTCTCCAAGGCAGTCTAAACAGGACAGCACATCAGTTTGATTTTTTGAGAGGAGTCAGTTGTTCTTGTCCTTCCATATCAATTTGTAAAACTTTCTTTATTGAGAATTCATATAAAATGTCAGAAATCAGGTTTAAACTTGATCTAAATGTAAGTTTGTCGGCCATGTTTATTTACCGCTGTTACCGAGCAAGTCATAGGGTAAGGTTTGTTACATATTACTGTATGACACAACTTTGAAACACAGTAAAAAGAGTAAAACATTGCAAGTATTATTGCATTCTTTTTTTTAAGACAGTAAGTGGTGCTGTGGAGAAAATAAATGCAAGTATATATACCGTATTCGACCTAATAACTGCACCGTGCGCTTGCGTTTATCAAAATTACTGGGAAAACTTGTAGTAAAATATGTATCAACCTACTAAAAGTAAAACAAGATCAGCAAATGACTTACTAAATGGTGCTTACGCGATGTTTTGTTTTTTTTTCTTCTGAATTTCTTTGTAAAAACATATGTTGTGGGTACTAATTTGAATTGCATCGACAAGTCGATGCAATTCAAATGGGTATCCACAACATAAGCCTTTATAAAGAAGTAGACAAAAAGTACACTGGCTGTAATCTGAAGACTACAGAATTACTTGACTGTACGCTTATAGGGGTATGTGCGGTAATTAGGTCGAATACGGTAATAAGAATTCCACCACTGACTATGTTGTGCCTACGAGGGAGCAAAATCTTAAAGGTTAAGTGCATATTTACAAAGTTGGTGAAACATGAAATAAAGGTAGTGGTCAAATATCCATAATGCTATCTGAGTTTTCATGCCTGAGTGTAAGCCTATACCAAGTATCATTACTGTAGCCTTTGTAGTTCTTGAGAAATGAACTTAAAAATTAGGGTCAAAGGTAGGATGATGCAAATATACAGTCAATGAACCATGATATATAGGTCTAGGTCAAATATGGATATTGCTGTCTGAGTTGTCATCCTTAAGTGCAAGCTTATATCAAGTATCATCACTGTAGCCTTTATAGTCCTTGGGAAATAACTTGAACAGTAGGGCTTACGTAAATGTTGAAGGATTAATGGACAAATGGACAGATGGACAAACGGATGGAAAACCAGATCCCTATACCGCACCATGCTGAAAGCAGGCACGACAAAAAAGGTTAGTGGATTTGTAGAGAGATACATTTTGTGGGGACTGTTTTGGCCGAAATGACTTGCAAGCTCATTGGCTCTAAAACAACTAAAACAACCATTTGTCCCTACAAAATATACCTTCATACAAATTCAATAACCTATATTAATGGAATCCTTTTTTGCTTTTCTCATTTCCACTTACCCTCTTGAAGTAGCCATCCATCTCAAACTAGTTCTTGTTTGCAATGTCACTCATCACCTCAGAATATGCGTCACTAATAATGGCAAAGAATGTATCTATCAAAAACAAACACAAACAGTTTAAAGGTTCACATGGTTTACTGCTGTTCAAAGTCCAAATAAAAGGCAAAGCTTCAACAGGAATAGACAAGTTTTCTATCAATAAAATTAATGATTACATCACGATAACATGCCTATATAATTTTGACCCCCTTAAACCCCACTTTTATATAGTAAAACTGGGGTTTACAGGGGTATACATTATTTTTCTTATTTCTGTTCAAAACACAGATTGTAGGTACTCGTTAGAACTGCCTCAGTGAGGCAGTTCTAACGAGTACCCACAATCTATGTTTTGAGCAGAACTATGAAAAATATTAGAGTTTTTTATCTGAAAAGTTTAGGTTTTTGGAGATAAAATTGTCTATATATTTGAATAGGCGTGTTTTCATAATGCATCACAATTACACAATAGAGAATGTAGATATGGAACCGTCAGCATAGATGATAATTTGCATTTTACATTTCTGTCAACAGTATGCAAGTCATATCAAGATGGTGAAAAAGTGATAATGAAAGACTCTGTGCAGAGAAGCACCATACAGTCATAAGATGAATTCTGCCTCTATAATGATTCTATTCTGGGACCTTGTGGTCCAAAGTAAGAGGGCTAAACCATGCTGACCTCTCTATCTGTTGCATTTCGGATTCAAGATTGGATGGTACTAAGTTTGAATCCTACTACTATCACAGTATTGTATCCTTAAGCAAGACTTATCCACATTGCTTGTTTGGCTTACAGTCATAACTGTGTAGTGGTTAATATGTCTGCCCTTTAAGCAGAAGGTCCGTGATTCAATTCCTGGTCACCAAACGACCAATTTTTTATGCTAATTTCTTTTTAGTTATATCATTCCCTGCATTGTGCTTTACTTTGTACCTCATATAACTATCTTAGATGAGTCCTAGATAAGCTCTACAATCTTTTTTGTTTATATCTAACCCTTGTCCTGCTGAATAAATTAAGATACCATACCCATTTCTAATTTTCAGCCAATCAGGTTACTTGATCCAGATTGTTGATATAAATTCACATACTTAATGGCAAACAGTGCAGATCCAGATCAGTTGGCTTCTGAAGAAGCCAATTGATCTGGGTCTACACTGTTTGCAAAGGCAGGATATATCTGGTTTCAGCAGGACTAGGGTTAACTAACTTTATAAATGCTGTTTCTTCTCATCAATAAATCATTCAATTCTGTTGAAATAATGTGGCCTTGACCCTGCCTCTTGATAACGTACATTATTCAACCAAACGCTATGGATATTTTTCTTATTTCTTCACAATAACATTTGCTGTGGGTAATCGTTTAGACACTTATGAGTCTGTGTTGAGGTTTTACTGCCCAGTCAAGCCAATGGGGTCACTTTGAGCATGGTCAGTTTACCTAACCATTCTTTTACTGGACAGGCTTAGTTCTCTAAGTGGAAATGTTTACCTAGCATGCTAAGTGTCAATAAAACATTTTCTGTCATGTTGTGATAGGGTCTGGATATGGTGGTCAAATTTTTGCCCTTTTATATTGCTGCCTTTCTATCCCTTAATGTCCTAGACACTTTGACCTGATACTACCACCACTCACATTATACGGATATCAGGACAACCACTCAGCTAATACCACTTTCAGAACTTGTCTTAGTTATGTCCTGCTTGAAGATTGAATCAACCATCTCCAGACCCAAAGGCAGAAGCTCTACAACTGAGCCACTCAGTCACTTATATATACAAGTGAGACACTTATAGATCAATGAAATGTGATATTTGTGGAAGAAAATATGGCAATGCCCATAGATCTGAATAAAATGCTTTTTAAACCAAAAAGTACTGATATTTTTCTTATTTCTCCATGAAAACATTCACTGTGGGAAATACTCATTTGAAGCAGGTGCTTTTGTATATCCATAAGATATGTTTTTATGCAGAAATAAGAAAAATATTATGTGGATATCCCTTTTTCAGTGCATCTTTGACAGTCTGAGATACAGATTTTTATAAATGCAACACGTATCATACACTTTCTGTGCTTATGTGACGAGGAAACTTTGCCATGAAAAAGAAGAGTAAGAAAAACAGCATACATTTCTTCCTTTAACGGTTAGATCCATTAACAATCAATTTAACTTACAAGGACAACGTTTTGAAAGATAGTAGTCCTTCACTTGTATTCTGGAGTGCTAGCTATCAAACAAAGTGGAGACAAGGAAGATAATGAAGAAATCACAGTGGAATAGGTCAGGTCCTTTGAACACTTTCACAGGGAGAATAGACGACCATCATTGACTTCTTTCAGCAGATGTACTTGGAAGATCTAGAATAAAAACAAAAAACTACTATCAAGTACTAGAATAAAAACAAAAAACTACTAGAGCTGTTTTTAACATAAAATCATATGTCTCCCCACAGCTGTCACTCACATATAGAAAGTTTACCCATACTAATTGTTTATCATCATTGCAGGCCCGTACCCAGAGGGGATGCAGGGGGTGGGAATTTGGTCTGCTTGTCATCTGATGATGCTTTATATTTCTATAAATTTTCATGAACAGATCTTGAATCGTTTTTAACTTATACAGCAGAAACAAAACTACTATTGTCAAACTTCAAAGGGTAATAACTCCAAAAAACAATATATGGACAAGAGTTACAATGGCAATGAAACTACTGTTGTAAAATTTCAAAGGAGAATAACTCCAAAAGTATACAGACAAGAAATACAGTTACAGTCATCTGCACATTGCCTGATGATGTTATATATTTCTATGAATTTTCATGAAAATGAAGTTTTTTTTGTGAATCATATTTTAACAAGTAATACTTAACCTATGGATAATGTGCTATTTTGTATACTTAAACTTTACACAGAAAAATGACTCATCTTAATCCAGGTCCCTTGAGGCATACCTGAATAACATCACCTTTCCCGCTGTTTTGATCACGTTCAGTTTGTTTGTAGTATTGAAAAATCTCTTGAACAGTTTTCACAAGAAATTATTTTCACAAGAAATTACCATTGTCCAATTTCAAACGGAAATAACTCCAAAAATGTATAGACAACAGTTATGGTTCTTGTGCTGTGCACATTGTCTACTGATGCTTTAAATTTCTATGAAGTTTCATGAAAAATATCTTGAAGGATTTTCAAGTTAAAGAGCGGACTCAAAATGGCCATTGTCAAATTTCAAAGGAGAATAACTACAAAACTATAAACATGAGTTATGGTTCTTGTGTTGTGCATGTCATCTGAAGATGCTTTATGTTTCTATGAAGTTTCAAGAAAATGTCTTGAAGGGTTTTTAAGTTATAGAGCGGACACAAAAATGATCATTGTCAAATTTCAAAGGGAAATAACTACAAAACTGTAAAGACGAGTTACGCTTCTTGTGTTCTGCATGTCGTCTGATGATGCTTTATATTTCTATGAAGTTTCATGAAAATATCTTGAACGGTTTTCACACGAAATTACCATTGTCAAATTACAGAGCAGACACGAAATGACCTTTGTCAAATTTCAAAGAAAAATAACTACAAAATTGTATAGACAAGAGTTAGGGTTCTTATGTACTGCATGTGGTCTGATGATGCTTTATGTTTCTATGAAGTTTCATGAAAATATCTTGAAG
Organism: Anodontia alba; assembly: GCA_964016985.1. NCBI lineage: Eukaryota > Metazoa > Mollusca > Bivalvia > Lucinida > Lucinidae > Anodontia > Anodontia alba. The sequence continues at coordinate 2,993,484 of OZ024829.1, forward strand.
GGTTTTCCAGTTATAAAGCGGACATGAAATGACCACTGTCAAATTTCAAAGGAGAATAACTACAAAATTGTATAGACAAGAGTTACAGCTCTTGTGATCTGCATGTCGTCTAATGATGCTATACATTTCTATGAAGTTTCATGAAAATATCTTGAAGTTTTTAGTGGACACGAAAATGGCCATTTTCAAATTTCAAAGGGGAATTACTACAAAACTGTTTGTGTTGAGGTTTTACGGCCCAGTCAACCCAATGGGGTCATGTCAAGCGCGGTCAGTTTACCTAACCACACGTTTACTGGGCAGACTTAGTCCTCTAAGCTGTAAACCAGTATTGTGCTCATTCTTTCTCCAGAAACTGACAACTGCCCTTCTTGAATCAGCTGAAGGGAGAGAATGACCATAGAAAACATTTCGTGATCAATCTCCACGAAAGAATGTTGCCGACCTCGGCGGGGATTGAACCCATGACCTCCTGGTTTCCAGTTGGACGGCGCATCCAACTGAGCCACCGAGGCCGGCAATAAAACTGTATAAACAACAGTTACTGTTTTTGTGTTCTGCACATCATCTGATGATGTTTTATATTCTATGAAGTTTCATGACATCTTGAACGGTTTTCAAGTTATATAGTGGGCACGAAATTACCATTCTCTAATTTCAAAAGGGAATAACTCCAAAAATGTATAGACAAGAGGTCATGGACTGCATGGCATCTGATGATGCTTTATATTTCTAAGAGGTTTCATGAAAATATCTTGGATTGTTTTCAAGTTAAAGAGCAGACACGACTGCATGATGGACAGATGGACTGACAGACAACTGAGGCCAAAAAAAAATATGTCTACACCCCTGTCAGGGGGAGACATAATAATAATCTGCCACTATTGTAAGGTGGGCAGATAACTCTCTCAAAAATTGATAAAATTTGCCCACTAGCAATCCAAAGCCAGAGCTCCACAGTATCGATGTACACACATGTAGTGAGTTATGTAAAAATCTATTGATATTTACTCAAGTTATTGTCTGGAAACAAAAATATGGGCAATCGGTTGGAAGTACAACTAGTATGGACAGACACATGGATGACCAACATCAAATTATAATACCTAGCTACTATTGTGTGTCTGGGTATAAAAACGACTCAAATAATACAAATACAAAACTGTTTTATATTTTTTGTATAATGTTTAGCATGATGGGTAAAAAATTCAGCAGACAACATTTGAAATATTTTTCTTACTTTTACCAGAAAACAGTATTTGACATTTCATGCAAATTGTCTCCTAACCTGAAAACAAGGTTTGACATTTCATGCAGACAATTTACAAGAAATATCAAACCTGTTTTCAGGGGAAATAAAAATGTTATCAATTTGTTGTCTGCTGCATTTGCCCATAGAGTTGTAAAGGTTAGGCAGACTAGATACACTTGAAAGATTTCTGCTTTTTTTTTACAAGATAGACACCTTTCCTGTTTGCTTTCCTGTTATATGAAATAGATTTGACTGCCTGATGCTCTGACTGATCTGGGTCTGTGATATTTACATTTACTATAAAGTACTCTGTTTGCTTGCCAAAACAGTTACAATAGTGGTGGCAATATGGAGTATGTGACATTCTGCTTCCAAACAGGTACACTTGTGACAGGTGATATGGTGCTTTACTTCTTAGAAAAGAGATGATGCAAGTGTGTTAAGTTTGATTAGACTGATCTAAGCTTATACCGTTTGTTCGGGATACTGTCCCAATGCATAGATGTGGTGTTTTATGTCTCTTACAACATTATTTAAGTCACATCAAGGACAGGTGATAATGAAATGCTCTGTGCAGTGAAGTACCATAGAGTCATGAGCTGAATTCCGCCACCAGAGGAATTGGAACCCAAAACCTCCTGGTCTGAAATAGGGAGTGCTAACCATTCGGCCACCTGAATGCTTTAAGAGACACACTGAGGAAACCTGATCCAAAAAATGTAGCCATAGAATAAGTGGATTAATATGCATTACAACAGTTGTAAGTTATAAGTACCGGTATTCAGACAGACAGGCCTGTAGACCCAGTTCATATGCTGCAGAATGGTGCATCTGATCAGGGTCTACTCTGTCACTCAGCAGCTTGTAGACACATCGACAGGACTCTTTACCATGCTTCTGTACATGTTTAATTTGTGATGCATTTAACACTTAGCACCCTGAATGAAAATTTCAGGAGACACAATTTTTTTTTTATATTTTTCTTATTGTCCCAGAAAATTCAGAAAATATGCACACATTCTTTTGCCAGACACCAGAGAGTAGTAAAGGTTATAAGTATGCTAGTTGAATGGCAAACAGTGTAGACCTTTATCAGACACTACATTCTGTGTGCTTTAATACTATGGATAAATATGAAAACTGCTATGTCATCATTCACACTTAACACACTATCAATAAATACAACAGACAACAAATTTATAATACTTATCTCATTTTTTCCTGTAAATTGTCTCTTAAGGAGAAAATTTGCATAAAATGTCAAATCCTATTTTCTAGGTAAAATGGGAAAAAATATTTTAAAATGTCATCTGCTGACATTGTTATCTAGCATGCTACGCATTAATAAAAGTATTGCAATTACCAGCATCATTCAATTCAATCAGGACCAATCTTCTTTGCTGGCATTAAATCATTATCTTTCTCCTCCTCCTCCTCATCATCATCATCACAGGTTGTAGCACCATCTGTAATTGTAAACAGTAACACCATCTGTAAATTTTGTTTGTGTTGAGGTTTTACGGCCCAGTCAACCCAATTGGTCATGTCGAGCACGGTCAGTTTTTACCTAACCACACGTTTACTGGGCAGGCTTAGTCTAAGCGGTTAACCAGTATTGTGCACATTCTTTCGCCAGAAACTGACAACTGCCCTTCTTGAATCAGCGGAAGGGAGAGAATGACCGTAGAAAATATTTCATGATCAATCTCCACGAAAGAATGTTGCCGACCTCGGCGGGGGTTGAACCCGCGACCTCCTGGTCTCCAGTCGGACGGCGCATCCAACTGAGCCACCGAGGCCGGCTAACACCATCTGTAAAACAACAAAAACTAAGAGCAATTATCGGAATGATACTTACTATTTAGCACTCTCTGGGCAAATTCAGCAACTGACAGACTGATGTTTTAGGGATTTTTTCTCCAAAAAGGAGACAATTTGCATGAAATATAATGCTTTTGATTTAGTCTTTTTCCTTTCTGACTGACTTTTTTTTCATAGGGAACAGCTCAAATATAGTAGGCATCAATAATGCTTAATTATTATCATTTATAAATCAGTAATAGCAGAAGTCCCAGTAACTCTCTTCACATTTTCATTTTTATTTCTTCTTGGTAATTTTCCACATATATAATACACTATGGATCAAATATATCGTGGTCCACTATTTCCCGATTTTCTAGTATATCTAGTGAATCGACTATGGATCACAAATTTTCCATAAGCAAAAATATTAAAGCTTAAAATATGTTTGTTGTTTTACTCAATTTGAGAAAAATAATTGATTGTAATTTGTTTTGGTATTGATTTTTTAAGCCTATCCCGACCTGAAGTCACATCAGGCATTATGATAAACAATCCAGTTGTCAATCAGTACATGAGTTGATTATGATTGGCAGACAATCATAATCACCATAATTGTCATAATCAGTGTCATTACTACATCTACTTAATGCTCAATCAGTGAATGACGTCCACCTGCCCTCTATTTAACTTACAATCATGCAGAGCATCCTCGTGATCTATCATGCCTCCATGTGAAAATGTCAGCTACGAACATACCCAAAAATTCAAGACATTCAAGCAATTCAGCATCAAGGACAAGATCGACATTATCAACAATTGATTGTGAAGGGATTAAGACAAGTCAACCCTTGTTGGTCATTTTGCATTGTCTCCTAGAGAAAGGGAGAAGAGATAGGAAGAGACAGTAGAGGAGATAAAAGAGAGGGACAAGGTAGAAAGAGGAAAATTAATAAAAGTGAAAATGAAGAAATCATTCCCCCTGTACCTTTACTGTTGCAAGGATAGCAGGCCTTGCCTGACTAAGCCAATCTCAGTTATGCGCCCTGGTGACATAACTACCCCTACATCATCAACAAAGTCAAGAGTGGAAAATCAGATCTGTGGTGACCAAAGAATTCGGCATTCTAGAGGCCATGGAACAGTGATGGTTGAAAGACAAAGACAGACTATGATCATCTCTGTCAGAAATGGACCATCCAGAGCAGAAGAGAAAGCACCTCCGAGGAGCCCAAGACAAGTAGTTAGACTTATACCATGATCCAGTTATATCCAGACAGCAGAACTCAGACCCCTAGGACCGTGATATATTGGATCTACAATTTTTACAGTTTATTTCTCACATGTGAAAATTGTTCCCAGCAATGGCCAACAGGAAAAGGCCTATTTATGGACTTTATAATGTCACTTTTAGTGTCCACACACAGCCTAAAATTGTTGTATTACATAACCAAACTCAAAAAGCCAAACTTTGGACTTATCAAAATGATATGAGGGTAAGTTGTACAAAAAGCAATATTGTCAATTTTCGACTCTCTTTGCAGAGCTGCATATGTTTTTTCTTGTTGCAATGAAAATTTAAAGATAGTTGATAGTTGCATGTATCTTGGATTATTGCTCCATGAATTCCTTGATTGTAACATAACAGCAAAGATTGTTGCTCAGAGTGCTAGTAGGGCACTGTGTTTATTAACTGAAAAGTCAAAGGCCCTTGGTGGTATGTCATATAAAGTTTTTACAAAGCTGTATGATAGTGTGGTGTGGCCTGTTGTCTCATACGGAGCTGCGGTGTGGGGGGATAAAACATACGAGGGTCCTGCAAAAAGTTTTGTCACTGGGTTCAGGTTACTTCAGTGCTAAGTTTTATCAAACATATTTTTATTACAAACCTTCAAAGTATTCTCCCTTTACTGAAACACATTTTTGTAACCTTTTTACCCAGTCGCGAAAAACAGATAAATAGTCTTCTTTTGGTATCTGGAGGCACTGATAAATAGCGCTGCCAAGAGAACTTCTAGACGTATAATTATTTCCAGAAAGCATTTTCTTAAGCCTTGGAAATAAAAAGAAGTCACAGGGACTCAGGTCAGGTGACTAAGGTGGATGATTTAAAACTTTTGCCTTTACAGAAGCCAAAAAATACTTAACAACCTCATACTTATGAGAGGAGGCATTGTCATGTAAAAGGTGGATTCCTGATCATCCTTTGCTTGGTCGTTTCTTATTGTAAAACTCTTTCACTTTCTTCAGTACAGAATTCTTGTAGAATCGGCCAGTGACTGTATGACTAGATGGACAAGGCACTTGAACGACAGGCCCACTTGAATTAAAGAAAATTGTGTACAACATCTTTTTCAAACTTATGGTTCTCTTGGCAATACATGGGCATTTTTTATCTTTTCGCTTCCATTGCTTACTATCAGCCCTTCTTTGTGGCTCAAACATGTGCACAAGTTAGAAATAACCCAACTATTACAGCCTTTGTATGTTTTCAAAAGTTCCCGGGCACATTTAAGGCATTGTGTCTTTTGCTCCTCAGTGAGCAAATGAAGTACCCACCTAGTGCAAACCTTTCTCAGGTCCAAACGTCTTTTCAGAATTGTTTGCACACTGCCTTCTGATATGCCAGTACAACTAGCTATATCTTTGACAGACGATCACACATCCTGTTTGACCACAATCTTTACAGCAGCGATGTTAGCCTTGGTAACAGAGGTTTTAGGCCTTCCAGGACGGGTATCATCTTCAACAGAAAATTTCCCAACTTTAAAAGCTTCTACCCACCTAAAAACTGTGCGCATTGAAATGGTCTGAGGTCCATATATACCACACAATTCATTAAATATCTGCTTTGAATCTATATTTAGTCTAATGCGGCATTTAATATAGCTACGAATTTCAGTCTTCTGGTCCATGTACCAATGTAACAAGTAAATTGGTCAGTATATATGACTGCATCTATTTCAATTTGAAATAACTCGATTAGTTGGAAAGCAATTTGCACGAAATAAGGGGGTATCGTTAGCTTTTCAACACACCATTCAAGTGCAGTGAAGCATTTTAAAATATACCTGGGATAAAACCAAGGAAGCCTGTTAGTGACAGAACTTTTTGCATGACCCTCGTACGCCTGTATAGATGCAGTGCAGAACAGAGCGATGCGTTTCTATCTTGGAACAGGTAAATACACCCCCACCACTGCTGTTTCTGGAGATATGGGGTGGCAAACTCCAAGTATCCGACAGTGGAAGGCTGTGTGTGCATACTGGTACCGGGTGACAGTCATGGATGATTCAGAATTAAATAAGTGTGTTTTGTTAAAAACTTGAAAGTTTAGATCTAAATCAATTTACTACAGGATCATTTGAATGCAGTAAAAGTTATTGTCTGCTTTATGTCATAAATAAACTAGAACAGAAACACCATGCTGATTGGTTAAATGTGGTTCAAGGGGACATGGAGGCAATAACCTTAGGACCTTTTGGTGAGGGGTGCAGTGAAGAGTTTGAAGTGAAGGTCGGTGTTCACCAAGGCTCAGTACTCAGCCCACTTCTCTTCATCATTGTACTTGAAGCCTTATCATGAGAGTTCCACTCTGGGGTCCCCTGGGAGGACCTCTATGCAGATGACCTTGTTATCATCGCTGAATTGCTCGAGGAATGTGTCAGAAGGCTCTTGACTTGGAAAGAAGCAACGGAAAAGAAAGGACTGAGAGTAAATGCAGGAAAGACGAAGATCATGATCATCGGTACTGGCCTGGACCTCCTGCAGAGTTCAGGTGAGTTTCCATGCGGCGTCTGTCACACTGGAGTGGGCAGCAACAGCATCTTCTGCAACGGGTGCAAGCACTGGGTGCATAAGAAATGCTAGCCTGACAAAGGACCCTGACTACAGATGTACACGGTGCAGGGAACTGCATGCCCATTGGATTGCAGACCACAGAGGGAAGTCCAAGTCGGCCCTGATAAGCTGGAGGTTTGTTTGTGTTGAGGTTTTCCGGCCCAGTCAACCCTATGGGGTCATGTCTGACGTGGTCATTATACCTAACCACACGTTAACTGGGCAAGCTTAGTCCTCTCAGCGGTTAACCAGTATTGTGCACATTCTTTCACCAGAAACTGACAACTGCCCTTCTTGAATCAGCGGAAGGGAGAGAATGACTGTAGAAAATATTTCATGATCAATCTCCACAAAAGAATGTTGCCGACCTCAGTGGGGGTTGAACCCACGACCTCCTGGTCTCCAGTCGGACGGCGCATCCAAATGAGCCACCGCTGGAGGTGGTAGCTTCCTTTTGCTACTTAGGAGACATGCTCTCAGCAGCAGGTGGCTGTGAACTTTCAACCACAACAGGTGTGAAAACCGCCTGGAAGATGTTCAAGGAGCTGCAACCAGTTCTCTCTTCACGCCATCTCTCTTTCAAGATACGTGGCTGTGTGTACAACTCTTGTGTATGGAGCGCAATGCTCCATGCCAGTGAGACTTGGCCATTGACAAAAACCAAAATTCCAACGTCTGCAGCGGAATGACAGGGCAATGATCAGACAGATCTGCAATGTCAGGCCGCAAGATGTCACTACCAGGTCCAATGAACTACTTGCAGGGCTTGGCATTGAGAATCTGGACCTCATTCTGAAGGAGAGAAGGCTCCCCTGGTATGGACTTGTGAACCGCTCCAATGGTGCAGTCTAGACAGCCTTTCACATACAGGTTGAGGGAAAGCGTGGGCCTGGGAGGCCCAAGATGACATGGAAGCAGCTGACAGTGACTGCAGAATGTGGAAGCTATCAACCCTCATGATAGAAATATGTGGAGATCTGGTGTGAGATCTGCCATGCGTGCAGCAACCCAGCTATCTGGAAGGGGGCCCACTGATGTGGATGTTGCCCTTGTACCTGCACGTTAATCAAAAATCTGATTATGATGATGATGACCTTTTGCTTATTTAAAAATAATTACCCTGTGGAACCATATTGTCAGATGTTTTTGCCATTTAAACACAGAAGTGCACTGTCCAAATTTCAATATGGGATAGCCGCTTTACGACTGGAAACTGGAAGGTGTTCAGGGATAGTGGATGGAGTGGCAGAGTGTGAGGATCCTGATCAGACTGCTACAATAGGAACTGGCTGGTCTGGGTGTGCACTGTTTGCTCAAATCTGTATGTCCAAGAGTATAGGCTCATTGGGTTACTCATATTTGGTGGTTAAATTTCTGCTATTAGTTCTTTTATGATTTGGAGTGATCCATGTAGGCTGACCACATGGTGGGTGTGTCAACAGTTGCAGATGTCAGTGCAGGGGATGTGTTGTTTGGACACTGGTTTCCGCCACATGTCCCGTCCTGACCAGTGCCATTGTGTGGTTGATGCTATTACTTGATGAATATTTACTGTAGTGTCAATGTACTTTTAATATTGGAATAATCCAGGGTCAAGGTGAAGCAGGTTGTTATGGGTACAAATAATGCCACTCGGTACTTTCCGGTTCACCAACTCTGTTTGATCAAATAAGTTATACATTGATAGCGGTTTCTTGCAGTTGTACTGGACCATAGCTCAAACGTTAAGTTCGTTGTCCATTAAGTCAAAAACTAAATCAAGGGTTGGAGGTTTGAACCCTGTAGCAGTCTTTTTTTTTTACTTGTGATAGTATTTTATCTCTGTGCGTATTTTTTTCTTTTTTTTTTTTTTTTTTTTTTATAATTTTTTTTTTTTTTATCTATATCACCGCATTTGAAAATTCTTATGCTGTTTAAACACTAATCATGCTATGGGCAGATTCAGCAGTCGACAAATTGATGTGATTTTTCTTACATTTTCCCCAGTAAATAGGATTCAATCAAGAAGACAGCTTGCATGAAATGTTGAATTCTATTTTCAGGGGAAAAAAAAAGGAAATATTTCAAAATGTTGTCTACCGAAATGTTTACCCAACAAGCTAAACGTTAATACAAAAGTCTATTTTTGTTTGTTTGTGTTGAGGTTTTACGGCCCAGTCAATGGGGTCATGTCGAGCGCGGTCAGTTTACCTAACCACATGTTTACTGGGCAGGCTTAGTCCTCTTTAAGCGGTTAACCAGTATTGTGCACATTCTTTTGCCAGAAAACAAGTCTTTAACGCATATAATGATGAGCTCTTATTGCAATCGAATAACGAAGGTCAAGATCAACCTGTGCATCTGCACAGTCTCGTCTGGATCTTTGCTAAATTGTTCTTGTCAATGTATATATTCTATAGTATCCACAAAGGTCCTGATCAGATTGAATGATGATAAAGTGTAGAGATGAGGACATAATATCGTTGCTTATTGCCAAAAATAAAAGAAAGAAGAGAGAAAAAATACCATGATTACCATAAACATTCTGACACTTTACCATACTAAAAACTTAACAAGGTTATTCAACTACCTGTTTATTTATCTAAAATTGCCAGATGAGAGACATTCAGTAATGACTCTAATCATTCAGCATTCTGCTCTGGGTCCACACTGTTTGCTCAGACTTGGGTAAATACAGTAAGTGCCAATTAGCTGGAGTCCTTTCCAATGGTATATGAACAACAGATGCAATAATGCCCATTTAGCCCTTTTTTTGTAACTGGGTATAAAAAAAGATAAATAATTTTAAGCCACAACTGATATAAAAATTCCAAAGTAAAATACAAAAAAAAAAAAAAAAATGGAAAAATTGCGCAGTGCCAATACAACAATTTACTCTAAAGACAGTCATGCCCCAGTGATGTATCCACTACACTACACCGTCCGCTGTTACAGAGTATAATGTATATATTTGCTATTCTCATGGCGCTATCACCGAACGCTTCACGGATAAGTCCCAAAATGCCTGAGATGCTATTTTCAGTCATGCTTGCCTAAAAACGGATTTTGGATGATTTGTTTGTGTTGAGGTTTTATGGCCCAGTCAACCCAATGGGGTCATGTTGAGCGCGGTCAGTTTACCTAACCACACATTTTCTGGGCAGGCTTAGTCCTCCAAGTGGTTAACCAGTATTGTGCACATTCTTTCGCCAGAAACTGACAACTGCCCTTCTTGAATCAGCAGAAGGGAGAGAATGACCGTAGAAAATATTTCATGATCTCCACGAAAGAATGTTGCCGACCTCGGCAGATTTTGGATGAACTCGTCCAATCTTTGACACGACAGTAAACATTCACCAAGTTATACAATTCAGTGCTGTATTTGTTGATATTTATCTAAACTATTTTATGTAAATGTATAGTATTAATTTTAAATTTGCATACCTCTAGATGAGATTGGGTGTTTGGTGATGGTTTTTTTTTTTGTTGTTTTTTTTTTTCATGGTGGGAACCAGTGTCGTTGGTGCTCAGTTGGGCCACCCTGGTGAAGCGGTGAGTGAGTACCAGGGCACATGTTTGTTTTTTTTTTTGTTGTTTTTTTTTTTTTGTTTTTTTTTTTTCGGTGAAGGGTGGGTAGGGGTAGAATTTGATTTTCACCAGACACCCACTTTTGTCTGTAGCTCTGGACTGGTGCACATTTAGTCTCTTGTAATTCTATAGAATTGCATGGTTAATTTTAATAATTGCTGTGTTTATTGAACTATATGCTCTTAACCATGATGAGACTCTAATAAACAAATACATATCAACAAGTTCCATCAGCAATATTGTTAAACATAAAGAAAAAAAAATCAAGTTCATCTTACCATTGATAGGAAAATTTTCATGTCAAGAGTGCTGCTAACATGGTCAGTACTGAGGTCTTCATGACTCACCATCATCATCATCTAAGGTACTGACATCTATATTTAACTGCAAAATTGCACAAAAATACCAATCACTACAACAAATATCATAACAGAATAATCACTCTCCACAGTCAGCATTACATCATTATCATTGGTACAGTTGTGATAATCATAAATGTCATCACTGACCACACCATCATCATTAATAATAATGCCATTTTAACATTATCAATAGAGTGTAAGTAAAAAATGGCTGCACTATCACTGATGTTAAATCATTAACATTACCAAACTTTCTATTATACTCAATACTTGATCAGCAATGCCATCATCATCATCATCATCACAGAAACTTGGGGTCAGGACTCTGTTTTTTGCATTTTAGCACTCTTGAACAACACTAGAAGTCAGATCAATGGTCACATCTCATCTAAAAAAACGTCTGAATAAAATGACATTTTGACTGACAGGCACTTATAATGTCTTTATTTATAATAGTGCCTTTCAGTCAAAATGTCATTTTATTCCGAAGTTTTTTAGACTCAATATGACTATTGATCTGACCTGGTGTTGTTCAAGAGTGCTAAAATGCAAAATACAGTCTTAACCCAAAGTTTCTGTGATCATCATCATCACAGATATTAAGATGATGATGATAATAATCATCATCATCATTATCATAAATACTGACATCATCAATCATAAATCATAATCATCATCATCATCATCAATACTGACATCATCAATCATCATCATCATCATCATCATCAATACTGAGGTCATTATCATCATCATCCATCATCATCATCATCATCATCTTCATCACTTACAGGTCATGTCGAGTATGGTCAGTTTACTGTACCTCACTTTTACTGGGCAGACTTAGTCTTTTAAGTGGTTAACCAGTATTGTGTGCATTCTTCCCCCAGAAACTGACAACTGCCCTTCTTATATCAGCAGAAGGGTGAGCAGGACCTCATTGCATTCATTGGCTGTAAAACCGCAACATAAACAAACTGAAGACGTCGTATGTAAACATTTACTTCTCGCGATGTCTGTGGCAAAAGAGTTCTTTGGAAAACTGCAACAATGTTGGTTTTCCTTTCCTTTGTCTTGTTAGAATAAAAAAAAAAAATTCTCTACTTTGATTTATCACGACTAACGCATGTTGTTGTCTGGCAGATAAGAATTGCCTTCCAACAATATGCCTTATTCTCGATAATTCACAGTTGAGAAAAATTATTTCTTAAATAACAGTACTGTAAGTGATGATGACAATGATGACAATGATCCAGATAAGAAGCCATGCATTTGGCGGCGTCTGATCTGGGTCTACACGGTTTGTTCAGGCCTGTCTGTCCCAACACTGGGAGTTATTACAGTAAGTATATAAGGAACAGTGCTATATACCTGCATGCTTGGTTACACATTACAATAATAGAAGTTTTTTCCGCTGTTGTTAGTTTGTTAATTTTAAAAGATCTGTTTAATGTACTTTATTGCAATTTTAAAGTGCTCAACCTGCTTAAGTCGGATGTGCTGGCCTCGACTTGGCACTAGGATGAAACACTTATTTTTTTTATTGGTCCATCGAAAGAAAAAAAAAAATGAAGTGGCCAGCTCCAGCACAACTTGACTTGCCATGACGTGAAGAGCTTTCGGTTGTTCCCTTTTTGTGCTCTTCACTGAATGAGTGCTAGGATGGATGGATGGATATTTTGTTTATAGACGCTCAACCCTAAAAGGGCATATAGCGTCTAATAAGTTTTATGTTATATGATGATTTTATTTAATGAGAAATTTAAAAATATCTAGGATTGATGTATTTATTTTAAAGAGATAAAGTATCAATGATTTTAAGTGATTAAAAATACTGATCATATTTTATTAAAAAGTCCGATCTCTTTAAGAAAGTCGAGTATTTTCTGAGTTGGCATATCAAAAAGTTCCTTTATAGTTTTTATATTAAAATACTTTGTGCGAATGTGATTAAATTCAGCACAAGTGATAAGAAAATGTTTGACTGTGAAAGGTTCATTACAAGGAATGCAGAATGGAGCTTGTTCATTGTTTAAAATATAAGAATGAGTAATTCTAGTGTGTCCAAGTCTACATCTCGTGATTTTTGTTTGTTCTTTTCTGCTGAGATTAGAAAATGTGCATTTGCTGTTAAAATTTGGTTTGATTTCATTTAATTTATTATAAGTTTGTGTTTCCCAAACAGACTGACATTTGTTGTTGATGTATTGACAGACGTTTGATTTAAAGTCGGAGTGAGGAATTTTGAAATCGGTTATTACTAAGGATAATGCAGATTTGGCTTCTGAATCTGCTAATTCATTTCCACGAATATTAACGTGGCTGGGAAGCCAACAAAATACAATTTCTTTTGAAGCGGAAAGATAATAATATTTTTTAAGAATTTGCTGAATTAACGGGTTTCTATGGTGTAAATCTTTAAGAGATTTTAATACAGAAAGAGAATCTGAATAAATGATAAACTGTTTTTCAGACTGATCTCTGATATGGTAAAGTGCAATATCTATTGCCTTGGCTTCGGCGGTAAAAATGGAGCTATTATCAGGTAATCTGATACTGTCAGTAAAATTTGGACTAATAACAGAACAAGCAACTTTCTCATCTTGTTTCGAACCATCTGTATAAATTGACAGGTAATGTTTATAATTTGATTTGATTTCTAAAAATTCATTCTTAAAAATATGCGACTCGACTTCTGTTTTTTTATTTTTATGAAGGTCTAAAATAATCTTTGGAGGGTTTAACGTCCATGGCTCTTTTGATGGAAAAGAAAAATGCTGAACATTTTTAATATTGATATTGGCCTCTTCAAGTAACGGTTGTATTCTCAGGTCTAGGGGTTTAATAGTCGTTGGTTTGTTGTTGTAAAATCTTTCATATTTAGGATTAAAAACACAATCATAGGCTGAATTACGTGGATTGGCGGCTAATTTAGTAACATATTGAAGAGACAATTTCTCTCTTCTTATATACAATGATGGTTCATTTGATTCAGCGTATAAACTTTCGACGGGGGAAGTACGAAAAGCCCCTAGAGCCAGACGTAAACCTTGGTGATGAATAGTATCCAAAGATTTCAAATAAGATTTTCTTGCGGATCCATAAACTATGGATCCATAATCCAATTTAGATCTAATTAAAGATCTATAGAGATTTAAAAGAACAGTACGATCTCCTCCCCAGTCGGAACTGGAGAGAACTTTAAGAATATCAAGAGCTTTTAAACATTTAGCTTTTAAAGCTTTGATGTGTGGTATAAAAGATAATTTGTTATCGAACAAAAGACCCAGGAATTTTGCTTGACTGACGACTGGAATTGGACTACCGTATATGGTGAGATGAGGATCTAAATGTAGCTGACGTATCTGACAAAAATGAACGCATTGAGTTTTTGTTTTTGAAAATTTGAAACCATTTTCTGTTGCCCAATCTTCTATATTGTTTAAACATCGTTGTAGTTTGAATTCAATGGTTTCCATATTTTTCGATCTAATAAATATTCCAAAATCGTCAACAAAAAGTGAACAATCAAGGTCTTTCACACATTTAACAGTATCGTTAATTTTAATGCCAAACAAGGTAGGTGATAAAATGCTCCCCTGTGGTACACCTTGTTCTTGTTTAAATATGTCCGATAACGTATTACCTATTCGAACATTAAATGTTCGATCTGATAAAAAGTTTTGAATAAAAAGTGGTAATCGGCCTTTAAGGCCTAATTTATGTAAATCTTTCATGATGCCATGTTTCCAGGTAGTATCGTAAGCTTTTTCTAAGTCAAAAAATACAGCTATGACATGTTCTTTTTTAACAAAGGCATCACGAATAAAAGATTCCAAACGAATCAAATGATCGTTTGTACAATTATTTTTTCTGAATCCAGCTTGATATTTTGTTATAAGCTGGTTTGATTCTAAGAACCAAACCAGTCTATCATTAATCATTCTCTCCATTGTTTTACACAAACAACTTGTCAAAGCAATAGGTCTATAGTTAGTAGCTTCAGTATGATCTTTATTTGGTTTTGGTATAGGTATAATCGTTGCTTTACTCCAGTCTTTTGGAAATTTTCCAGTGATCCAAATATCATTTAAAATATTTAATAAAGTTTTTAAAGCGTTATCGGGTAAATGTTTAAGAATTTGATAATGGATGTCATCAGGACCAGCAGCTGTATCGTGAGATTTATTAAGAGCATCTGATAATTCTGAAGCTGTGAATGGTACATTATATCTTTCATGATTTAGTGACGTAAAATTTAGATGCTCTTTCTCTTGTTCCTGTTTTATGTTTTGAAAGGTTTCGGAATAATTTGCACTAGATGAGTTTTTCTGAAAATTCTCTCCTAGTGCATTGGAAATATCTTTAGTCGTTGAGCATATATTTCCATTTGATTTAATATGGACATGCTTGTTATTTTTATTTTTGCCAGTAATTTTTCGAATCATGTCCCATATTTTCTTTGCTGGAGTTCTAGAATTAAGTTTGGAGACGTATTGCTGCCAAGATGTTCTTTTAGCCGTTTTTATTGTCTTGCGAGCTTTTGCTCGCATTTGTTTGGCATGGATTAGATTTTCTTTTGTTGGCTGCCTATTGAACTTTCGTAAGGCAGATTTTCTTTTATTTATTGAATTTTTAACATCTTTATTAAACCAAGGTCTATTTCTTTTTGAACGTGTCGAGGACTTTGGAATACATTTTTCGGCTACATGAATTAATGTATCAGTAAAAGCTTGTATATCATCTGCTGTTTTAAACATTTCAGGATTTAATTTTTCATTACATAGCTCCATAAAATTCTCCCAGTTTGCTTTATTGAAATTCCATCGGGAATGATGGTCTTCATTTGTCGATTCAATTTCTTCAATTTTAATTGGAAAATGATCGCTCCCATGAAGGTCATCTAAAACTGACCAATCAAAATCTAAGTAAATATTTGGAGAGCATATAGACAAATCTAAAGCAAAATAATTTCTTGTAGGAGAATGAAGATAAGTTGGTTGTTTATCGTTAAATAAACATAAATCATTTTCTGCAATAAAATTTTCTATTATTTCTCCTTTGTCATTTGTATCCAGACAACCCCATAGTTTGCTGTGACTATTAAAGTCACCTAATAATAAATAAGGACGAGGTAACTGGTTTATAAGATTTTCTAAATCGTGTTTAGAAAATTTACAGTGTGGAGGAAGATATAGAGAACAAATTGTTATGGATTTAGACAGAGTGACATTTACAGCAACAGCTTGTAAATTACTATTTATATCTATCTGTCTATGAGGAACATTTGATTTTACAAGGATAGATGAACCTCCTGAGGCTTTCTGATTTTCAGTTGCGATATGATTATATAAACTATAATTTTTAAAATTAATATTACCTGTATTTTTTAAAAAGGTTTCCTGGAGACAAAAGACAGTCGGAGAAAGTAGTGTTGTTAAAATTAAAATTTCGTTATAATTTGCTTTTAGTCCTCGACAGTTCCACTGAATAATTGATTTTTTATCCATGATAAATGGAGAGATGATTTGAAAATAAGGAACTTAATCCTTTTGTTTTCTCTGAGACTGCGAGAACATGGAGGAGTCAGTCTCTAACTCCATGGTCTCAAGGGAATCGAACCGATTGACCAACTTGATCGGATCGGCCGACGCCCCTTTACTATATGGATTTGGTGCTTTATCTTTATTTTTTCTTTTCCATTTTTTCCTTTCTGGTCAGCTGTCCTGGACCTGGATCTCTGTTGTGATCCACTTGTTTTAGTCGGCTGTGTTTGTGAACTGTTTTGAGATTTTGTTGGTGGTCTAGACTGATGAGTAGATGTGGGTTTAGGTTTAGGTTTTACAGTAGGAGTAATAACTTTTGAATTTGCTTTGATGACAGAATCTTTTTCGTTAAACTGGGTAGAACTTTCTTTGGTTTCAGGTTTAGTGTTTAGGGATTGAACAACTTTTGCAAAGGTGATTTCAGGTTGATTTTCTTGAATCTTTTTGGCTTCCAAATAAGTAATTTTTTGTGTAACTTTAATTTTCATTATTTCTTTCTCTTTTTTCCAAATTTCACACTGATTTGATTTTGATTGATGGTTTTTGTTACAGTTCACACACTTGGCTTCATTTTTACAAGCATTTGTTGAGTGATCAAAGTCACCCATACCACATTTTTCACATACTGATCCAGGTAATTCAGGACAGCCGTTTTCATGATGTCCAAACCTCTGACAGTTGAAACACCGCAGAGGATTTGGAATGTAGACTTCAACCGGTATAATTCGGTAAAAGATTTTTAGTGATTTCGGTAAAGTTGTGGTGTTGAAAGTTAGTAAAAGTGTATTTGTTTCTATAAAGTTTCCATCTTTTTTAATTTTAAAACGTTTGCAAGCTGTTACTCCTTGTGTGTTAAGATATTCTGTGATATTTTCTTCAGTTTCATGTTTTAGCATCCTGTCACGGATAATACCTTTGCAACTATTGAGTGTTTTATGTTCCGTGACAGAGACATTAATGTTTAAGAATTTTGTAATTTTCAAGAGATTATCAGTTTGAGATTTTCTGTTAGTTTCGACCAAAAGAGTTCCATTTTTTAATTTTTTTACATTTTTTGGAGTGCCTATTAAAGATTCTATTTGCTTTTCTATGATGAAAGGAGACAGTGAAGTAATTGGTTTGTCTTCCTTACTCGAAATCACTAAAAATTTAGCGAAGTTCTCATTTGCTTTGAAAGTAAAAGTAGTCGGTTGCGTGTCGTCCTCCGAAGAGTCGAACGCCAGAAATCGTTTTCGAGAGGCCATGATGATGAAATTTTTGATTCGATAGCTATGCGCCCCACCCTCCATGGAGCCCTACAAGGGGACGTTTAACAGAAATGGATCTCCTATTTCTAACGTCAAGGCTACATTGCTATTATACTCGGTGTCAAGATCAGAGTCTTCAGCTCGGCCTCATGCTTAGATGATTTCCCACCTATTCATCTAAATTTCCATAGAAAAATTTATGAACAGTTGAGTTCATCCCCCTATCCACAGCCTCCACTCACAGAGGTTTCCGCCAAAGCCCCAATACAAGCCCACCAATTGACCCTTCAGCCGCCGCCCATTGAAACTCACTTAAAGTTAGAGGAACATGAGAAAAATAAGCCCGGTTTGGTACCATAAAGATACGTATGAAAGAGAGAAAGAAGCTAAGAACAAGTTGTGCGCTTCTAGAGCTTGGCACGACTGAGCCGACTGATCCAGGCCGGATCTAACCCAGACCGCTCTTCTATCTGAAATAAGGGCCAAAATGATGTGTTGAAAAGCTGGAGATCCCTGGGCTTTCCTCAATCATCAGGTTCCCCTCTCCCAGCATACGAGACGCCACCCACGGCAAACAGGTGGTTCCTGTTTTAATAGGGGATTACACCCTATCCACTACAGAAGGAAAGTGATCTGTAGATTTTATTCCCTACAGACAAGGGAGGCCGAAAACGTCTGGGAAATTGAAAAGTTATTTTTAATATAAATTAGGAGATCCATATTTAAAATAAACAGTTTATTAAAAGAAGGATTCATTTTGGATTCATTTTTTAAGAGAGTCAAACAAATAAGCTGTGTTAGATGATATGTAGCTTTCAAATGATATGTAGCTTTCATACCTTGAAAAACGTTTAGTTTTTTATCTAACAATATTAAATGCATCTTACTTTTTAATGTGAAGAATGCTAGAGTTCGGAAAAATGACACAAAACATAAGACAAACACATGTTAAATACAGATGAGGTTATAATCTTCGTCCCATGTGCGACCCACGGGCACAGAATGATACACAAACAAATGAAGCATGTTAGTAACATGAGATAGGAAAGGTTTAAAAGGATAGATCTCGCGAAATTTGTTTTTTCCAATTTAAGATGCATTTCAATAAATGTAATTTTATAGTCTGGAATTATACCGGTTGAACGGACGGTTGCTCTGTATTGTTAGGGGTTATACCTAACTGCCACAGAAGCGGAAGGCAGCCACCTATTTCGAGGGCCCGGGTGGTCACGGGCGGCCTCTTTTAGCCGGCTCGTACGTCACGCAGAGGATACGTCTGGCCTATTCTAAGCCCGGGACCAGCACGGGACATGAGTGCTAGGTTGTTGTGAAAGTACATTTAATTGCGCATGTCTGATAATATTGAGCTACATTGCTGTATATAATTAATTGTGATACTTCTGCACATGTAAGTTGAGCAAGTGTAAGCAATATTGGTATGTCATTCATTATGTTAATAATAAAGTAGCACTGCATTTGGAAATTGCAATTTGGAAATTCTTTAACAATGGTTATGAAAATTATGACATCACCTTTTGTTACCTTTTGTTAAACTCTGTAAATGCAGCCAAAAATGACTCCGTAAACTGTAAATGTGGCCAAAAAATGAGTGGCCTGATTGGCAATTTTCAGTTTCTCGAGCCCTGCCCAAGGCTTCTGGTTCCCAGTCGTATATGTCCAATAAAGTGAAACCGGAAGTCACAGGTTACTGAGAAAGATTATATTTATACCTGTACTGTTAAATCATAAATATAAAGAATCTCACCATTAAGGCAGAGCCTCATCAGAACTGTGGAGTTCAGGGTCCCAATGACTCAAACACTATAAAAGAAGATAAATAATCGAGGCAGATAAAGTACAAACAGATTGCAAAGAAGCATAATTAAGACATAAGTCATCAGTTAAGACATGACATCATCATCTTCATCATCATCATCATACCTGTCCTCATCATAATCTACATCATCTGCAGCAACGTTACCAACGTAATAAGGTATAGTAATTCCATTACTCACCATATCACCATCATCATCACCATTATCATCATCATCATCATCATCATCATCAGTAACCATTCAATAGTTATAAACACTTATACAGTATACATACCGGTAATCAAAACATATATGATTTCGAACCATAATATTACCAATCTCACTGATTGTCATCTACATAATGTAAGCACTGCTATCCATCATAATCCCTGCAAAGGACTGAAAACATTCAACAAGCTCAGCAGCAGCAGCAGTAGCATCACCATCATCAACAAATCACAGTCATAATGGCAGTCATTGTCATCAACATCAGTGTTAATGTGCAGTCAAGCAGGACAAAGATGCAGGAAAAACTGAAGAATATAAAAAAAAAAGTAATAATAAGCTTTGCATTCAGAATCTCTTCCCTGATCATAGTGGCCACCGGCTATAACCCCTACGATACAAACCAAACAATCCTTGCGGGCATTAGATCTCCGGACCCTCGTCATGAATGGTAGTGTTGAGAAAGGAAATGCTAAGCAGAAAGGTAAGCTGTAAAAAAGAAGCAAAATCAAGTCATATAAAATGCAAGAAGAAAAGAAGCATAAGATTTTTTGATTGATTGAGTTGGGGTTTAACGACACTTCAACCCTTGTGGGTCATTTTGTGTCGTCTCCCAGAGAAAGGGAGAAAATAGACAGAAGAGATAGAAGAAGAGATGAAAGGGAGGGACAGGGAAGAAAGAGAAACAGGAATGAAAGTGAAGAAACAGAAGAAATAAAAACATCACCTCCCTACCCTTACCTGCTACAAGGATAGCAGGC
The DNA here is from genome assembly GCA_964016985.1 of Anodontia alba. Lineage (NCBI taxonomy): Eukaryota > Metazoa > Mollusca > Bivalvia > Lucinida > Lucinidae > Anodontia > Anodontia alba. The sequence continues at coordinate 3,013,895 of OZ024829.1, forward strand.
CTTGCCCAACTATAAGCCAATATCAGCTGGACGCCCCGGGTGACAAAAGATACATGACACCTTCGCACCACCCAACCACCCACAGAAGCATAAGAAAGATACCATCATCATCATTAACATATCGCTCATCATCATCATCAGTCTCAGTAACATTACAATTAATCAAAAGCCACTGATGCCTTAAAACATCAACACCGTCATCATCACTTCTAGATCATTATCATCACTTACAGTTCTATTATTATCATTATCAAGTACATGTAACACTTTAGGAAATAAATATAACCTTGTCTGGTGACCGGAGGCTTCTGGTGCCCAGCTACATTATGTCAAACAGGAAACTGAAACCAGAAGTCACAGGTCACTAAACAAGGTTGTATCTATACCTATACTGTCAAATCATAAATATAAGTAATCTCACCTTTAGGTTGGCAGCGCCTCATCACAACTGTAGAGTTGAGGAAGCCAATGATAGCTGAAAGAAATGTTGCAAGAGACGGTAAAAGACTAAAGTACACATAAGTTAAAAAAAAAATGGCAAAGAAGCATAATTAAAGCATATAAATCATCATCATCACCATCATCATCATTATCATTTTCTATATCATAAGCTACATCAACATGAGGATTGTAATCAGGTTTAGTAATTCAATACTTCATCACCACATCATCATCATCAGTAACCATACAATGATTATAACCACTTCTACATTTATATAATTATAATCAAGAAGTATATGATTCATCAACAGTACTATCAAACCTTAAACATAACCAACCCCACTGACCTTTGTCTACGTAAGGTTAGCACTGTGATCATGTCATAATCCTTGCAAAGGATCATAATCCTTGCAAAGGATCATAATCCTTGCAAAGGAATGATGCAAAATCACTTTCAAATACATTCAGTACAAATAATCAACAATTAAATGTATCTTGAACACTTTTGTCATACCATAAAACATTACAAAATCTCAAACCATAAAATATTACAAACATCAATTGAAATTCTACACATCATCATCATCATCATCATCATCATCATCATCAACAAAAACATTCTATGCAATCATCATCATCAATGATTATCAACATCCGTTTTGATGTGCAGTTAGGCAGATCAAAGACGGTCTTACTGACAAAACTGTTAAATATAAAGTTTTTTTTTTGATTCAGGTTTTACGGCCCTTTCAAGAATATTTCACTTATATCGAGCCGATCGTTCATCGAAGGTGGGCGAAAACCGGAGAACCCGGAGAAAAACCACCTGACCATTCGTAAGCAGAACTTGGCTTTCCCACATATGACCCGAGCGAGGCTCGAACCACAGCGGTGAGAAACCTAATAAATATAAAGTAGTGATCATGTAGCATTGCATTCAAATCTCTTCCCTGATCATAGTGGCCACCGGCTATAATCCCTATGATACACACCAAACAATTCTTGTGGGCATTAAATCTCCGGACCCTCGTTTTGAATGGTAAGAGTTGAGAAAACCAATGCTAGCTGTAAGTAAGCTGTTGGTAAAAAAACACAATTAAGCAAATAAATAACAAATGCTGGAAGAGAAACGTAATTAAGTCATAAATAACAAATGCTGGAAAAGAAGCACAATTAAGGCAAATAAGTTACAATAACTTAATGTGAATAAATAGAATTCAGACATACACATCACAAACAGAATTCATACAATTACAAACAGTGATGAAACATGATTAAAGACTACATATTCTTCAAAACAGACATTTTATTTTCCAAAGAAGGTTTAAAAAATATTAATACAATCATAAAATGTGGCACCTGACAGCCTGTAAAATTTCATTTAGTCTCTCATTCTTAAACTGAATAAAAAATGAAATGATGTTTCATCGTACCTTTGAATAAATGTTGCCAACATTAATTCAGAGATACATTAATTCAGTGATGCGATAAAAATCATTTAATTTTTGATCCAGTTCAAAAACGTGAGACTAACTGAATTTTTACAGGCTGTCAGATGCCATATTATTTTATGATCATATTAATACCAAATATCAATTTATTAACCCCTTTCTTGGATAAAAAATGTCAATTTTTGAGGTATATGGGGCCTTTAAAGCACAGAATTAAGCAACAACAACCAAAAATTTAATGCTTAGCACTCTGGGAAAAAATTCAGCAGATGACATTTTGAAATGTTTTTCTTATTTTTCCAGTAAATAGGTTTGACATTTCAGGCAAAGTGTCCCCCCAGGAGACAACTTGAATGAAATGGTGATGCTTATTTTCTGAGAAAATTAGGAAAAATATCAATTTTTAACTGCTGAATTTGCCCATAGAGTGATAAAAATGATAATACAAAAAATAAGAAACCTGAATGCAAATGTGAATTGCCAACACGAATTGAAAATATAAATCGCAATCGCCAACGTGAATCACCGACATAAATCGCAAACGTATAGAAAGCGTCGCGAATTGACTTGCTGTATGGAGCTGAAACTGCAAACGGCACACAAGAACACATCTTCATTATACAGTCACTTTCAAATCAATCAATCAGCAAACTTTCATGCATACATGCTGAACTCAGCCATGCCAAGAAAATGTGCCTTCAGGGCATGTGCAGACAGAAAAGGCCCAGATCAGACTGCACAGCTGCGCAGTCTGATCAGGGCGTTTGCAGTCCGCTGTCAAAATCATTGCATACTGTACAATGAATCAATGGAAAACAAAGACCCTGATGACATTATGCATGCACAGGATGATGTGAATTCGCACATTTTGTGCATACTCAAAGACACTTTGATGCAGTCTGATTAGGGCCTTTGCTGTCTTCTGCCAGAATCATTGGATACTGTAAAATGTATCAATGGACAGCAAAGACCCAGATGAGATGATGTCCACTGCCAGAATCATTGTAGAATGTATCAATGGAGAGCAAAGACCCAGATGAGATGACAAGTCAACTGCCAGAATCATTGGATACTATAGAATGTATCAATGGAGAGCAAAGGCCTAGATGAGATGATGAGTCCACTGCCAGAATCATAGGATACTATAGAATGTATCAATGGAGAGCAAAGGCCCAGATGAGATGATGTCCACTGCCAGAATCATTGGATACTATAGAATGTATCAATGGAGAGCAAAGACCCAGATGAGATGATGAGTCCACTGCCAGAATCATTGGATACTATAGAATGTATCAATGAAGAGCAAAGGCCTAGATGAGATGAATCCACTGCCAGAATCATAGGATACTATAGAATGTATCAATGGAGAGCAAAGACCCAGATGAGATGATGAGTCCACTGCCAGAATCATAGGATACTACAGAATGTATCAATGGAGAGCATAGATGAGATGATGAGTCCACTGCCAGAATCATTGGATACTGTAGAATGTATCAGTGGACAGCAAAGATCCAGATGAAATGATATCCACTTCCAGAATCATTGGATACTATAGAATGTATCAATGGAGAGCAAAGGTCCAGATGAGACAATGAGTCCACTCAGCTAGAATCATTGGATACTATAGAATGTATCAGTGGAGAGCAAAGGCCCAGATGAGATGATGAGTCCACTGCGAGAATCATTGGATACTGTAGAATGTATCAATGGAGAGCAAAGACCCAGATGAGATGATGAGTCCACTGCGAGAATCATTGGATACTGTAGAATGTATCAATGGAGAGCAAAGGCCTAGATGAGATGATGAGTCCACTGCCAGAATCATTGGATACTACAGAATATATCAATGGAGAGCAAAGGCCTAGATGAGATGAGGAGTCCACTGCCAGAATCATTGGATACTGTAGAATGTATCAATGGAGAGCAAAGGCCCAAATAAGACTCTGAATATGTGACTTTTACACATGCTTGAAAACACCTTTTTTAGCTTAATGTGGCCCAACTTTATATTCTGATCTACTACTACTAAGTATCTATTCCTGTCTAATCTAACACAGTATCAATCTAAACTAACCTATCTAAGCTCATACCTAATCCAGTCGACAGTATTCCAGTCATGTCGTCATGTCAAGATATTGCCTCTGAATCTATGGGACTTTTACCCGATCTGGTCAAATGACAAACTCAATTCCTGCATTAAGTTACTGGCAGCTCTGCCACAGAGGCACAAGGCAGCCCATCTATTTCCCGGCCCCGATGGGCGGAGGTATGATACTTAGTCAAGTTATAAAGTACCAGTGAATGGTATATGTATTTCTGTCATGTCATGTCATGTCATATCAAAATATCGCCTCTGAATCTGTGACTTTTACCAGACCTGGGACAGTGACAAATTCAAGTCCTGCATTAAGTCACGACAGCTCTGACACAAAGGCATAAGGCAGCCACAGCCCATCTACTTTGTGGGCCCCGATGGACTGGGACATAATACCTTGTCTGATAAAGTCTAACTCCAAACAGAAAACAACGTCATAACTTATACCAGTTTTGTTGGATTACATGGCTGGAAACTACGCTTAGTCATATTTCATCACTGAGACATCTCCCCAGATGGGATGCTAGGTTTTTGTTTGTGATGAGGTTTTACGGCCCAGTCAACCTAATGGGGTCATGTCGAGTGTAGTCAGTTTACCTAACCACACTTTGACTGGCCAGGCTTAGTCTTCTTAGTGGTTAACCAGTATTGTGCACATTCTTCCGCCAGAAACTGACAACTGCCCTTCTTGAATCAATGGAAGGGAGAGAATGACCGTAGAAAATATTTCATGATCAAATCTCCATGAAAGAATTTTGCTGACTCAGCATCCGGGTAGAACCCACAACCTCCTGATCACCAGTTGAATGCGCATCCAACTGAGCAACCAAGGCTGGTTCGGATGCTAGGTGTCCAGCTTTTTAAGTTATGGATGATCATTGAGGAAAAATTAATTTAACCCTTGAAGTGCTAATCATAACTAAAGCAGACAACATTTTGATTTTTTATGTACTTTTCGAGAAAATAAGGCTTGACATTTTGTAAGGAAGGCCAGTAGAAATGTGCATTTTGAATGAGTACCCTACTAACTCTAAATATTCAGACAAACATGCTCCAGCAAACAGTGTGGGCCAATCAAATTGCTTCTAAAGGAGCAGTTTGGTTAGGTCTACACTATTTGCCATTCCAGCATAAAATTTCAGAGAGCGATCACCTGGGCCCAGTTGTTCAAAGCTAACGACGTCGTTAGTTAACGATTCGTTAAAAATTACATCCAGTGATACACAAATATTCTGAAATTTTTTGCTGAAAAAATGTGAGTAGCTTTTGCAGCGCAAAAGCTACTCACATTTTTTCAGCAAAAAATATCAGAATATTGTATATTGAATCCGCTAAAACAGTTAACGAAATGACCCTTAACGAGCTCGTTAAGCTAACGATGCTTTGAACAACTGGGCCCAGGTAGTCAAATTTTGAGCTAATAATGCTAAGGAGTTAACACTTGCCATGCTATGGGGAAAATTATGCAGATGACAAACTGATGATGTTTTTCGTGTTTTTCCTGGAAAATTGGACCTGACACTTCATGCAAATTGACTCCTTATGAGACAATTTGCATAAAGTGTTGAATCCTACTTCCTAGGAAAAATAAGAAAAATATTTGGAAATATCGTCTGCTGAAAATTTACCCAGCATGCAAAGTGTTAAGCTGTCTGTATTTAGGGAAAATGTGGTAGGTGTTGTAATTCACTGGCTGATGACATGCAGACTGTGTGGTTCACACACAAACAAGCAAACATAATAAATTACTAAACACTCTACTGGACTTCTACAAACAACAAATAATGAGCTGGAGTGGTAGAAGGTGCTCAGACTTCACTTGGACACTGATCTCTGACCATTCCCTTTCCACCTCTATAAGGATATACTGTGAAATCATGTGTTTTCAGGGGATGAACTTGCCTTTCTGTCAGATGTAACCATTTATGACAAAATGATTTAATGATTTTCTTCTTTGCTCAAGTTAAAAATTTTTCATGTTCTTAAAATCAGATGATCTCAATGTATATTTTTGCTTTCAAAATTATTCTTTACTTTATTGGGTAAATCAGCGGACAAAAAATTACGAAAACACGCCTATATAAATATACTGAACATTTTACCACCAAAGATTGAAAATTTTCAGATAAAAAATTCTGATATTTTTCATATTTCTGCTCAAAATATAGATTGTGGGTACTCGTTAGAACTGCCTCAGCGAGGCAGTTCTAACAAGTACCCACAATCTATGTTTTAAGAAGAATAAGAAAAACAATGTATACCCCTATAAACCCCAGTTTTACTAGATAAAAGTGGGGTTTAAGGGTCAGAATTATATAGGTATGTTTTCGTGATGAATTACAGATACTTTTCACACTTTTCATACAAAACAAAGTTTGACATTTCATTCAAAATCTCTCTTCTGGATATTTTCTATGAAAAAAATCAGGAAAGTATCAATAATTTGTCATCTGTTGTAGGTTAAAGCAAGAAGTATGAAAAGTCATAATATGTTTAGTTTAATTCTTCTGCTGCAAACATAAGAATTATTGGAACTGCCTATAATTCAGAAAGCATAGACTTGTTAAGGATTTGATAATTCTTGGGATATTTTTTTCTTAATTCCCTATAAAACGTGTTGTGGGTACTCATTAGAAATGTCTCAATGAGAAGGAGAAAACATGTTGTGGAAGAAAACTTCTAATGAGTATCAACAACATATATTTTTATCGAGAAATGAAGAACATTATCAAAAAATTATCACCAGTTAATACCCCTCCTTAACAAAAAAAAAAGGTAAGAGAAAAGTCCAGGGAGTGCCACAATCACAAGCTGCAGCCCATCTCAGACACCAAGAGGAAGCGGAAACTGACAAAACCAAAATGAAATGACTTTTTTATCATATCTCTGAATTAAAGTTGCCAACATTAATTCAGAGATATGATAAAAAATCATTTCAGTTTTGATCCACTTCAAAAACGAGAGACTAATTGAAATTTTACAAGCTGTCAGATGCCACCGTTTATGATCATATTAATACCATAATATCAATTTATTGAACCTTTCTTGGATAAAATTGTCTATTTGTTGAGGAATATGGAGCCTTTAAGGGTGAAACTGAATTATGGTCAGTTATCAGGAAGCTGATGATTAATAACAGTATCAGTCTAGGAATTAAATTCTGATATAGCAATAGATTAGATTTTCTTTTTTAAATATCATGTACAAAAATAACTTCTTCCAAACAAAAGTAAACCAAAAACATGTCTGTCCATTGTCAATAATTGATAAAACCAAAATACAAAGACCAGCATACATCTCACTACTCCGCTTGTTTTCAATGTGCTTCAGAAGTTATGGTTGCCCGAATATGGAACTGTAATACTGTAAAGACTTTTCAAAAGAAGTATTGCTTAATTTTTTTTTTTCAGAAATTCATACATGTATTTAGACGTGAGAAAACAATTGACATCCATATTTCTGTTTGTTATTATTTTTTTAGAAAAATACATTTGCCTTTTATGGCAGTAATTTATATCAGAATGTAGTGGAAGCAACTGGATGTCATATTTTCGTTTGGTGGAAGCAGAAAAATTTCATATTTTTTCTTTGGTGGAAACAGCATAACTTCAAATGTTTTGTTTCGTGGAAGCGGAATAATTTCAAATTTTTGTTCGGTGGCTTAATTAGCAGATTAATTTCACCTTTTTTGTTTGGTGGAAGTAGACTGATTCCACATTTTTTGTTTGGTGGAAGCAGAAAGAATTCATTTTTTTTTTTTTTCATATAACTAGACTAATTTCACAGTTTTGTTTGGTGAACCAGAAAAAAACAATCATATTTTTTTTGTTTGGTGGAAGTAGACTAATTCCACATTTTTTGTTTGGTGGAAGCAGAAAAAGTTTCATATTTTTTTGTTTGGTGGAAGTAGACTAATTCCACTTTTTTGTTTGGTGGAAGCAAACAAAATCATATTTTTTTGTTTGGTGGAAGTAGACTAATTTCACATTTTTTGTTTGGTGGAAGCAGAAAAAGTTTCATATTTTTTTGTTTGGTGGAAGTAGACTAATTCCACTTTTTTGTTTGGTGGAAGCAAACAAAATCATATTTTTTTGTTTGGTGGAAGCAAACAAAATCATATTTTTTTGTTTGGTGGAAGTAGACTAATTTCCATTTTTGTTTGGTGGAAACAAACAAAATCATATTTTTTTGTTTGGTAGAAGTAGACCAATTTCACATTTTTTGTTTGGTGGAAGCAAACAAAATCATATTTTTTTGTTTGGTGGAAGTAGACTAATTTCACATTTTTTGTTTGGTGGAAACAAACAAAATCTTTTTTTTTTTTTTGTTTGGTGAAGTTAACTAATTTCCATTTTGTTTGGTGGAAGCAGAACAAGTTTATCTCACATTTTTGGTACGGTGGAAGCAGAATTATTTAATATTTTTTGTATGGTGGAAGCAGAACACTTTCACATTTTTTGTTTGAAGGAAGCAGAATTTTTTTTTAGGTTTTATGGGTATAGAGCAAGGAATTAAGGTGCCCAGATATTTGGGGTACATACAGTACTGCCTTTTAGAGCTGTGCTTCAGAAAAAAAAAGATGCTATCAAAAGTTAACAAACATCAGCTTCCTGGGATCATAATTCAATATTATGGGGAATAATTATACTTTCATGTGGGGAGGCAACCCTTTAAGAAATATTCAGAAAAACTAAAGCTTGACACTTCATGCAAATTTTCTCCAATGTTTACATGAAGTGTCAAACCTTATTTTCTTGGAAAATAATAATTAAAAAAATACTACCATTTTTCATTAGCTGAATTTGCCCAGAGGGTGGTAAAGGTTTAACCATAAAAATAGTGAAGCTGAAACTGCCTAAAAAATCATGATTTCACAGTAATCTGGAGATGTAGAATGTCTCCAGATATGAACAGATATTTGGTCATTGATCAATGCCCCTCCTCACCAATAATAATAAAAAAAAGTAATTCATATCACATAACACTATTGCCAACATTTCAGCCACTAGACCTTTTTCAAGAAACTGCCATAGTGAAAAAGGCCAAGCAGCCTAAATGTTGGAAGCAATAAGTTGTTGTGTTATGACAAATAAATTTGTAAACTAAATATTGTGTAATAACAATGATAATAATAATAATAGTAAGAGCTGTCGCAGGACAGCATAGCCTCCCTGAATCACTTAGCCTTCTTGAATCGTGCTTCACCTCAAATATATAGCCTTTTGAAAACTTTAATCAAAGCCACTAATGTAAAATTTGTAAAACATTACGAAAACACGCCTATTCAGATATATAGAAAATTTCATCTCCAAAAACTGAAAATTTTCAGATAAAAAACTCAGATATTTTTCATATTTCTGCACAAAACATAGATTGTGGGTACTCATTAGAACCGCCTCGCCGAGGCAGTTCTAACGAGTACCCACAATCTATGTTTTCAGCAGAAATATGAAAAATAATGTATACCCCTGTAAACCCCAGTTTTACTATATAAAAGTGGGGTTTAAGGGGGTCAAAATTATACAGGTATGTTTTCCTGATGATTTTAAAGTCTGTGACCTTGACCTAAAGGTTAGTAAGTGGGATGAGGATGGAATGGTATAAAAATGTTAGAGCAGTATATAATATGGGGCAAAGTAGAAATAAGATTAGGCTCTAGAAGATAAAAGTTATCTAAGTCCATGATCTTGACCTTAAGGTCCATTCACTTAGGTCAGGATGTACAGCATAAAACTTCTGACCATTAATTAACATTCTGGCAAGTATAAATACTTGCATCCAGAGGTGCAGGAGATATAGCCTTTTAAAAACTTTAACCAAAAACTTATGTCAAAACGATGCGACACCATAATGACACCGTAATGACCAATATAGCACTATTGTACTTTTCTACAGGTGAGCTTGTAATAATGAAAGCAGTCTACGGTCAAATTTTAAAGAAACTAGAAATGTGTCCAAAGGACACGGATGCCCCCCCTTAAAAACTTAAATGCAAATCGCTATCACTATCTTGGACAGAGATGGACGGACGGACAGACAGAGGTAACAATATATGCCCTTTCCACTATTCTCAAATGGTGGGAGCATGAAAAAAATCTTGAAATGTGTCCAGAGGACACAGATGCTCCTGCCTGAAAAACATGAATGTAAACTGCTAGTGCTGGATGCAGACAGAGACAGATGGACAGACAGGAGTATCACTATATGCCCTTTCCATCTCTCTTCACATTGCGGGGGCATAAAAACATTGTAGATTCACTGACTGTATTTACCTTAGTATTCAGGCAGAAAAGCCTAGACAAACAGCATTAGACCTAGATCAGATGCCACAGAATGCAGCATTTGACCAGCTCTATACTGTTTGCCACTCATCCTTGTTCTAATTTTTTAACGTATAGTAAGGAGTGTCTGATTATCTAGGGTGAATACAGTGTAGCTCCAATATATCGCGGTATTGCGGGTCCATAACCCTGAAACCGCGATGTGGTCGGAGCGCGATATAAGTCCCGACATGTACCATGCATGTATAACGGCGTGAATAACACTCGCTCGGTTTGTCGCTGTGGTAGTTTGATGAGACATTCAGTTATGGCATTCAATTATGTTGTCACCATATTTCCTAATTAAAATTGGATTAGAATTGCTCAATGGAATAATTTACAATGGTGCGCTATGTCTAACAAGTAATTCCAATTGAAACCAGCTGATAAACTACGTTTGAAAACAAGAAATCATCGGATTGACAATTTAGGACGCCATTTTGGATATCCTGGTGAAGGGAAGTTACTCAATTGTGCTAAGATAACTTGAGTTGCTTCCCTTGGCTTATATTGTGGACGGAAAAAAAACAAAGTTAATTTCTTTTTATTTATTTTTTTTATTGTTTGTTTTTGTTTTTTTGACGCAGTTGTTTTCTTCTGAAATATATTAATATCTACAGAAGTGTAAAATAAGCGGACTACGATCTGTGTATGTTGGATAGAAACATCGTAAGACTACTGTCTTGTAAAATTTGCTGGTGTTGAAAAGGAGGTGGACCATTTTCCCCTGCTGAGCAAAATTAGTTTGTGGGCATCATTGACTGATTGAGCATTGAGCAGATCTATGTACTAAATGATGATAATGATTACGACACTTATGGCGATATAATTTATTGTTTGCCAATTATAATCAATGTGTACGCTGATTGACACTAAGTGGATTGTTTATCATATAATACCTGACGCGACTTAGCGTCGGGATAGGTGTGAAAAATCAATTACCGGAGGCGGAATGCGTTTTTTTTTTTTTTTTCTGAAGTTAAATAAAACAATAAACATTTTATGTTTTTAAATTTTTTTTTTTTTTTTTTTGCTTATGGAAAATTTGGGAGCCATGGCTTATTCGCGATATACTGGATTTCGCGAAATAACGGACCGCGATGTATTGGAGCTACACTGTACAGTCAATAACGTTCTTGTCTGGTTCAAACATAGCCTGCTGTGTAACATTTTAAGCAGCCATTTTGAAATATTCTATTTTTCCAAGAAAACAGGCTTTGTTATGTCTTGCAAATGTTTGCATAAAATGTCAGAATCTATTTCTGGGAAAAATAAGAAAAATATCATCAATTTGCCATCTGATGAATTTGTCTAGAATGTGTTAAAGGATTTGGATATCTTAATTTCTTACCACACTTGTCCAAGGTCCAGCTGCTCAAAGCATTGTTAACTTAACAAGCTTGTTAAGGGTCATTTTGTTAACTGTTTTAGTGGATTCAATACACAGTATTCTGATATTTTTTGCTGAAAAAATGCGAGTAGCTTTTGCACACTGCAAAAGCTACTCACATTTTTTTCAGCAAAAAATTTCAGCATATTTGTGTATCAAACAATGTAAATTTTAATGAATCGTTAACTAACGATGTCATTAGCTTTGAACAACTGGCCCTGATATTTGAACAAGTCCATTTTACTGTATGTTGATGTGTCTAAAAACTGGTGGATGAGTGTCAAGCAGTGTAGACCCTGATCACACACCTCTTCCTGTGGCATCTGATCTTGAGTCTTCATTGTCTGCCCAAGTATCTTCCATTTATCTTGGAAGACGGTTCCCAAAAATATAGTATCATTTTTCATATAATGGTCCCCTAGATGCTCTATATGCAGTGTAAGGGAAAAACAATGATACACTTTCAGGAGAGGCAACTTTGTCAAATTTGTAACTGTCCCCTTCTGAAAAGGGTTCTATTCTAAAAAGAAAGACTACTCTCAAGCAAATTCTTTCCTTTCAGAGTAAACCCATTTTAGAAGGGACTTCATGACACGAAGTTCCTTTTATAAAGGATTCTATTCTACAACTAAAGCACTGTACAGGAAAGCAGACAGGAAGTCACAAAAGTTGTCTCCCTTATAAAAATGGCAGAAAATTTTCCAAGTGAATCCAGTCTCTTTACACTTTTTTCTTTCTTTTTGAGTTGACCTGTCAACCTGTAAGGGTCATGTGTAGTTGGATCAGAACCTCCTCACACTGTTCCTGGACAGGCTTAATAGTTCACTAAGCAGTTAACCCATTTATCCCCGAGTGGATTCTTCTACCTAAACTCTTTGGACTGGTCCATTTCCAGTAAAAGGGGTGTATGTAAGTGTTTATTATTACCATGGTTTACAGAAATTCATGTACTTAATGCAAACAGTGTAGACTGATCAGACGCTGCATTCTGCTGCAGCATCTGATCTGGGTCTACACTGTTTGCCAACGTTCCTTTTATGGGATGCCAGGCTTAAATGGGTTAACCAGAACATGCATAGATTCCTCAAAAGCTGAAAACTACCCTTCTTGAATCTGAGGAAAGGAGACGGTATTTGTTTGTGTTGAGGTTTTACAGCCCAGTCAACCCAATGGGGTCATATAGAGTGTGGTCAGTTTACCTGACCACACGTTTACTGGGCAGGCTTAGTCCTCTAAGCGGTTAACCAGTATTGTGCACATTCTTTCGCCAGAAACTGACAACTGCCCTTCTTGAATCAGCAGAAGGGACAGAATGACCATAGAAAATATTTCATGATCAATCTCCACAAAAGAATGTTGCCGACCTCGGCGGCGGCTGAACCCGTGACTTCCTGGTCTCCAGTTGGACAAAGCATCCAACTGAGACACCGAGGCTGTCAAAGGAGAGAGTAGGCTCAGAAATTATTTAATGAGCAGTCACCATAAAAGTTGTGGCCAAGCTGGGGTTTAACCCATTGTACGTAGTCGGGAAACCCGTAAAAGGATAACTGGCAAACAGTGCAGACCCAGATCAGATGCCGCAGAACGCGTCGTCTGATCAGGGTCTCCACTGTTTGCAAATACTTCAGCCATTTTTCTCTAGGTATATGTAAATCTAGGTATATGTAAATCTCATAGCTGGACTTACCTAAAATTGAAATTGGACTCTTCTAATGTATAGTGTGGGAGAGTCTATTCAGTATACAATGGGTTAAACTTTCAATCCCTGGATCTGCAGTCAGATGTGCTAAGGACTGCGCTATGGAGCCTGCTTCCCTTACTTCTAATCAGCCACTCAAACTTGGAGATGACTGATATAAGTGATCTTTTTTATTTCACAAGAAAACATATGTTGTGGGTACTCATTAGAGTTGCCTCAGAGAGGCACTGTCTACAAGTACTTTTAATCAGCCACTCAAACTTGGAGATGACTGATATCTAGAGTGATCTTTTTTATTTCACAAGAAAACATACAGTAAAACCTGTGTAAGAGTGCCACCTTTGAGACTGACTTTAAATAGTGGTTGATGTGGAAACAGTTGTCTGTCTTATAAAGGTAATCTTTCAGATTAATCTTACAGAGAATCTTTCCATGTTGTATTTGCTAAGTAAGAATTTCAGCAGACAATATTTTGAAATATTTTCTTATTTTTCTAAGAAAACAGACTTTTGTCATTTCATGTAAATTGTATCCATAGGTGAAAATTTGCATGGAATGTCAAGGACAATTTTCTGAGAGAAAAAAAGAAGAAAAATATAATCGTAAAGGTTAATGAAGAACTGTGCCGGCCTCTGTGGCTCAGTTGGATGCGCCGTCCGACTGGAGACCAGGAGGTCGCGGGTTCAACCCCCGCCGAGGTCGGCAACATTCTTTCGTGGAGATTGATCATGAAATATTTTCTACGGTCATTCTCTCCCTTCCGCTGATTCAAGAAGGGCAGTTGTCAGTTTCTGGCAAAAGAATGTGCACAATACTGGTTAACCGCTTAGAGGACTAAGCCTGCCCAGTAAACCTGTGGTTAGGTAAACTGACCGCGCTCGACATGACCCCATTGGGTTGACTGGGCCGTAAAACCTCAACACAAACAAATAATGAAGAACTGAGAATTTTTTTTTGTTGTATTGGGCTTTAACGATATGTCAACCCTTGTGGGTTTTGTTTGATTTGGGCTTAACGTCGCTTTCAACCTTTTTCAGTCATATCGCGACGGTGTCTGGATGTGGCAGGGAGCTCAATGCTCACTTTTAGAGTGCTGCCTCACTGAAATATCACGCCCCAGACACTTTGACATGATATTCCACCCAGTCACATTATACTGACACTGAGCTGACCAGTTCTAGCTCTACTTTCTTAATGCTGAGCGCCAAGCGAAAGAGTAGCTAGTACCATTTTTAAAGTCTTTGGTATGACCCGGCCGGGGATCGAACCCGCAACCTCCCGGTCACAAAGCGGACGCTCTACCACTGAGCCACTGTGCCGGTACCAACCCTTGTGGGTCATTTTGTGTCATCTCCCAGAGAAAGGGAGAAGAGAGATAGAAGAATTAGCAGAGGAGATGAAAGAGAGGGACAGGGGAGAAAGAGGAACAGGAATGAAAGTGAAGAGACAGAAGAAATAAAAACATTCCCCCTCTACCCTTACCTGCTACAAGGATAGGCCTTGTCCAACTGTAAGCCAATATCAGTTGGATGCCCCAATGACAAGAAACTAAGAAAAATATTTACCTAGATATTCCTCATACCTTGTGTTATAGATCCTACCTGTATGTTCTTGAATTACATCTGGAAAGTTCAGAACCTGCAAATATAAAGAGAGGTTACCTTAACCCTTGTCCTGCTGAATAAATGAAGATGACACGCCCTTTTCAAATTTTCAGCCAATCAGATTACTTGATCCAGATTGTTGATATAAATTCACATAATTAATGGCAAACAGTGCAGATCCAGGTCATTTGGCTTCTTAGAAGCCAACTGATCTGGATCTACACTGTTTGCAAAGGCAGGATATATCCGGGTTCAGCAGGACAAGGGTTGGTTGGTTGGTTGGTTGGTTGGTTGGCTGGTTGGCTGGCAAACACTACATGTATTAAGGTCATGTAGAGCCAGTCAGTCTCCCTAACCACACTTTTCCTAGGCAAGCTTAGTCCTCTAAGCAGTCCTTGTGCACATGCTTTTGTCATTAACCTTAGAATTGGGACATACAAGCCATATTAAACAGTGTCAACCCAATGCAGCTTCTGATCAGGGTCTAAACTGTTTTTTACTCATCCATTAATTTTTTGACACATCAACGGTGACTAAAATAGACTTATGTTTGTGTTGAAGTTTTTATGGCCCAGTCAACTCGTGTGGTCATGTCAAGCAAGGTCAGTTTACCTAACCACACGTTTACTGGACAGGATTACTCTTTTAAGCGGTTAACCAGTATTGTGTACATTGTAAAATGGACTTGTTCAAATGTTAGGACAAGTGTGGCAATGAGTTGAAGTATCCAAATACTTAGGATAAATATGGTAATGCCCTTCTATTTTTAAACAGTGGAGGTAATCCCTCTGCCAGGGATATCAACATCCCAAAAATTTCCGTATCTCGTAGACAAAATTAATGACCCTAAAATTTCTTTGAGCTTGAGTTTTAAAGCCCAGTCAAAAATAAATGTCATGTCAAGCCAATCCATTAATCTACTCAAACTTTTCCTGGGCATTAAACAAGTACATGTACTTGACAGTAACTCGAAAACTGTGCTTCTTGAATCAGTAGAAGGGGTAGAATGACCACAGAAGTGACCATAACAGATTTTTTGTATTAAATAAACACTTTTCATCATTCTTTTTTTAATAGCCTTTTCCCCTGTGGGCCTTTCCCACTCTCTGGGCAAATTCTGTAGAGAACATTGATAATATTTCTCTGATTTTACCAATAAATAACAGGATTTGATTTTCCTAGAAAATAGGTTCTGACATTTCATGCAAATTGTCTCCTAAGGAAACAATTTGCATGAAATGTCAAAAAAGACAATTGGTATGAAATGTCAAAACTTATTGTCTGAGAAAATTAAGAAATATATTTCAAAACATTGTTTGCTGAATGTTTCCCAGCATGTTAAGAACTAAGAAATATTAGGCAAACACCTTGTTGCAAGTCGACCTGGTTTTTTGTTTGTGTTGAGGTTTTACGGCCCAGGCAACCCAATGGGGTCATGTCGAGCGCGGTCAGTTTACCTAACCACACGTTTACTGGGCAGGCTTAGTCCTCTAAGCGGTTAACCAGTATTGTGCCCATTCTTTCACCAGAAAAAGTCACCCTGGTGATCTGCATATATAGGAGTTATGCTAATTATACAGCAAATACTGGAATTATATGGATGGATGGATATTTTGTTTATAGACGCTCAACCCTAAAAGGGCATTTGTGTTGAGGTTTTACGGCCCAGTCAACCCAATAGGGTCATGTCGAGCGCCGTCAGTTTACCTAGCCACACATTTACTGGGCAGGCTTAGTCCTCTAAGCGGTTAACCAGTATTGTGCACATTCTTTCGCCAGAAACTGACAACTGCCCTTCTTGAATCAGCGGAAGGGAGAGAATGACCGTAGAAAATATTTCATGATCAATCTCCACGAAAGAATGTTGCCGACCTCGGCGGGGGTTGAACCCGCGACCTCCAGGTCTCCAGTCAGAACGCGCATCCAACTGAGCCACCGAGGCCGGCATCCTAAAAGGGCATATAGCGTCTAATAAGTTTTATGTTATATGATGATTTTATTTAATGAGAAATTTAAAAATATCTAGGATTGATGTGTTTATTTTAAAGAAATAAAGTATCAATGATATTAAGTTATTAAAAATACTGATCATATTTTATTAAAAAGTCGGATCTCTTTAAGAAAGTCGAGTATTTTCTGAGTTGGCATATCAAAAAGTTCCTTTATAGTTTTTATATTAAAATACTTTGTGCGAATGTGATTAAATTCAGCACAAGTGATAAGACAAGAGCTGTCGAAGGACAGCGAGCTCGCCTGCTGGGTACATTTTATATTGTAACATTTTTATCATTAAGCCATATAATATAGGTCACACTGACCTAGATGTATTTGTATGTAAATCATTTTGTCACTTAGATATAATAATCCAGGTATGACAATTCTCCATGAAATAGTAATAAAAATAAAAGGCAAAATCACTGAAGCATGAAATATAGGTCACAATGACCTAGATATAGTAAGTGGTCATTCATTGGGTCACATGGAACTAATATCCCAGGTGTGACATTTATCCAACAAATAGTATTCAAGATATAAGGCAAAATCACTGAACCATGAAATATAGGTCACACCAACAGAGATATATTTTGACATCAATAATCGGGTCACAAGGAACTAATATCCCAGGTGTGACATTTATCCAACAAATAGTATTCAAGATATAAGGCAAAATCACTGAACCATGAAATATAGGTCACAATGACCTAGATATAGTAAGTGGTCATTCATTGGGTCACATGGAAGTAATATCCCAGGTGTGACATTTATCCAACAAATAGTATTCAAGATATAAGGCAAAATCACTGAACCATGAAATATAGGTCACACCAACAGAGATATATTTTGACGTCAATAATCGGGTCACAAGGAACTAATATCCCAGGTGTGACATTTATCCAACAAATAGTATTCAAGATATAAGGCAAAATCACTGAACCATGAAATATAGGTCACACCAACAGAGATATATTTTGACGTCAATAATCGGGTCACAAGGAACTAATATCCCAGGTGTGACATTTATCCAACAAATAGTATTCAAGATATAAGGCAAAATCACTGAACCATGAAATATAGGTCACAATGACCTAGATATAGTAAGTGGTCATTCATTGGGTCACATGGAAGTAATATCCCAGGTGTGACATTTATCCAACAAATAGTATTCAAGCTATAAGGCAAAATCACTGAACCATGAAATATAGGTCACAATGACCTAGATATAGTAAGTGGTCATTCATTGGGTCTCATGGAACTAATATCCCAGGTGTGACATTTATCCAACAAATAGTATTCAAGATATAAGGCAAAATCACTGAACCATGAAATATAGGTCACAATGACCTAGATATAGTAAGTGGTCATTCATTGGGTCACATGGAACTAATATCCCAGGTGTGACATTTATCCAACAAATAGTATTCAAGATATAAGGCAAAATCACTGAACCATGAAATATAGGTCACAATGACCTAGATATAGTAAGTGGTCATTCATTGGGTCACATGGAAGTAATATCCCAGGTGTGACATTTATCCAACAAATAGTATTCAAGATATAAGGCAAAATCACTGAACCATGAAATATAGGTCACGGCGACCTAGATATAGTAAGTGGTCATTCATTGGGTCACATGGAACTAATATCCCAGGTGTGACATTTATCCAACAAATAGTATTCAAGATATAAGGCAAAATCACTGAACCATGAAATATAGGTCACAATGACCTAGATATAGTAAGTGGTCATTCATTGGGTCACAAGGAAGTAATATCCCAGGTGTGACATTTAACCAACAAAAAGTATTCAAGATATAAGGCAAAATCACTGAACCATGAAATATAGGTCACAATGACCTAGATATAGTAAGTGGTCATTCATTGGGTCACATGGAAGTAATATCCCAGGTGTGACATTTATCCAACAAATAGTATTCAAGATATAAGGCAAAATCACTGGACCGTGAAATCTAGGTGACCTTGACCGTAAAATGTAGGTCACCATGACCTTCACTCTCTTACACTTAAACTGATGTCACATAGTTAGCTGATGTATAACCAGTTGTGTCTATAACCTGTAGGCATATAAGATTTTACAAATGTGTCCTAGATTTTGACCCCTAGCCCCACCCCAAGGCCCACCCTGAGGTATGAACCCAGGGGTATGTTCTTTTGGAATCTCAGAAGACTCGTCCAGGTACCCAAATTCTAAATATGAATGCTCTATGAGGAGTGAAAGTCAAGATATAAGAATTTGAAAAACTTTAACACAGTATTACAAAGGTGTCCTAGATTCTGACCCCTAGCCCCACCCAGGGGCATGAACCCAGGGGTTTATTCTCTTGGAATCTCAGAAGACCCTCCAAGGTACCTAAGTTCCAAATTTGATGCCTCTGTGAGGAGTGACTGTTGAGATATAAGCATTTGAAAAACTTTAACACAGTGTGACGGGAACGGGAACGCAAACGCAAACGTGGACGACCGGGGTGACTACAATAGCTCTCCTTGTACTTCGTACAGGCGAGCTAAAAATGTTTGACTGTGAAAGGTTCATTACAAGGAATGCAGAATGGAGCTTGTTCATTTTTTAAAATGTAAGAATGAGTAATTCTAGTGTGTCCAATTCTACATCTGGTGATTTTTGTTTGTTCTTTTCTGCTGTAATTAGAGAATGTGCATTTGCTGTTAAAATTTGGTTTTATTTCATTTAATTTATTTTGAGTTTGTGTTTCCCAAACAGACTGACATTTATTGTTAATGTATAGACGGATGTTCGATTTAAAGTCGGAGTGAGGAATTTTAAAATTGGTTATCACTAAGGATAGTGCAGATTTGGCTTCTAAATCGGCTAATTCATTGCCACGAATATTAACGTGGCTGGGAAGCCAACAAAATACAATTTCTTTTGAAACTGAAAGGTAATAATATTTTTTAAGAATTTGCTGAATTAATGGGTTTCTATGGTGTAAATCTTTAAGAGATTTTAATACAGAAAGGGAATCTGAATAAATGATGAACTGTTTGTCAGACTGATCTCGGATATGATAAAGTGCAATATCAATTGCCTTGGCTTCGGCGGTAAAAATGGAGCTATTATCAGGTAATCTGATACTGTCAGTAAAATTTGGACTAATAACAGAACAAGCAACTTTCTCATCTTGTTTCGAACCATCTGTATAAATTGACAGGTAATGTTTATAATTTGATTTGATTTCTAAAAATTCATTCTTAAAAATATGCGACTCGACTTCTGTTTTTTTATTTTTATGAAGGTCTAAAATAATCTTTGGAGGGTTTAACGTCCATGGCTCTTTTGATGGAAAAGAAAAATGCTGAACATTTTTAATATTGATATTGGCCTCTTCAAGTAACGGTTGTATTCTCAGGCCAAGGGGTTTAATAGCCATTGGTTTGTTGTTGTAAAATCTTTCATATTTAGGGTTAAAAACACAATCATAAGCTGAATTACGTGGATTGGCGGCTAATTTAGTAACATATTGAAGAGACAATTTCTCTCTTCTTATATACAATGATGGTTCATTTGATTCAGCGTATAAACTTTCGACGGGGGAAGTACGAAAAGCCCCTAGAGCCAGACGTAAACCTTGGTGATGAATAGTATCCAACGATTTCAAATAAGATTTTCTTGTGGATCCATAAACTATGGATCCATAATCCAATTTAGATCTAATTAAAGATCTATAAAGATTTAAAAGAACAGTACGATCTCCTCCCCAGTCGGAACTGGAGAGAACTTTAAGAATATCAAGAGCTTTTAAACATTTAGCTTTTAAAGCTTTGATGTGTGGTATAAAAGATAATTTGTTATCGAACAAAAGACCCAGGAATTTTGCTTCACTGACGACTGGAATTGGACTACGGTATATGGTGAGATGAGGATCTAAATGTAGCTGACGTATCTGACAAAAATGAACGCATTGAGTTTTTGTTTTTGAAAATTTGAAACCATTTTCTGTTGCCCAATCTTCTATATTGTTTAAACATCATTGTAGTTTGAATTCAATGGTTTCCATATTTTTCGATCTAATAAATATTCCAAAATCATCAACAAAAAGTGAACAATCAAGGTCTTTCACACATTTAACAATATCGTTTATTTTAATGCCAAACAAGGTAGGTGATAAAATGCTTCCCTGTGGTACACCTTGTTCTTGTTTAAATATGTCCGATAACGTATTACCTATTCGAACATTAAATGTTCGATCTGATAAAAAGTTTTGAATAACAAGAGGCCCACGGGCCACAATTCGCTCACCTGAGTGACATAGCCACTGCAGACATGCAGATGTTATGCAACATTTTGCCAGTCCTATCATCGCAACTAATGAAAATATCATCATTTGAACAGTTCTTAGTTTTGAAGAAGAATATATGAGCCTGACAGTCAATGGAGCATGATCATTTGAATAAACTATCAAACACATTTCAGCAGAAGGATCAATGTGAAATTTGGTGGAATTCGGCTAAGTGGTTTCTGAATTTTAACAGAAGGATCAATGTGAAATTTGGTGGAAATTGGCTAAGTGGTTTCTGAAGAATCGTGATTTTATACATATAAACAGCACAGTGGCAGGGAAATATAAATATAAACCAGATGATGGCCATCTCAGATTTCCAATCAGAACAATTTTAACTACTGTTGATCTACAAGTCACTTCGATACTTTCAATATAAATGTATAGGGCCCACACAAATAGGGAAGCAAATTTGACCTTGGAGGCAAAAAGGTCAAATGTCAACATAGAACCATCATTTGAGCAATTTTGGTAGGTCTCCTGTCTCCCGTAATTTGTGCAAAGATTAGGACCCAGGGCATATTTGGTTATGGAGAAGACGATTTTTAAAGGTTTTTACCATATATGGGTATGGCAGCCATTTTGATCAATGGACCATACCCATTTTAGCAATCTTTCATTCTCCTGCCCACGGAGGCTCCGCATGAAATTTGAGCAACACTGGCCCGGAGGCGTCTGAGGAAAAGCCATTTGAAATTATCAACATTTTTTCCATATAAATGTATGGGGCCCATACAAATGCATACAGAAGCAAACTTGACCTCGCCCTAAAAAGGTTAAATGTCAATGTATGACAAATATTTTAGCAACTTCGGTAGATTGCCTGTTCCAGATGATATATGCAAAGATTCAGCCACAAGCCATCCTCGGTTTTGGAGATTAAGGATTTTAAATGTTTTTTCCCATGCAAATGCATAAGGAAGCAACTTGACCTTGCCGTAAAAAGGTTAAATGTCAATGTATGACCATTATTTTAGCAACTTTGGTAGACCCCCCTGTCCCCGATGATTTATGCAAACATTCAGCCCCAAAGCATCCTCGGTTCTAGAGTAGAAGATTTATAAAGGTTTTTACCATATATGGGCATGGCGCCCATCTTGGTCAACGAACCGTGACCATTTTAGCTATCTTTTGTTCCCCCTACCTAAAGAGGCTCCATATGAAATTTGAGCAAAATTGGCCCAGAGGCTTCAGAGGAGAAGTTGTTTGAAATTCTGAACATTTTTCCATACAAATGCATAAGGAAGCAAAATTGACCTTAACGTAAAAAGGTCAAATGTCAATGTATGACCATTATTTTAGCAATTTTGGTAGCCCTCCTGTTCCCGAAGATATATGCAAAGATTCAGCCATAAGGCTGCTCGGTTTTGGAAAATAAGATTTTTAAAGGTTTTTCCCATACAAATGCACAGGGAAGCAAACTTGAACTTGCTGTAAAAAGGTCAAATGTCAACGTACGACAATTCTTTTAGCAATGTTGGTAGACCTCCCGTCCCCAATGATTCCTGCAAAGGTTCAGCCCCAAGGCATTCTCGGTTCTGAAGAAGAAGATTTTTAAAGATTTTTACCATATATGGGCGTGGCGGCCATCTTGGTCAACGGACCGTGACCATTTTAGCAATTTTCTGTTCCCCCACCCTAAGGAGGCTCCATATGAAATTTGAGCAAAATTGGCCCAGAGGCTCCAGAGGAGAAGTTGTTTGAAATTCTGAACATTTTTCCCATACAAATGCATAAGGAAGCAAAATTGACCTTACCGTAAAAAGGTCAAATGTCAATGTACCACCATTATTTTAGCAATTTTGGTAGCTCTCCTGTTCCCACAGATATATGCAAAGATTCAGCCATAAGGCATGCTGGGTTTTGGAAAAGAAGATTTTTAAAGGTTTTTCCCATACAAATGCATAGGGAAGCAAACTTGACCTTGCCGTAAAAAGGTCAAACGTCAACGTACGACAATTCTTTTAGCAATTTTGGTAGACCTCCCGTCCCCGATGATTCCTGCAAAAGTTCAGCCCCAAGGCATTCTCGGTTCTGGAGGAGAAATTTTTAAAGGTTTTTACCATATATGGGCGTGGCGGCCATCTTGGTCAACAAACCGCAACCATTTTAGCAATT
The DNA here is from genome assembly GCA_964016985.1 of Anodontia alba. Classification (NCBI taxonomy): domain Eukaryota; kingdom Metazoa; phylum Mollusca; class Bivalvia; order Lucinida; family Lucinidae; genus Anodontia; species Anodontia alba. The sequence goes on from OZ024829.1 coordinate 3,037,326, forward strand.
TTTCGTTCCCCCATCCTAAGGAGGCTCCATATGAAATTTGAGCAAAATTGGCTCAGTGGTTTCAGAGAAGTCGTTTGAAAATGTTAATGGACGGACGCACGGACGGACGGAAGGATGCACTGATGCACGGACGGACTGACGGACGGACTGACAACGGACGAAAAGTGATCACAATAGCTCATCCTGAGCAGAGCTCAGGTGAGCTAAAAAGTGGTAATCGGCCTTTAAGGCCTAATTTATGTAAATCTTTCATGATGCCATGTTTCCAAGTAGTATCGTAAGCCTTTTCAAGGTCAAAAAATACAGCAACTACATGTTCTTTTTTAACAAAGGCATCATGAATAAAAGATTCCAAATGAATCAAATGATCGTTTGTACAGTTATTTTTTCTGAATCCAGCTTGATATTTTGTTATAAGCTGGTTTGATTCCAAGAACCAAACCAGTCTATCATTAATCATTCTCTCCATTGTTTTACATAAACAACTTGTCAAAGCAATAGGTCTGTAGTTGGTAGCTTCAGTATGATCTTTATTTGGTTTTGGTATAGGTATAATCGTTGCTTTACTCCAGTCTTTTGGAAATTTTCCAGTGATCCAAATATCATTTAAAATATTTAATAAAGTTTTTAAAGCGTTATCAGGTAAATGTTTAAGAATTTGATAATGAATGTCATCAGAAGCAGCAGCTGTATCATGAGATTTATGAAGAGCATCTAATAATTCTGAAGCTGTGAATGGTACATTATATTTTTCATGATTTAGTGACGTAAAATTTAGATGCTCTTTCTCTCGTTCCTGTTTTATGTTTTGAAAGGTTTCAGAATAATTTGCACTAGAAGAGTTTTTCTGAAAATTCTCTCCTAGTGCATTGGAAATATCTTTAGTCGTTGAGCATATATTTCCATTTGATTTAATATGGACATGCTTGTTACTTTTATTTTTGCCAGTAATTTTTCGAATCATGTCCCATATTTTCTTTGCTGGAGTTCTAGAATTAAGTTTGGAGACGTATTGCTGCCAAGATGTTCTTTTAGCCGTTTTTATTGTCTTGCGAGCTTTTGCTCCCATTTGTTTGGCATGGATTAGATTTTCTTTTGTTGGCTGCCTATTGAACTTTCGTAAGGCAGATTTTCTTTTATTTATTGAATTTTTAACATCTTTATTAAACCAAGGTCTATTTCTTTTTGAATGTGTCCAGGACTTCGGAATACATTTTTCGGCTACATGAATTAATGTATCAGTAAAAGCTTGTATATCATCTGCTGTTTTAAACATTTCAGGATTTAAATTTTTCATTACATAGCTCCATAAAATTCTCCAAGTTTGCTTTATTCAAATTCCATCGGGAATGATGGTCTTCATTTGTAGATTCAATTTCTTCAATTTTAATTGGAAAATGATCGCTCCCATGAAGGTCATCTAAAACTGACCAATCAAAATCTAAGTAAATATTTGGAGAGCATATAGACAAATCTAAAGCAAAATAATTTCTTGTAGGAGAATGAAGATAAGTTGGTTGTTTATCGTTAAATAAACATAAATCATTTTCTGCAATAAAATTTTCTATTATTTCTCCTTTGTCATTTGTATCCAGACAACCCCATAGTTTGCTGTGACTATTAAAGTCACCTAATAATAAATAAGGATGAGGTAACTGGTTTATAAGATTTTCTAAATCGTGTTTAGAAAATTTACAGTGTGGAGGAAGATATAGAGAACAAATTGTTATGGATTTAGACAGAGTGACATTTACAGCAACAGCTTGTAAATTACTATTTATATCTATCTGTCTATGAGGAACATTTGATTTTACAAGGATAGATGAACCTCCTGAGGCTTTCTGATTTTCAGTTGCGATATGATTATATAAACTATAATTTTTAAAATTAATATTATCTGTATTTTTTAAAAAGGTTTCCTGGAGACAAAAGACAGTCGGAGAAAGTAGTGTTGTTAAAATTAAAATTTCGTTATAATTTGCTTTTAGTCCTCGACAGTTCCACTGAATAATTGATTTTTTATCCATGATAAATGGAGAGATGATTTGAAAATAAGGAACTTAATCCTTTTGTTTTCTCTGAGACTGCGAGAACATGGAGGAGTCAGTCTCTAACTCCATGTTCTCAAGGGAATAGAACCGATTGACCAACTTGATCGGATCGGCCGACGCCCCTTTACTATATGGATTTGGTTGTGCGAAGGTGCTGTGTATCTTACATCACCGGGGCGTCCAACTGATATTGGCTTACAGTTGGGCAAGGCCTGCTATCCTTGTAGTGGGTAAGGGTAGAGGGGGAATGTTTTTATTTCTTCTGTTTCTTCACTTTCATTCCTGTTCCTCTTTCTTCCCTGTCCCTCTCTTTCATCTCCTCTATTCTCTCTTCTATCTCTTTTCTCCCTGTCTCTGGGAGACGACACAAAATGACCCTCAAGGGTTGACGTGTCGTTAAACCTCAACACAATCAAAATCTTTATCTTTATCTTTTCCATTTTTTCCTTTCTGGTCAGCTGTCCTGGACCTGGATCTCTGTTGTGATCCACTTGTTTTAGTCGGCTGTGTTTGTGAACTGTTTTGAGATTTTGTTGGTGGTCTAGACTGATGAGTAGATGTGGGTTTAGGTTTAGGTTTTAGAGTAGGAGTAATAACTTTTGAATTTGCTTTGATGACAGAATCTTTTTCGTTAAACTGGGTAGAAATTTCTTTGGTTTCAGGTTTAGTGTTTAGGGATTGAACAACTTTAGCAAAGGTAATTTCAGGTTGATTTTCTTGAATTTTTTTAGCTTCTAAATAAGTAATATTTTGTGTGACTTTAATTTTCATGATTTCTTTTTCTTTTTTCCAAATTTCACACTGATTTGATTTTGACTGATGATTTTTGTGATAGTTCACGCACTTTGGTTGATTTTTGCAAGCATGTGTAGGGTGGTCAAAATCACCCATACCACATTTTTCACAGACTGATCCAGGGGCTTCAGGACAGCCGTTCTCATGATGACCAAACCTCTGACAGTTGAAACACCGCAGAGGATTTGGGATGTAGACTTCAACCGGTATAATTCGGTAAAATTTTTTTAGTGATTTCGGCAAAGTTGTAGTGTTGAATGTTAGTAAAAGTGTATTTGTTTCTATAAGATTGCCATCTTTTTTAATTTTAAAACGTTTGCAAGCTGTTACTCCTTGTTGTTGGAGATATTCCGTGATGATTTCTTCGGTTTCATTTTTGAGCATTCTGTCACTGATGATACCTTTGCAACTATTGAGGGTTTTATGTTCCGTGACAGTGACATTTAAATTAAAAGAATTTTGTGATTTTTAGGAGGTTTTCTGATTGGGATTTTCTATTTGTTTCGACTAAAAGGGTTCCATTTTTTAATTTTTTTACATTTTTTGGTGTACCTATTAAAGATTCAATTTGTTTTTCTGTTATAAAAGGTGATAATGATGTAACTTGTTTTTCCTCTTTACTTGAAATCACTAAAAATTTTTGAAAGTTCTCATTCGCTTTAAACATAAAGGTAGTCGGTTGCGTGTCGTCCTCCGAAGAGTCAAACGCCAGAAATTGTTTTCGAGAGGCCATGGTGATAATTCTTTTTGTTCGATAGCTATGCGCCCCACCCTCCATGGAGCCCTACAAGGGGACGTTTAACAGAAATGGATCTCCTATTTCTAACGTCAAGGCTACATTGCTATTATACTCGGTGTCAAGATCAGAGTCTTCAGCTCGGCCTCATGCTTAGATGATTTCCCACCTATTCATCTAAATTTCCATAGAAAAATTTATGAATAGTTGAGTTCATCCCCCTATCCACAGCCTCCACTCACAGAGGTTTCCGCCAAAGCCCCAATACAAGCCCACCAATTGACCCTTCAGCCGCCGCCCATTGAAACTAACTTAAAGTTAGAGGAACGTGAGAAAAATAAGCCCGGTTTGTACCATAAAGATATGTATAAAAGAGAGAAAGAAGCTAAGAACAAGTTGTGCGCTTCTAGAGCTTGGCACGACTGAGCCGACTGATCCAGGCCGGATCTAATCCAGACCGCTCTTCTATCTGAAATTAGGGCCAAAATGATATGTTGAAAAGCTGGAGATCCCTGGGCTTTCCTCAATCATCAGGTTCCCCTCTCCCAGCATACGAGACGCCACCCACGGCAAACAGGTGGTTCCTGTTTTAATAGGGGATTACACCCTATCCACTACAGAAGGAAAGTGATCTGTAGATTTTATTCCCTACAGACAAGGGAGGCCGAAAACGTCTGGGAAATGAAAGGTTATTTTTAACATAAATTAGGAGATCCATATTTAAAATAAACAGTTTATTAAAGAAAGAAGGATTCATTTTGGATTCATTTTTTAAGAGAGTCAAACAAACAAGCTGTGTTAGATGATATGTAGCTTTCAAATGATGTAGCTTTCATATCTTGAAAAACGTTTAGTTTTTTATCTAACAATATTAAATGCATCTTACTTTTTAATTTGGAGAATGCTAGAGTTTGGAAAAATGACACAAACACAAGACAAACACATGTTAAATACAGATGAGGTTATAATCTTCATCCCATGTGCGACCCACAGGCACAGAATGATACACAAACAAATGAAGCATGTTAGTAACAGGAGATAGGAAAGGTTTAAAAGGATAGATCTCGCGAAATTTGTTTTTTCCAATTTAAGATGCATTTCAGTAAATTTAATTTTATAGTCTGGAATTATACCGGTTGAACGGACGGTTGCTCTGTTATGTTAGGGGTTTTACCCAACTGCCACAGAAGTGGAAGGCAGCCACCTATTTCGAGGGCCCGGGTGGTCACGGGCAGCCTCTTTTAGACGGCTCGTACGTCACGCAGAGGGTATGTCTGGCCTATTCTAAGCCCGGAACCAGCACGGGACGGAATTATATGGAACCCAGCTTAACCCTTGTCATGCTGAATAAATTAAGATGCTACTCCCACATCAGATTTTCAGCCAATCAGATTACTTTATCCAAGTTGTTAATACAAATTCAAATGTTCAATGGCAAACAGTGCAGATCCAGATCAGTTGGCTTCTGCAAAGGCAGGGTATATCCGGGTTCAGCCAGACAAGGGTTAAGCTGAAGTAGTTACCAAGACTGTTGATATATTGTAGTCATGCATAAGATAATGAACAGAGTAGAATAGAAAGTTTTATTGTCCAATTATGGCCTCTTTCAAGTATATGATCTATGAGATTGTTCACTTCCATTTCGCATTTGCCCTCAAATGAAATTATGATTCAGAAAGTACGAGAACTCAAGACATTTCAGGAGCAGCTGATTAAGAATTGGTGCATCCAGTCCTGGAGTAAGGCAGTTAGGTTTGGGTCCCAAGGGTGTAGTCAGGAAGAAGTGTAAAGCATGGAACAGCGCGCACATATTTGTAATAGGAAATTACAATTATTGTTAAAGAAGCAGCTTACTTTGCCCCAAAATGAAATTATGCTTCCTCAAGAGAATTCTTAAAATATCTTTATTTCTTATTGAAAGATTTGAAACTAGACAAAGTGCCCAGTGGGGCACGTATACCCCCGACCAGCGCTACCGCCACTTTTTAAAGAGCACAAAGTATGTAACTTTGACTCTGGAGATGGCAGTTGTATGCTATATGTTATAACACTGAAAAAATTCAATCACACATAATATGAAGCCCTTGACCTCAAAGGTCAGGCGCAGGTGCAAGGATTGAGCTAAATAAAACTTTAGCCCTATAATTATCACCATATACCAGTGAAATCAATCAGTCTTTATAATATAAGCAAAAATGACATTTGTATAAAAGTCTGTGACCTTGACTTAAAAGCCATGCCCCAGCTTGGGGATGGTGCTGAGAAAAACTTTAGACCTATATCTACCATCATGCTTAATATTAATGAAACCAACAAAACGGTCTTCATAATATTGCTATATAAACTTAGATGTAATATTTTTTTTACTTTTATATGAAATTTTTTAGTCTGTGACCTTGACCTCAAGGTCATACCCCAGGATAAGGATGATGCTGAGTAAAACTCTAGACCTATATCTAACAACATGTAAAATGTAAATGAAATTCCTCAAAGGGTCTTGATAGTATAACTATATAAACATAAACACAAAAATTTTGACTTATTTATGAAAATTCTAAGTCAGTGACCTTAACCCCAAGGTTATTCCCCGGGATAGGGTTGGTGCTGATAAAAACTTAAGCCCTATATCTACCATCAGGCCAAACATGAATGAAATCCATCAAAGGCTCTTCATAATATAAGGTCTTATAAACTTTTAACGTAAAAACTTTGACCCTAAGACAAAAATAAAGTATGAATGAATAATGCTTCAACGGATGGACGGACAGATGAACAGATTCCTTGCTGATAGCTATATCCGCTGGACCTTTCAATTAGGGAATACTGAAATTTAACAAAAGGTCTTGATGATATGGCTATATAAACTTAAACGCAAAACTTTTTGCTTTTATACGAAACTTCTAAGTTCGTGACCTTGACCTCAGTCACACCCTGGGTGGGGATCATGCGGAGTAAGACTCTAGGCCGATATCTAGCAACATGTCAAATATAAATGAAATTCCTAAAGGGTCTTGATGATATAGCTATATAAACTTTAACACAAAAAACTTAGACTTTTTATGAAAATTCTAAGTCTGTGACCTTGACCGCAAGGTCACCCCTGGGGTAAGGATGGTGCTGATAAAAACTTTAGACCTATATCTACCATCATGCCAAATATGAATGAAATCCATCAAAGGCTCTTCAAAATATGAGGTCTTATAAACTTTAACGCAAAAACTTTGACCCGGACTTTTTTATGAAAATTCTAAGTCCGTGACCTTGACCCCAAGCACATGTCAAATATAAATGTAATTCCGCAAGCTTCTTGATGATACAGCTATATAAACTTAAAACACAAAAATTTTGACATTTTTATGAAAATTCAAAGTCCGTGACCTTGACCCAAAGGTAACCCCCGGGGTGGGGATGGTGCTGATAAAAACTTTAGACCTATATCTACCATCCTGCCAAATATGAATGAAATCCATCAAAGGGTCTTCAAAATATGAGGTCTTACATAACTTTAAAGCAAAAAACTTTGACCCTGTGACGGAAAGACGAACGAACAAATGTACGTACGAACGGACAAACAGAAAAGCGAAAACTATATACCCCCACATACTTCGTATGTCGGGGATATAAAAAATGATAAAGACTCCATTACAAATAGTGATTAATGCTTAAAATGGAATTTACGGTAATCTTAATGAAAATTTAGATGGGTTCTAACTAATTAAGCATCAAAAACACACACACACACACACAAAAAAAAACAAAAAAAAAAAAAAAACACTTTTTTGGTGAGTTAGCTTTATTCATTCATACCAATAGCCAGAATATTCAGTAAAAAGTCATGTTTCAAATGTGCTGAAGACTGATGGGGATATTCATTGCAAATCATCATGAAAACATGTCTATATAATTTTGACCCCCTTAAACTCCACTTTTAAATAGTAAAACTGGGGTTTACAGGGGTATACATTATTTTTCTTATTTTTTGCTCAAAAACATAGATTGTGGCTACTCATTAGAACTGCCTCGCCAATCTAAGGTTGGGTAAAATATGAAAAATATCAGAGTATTTTATCTGAAAATTTTCTGTTTTTAGAGGTGAAATTTTCTATATATTTGAATAGGCGTGTTTTCCTAATATTAGCTAGCAAGTTATATTTCCACATAAACTACATATGAATGAATAGGTACAGATAAACCAGATATCATCACTGTTCTCATTGTGTACACCAACCCCAGATAGATCTACACACTTGGATGGTACTGCCAAATAAATCACATACCCTAGTGTCATGGGTTTTGATGCACTTAATTCTTTGCATGCTGGGTAATTTTACATGCTCTTTTTTTGTCATCTGTGGATTTTTTTTAAATTTATTTTTCCAAACAAGTCTTTTAGGAATACCATCAGAATGTCAAACAGTTTGGATCCAGATCAGGCCTGACATTTTGTCTGACCTGATTTGGGTCCAGCTGTTTGCAAAGGTTATCAGCAGATGACAGAAGTCACCACTAGTGGGAAAAGAGTTAAACATTATTTGGCAGTGTGTGAATTTCTTCAGAAGCATACCATATCTTTTCATTATACAAGATAGTCATGGATTATTGGTACATTGTTTAACGCTTATCTGACTCACACATCTTATAAAATTCTCAGGTGGACCAACGGGCCTCAAGTTATTGATATTTTCACAGACTTAGAAAGTATCTTTACTGGCATTAAAATGAAAGCATTTGATTGTCTAGTCAGCTAATACTAACCCATGACTATCTTGTGATCTGCCATAGTCCTCACAAGATAATAGTAACTGTCAAGAATCTAAGTCACACCTTTTATTTGTGTACATGTCAGAGGTAAATTTTACAGTTTGGAGTGAACCAAATGCGTAGAATTACAGGAGTCATTAGGTTAGTTCAATGAATCTTTGATACATATGCCATCATGTAAGTGTACATAAGTGTACATGCGATTACTGAAGTTAAATGACCCACTAGCTTTTTGAAAAAGCTAATACTTGTGCGATTAACCATTGTCTGACACTGGTACATAATACCTCACCTCTGGTCAAGGTCACAGACTTAGACCTTTCATGTTTCTCATCTTTATGTTAAAAGTTTTTAAAGATTATACATCCTAAATGCTTTAATGGATTTCTGTGACACTTGTTGTCGATGGATGAATGCCATTGATATTAGGAATGGTGCTATATACTCATCCAAAGATTTGTTTAGAACAAGACTCCCACCCCCAGCAGTGACCTTGAGATCAAATCACAAATGTTATTTGTTTTATTATGATGAACATGTGCAAGTTCAGGTGAATTTCCCTGTCAAGTGATAGGTCTTGAGAACTCATCTTTGTTTATCATAGTAATGAATTTGATTTTTATGTTTTCACTTTGATGCATTGACTGAGTTGGAAGCCTTTATGTGAACCTAATTTTTAAGTATTTCTGTATTAAGAGAAGCACTGAGAACCAGGATGAAGTTGGCTGGCCATAAAAGTGCTTTAAACCCCCCAGTGGTTTATTCTACTGACTGTTCTAAGGCAGTGGTCCTAGTATTAGTCTTACTTTTTCTTGCTTTGTGGTTTATTCTACAAGGCAATTTTTTTAAGTTTTGTCTGGTGTTGTTTTGTTCTTGTGTTTTTCGGTCCTTTGAGCATTGCGATTACCTTGCCTGGAAAAAAGAGAGTTAGTCTTAGTGCTTTTCATGCATTTGTTTGATTCGCACTTGTTTGGTTTTGTCCATTTCCTCTTCCTCTTGGTGTCTGGGAAGGGCTGCGGTTTGTGATTGTGGCACTCCCTGGACTTTTCTCTTACCTTTTTTTTTATATAATCATACTACCACTAAATTTCTTACAAATACAACTATATAATCACTAATGAGTGTCATCATATCTTAGTTACTCAAGTTCCACCAAACAAGAGTTAACTGCTGCTAGTTCTTGTCAGAGAGAATGTTAATGTAAGTTGTGAAGATGCAACTATGATTCGATCTTGTTAAACAGTCAGGAGCATAACTTCTAATAGTTAAAATTTTGAGAAGATGTATAACTTGGTTAAGTTAATATTCAACTATAAAGTTATCTCCCTTCCAAAGTGCAAGAGTTAACTTTCCTTAGGCTGAAGGTTTTAACTTATTTAGGTTATTTCTCATAATACTTTCAAAAAGGTATCTTTTTTTCATTAACTTCAAAGGACCTGTGTACACATTTCTAGATGATGCTAACAAACTTTTATTGTGGTCGATCATAAAATTATGTGACAGAATTTTCATACAAAATCAACCACTTAATTGCCCATGAAAATTGCTGTAAGTCTACAATCAGAAGCTGAAAAAAATGGCACAAATTATAAAATAACTGAAATAAGTTAAACCCACAAACTGTAGCAAAACTGTCATCTCAAAATTTTGAGTTAAAAAAAAAGTTGACTTGTAGAAATTATGCTCCTGACTGTTAAACCCACCACCATTATGTTAGATGCACTTATTAATAATGGACACTGACAAGCATCATCAGGTCTTGTTTACTTAAGTCTTCCACCTAACAAAAGTAAAGTACTGATAATTCTTTGTCATAGGAAATGATGTTTATGTAAGTTGTGAAAATGCAGCCATGATTAGATATTGTTAGACGCACCACCATTGTGTTAGATGCTTGTGTTTATGGCCACTGCCAAGCACTATCAGATCTTTGCTACTCAAGTTTTCCACTATAGAAGAGTAAGCTGCTGATAGTTCTTGTCAGAGAGAATGATGTTAATGTTCTTGTCAGAGAGAATGATGTTAATGTAAGTTGTAGATGCAACCATGCTTAGATCTTGTTAAAAGGACCACCACCAATTTAGTTGCACATGTAAATGAACTAAGAAGCACCTTCAGTCTTCTTTACTCAAGTCTTCCACCAAACAAGAGTAAACTACTGATAATTCTTTGACAGGGAGAAACATGTTAATGTAAGTTGTGAAAATGCAACTATGATTAGATCTTGTTAAAAGGACAACCACCATGTTATTTGCACATGTAAATGAACCCTAAAAAGCACCATCAGATCTTTACTCATGTCTTCCACCAAACGAGAGTAAACTACTGATAATTCTTCAACAGAGAATGATGTTAACCCTTAAACTGTCAATCACACCAATTACTGTCTGCTTTGTCATCTGCTTGTAATTTTAAAAGTCATTTCTGCAAACATTGTGGACCCAGATCAGACTTTAGCAGTCTGATCAGGGTCCACACTGTTTGCCTGTATGCAAAAATATATTTAAAAAGTTTGCATTCAGCAGAAAATATAAACAGACTCTATTTTCAGATGCAGGTTTTCTTGGCATTTTAAGGGTTAATTTAAGTTGTAAAGATGCAACTATGATAAGATCTTGTTAATCCACTACCAGCATGTTAGTCACAGAAGTTAATGAACCCTGACAAGCACCATCAGGTCTTGTTTACTCTTGTCTTCCACCACACAAGAGAAAACTATTGATTTTTCTTTGACAGAGAGAAGGATGTTAATGTAAGTTGTGAAGCTGCAATGATGGTTAGATTTTGTTAAAAGGACAACCACCATTTTAGTTGCACATGTAAATGAACTAATAAGCACCATCAGTCTTCTTTACTCAAGTCTTCCACCTAACAAGAGTAAACTACTGATTGTTCTTTGACAGAAAGATGTTAATGTAAGTTGTGAAGATGCAACCTTATGATGATTAGGTCTTGTTTATATACCACCATGTTAGTTGCAAATGTTAATGAACCATGACAAGCATCATTAAGTCTTATTTACTCTAGTCTTCCACCACACAAGAGTAAACTACTGATAATTCTTGTCAGAGGGAAGGTTATTAATGTAAGTTGCGAAGATGCAACTATGATTATACTATGTTAATCCAGCGCCATTTTGTTAGATACATGTTAACCCTTGTCCTGCTGAACCCAGATATACCCTGCCTTTAAAAACAGTGTAGATCCAGATCAGTAGGCTTCTGAAGAAGCCAACTGATCTGGATCTGCACTGTTTGCTATTAAGTATGTGATTTTATAGCAACAATGCGCATCAAGAAATCCGACTGGCTGAAAAGTAGAAGTGGGCATGGCATCTTAATTTATTCAGCAGGACAAGGGTTAATGAAACCTGACAAGCACCATCACATCTTAGTTACTCAAGTCTTCTGCCACACAAGAGTAAACTACTGAATTCTTGTCAGAGAGAATGATATCAACCCTTGTCCTGCTGAAGAAATGAAGATGCCATGCCCACTTCAAATTTACAGCCAATCAGATTATTTGATCCAGGTTGTTGATACAAATTTACATACTTAATGGCAAACAGTGTAGATCCAGATCAGTTGGCTTCTACAGAAGCCAACTGATCTGGATCTACACGGTTTGCAAAGGCAGTGTATATCCGGGTTCAGCAGGACAAGAGTTAATGTAAGTTGAGGAGATGCAACTATGATTAGACCTTATTAAACCCAACACCAATATTATGTAAGATGCACATGTTAATGGACACTAACAAGCACCATTTGGTCTTTTAGTTACTCAAGATTTCCACCAGACAAGAGTAAACTACTGATTGTTCTTTGTCATAGAGAATATTAATATGCAGTAAAGATTCAACTATAACTGACTTGTTGCCAGACAGCAAAGCTTGAGCACCTGATACACAGTGTTCATCAAATGAACAAAAAAGAAAGCCAATCACATGACCTCATGCCCACTGCTTGGGCTGGGCTCTGCATTGAAGAAACCTTTGGACCAGTTTCTACCTGTAATTCAAGTATAAACTACATCCATTTAGTCAGGAGATATCTTAATAAAAGTACCGCAGACACTGCATGATACCCCAGCACTGCAGGGTAACAAAACATGTAGAGAAGATGGCTGTGTTTGATGTGTAATAACTCCAGAGAGCAAACAATAGGTGTACTGTACCTCAAAACAATCATGTGCTGTGTCACTTCAGTGTCTCAACTGGTACTGGTGAAAACTGTAGGAGGATGGATGGATGGATGGATATTTTGTTTATAGACGATCAACCCTAAAAGGGCATATAGCATCTAATAATTTTTATATTATATGATGATTTTATTTAATGAGAAATTAAAAATATCTAGGATTGGTGTGTTCATTTTAAAAAGATAAAGTATCAATGATTTTAATTTATTAAAAATACTGATTATATTTTATTAAAAAGTCCAATCTCTTTAAGAAAGTCGAGTATTTTCTTAGTTGGTATATCATTAAAAAGTTCCTTTATAGTTTTTACATTAAAATACTTTGTGCGAATATAATCAAATTCTGCACAAGTGATAAGAAAATGTTTGACTGTAAAAAGTTTGTTGCAAGGAATGCAGAATGGAGCTTGTTCATTTTTTAAAATATAAGAATGAGTAATTCTAGTGTGTCCAAGTCTACATCTGGTGATTTTTGTTTGTTCTTTTCTGCCGAGATTAGACAATGTGCATTTGCTGTTAAAATTTGGTTGAATTTCATATAGTTTATTTTGGGTTTGTGTTTCCCAAACAGACTGACATTTGTTGTTGATGTATTGACGGATGTTTGATTTAAAGTCGGAGCGAGGAATTTTGAAATTTGTTATCACTTAGGATAATGCAGATTTGGCTTCTAAATCAGCGAATTCATTTCCACGAATATTAACGTGGCTGGGAAGCCAACAAAATACAATTTCTTTTGAAGCTGAAAGGTAATAATATTTTTTAAGAATTTGCTGGATTAATGGGTTCCTATGGTGTAAATCTTTACGGGATTTTAATACAGAAAGAGAATCTGAATAGATGATGAATTGTTTTTCAGTCTGATCTCTGTTATGATAAAGTGCAATATCAATTGCCTTGGCTTCAGCGATAAAAATGGAGCTATTATCAGGTAATCTGATACTGTCAGTAAAATTTGGACTAATAACAGAAAAAGCAACTTTCTCATCTTGTTTTGAACCATCTGTATAAATTGACAGGTAATGTTTATAATTTGATTTGATTTCTAAAAATTCGTTCTTAAAAATATGTGATTCAACTTCGGATATTTTATTTTTATGAAGGTCTAAAATAATCTTTGGAGGGTTTAACGTCCATGGCTCTTTTGATGGAAAAGAAAAGGGCTGAACATTTTTAATATTAATATATTGGCCTCTTCAAGTAATGGTTGTATTCTTAGACCAAGGAGTTTAATAGCCGTTGGTTTATTACTGTAAAATCTTTCGTATTTAGGATTAAAAACACAATCATAAGCTGAGTTTCATGGATTGGCGGCTAATTTAGTAACATACTGAAGAGACAATTTTTCCCTTCTTATATACAGTGATGGTTCATTCGATTCAGCATATAAACTTTCGATGGGGGAAGTATGAAAAGCCCCGAGAGCCAGACGTAAACCTTGGTGATGAATAGTATCCAAAGATTTCAAATAAGATTTTCTAGTGGATCCATAAACTATGGATCCATAATCCAGTTTAGATCGAATTAAAGATCTATAAAGATTTAAAAGAACAGTACGACCTCCTCCCCAGTCGGAACTGGAGAGAACTTTAAGAATATCAAGTGCTTTTAAACATTTAGCTTTTAAAGCTTTGATGTGTGGGATAAAAGATAATTTGTTATCGAACAAAAGACCCAGGAATTTTGCTTCACTGACGACTGGAATGGGATTACCGTATATGGTGAGATGAGGATGTAAATGTAGCTGACGTATCTGGCAAAAATGAACGCACTGAGTTTTTGTTTTTGAAAATTTGAAACCATTTTCTGTTGCCCAATCTTCTATATCGTTTAAACATCGTTGTAGTTTGAATTCAATGGTTTCCATATTTTTCGACCTAATAAATATTCCAAAATCGTCAACAAAAAGTGAACAATCAAGGTCTTTCACACATTTAACAATATCGTTAATTTTAATGCCAAACAAGGTAGGTGATAAAATGCTTCCCTGTGGTACACCTTGTTCTTGTTTAAATATGTCCGATAACATATTACCTATTTGAACATTAAATGTTTGATCTGATAAAAAATTTTGAATAAAAAGTGGTAATCGGCCTTTAAGGCCTAGTTTATGTAAATCTTTCATGATGCCATGTTTCCAAGTAGTATCGTAAGCTTTTTCAAGGTCAAAAAATACATCTATGACATGTTCTTTTTTAACAAAGGCATCATGAATAAATGATTCCAAACGAATCAAATGATCGTTTGTACAATTATTTTTTCTGAATCCGTTATAAGCTGGTCTGATTCCAAGAACCAAACCAGTCTATCATTAATCATTCTCTCCATTGTTTTACATACACAACTTGTCAAAGCAATAGGTCTATAGTTAGTAGCTTCAGTATGATCTTTATTTGGTTTTGGTATAGGAATAATCATCGCTTTACTCCAGTCTTTTGGAAATTTCCCAGTGATCCAAATATCATTTAAAATATTTAATAATGTTTCTAAAGCGTTATCGGGTAAATGTTTAAGAATTTGATAATGAATATCATCAGGACCAGCAGCTGTATCACAAGATTTATGAAGAGCATCTAATAATTCTGAAGCTGTGAATGGTACATTATATTTTTCATGATTTAGTGACATAAAATTTAGATGCTCTTTCTCTCATCCCTGTTTTATGTTTTGAAAGGTTTCGGAATAGTTTGCAATAGAAGTGTTTTCTGAAAATTCTCTCCTAGTGCACTGGAAATATCTTTAGTCGTTGAGCATATATTTCCATTTGATTTAAAATGGACATGCTTGTTATTTTTATTTTTGCCAGTAATTTTTTGAATCATGTCCCATATTTTCTTTGCTGGAGTTCTAGAATTAAGTTTGGAGACGTATTGCTGCCAAGATGTTCTTTTAGCCGTTTTTATTGTCTAAAGCTCGCATTTGTTTGGCATGGATTAGATTTTCTTTTGTTGGCTGCCTATTGAACTTTCGTAAGGCAGATTTTCTTTTATTTATTGAATTTTTAACATCGTTATTAAACCAAGGTCTATTTCTTTTTTAATGTGTCGAGGACTTCGGAATACATTTTTCGGCTATGTGAATTAATGTATCAGTAAAAGCTTGTATATCATCTGCTGTTTTAAACATTTCAGGTTTTAATTTTTCATTACATAGCTCCATAAAATTCTCCCAGTTTGCTTTATTCAAATTCCATAGGGAATGATGGTCTTCATTTGTTGATTCAATTTCTTCAATTTTAATTGGAAAATGATCGCTCCCGTGAAGGTCATCTAGAATTGACCAATTAAAATCTAAGTAAATATTTGGAGAGCATATAGACAAATCTAAAGCAAAAAATAATTTCTTGTAGGAGAATGAAGATAAGTTGGTTGTTTATCGTTAAATAAACATAAATCATTTTCTGCAATAAAATTTTCTAATATTTCTCCTTTGTCATTTGTATCCAGACAACCCCATAGTTTACTGTGACTATTAAAGTCACCTAATAATAAATAAGGACGAGGTAACTTGTTTATAGGATTTTCTAAATCCTGTTTAGAAAATTCACAGTGTGGCGGAAGATATAGAGAACAAATTGTTATGGATTTAGACAGAGTGACATTTACAGCAACAGCTTGTAAATTACTATTTATATCTATCTGTCTATGAGGAACATTTGATTTTACAAGGATAGATGAACCTCCTGATGCTTTCTGATTTTCAGTTGCGATATGATTATATAAACTATAATTTTTAAAATTAATATTATCTGTAGTTTTTAAAAAGGTTTCCTGGAGACAAAAGACAGTCGGAGAAAGTAGTGTTGTTAAAATTAAAATTTCATTATAATTTGCTTTGAGTCCTCGACAGTTCCACTGAATAACTGATTTTTTATCCATGATGAATGGAGAGATGATTTTAAAATAAGGAACTTAATCCTTTTGTTTTCTCTGAGACTGCGAGAACATGGAGGAGTCAATCTCTAACTCCATGTTCTCAAGGGAATCGAACCGATTGACCAACTTGATCAGATCGGCCGACGCCCCTTTACTGTATGGATTCGGTCCTTTCTCTTTATCTTTTTCTTTTCCATTTTCTTCTTTCTGGTCAGCTGTCCTGGACCTGGATCTCTGTTGTGATCCACTTGCTTTACTAGGCTGTGTTTGTGAACTGTTTTGAGATTTTGTTGGTGGTCTAGACTGATGAGTAGATGCGGGTTTAGGTTTAGGTTTTAGAGTAGGAGTAATGACTTTTGAATTTGTTTTAATGACAATCTTTTTCGTTAAACTGGGTAGAGGTTTCTTTGGTTTCAGGTTTAGTGTTTAGGGATTGAACAACTTTTGCAAAGGTAATTTCAGGTTGGTTTTCTTGAATTTTTTTAGCTTCCAAATAAGTAATTTTTTTGTGTAACTTTAATTTTCATAATTTCTTTTTCTTTTTTCCAAATTTCACACTGATTTGATTTTGATTGATGATTTTGTGACAGTTCACACACTTAGCTTCATTTTTACAAGCATTTGTATGGTGGTCAAAGTCACCCATACCACATTTTTCACATACTGATCCAGGTAATTCAGGGCAGCCATTTTCATGATGTCCAAACCTCTGACAGTTGAAACACCGCAGAGGATTTGGGATGTAGACTTCAACCGGTATAATTTGGTAAAATTTTTTTAGTGATTTCTGTAAAGTTGTGGTGTTGAAAGTTAGTAAAAGTGTATTTGTTTCTATAAAGTTTCCATCTTTTTTAATTGTAAAACGTTTGCAAGCTGTTACTCCTTGTGTTTTAAGATACACTGTAGTGCCGTTACAACGCGGTCGTCGGGGTCCATGAACGCCGACTGCAACTTATGCAGTCCGTGTTCTACCAATCTCGACAACCCCGCCCACTAATTTGCATGCATAATTGCCGTTTCCTCCACTTATTATGAGACGTTACATATTGCATGTATTTTATAAGTTATATTGCATGTAGTTTATGTTTGTTTATTGTTGAAAGTTGGTGCATGTACCTTGCTTGATTTCCGTTTCGTTGTTATTATCCAGTGAATAATAAATTTGTAAACTTTAAAAATGTTTGTTGTTCTTTTATGACCAGCGCCCCTATCAAGGGAACTAACTGCAACTGTCTTGCAGTATGTATAGCTTCAGCTGTACCGCTAGCAACTATCTAGACTGAACAGCGAAAGTGGCCAAAAAATAAAAAACAAATACATTTTGTAAATAAATTGATAAATAAATAAATAAATGTGGAAGAGACCTTCAAACATATTATGATGCGCAGGCTTGATTTTTTAAACCTCGCTGCCTGCATATGTTCGAAGGGCTCCACCCATTTTTTTTTTTTTTTTTTTTCTTCCGTCGTCCACTCTAGTTTGTATTGACGTCCGCTGAAAAAGAAGTGTGTAACTTTTCTCTGAACTGCTTTCCTATGTTCCTGCTGATGTTCCTGAGGTGCCTGATCTTAGCTGCTGTTCTGCACTAGTCCCATAACAAATAAACAAATAAATGATGGAAGAGAACTTCAAACGTATGCTGATGCGCATGCAGGGTTGATTTTCGAACAGCGCTATCTGCATATGTTCGAAGGGCTCAACCAGTTTTGATTTTTTTTTAAGTTTCCTCCGGCTTCTACTCTAGCTTTCACTAACTTCCGCTGGTAAAGAAGTCCGTAACTTTTCTCTGAACTGCTTTCTTACGTGCTGCTGCCTTGGCATCATGTATGATATTCCTGAGGTGCATGACCTTAGCTGACGTTCCGCACTTGTCCGATTCCAGCCATCGCAATCCAGCTTCCAAACCCTGAATAACCGTCATGCTTGGCAGGGGTTCAACCTCTTCATCCTCATCCTCATCCTCCTCTAAAATATTCTCTGCTGAGTCCTCTGGTCCTTCTCTGATGCTGCTGATAATCTCGTCGTCGGTAAGTGACTTATGAGCTGGTTCTTCGTCATCGACAGAAATCCACCTCTGTAACATTTCGTGGTCTACGTCCTTTCCAAGAGCTGTCCGCATCCTATCCAGCATTGCATGGTCTGAATCCCTTAAGTCGGAAATCCTCTTTTCCGCTTCCTCAAGGTCACGAGCTTCGAACCCATCGAACGAGACGTCACTGTCAGAAAGATCAGACTTGCTATCAAAAGCTAGGCCTAAACCTTTCCTCCAGCAACCCTGAATGCATCTTGCAGAGACCTGGTTCCATGCTTGCCCAGACAAAATAATGGCTTCCTTCAAATTTAATTTCTGGAGGAAATCTGAGACACTTGTTTCCGAATGCACCATGGTGTCAATCAAATTTCTCCGGTAATTGCGTTAGAAGGTTGCAACAATACCCTGGTCCAATGGCTGAATTTTCGATGTCGTATTCTTCGATTAAAAAAACAGCTTTAATTTTATAATCCAGCGATGTAAGGGATTCCACTCCAGGATGGGCTGGACAGTGGTCCATAAGCAGAATGGCCTTTGATTCCATTTTTTTATGGCGCAGATGCCGCCTGACCGAAGGCACAAACTCTTCATGAAACCAGTCCTCGAAAATAGATGAGGTCATCCATGCATTTTTGCTATGTCTGTACAAAGCAGGCAACACATTCATATTGATGTGATGGAAGCATCTAGGTTTGCCAAACTTCCCAATCACCAATTTATGTGAGCTTGACTTATTACAGCACAGCAAAACTGTCATCCTGTCCTTAATCTGTTTAAAGCCAAGTGTGCGATTAGTGTCACCTGTCGTGGCATCATCTTAAAATATAGTCCTGTCTCATCGCAGTTGTAGACTTGTTCGGCATTATAGCCTCCCTCCTGCAGGAGTTGTCGAAGTTCGGCCGGATATGAATCAGCAGCGTCTAGATCCGCTGATCGCTGTTCGCATCTAATGGTGACCTGAGATATCCCATGCCTACCCTTGAAGCGCTTCAGCCATCCGGTTGTCGCACCTAACTCCTGCTCCTCCCCATGTAGACTTTCATCTTCTTGGCCTGTGCCTGAATGATTGGGCCAGAGAAAGGCATGCCTTCTGATCGAGCTTGATTAAACCAAGTGAAAACGGCTTTCTCAAGCTGCGGATCTTGAGCAGTTCCAGCTCTTTTTCTTTTTTGGCCACAGTCATCCATCACACTACAAGCCTCACGAAGTTTCTCCTCATCTTTTAGCCAGCCCCGCAGGGTAGACTCTGCAAGTCCAAGCTCCCTACTTACTTTAGCCTGCGTCTCCCCACTATGAACCCTATCCACTAAAGCAAGTTTTTCGCTGATAGAATAAGCCTTCCTTTTCCTATACTGAGAGGAAGCCATAATTCACCAATCCGAATCACTTGTGCTACAGAATATTATACCGTTTTTAAACTACTGGCTGTTTATTAGCTACAACTATTCTAACGTACTAGTCACTATCTACATGTACTGCACTTTTTATATTGACTGCTAGACTACTAATTTAAAGACGAAAATACCGGTCACTATCTATACTGAACTGCGATAATAGCAATTAAAATTGCTGTATAATAAATTACTGCACAACAGACGCAAAAGAAAAATATACTACCTGGTGTGTTCGCAATGAACACACTCTGGAGATTGCTGACCCTGCGCAGCTATCATTTTTTATAAGAAGCAGGCTGGCTTTGACACGTCGCTCAATGCGTTCTCATTTTATGACAAGTGACCTGTGTTTACAATTAACGATAATTTTGTTTGAAGCAGAGTGCTCATTTTATGACAAGTGACCTGTGTTTACAATTAACATTAATTTTGTTTGAACCCTAGTCACTTGGACAAACTAGGTTAATTTTGTTTGACGATGATCAGCTTGGATTATCACTACCTGTCCTGCCATTATCTGTCTGGTCATAGAATACAAAAAGATGTTTTTAACACCTTACTCATTATTGATGATACACTGACACACACATGGCCAATTTTCCGATAATCGAGAGGCTCCGAAATGGTGTTCTATATTTAGCTATAGTGGGATGAGTAAACAACAAAGAAGGTAAAACATAATGCAGGTATTGTTTATCTTTATTATCAAAACATGTGAATTCATTGTAAATGAGTAAAAATAAGACACGTTAAGTGTTCAGAAATGGCCTCAAGGCTAAAACTGTTGACAACTTGTGTAAAACAGATTGAGTAAATCAGCGAGTATATTGTCTTGGCTGACGATGTTTTCACTGCCGAGTTCCGCGGAAAAAGGGCCAAATTTTCAAAACGGGGGGGGGGGGACTGCAAAAAAAAAAAAATGGGAGCCACAGACCAACCGCGTTATAACGGTTTGCGCGTTATAAGCATCCGCGTTGTAATGGCGCTGCAGTGTATTCGGTGATATGTTCTTCAGTTTCATGTTTTAGCATTCTGTCATGGATAATACCTTTGCAACTGTTGAGTGTTTTATGTTCCGTGACAGTGACATTAATATTAAAAATTTTTGTAATTTTCAAGAGATTATCAGTTTGAGATTTTCTGTTTGTTTCGACCAAAAGAGTTCCATTTTTTAATTTTTTAACATTTTTTGGAGTGCCTATAATAGATTCTATTTGTTTTTCTATGATGAATGGAGAAAGTGAAGTAATTGGTTTGTCTTCTTTACTCGAAATCACAAAAATTTTGCAAGTTCTCATTAGCTTTGAACGTAAAGGTAGTCGGTTGCGTGTCGTCCTCCGAAGAGTCGAACGCCAGAAATCGTTTTCGAGAGGCCATGGTGATGAATTTTTTCATTCGATAGCTATGCACCCCACCTTCCATGGAGCCCTACAAGGGGACGTTTAACAGAAATGGATCTCCTATTTCTAACGTCAAGGCTACATTGCTATTATACTCGGTACCCAACTGCCACAGAGTCTTCAGCTCGGCCTCATGCTTAGACGATTTCCCACCTATTCATCTAAATTTCCAATGAAAAATTTATGAACAGTTGGGTTCATCCCCCTAACCACAGCCTCCACTCACAGAGGTTTCCGCCAAAGCCCCAATACAAGCCCACCAATTGACCCTTCAGCCGCCGCCCATTGAAACTCAAGTTAGAGGAACGTGAGACAAATAAGCCCGGTTGGTACCATAAAGATATGTATGAACGAGAGAAAGAAGCTAAGAACAAGTTGTGCGCTTCTAGAGTTTGGCACGGCTGAGCCGATTGATCCAGGCCGGATCTAACCCCAGACCCCTCTTCTATCTGAATTAAGGGCCAAATGATGTGTTGAAAAGCTGGAGATCCCTGGGCTTTCCTCAATCATCAGGTTCCCCTCTCCCAGCATAGGAGATGCCACCCACGGCAAACAGGTGGTTCCTGTTTTAATAGGGGATTACACCCCATCCACTACAGAAGGAAAGTGATCTGTAAATTTTATTCCCTACAGACAAGGGAGGCCGAAAACGTCTGGGTAATTGAAATGTTATTTTGTAACATTAGAAAAACAGTTTATTAAAGAAATGATTCATTTTTGGATTCATTTTTTAAGAGAGTCAAACAAACAAGCTGTGTTAGATGATATGTAGCTTTCAAATGATATGTAGCTTTCATACCTTGAAAAACATTTAGTTTTTTATCTAACAATAATAAATGCATCTAACTTTTTAATGTAGAGAATGCTAGAGTTCGGAAAAATGACACAAGCACAAGACATTACATATGTTAAATACAGATGAGGTTATAATCTTCGTCCCATGTGAGACCCACGGGCACATGATGATACACAAACAAATGAAGCATGTTAGTAACATGAGACAGGAAACGCTTAAAAGGACAGATCTCGTGAAATTTGTTTTTTTCCAATTTAAGATGCATTTCAATAAATTTAACTTTATAGTCTGGAATTATACCGGTTGAACAGACGGTTGCTCTGTATGTTAGGGGTTTTACCCAACTGCCACAGAAGCGGAAGACAGCCACCTATTTCGAGGGCCCGGGTGGTCACGGGCAGAACTGTAGGAGGAGTTAGCCTGACAGCAAGTAAGAATGCTTTAATAAGTAATAAATCTATAAAAATTTGGTGTTCTGTAACCTTGAAATAAAGCGAAAAGTTTGGCGCACTGTAATCAGACTGCAATTCTCCAAATCCTATTTCTATCCAACAACATACAATTAACATCTTGATCAGATGACAACTAAAAGGAAATGAAATCATGCTTGAACAATCTTTTAAGAGCTGTAACTCTATCAAAATTTTGTGTACTGTAACCTAAATATGTCTCATGAAATGTCAAATCCTAATTTCAGAGAAAAAAATCAAAAAAAAAAAATCAATTTGTTTTCTGCTACAAATGAACAAGAGAATACAAGTATTAGTTTTTTAAAAAGCTAGCAGGTTATGCTGTTCATGATGGTATATGTATCAAAATTCATTGAAATAACCTGAATGACTCCAGTTATTTTAGGAGTTTGCATTCACTCTGAACTGTCAATTTTACCTCTGACATGTATACAAATAATATGTGCCACACACTTGTTACTACCCAGCGGGCACATGACGTTTATACAATGTCGGCTCAACGTTGATGCAACATCATGACGTTGCATCAACGTTGAGGCGAAGTTGTATTTACGTCCTGTGCCTGCCGGGTATTATCCCGTGACTTTCTCCACATTTGGACTATAGCAGATCACCAGATAGTGTTACAGATCTTGCTGCACACTTTTGCATACTTTTCAGCTCTTCCTGACTACACTTAGGCCAAACAGAACTGCCTTACTCTAGGACTGGACACACCAATCCTCTATGAGCTGCTCCTTTAATGTCGATGAAATTTTCCTACTTGCTGAAGCAAAATTTCATTTGAGAGCAAAATCAGTGAAATATCAAAAGAGGTCATATTAAACATAGTAAAACATTCTACTCTATTCTATTTGTTATCAGATGCGTGGCTATGTCAACAGTCTTAGTAGTTATTTCCACTTAAGCTGGGTTTGGTATAATACCAGTATTTGATGTGTGTTTAGCACAACACCTATATATGCAGCTGGCCTGGCCAACCTGCTACAAGAAGTCAAAGGTCAATTTAAAGATCACATGGAAAGAAAATTTCTGAATTATAAGAGGTAGTGGAATAGATCATCCTGTATTTACACAAAAAATGCAGACATCAAAAAATCAGATGATGATGGGTTGGTGTTTTGCTTCCCTTTCTACATTATCCAAGTCATAAAAAGATGATGGAAAAGTGATAATGATAGGCTCTGTGAAATGAAGCCACACAGTCATGAGCTGAATTCTGCCTCAAGCAGAATTCAAACACAGAACCTTGTGATCTGAAGTCCTGGGCCCAGTTATTCAAAGCATACTTAGCTTAACAAGCTCATTAGTGGTCAAAATGTTAACTGTTCTAGTAAGTACAATACCAAATTCATAGGTATTTTTGCTGAAAAAATGTGAGTAGCTTTTGCAAATGCAAAAGCTACTCACATTTTTTCAGCAAAAATATTTGTGTACAGTGTAGCTCCAATACATCGCGGTCCGTTATTTCGCGAAATCCAGTATATCGCGAATAGGCCATGGCTCCCGAATTCTCCATAAGCAAAAAAAAAAAAAAAAAAAAAAAAAAAATTTAAAAACAAAATATTCGTTGTTTTATTTAACTTCAGAAAAAAAAACAAAAAAAAAAACCGCGTTCCGCCTCCGGTAATTGATTTTTCGCGCCTATCCCGATGCTAAGTCGCGTCAGGTATTATATGACAAACAATCAACTTAGTGTCAATCAGCGCACACGTGGATCATAATTGGCAAACAATAAATTATATCGCCGTAATTGTTGTAATCATTATCATCATTTAGTACATAGATCTACTCAATGCTCAATCAGTCAGTGATGCCCACAAACTAATTTTGCTCAACAGGTGAAAACGGTCCACCTCCTTTTCAACACCAGCAAATTTTACAAGACAGTAGTCTTACAATGTTTCTGTCCTACATACACAGATCTTAGTCCGCTTATTTTACACTTCTGTAGATATAAATATTTCAGAAGAAAACAACTGCGTCAAAAAAACAAAAACAAACAAACTTAAACTTTGATAAACGACAGTTTTTTTGTTTTTTGGGTTTTTTTTTTTTTTGCACCCGCAATATAAGCAAAGGGAAGCAACTCGAGTTATCTTAGCACAACTGAGTAACTTCCCTTCGCAGAGTATCCAAAATGGCGTACTAAATTGTCAATCCGATGATTTCTTGTTTTCAAACGTAGTTTATCAGCTGGTTTCGATTGGAATTACTTGTTAGACATATCGCACCATTGTAAATTATTCCATTGAGCAATTCTAATCCAATTTTAATTAGGAAATATGGTGACAACATGATTGAATGCCATTTATCCGTGATGTCTCAGCAAACTACCATGTCGACAAACTGAGCGAGTGTTATGCACGCCGTTATACATGCATGGTACATATCGGGACTTATATCGCGCTCCGTTAATTTCGCGATAGCGGACTCTGGACCCCGAGGACCGTGATATATTGGAGCTACACTGTATATGCCATATTTAATGATCAAAGTTTTAACGATATGTTAACAACATCATTAGTTTTGAACAACTGGGCCCTAAACACTAACCACTCTGCCAAACAGAAACTTCCCAAAAAGTCTGACAAAAAGCCTATACAAATGACTGTAAAAGCCTATACAAATGACTGTAGATCCAGATCAGATTGCTCCTGAAGGAGCATTCGGTTCAGGGTCTACACTGTTTGCCATTTAGTAAAAGATTTAATTTGCAGCAGAAATATCTATAAAACAATTTCATTTAACAAATTGTAAACAAGATATTGCTGCAGTCAGATGAACATTTCCTCTCATACCTGTTACTTGTGTGAGCCTTTTTCTAGTATATTTTAACCCAAGTCCTGCTGAACCCTGATATGTCCTGCCTTTGCAAAGAGTGTAGATCAAGATCAGCTGGCTTCTGAAGAAGCCAAATGATCTGGATCTGCACTGTTTGCATTAAATATGTAAATTTATAGCAACAATCTGGATCAAGTAATCTGATTGGCTGAAAATTAGAAATTGGCGTGGCATCTTAATTTATTCAATAGGACAACAGTTAATGCTTGGCATGCTTGGTAAAGAGTTCAGCAGATGATATTTTGAACTATGTTCCTTAGTTTCCCAAGAAAAAAGGATTTGACATTTAGGAAACAGTTTGCATGAAATGTCAAATCCCTTTTTTTTTGTGAAAAAAATCAGAAAAAAAAAAATCAATTTGTCATCTGCTGAATTTACCCATAGAGTGGTAAAGGTTAGAAGTCTTAAATGTAAAAAAACTAACCATTTTAGTTGGGAAACCCCCAAAAGGGTAACTGGTAAACAAAGTCAACTCAGATCAGATGCAGCAAAATGCAGCATCTGATCAGGGTCTACACTGTCTGCATTAATTAAAGGAACTTTTATAAAACAAAACATAATAAAAATAAAAAAAAAAAAACTAACCAGACACCTGCTACTGGAAACAGACCAGTCGAAAGTGTTACAGCAGAAGAGCTCACTCAACATAAATGGATTAACAAAACAGGACTGGCACACTCAAGCTGACACCAGGAAGACAAGTATGTCTCTATCAGTACCCTTTAACCCTTAAAGCACCAATCACAACTGCAGCAGACAACAATTTTTTATATTTTTTTTATTTTTAAGAGAAAAAAATCTTAAAATTTCATGTTAATTGTCTGGCAGACAATTCACATGAAATGTCAAGACTTGTTTTCTCTGAAAAATAAAAAAATAAAAATTTTATAAAGTCTTCTGCTACACATTTTGCTTGGTGCTTTAAGGGTTAAGTGCTGATAACAACAAAGCACAATTTTGATTTTTTTTTTCAGAGAAAATAGGGCTAGACATTTCATGAGGAATGTCTGTCTAGCAGACAAATCACATGAAATGCCAAGCCTTCTTTCCTCTGAAAAACAAAACAAAACAATGTAGTGCTGAGCACTTCCAAGGTCAACTTTATTTAGGCAAGATAAGAAGTCATCTGCTGAAATTCATACTGACCATTAATGAAAATGCACCCACAGAATAAACTGATATTAAATGCACACCTCAAAGTTTCAATTTTTTTTTATGATTTTTTATTTGTTCAAAATTTTGCAAATTACCCTTACTTAAAGAAATGCCAACAAAAATTCCTGACTTTTCTTTTTTGTTTGCAACAAGGAAAAATACATTCCATGGGCTAAATCATGAAAATCACAGATATTGTGTCTTGTGTAATCAGTAATGCATGCCTTGCACAATGAAGCCACTTGCAAAAAGAAGCCATGATATTGCTTAGCGAAATTCTATATAATAAAGACATGACTGTAATGTAGGCTTGTTAGAGGTAGGACTGTCCTTCCAGGAGATAGCAGATTTCAACTGTGCTAATACAACAGTAATGAGACTAGATCAACACCGTAATGCTACAGGGAGCCTGTATCACTATGTCAGGCAGGGACTGAGCATGTAACAATACAGCAAGACCATTTTCATCCTGTGGGAAGTATCAGTATATTTGTTAGTGGCAATCCATCTTCATTCCCACTTTCATGAATTAGGTATCAAATCCCATCACAGCACTAACAAATCCTGGAGTACTGTAAGATAAGGCAAGTTTTTCAACCGCAACTAAATTTGTCCTAAAATTTGCATTGACCCATCTAACTATTGAGAGTTTTCTTATTTCCCCACAAAACATGTGTTGTGGGTACTCATCAGAAGTGCCTATATACAGCTAGGATGGGATTTTTTTTTAATTTGAGGTTTTACAGCCCAGTCAACCCATTCAGGTCATGATGGGCTGGTCAGTTTACATAGCTACACTTTTCCTGGGCGGGCTAAGCCCTCTAAGTGGATAACCAGTACTTTTGTACATTCTGTTACCATAAACTGACAACTGCCCTTCTTGAATCAGCAGATGGGAGAAAATGACCAAAGAAAATATTTCATGATCAATCTTCACAGAAGAATGTTTCTGACCCGGAGAGGATCAAACATGGGATCTCCTGATCACAACCAAACTGAGCCACCGAAGGTGATTAGCTAGGATCTGGACTTACATTTCTATTTCCTGTGTTTGAAACATTCAATAAAAATGGACAGATGGATAAATAGATAGGATGGCAAACCCTAGAGGTCAGAGTAAAAAGCTGATTAAATATTATACAACTTTAGCATACAAGAAGGTAAACAACAACTTCTCTTCAAATCCTGCACACAGTGGTGTAGGAGAGCAGGCCAATATAAAAAAAAAAAAAACACATTTAACCTTTTGACCCTTTGCTCAGGACCAGACATCAACATGATGCTGCAAAAACCTAGCAAATGGGAAAGGCATGCAGCAAATTTGGTCAAAATCAATGCAACAGTGTAGAAAAAGATGGCATTATGTACAGACAGATGAATGGATAGTGAGAGGTGATCATAATATCCCCAATGTTCTTTCCAAAATATAGGGATGGGTGTGGGGGTGGGAAGTAATAATAATACAGCTCCATGATGTGGTAAGTAAGTCAGATGACAAAGGTTTGTAGTTAATCCTCCCATACTCAAAGCGTTATACTCGTCCATACCTAAACATCTGATAAACCAAAGGAACAGGACCTGAAGGAACACTCCAACACCTTAACAATTGATAAATTGAAATACAATATCCACGAACCCCTGAAAAACTTGACCTGAAGAAACCTTCTGATGCTACTTATATAACATTACTTCTTCAGCTACGTTCTTATGTAACATTACATACCCAACAACACTTACCTACCAACCTATGAAGTAAAACTGAAATAAGCCATAAAAATCTACTTTACCTCTCTAACAAAGATTGGGCCTAAAGAAACTGACATCTAAACCTCTGAAACCTTGAAATACTTGCCCTGAAAAAAACCCTTTGTCAGGTAAATCTTGGAATCATTTGATACCCAAACCTCAAACTGAAATATCAAACCCAAAGAAATCCTCTGACATTTAAACCTTGAAACCTCTGACACACCAAACTGAAGGACCTGAAGCAACCTTCTAACACCCAAAACTCTGACAAACATAGAGAACCTGAAAAAAATCCTCTGACACAACATGTAAACCCACAAAATCAAAACACCAGGACCTGAAGAAACCTTTGGATACTAAAACCTCTGACAGACTGTACATAAAGAAACCCTCCAACAACTGAACCATAAACCTTCTGACAAATAAAATACTCAGGACCTGAGAAAGTCTTTGACAAACAGAATGACAGTTTGAAAATATCAGACAACAAAACCTTGACAAACAAACTCTGATACCTGAACTCCTGAAAATGTGAACCAAAATATCCATAAAACTCCTTTAATAACAAGAGCTGTCGTAGGACAGCGTAGCTCGCCTGCTGGGTACATTTTATATTGTAACATTTTTATCATTAAGAAAATCAAAATGAAATAATCTATGAAATAATTTTCAAGTTATATGGCGAAATCATTCAACCATATAATATAGGTCACACTGACCTAGATGTATTTGTATGTAAATCATTTTGTCACATAGATATAATAATCCAGGTATGACAATTCTCCATGAAATAGTAATAAAAATAAAAGGCAAAATCACTGAAGCATGAAATATAGGTCATAATGACCTAGATATAGTAAGTGGTCATTCATTGGGTCACATGGAACTAATATCCCAGGTGTGACATTTATCCAACAAATAGTATTCAAGATATAAGGCAAAATCACTGAACCATGAAATATAGGTCACACCAACAGAGATATATTTTGACGTCAATAATCGGGTCAGAAGGAACTAATATCCCAGGTGTGACATTTATCCAACAAATAGTATTTAAGATATAAGGCAAAATCACTTAACCATGAAATATAGGTCACAATGACCTAGACATAGTAAATGGTCATTCATTGGGTCACATGGAAGTAATATCCCAGGTGTGACATTTATCCAACAAATAGTATTCAAGATATAAGGCAAAATCACTGAACCATGAAATATAGGTCACAATGATCTAGATATAGTAAGTGGTCATTGGGTCACATGGAAGTAATATCCCAGGTGTTACATTTAACCAACAAATAGTATTCAAGATATAAGGCAAAATCACTGAACCATGAAATATAGGTCACAATGACCTAGATATAGTAAGTGGTCATTCATTGGGTCACATGGAAGTAATATCCCAGGTGTGACATTTATCCAACAAATAGTATTCAAGATATAAGGCAAAATCACTGGACCGTGAAATCTAGGTGACCTGGACCGTAAAATGTAGGTCACCATGACCTTCACTCTCTTACACTTAAACCGATGTCACATAGTTAGCTGATGTATAACCAGTTGTGTCTATAACCTGTAGGCATATAAGATTTAACAAATGTGTCCTAGATTTTGACCCCTAGCCCCACCCCAAGGCCCACCCTGAGGTATGAACCCAGGGGTATGTTCTTTTGGAATCTCAGAAGACTCGTCCAGGTACCCAAATTCTAAATATCAATGCTCTATGAGGAGTGAAAGTCAAGATATAAGAATTTGAAAAACTTTAACACAGTATTACAAAGGTGTCCTAGATTCTGACCCCTAGCCCCACCCAGGGACATGAACCCAGGGGTTTATTCTCTTGGAATCTCAGAAGACCCTCCAAGGTACCTAAGTTCCAAATTTGATGCCTCTGTGAGGAGTGACTGTTGAGATATAAGCATTTGAAAAACTTTAACGCAGTGTGACGGGAACAGGAACAAACGCAAACGCAAACGTGGACGACCGGGGTGACTACAATAGCTCTCCTTGTACTTCGTACAGGCGAGCTAAAAACTGAGAGACTACACCTGAATATAATAAAACAAACCTTTGACACCTTAAAACCCTCTAACAAACAAAAAGACAGGACCTGAAAATATCTTTGATAGCTGAACTCCTGGAAATGTGAAACAAATCCATGAAACTCCTTTGATAAAAACAGAATGACAACACCTAAACATAGTAAAGCAACATTCTGACACTTAAACCTTGAAACCCTCTTACCAAGAAGGGGTGTGTGTGGGGGGGGTGGGGGGGGGAGGGGGGCAAAGAAACCCTCCAACATCCTGACACCTGACAAAGTGAAACAAAAGATCCAAGAAAATTTTTCCCTAAAAATCTGAAAGACTACATCTGAAAAATTGTTGACATCTAAACTTCAACTTTGACTTTGAAATTTTATAGTCCAGTCAATAATCTTAAGGTCATGTCTAGCCAGTCAGTCCATTTTCTCACTTTTACCGGGCATGATTAGTCCTCTAAGCAGTTAACCAGTAATTTGGGCACTAACTTTTGCCAGTAACTGAAAACTGATCCTCTTAAATCAGCAGAGTTTCAGTTGGAACTGGAGTTTTACAGTCCAGTCAACTCAGCTCAGGTCAAATAAAGCTGGTCAGTTAACCTACTCACACTTTTCTTGGGCAGGCTTAGTCCTCTAAGTAGTTATAATCAGTACTTGTGCACATACTTTCTCCAGTAACTGACAACTGTTCTGCTTAAATCAGTGGAAGGGGCGAAAAGCCTGTAGAAATGATTTCATGATCAATCTCTATAAAAGTTATGTGGATGAGCTAGAATTCCATATGCTGATCCCTGGATCTGCTGATTAGATGTATTACTGACTTCACTATGGAGCCCAGCTGAATCAGCAGAATGAAAGAAAGAACAAAGAAATTATTTTGTGATCAATTGTCATGAAAGCTATGTGGCCGAGCTGGGATTTGAACATGACTCGCTATGGACTGCTCTGCAGATCCCAGAACCTAAACCTTGAAACTTACTTGATTTGAGAATGTTAAACAGTCTTGTCAACAATTATGTAAAGCCATCTCCCAAAGACATTGCCTCTGAATATGTGGGACTTTTATCCAACCTAACAAACTCAATTTCTGCAAAAGATTACTAGCAACTCTGCTACAGAGTCACCAAGCATCCCATCTATTTTCAAGTCCCAGGGAATCATTTGCACAATTCATTTAAGCCCTATCAGACCTGCTCAGAAAAAGTACTGGTATTTTCTATAATATAAGTTCATAGTACATCAAACTGATCTACTCTGTATTTGACAAACCATCTTTACTGGTTGTATCCATACACAAAATTTGGGCAACATGGGCCATCAAGTACAGAAGCAATGCCTCAGACAAGGTCTTAGATGGGCACAGGATCATGGGTTAACATATAAATTGCTGTGATCAACTGGTAATGAGCACAGTACAATCTTAATCTATTATCTGTGCTTCTAAACCAAATTTAGTCAGCCCAGGTCATACACTACAAGAAATATACCTTGGATTATTTTTTTTCTGTAATGAGGGTTTGAGAGCAGTTTTAAGGTTGCAGTGACCTAAACTTGTCACACACTTTACTAGATTAGCCTGCTGGAACAGGTTGAAGTTTGAGTGCTGGCATAGAAAAAGAACTTGAGGTTTGAGTACCTTGTATATGTGTCTGTCATCAGACTGCCATCAATCACTACCTGAGTAGTTCTGTAGTGTCATATGATATCTGCCAACATCATAACACCACCTCTGCCCCAACAATCCATTTGACAGACATTACATACTGCGTAGGATTCCCTCATCAGATGCCATGCTTGCTTGTATCCATCCACCCCATTTTTTTTTCTTTTCAAATTTTTATTTAATTAAACTACTCAACTTTTCCTGGACAAGCTTTGTCCTCTAAGTGGTTAACCAGTACTTTGTGCACACAAATTCACCAGCAACTAACTACTATGCTTCTTGAATCATTGGAAAGTGGAGAATGACTGTAGAAATGATTTCATGACCAATCTCTAGAAAACGTATGTGGCTGAGCTGGGATTTGAACTTGCAATCCCTGGATCTGCAGTCAGATATGCTAGTGACTAAGCTATGTGGCCCAGCCACCCTGTTTAATTAAAATCAAGACTCATTGGTGAAATGACTGCCCTCCACTAATTTTGCATCCACTGGAGATGTTGGCACCATCTAACATCATTACAGTGATATTGTCCTGGCATGTGCATCTTGCTGTCAGCCCAAATTCAAACTGACATCATCTGCTTGACTGCTTATCCTTCGTTGGGGCATATCTACCTGACATCTCCTGCTGTAATGTAGGCATGCTGAAATATGTTATTCCCTGGCAAACAACAATCATCTATTCCACCTGTAGCATTTTGGCACTGTCATATGAAGTACCATGCTATCTCCCACTAGACAAGCCAGTCACAGCTCCAGATAAGGTGGTTTTTTTTTGTTTTTTTTTTCAACTGAAAAGTACTGATATTTGATACTAAATTCTCCATGAAAACATATGTTGTGATACTCATTAGAATGGCCTCACTGAGATGCTTCTAATGAGTACCCACATTTTTATAGAGAAATAAGAAAACTGAAGTTTTATACATATTTTAACAAGTAATACTTAACCTATAGATAATGTGCTATTCTATTCTATATTTAAACCTTCCACAGAAAAAAGGCAAGTCTTAATCAAGAAGGTCCCTTAGGCATTTACCTGTGTGACATCACTCTTCCCGCTAATTTGGTCATGTGTCAGTTTCTTTGTAGAATAAAACAATTTAACTGAGCGAAGCGGGTGGGATGGAGGGAATCTTGTATCTATAGGTTAAGTATTACTTGTTAAAATATGTTTTACTATAAAAACTTCATTTTAACTGCATAATACATTAACCTATAGTTAATGTGCTAGAATTTAGAGATTAAGAGGGAGGAGCTCCCCTAATTCTAACACCTAAATATAACTATCCCCTTTACTTCTGGATTAAGACAAAGGAAACTGAGGCCCTCCCAGAGATTTGGGGGAACAGGGGAATAAGGCCATTTATTTCAGGGAAACAAGGGAACAAGAGTCTAAAACTGAAGGGAACAGGGGAACAAAGGCAATTTTGGGAAGCAGGAAACATAGAAAATCACCCTTTTTTGCTGTTGTTTCTTTTCTGTATGGCTATGCCAGGGCTTTGGTTTGCAAAGCTTTTATATGCATTACTTATTACAGAAGACTATCATGACATCTGTGATTTTTGTGATTTAACCAGTGAAACACATTTTGCAAATTGTTAACGAAAAATCACTAAATTTCTGTTGGCCATACTTTGAGTTATGTGCAAAACTGTGACTAAAACTTGTCCTTAAATTTGAATTGGACCACCTAACTGCATGTTCATTATTGAAAACCCTATATTAAACTACCCTTTACACTAATTGCATATATATATATATATATATATATATATAAATCGAAATTTTGACTTTTCATTATATACATATAACATTGTACTTGTTCAATCATCAGCAGAGGCTATGAAAGAACAGTAATCAGGCCCCAATATCAAAAAATGTCTCCAAAATCCAACTGAAGCTTCTTGCTAGAACTATAAACCTTTACAAAAATTAAGTTTTCATGCTGGGTAAAATTACAGCAAAAGACATGTAACATGTAATGTTTCTTATTTTTCCCAAAAAATAGGATTTGACATTTCATAAAAAAAATTTCTCCTTAGGAGACAGTTTGCATAAAATGTCAGACCCTATTTTCTAGGAAAAATATGAAAAATATCATCAGTTTGACATCTGTGAAATTTGCCCATTGCATGGTAAGTTTTAAAGTTTACTTTTATTTTTTGTGATGGGGTCTCATTACCAAGTAATGGCTATGTGCTATGATCAATAAGTACATAGTTAAGAAAGATATTAATCATTAGACACAAACACCATCAGAACAACTGCTCAGGAGGCAAGGGGCACACATCCCTTTCAGCTTCTTCTAGACACACCTTTAGAAATTTCAGTTTCTGCAAGAATATTAAAACTGAAATTATGCAAATTAAAAAAAATTAAGTACTATGAAAAAAAAATATATACCTTATAACTGAAAAAAGTTAGTGAAATATGAACCTTTAGTATTGCCAAAAATGAAGAAACTGCCTTAGCCTTCTAAACATGACTGCAAACTTGCTGACATGCTTAGACATTTTCCTGACAATGCTCTGACTTTCTCCAATTTTCACAATCTCATTGCACTTTTCAAAACTAATAGATTCCATAGCTCTACTTGAGAGCAGGTATCAGGCAAGTAGTTTTTCTTGATTGTGTTGGGGTTTAAAGACACGTCAACCCTTGTGGATCATTTTGTATTGTCTCCCAGAAAAGGGAGAAAAGAGATAGAAGAGATAGTTGAGGAAATGCAAGCGTGGGACAGGGAAGAAAGTGGAAAATGAATGAAAGTGAAGAAACAGAAGAAATAAAAACACTCCCCTTTACCCTTACCCGCTACAAGGAAAGCAGGCCTTGCCCAACTGTAAGCCAGTATCAGTTGGATGCCCCAGTGACACCTTTGCCACATCCAACCACCCCTTGAAAAGTTTTTCTTATTTCTCTACGAAAAAACATGTGTTGTAATACCTCAGTGAGGTGCTTCTAATGAGTTCCCACAGCATTTTTTTTTTACAGAGAAATAAAAAAAAAATGAAAATTGTCAATAAGTAGTGCTTATTCGATACCCTGCGCATTAAGCATAAAACATTTTTCGATCAAAATGTAAGTTTCAAAGTGCCGGCGTGACCTTGAAAATAAAGTCAAGGTCACCAAAATCTAATAAAATAAAATTATTAAGCAAGATACACAGGTAAAACAAAATGTTACAGACATTAAAGAATTACAAAGGGGAATAACTATAACAGTATTGATCCCTTGACCCTTCTTTTTCTGAAGCAGTAACATCTCATGAATATGAACATTCATGCAAAAAAGATTAAGATTCTTAATATTAAGATATGCAGGAAAAAAGAGTACACACAAGGCTCACTTTTTGAGTATTTATAATGTCCAAAATCTAATCACTTCTTTCCCCCATCCTGATGATGTGTCTGTGCTAGTTTGGTCAAATTCCAGCCATTGGTTGAAGAGATAGTGTGCAAACAAACTTTTTACTGCATTTAGAAAAAATTTTACAAAGGCCAATAACTCCAAGAGAAGTAGCCCCTAGCCCTACTTTCTCTTACCTAGGTACACCTTATTGATATCAATGTGTCTGCAAAAATGAATGAATATCCATCACTGCGTTTTCAAGATACTAAGAAAAAACCAGTGTCGCGGGCGGACACACAGACAGGCGGACAAGGTGAAAACCGTATACCCCAACCCCCCACAAAGTTTGCGGGGGTATAAATATCAGTACCTTCTGGCTGAAAAAAGTGCCACGAACATCCAAACTGTATCATAGCTCTTGACTAGATGCTTTTTTCAATCAAAAGTATTATTTTTCTTATTTCTCAAAAAAATATATGCTGTGGGTACTCATTAGAAGTGCCTCAGCAAGGTGCTTCTAATAAGTACCCATAACATATACCATGTTTTTGTAGAGAATTAAGAAAAATATTTTCCTGATACCCACTCTTATCTAGATCTATGCTGTTAATGAGCAATCATTAACAATATTCTTAAATTTGCAAGGTGCAGTTAGTTGATTCCAATTAGTTTTGTTTGATTTGGGCTTAACGTCGCTTTCAACCTTTTTCAGTCATATCACGACGGTGTCTGGATGTGGCAGGGAGCTCAATGCTCACTTTTAGAGTGCTGCCTCACTGAAATATCACGCCCCAGACACTTTGACATGATATTCCACCCAGTCACATTATACTGACACTGAGCTGACCAGTTCTAGCTCTACTTTCTTAATGCTGAGCGCCAAGCGAAAGAGCAGCTAGTACCATTTTTAAAGTCTTTGGTATGACCCGGCAGGGGATCGAACCCGCAACCTCCCGGTCACAAAGCGGACGCTCTACCACTGAGCCACTGTGCCGGTCTGATTCCAATTAGTACCCACAAGCTATGTTTTGGTGCACAATTAAATATTTTTCCCAAAATAATTGCTTTACCTTGGGCCATGATAACAGAATACCAAAAGTTGTCAATCTCATACTGTAGTGTTAACCTTAACCTTAAAGGGGTAAGCAAAACTGTAGTCAACACCATTCTAATATTTCTTTTTTTTTTTTTACTTTTCTGAGCCTTATTTTCTTTGAATAAAAAGCACAGCAGACACTGTATGATACCCCGCTACTGCAGGATAACAAAACGTAGAGAAGATGGCTATGTTTGATGTGGTACTTAATAAATTTTAAGCCACCATGAGAACTTGAAGCCACATCATGCTTGAACAATCTTGAAAGAGCTACAATTCTAAAATTTGGTGTACCATTACCTAAAAACAATATGCGCTGTACCACCCAATAGTCTAACTATCAATCATGTTTCAATGTGATCTGATGAAAACTGTAGGAGTTATCCAGAAATGAAGTAAGGACGAAAAAAAATTATTTCAAAAGTGTAACAACTCTCATCAAAATTTGGTGTACGGTAAACTCTAAAAATATGCCCTGTACTGTCTCATGGTCTAACTGTCCACCAAGTTTCAACACAATCAGATGTAGGAGGAGTTATCTGGAAACAAAGTGTGGACAGAGACAGACAGACACCCATTGTTCACCTGAACTTGTGCTTGTCATTCAAATAAGAAAACCAGAGGACCAATGGTCCTGTAGCTCACCTGAGACTATTTCGAGGCTTTAGCGCGAAACTAGTCTACTAGCATTTTTCAGAATTTTACAGGAGAAGCAAAAAACGTAATTTCTTTAATATTTTGAAAGATAGAGTGACTCTGTCAATATATTTCTTTTAAAAAGGCATTATGTAAACTTTCTGAACAATTGTTTATTACAATATCTGAATAATAAAGAAAACTGTCAAATATACTAGTTTCACGCTGAAATGCAGATTTGATGATAGTAATTTTTAGAGCGAAACTAGTCTATTTGTGAAAAAAGTTACTTTTGGTTTATTTTTCCAATTTTTTCAAAGCTGCTTTGAAAAAATAATGGTATGATGAAGAATA
This sequence comes from Anodontia alba, assembly GCA_964016985.1. Taxonomy (NCBI): domain Eukaryota; kingdom Metazoa; phylum Mollusca; class Bivalvia; order Lucinida; family Lucinidae; genus Anodontia; species Anodontia alba. Next base: position 3,074,718 of record OZ024829.1, read on the forward strand.
TTTTCTATCTTGTGAGGAAAATTACATAAAATAGTCATGTCACTGCAGTACTTTCAATTAATTATAGATATAATGGGTAATTTCTTTCAAGTTTCCTGAAAGAACTTATTGTATTGAAGGATTTTTTTTATTCTTGTTTGGCCTAAAATGCAAATCACTTATAAGAGTTGCTTTAGATCATAGATTTGTTATCATAAAGAAGATCTAGCTTAAAAAGGCATGGATAACACTGCCAGGAGTAACTTCTGCCGTGCCATAGAAAAAACTGAAATTCTGTTATTATAAGAGCAAAAAAGACTGCAAGTATTAAATGTTATTTATACATAAACTTACATTTGAAGGCTGTAAATCAGGGACTTTGAATAAGATTCCCTTTTCTCTAATCCTCAAGAGGCCTTATTGGTGGTGGGACATGAAAGTGCGCCATGCATTCCATTGTTTAATTGTTACACTCTGTCATAAGTCTTCATTAATGGCCATGGACATATTTTAACTTGGAGATGCAAGCAATGATCTGCAGCTTGTATGGGCCTGGGATGACTAAATTTGTACTAACATTGACCACAAACCTCGACTGTGGTCTGGCTGTTAAGAGATCTGCGACTCTTAATCATTAGGATCTCAGCGCTGTGGGTTCCAGTCTGGATCCCCTCACATAATTAGAAAGCCACGATACTTACAGATGGTCAGATGTTTTTTTCCCTTCGTGGCCAGGCCATGTAGTGCAGTCGGTAGTACATCTGACTTGAAGAGCCAGGGCTTACAGGTTCAATACCCAGTTGGTCATATATTTTAGTGGAAATAGATCATGAAATCTTTTCTACGGTCATTTTTTCCCTTTCACTGATTCAAGAAGGGCAGTTGTCAGTTACTGGCAAAGGCAAAAGTATAGGGAATTAGTGCTGGTTAACCCCTTAGGAGGTCTAAGCCTGCCCAGGAATGGTATGGTTAGATTAACTGACCGTTCCTATATGACCATAGCTGTTTACCGTGGACGTAAAGCAACAACACAGCAACAACAGCTTCTGTGTTCACCCATCTTCATATGAATAAAATATTTTTGAAAGGGCCGTAAAAACACAAAGAAAAAATATATCAACTCATAGACCACTTCTTTCTAGATGAGAAGTGTGGACTTGGGGTCTAAACTCCTTGTACTCCATAGCGCAACTTTTCACGCAAGGAGTAATTGGAGTAAGTCACATGTTCTCTCTTGAAGTTCATGCTTCACACAAAAGCTTAAAAGGTTAGTGGTTATTTGTATCCTGTATTTCTCCCAAGATTATTTTGTTCAGTTACTAGGAAGGTATCAGAGGATTAAGGAAAAACTTTGCAGACATGAAGGAAGGTAGGAATGGCCCAAGAATGAGAAACTATACTAGGCTGTCCACACAGTGAAAAAAGAAACTAATATTAATGTACTGTCAATGAAATTTATTCATAAACTTGCAATTTCATCAGAAGAGTGCCTTTTAGGCATAATTATCATTGGAAAAAAATTGGACACCAAGATAAAGCCGTTCAACAAAAACTTAGGCCACTGTGTGGCTTCCCTTGATAATCTAGGTAAAATTTACCTTTCACCTTTTCAGATATGCCAAAAAACACCTTCTGGTTTGACATAGCTCCATGAAAAATAGTATTTAATAAAGTTAAATTAGTTAACATTTAAAAATGTTCAACCTAAAAAAGAAATCAACCACTTCAACAATAACCAAAACTGTAATGCACTATAAAAAGAACTGTGTGTATCAGTTAAATGGGGCCTTGTTGTACTCTAGAACTGAGATAATTGAGTCTTGAAAATTATGGGCATAGCACATGTATCAGAAACCGGGCAGTATTTTCAACTCTTGTCTCAGAAAAAATAACTCCCTACTGCAAATATTTTTGAAATTCATGTGCACTGAGGCCTTTCAGCCAGTCTCCAAATTATGCTTGTCTGATTTGTGCCATCTTCATGCCATACGAGAAAACAAAGGTACAGACCAGATTAAAAACAACAGGCAATCTGATGTGGACCATCTTTTGTCACACATGCAATATAAGGGCCCCTTTTATGAATTGTGTCTAAAATAAATGAACAATTCCAAACAGTTCAGCTGCATTTTCACTATTAAATACTTGCATTTAAATGTTCCTGAATCTTCATTAACTAGCTAAAGAATCTTGTGCAGAATAACATATATGAATAATTCTATTATTTTGCATTCCAAGAATCATAGAGAAGTCCCAAGTCATATTATCACCTAATGGTACTGAAGTATTAGACCCATCACAGAAATTTTGGCCGACTGGCAAACAGAAACTGCCGGGAATGCCAACTTAGAAAACACCTTCAAACATTGTGAAATTGGCCAAGTTAACAAAAATTTCCATTATGGCCATGCTACAGCTCAGGCTAAACATTTTCTGGGTTCTATCATGTTTATCATATATTTTACTCATGAGGCAATAATATGTAAAACATATGATGTACTCTTGGGACAATACCAGATGCACATAGAGTCATCAAATCGTCATATTTCTGCTGACTTATTGGGATTAGAGTGTTGCGTATATTTACCAGCTCAATGTTTTTTGCATTTATTGATTTTTCACAAGATTTGAGGTTCAAACGACCCAACAAATTCATTTTCCTGAAGATACCTTGGTGATATTCTGTCTTGAAAGTCACTTTGTTTGGCTCATCGGCAGTGATTTTCATTAACTTTATGTCTGACAAGTATACTTTCTCCTTATTTTCATCAAGTTCAAAATTTTTAAGATTTTCTGCAACCAATTTAAAGTCAAAGAAATCCTTAACACACATTTCTTTGACATGATATCCTTTATTTGATCTTGCCATACGTATTACAGCTGCCCACTGCTGAGTGGAGTAGACTTCTTTTTTTCTGCTTATGTTTTCAATGGTAGCATGCACACTGTCATTTTCATTTTGTGTGTGTCCAGCAATTAGATATTTATGTTCAACTGATCTCAGACTAAACTTATTCATGGCATACCATAGCATACTAATGTAAAATTTGTTTTTGTTCTGTGAGGAACAATTATCAGAATAAAAGATAAATCTTTTTTTCCCAGCCATGCTATACTTTTCTATGAAATGATATACACATGAGGCCATTTCATTTGCACCTCTACCTGAGATACTCTCATTCCAGACATAGCAGAATCCTTCAGCAGTTTCATAATCATAAATAGAAAAGTTATAGGTATTAAGACGTCTTTTATAGTATAAACTACTCTCAAATCCCTTTGGGGTAAGGAGAACTTGCTGCAAATCAAAACAGGCTACTACCAAGTCTTTTTCAGTTCCCTCTCTGAAAGATGATGGAATATACTGAAATTGTACAAGTTTATGCAGTGTAATAATGTTTGCACATTTTGCTCTAAGCATAACTCTGCTAAAGTAAATGCAAGCAAACCTAAGCTGAGGAATATCTAGCAAAACAAGAGCACCGCATGCGTGTGCCAACGCTCAGCTGCAGGTGCTTTTGATAGTAAACAACTAGTCCAAGTTTGAAGTAAACTAGAGCTTTTTTATCAAAAAGGAATGTCCCCCCCTCCCCCCCCCCCCCCCCCCACACACACACAGACACACCAACCATGAGGGATCCATGTTCTATGGTGACCTTGAAAATGTGGCTCATGCATATCATAATTATGTCAAGATCACTATTTATCCCAACTTGTTTATGTGATTCAATACATATTATGAAATATAAGCAGGATCTATCAATTATTTCTGGAGGTAGTACAGTGAAACCCATTTTCTGAACAATCAAAGTTCCGCGGTGACCTTAAAATTAGGTCAAGGTCACCAAATTCCTTTCTGCAATGGTGATCCTCTTATAATGCTAACTACCAAACATGACCAGAATCCATCTGGAGAAACTGCAGTGAAATCCATTTTCTGAACAAAGTTTCATGATGACCTTGAAATTTAGATCAAGATCCCCAAATTCCTTTCTGCAATGGTGACCCTCCTAATTATGCTAAATACAAATTATGACCAGAATCCATCCATTGGTTTGGGAGAAAGTGTAGTGAAACCCATTTTCTGAACAATCAAAGTTCCGTGGTAACCTTAAAAATTAGGTCAAGGTCACCAAATTCCTTTCTGCAATGGAGACCTTCCTAATTATACTAAATACCAAACATGACCAGAATCTATCTCGTGGTTCTGGAGATATAGCAGCGAAACCCATTTTCTGAACAATCAAAGTTCCATGTTGACCTTGAAAATTAGGTCAAGGTCACCAAATTCCTTTCTGCAATTGAGACCCTCCCAATTATGCTAAATACCAAACATAATCAGAATCCATTCATCAGTTCATGAGAAACCGCAGTGAAACCATTTTTCAAGAAAAATTCTAAGTCAAAAAAGGGGCATAATTGTGCCAAAAATATTTTGAGGGTTATCTCCCCTTCGTATGGGTTCCCTTTTTCATAATCAACAACTAGGCCGAGTTTCAAGTAAATATCTTCAGTAATGACCAAGATATTACAAAATGTCCAAGTTTTTGCACGACGACGACGCAGACGATGCAAGAGCTATGACAATACCTCGTCGTTTTCTTCAAAAACAGCCGAGCTAAAAATAACTTTGCAAATTTGAATACCCATACTATGAAATGACTACTCTAGACAGATACATGAATATTTTATGCAATGTCAGTTAGATTTGTTGAATTTGTTTTGCAACTTCTCTGTGACAAGTTGTTGCAACTCACTTGCAACCTGTTCGTGACCTCGGCAATCTCTCTGCCATTGCCTTTGTTCTTGATTGCATACAGGTCACACCCAGTTGCAAGCTCTGTGTGACTAAATTTTTAATTCTCATCATCAGAATTCATCACTAGAATTATCCTAAAAATCAGATAGGAGTGGTTACACACAGTACTTGTAATCTAGGGGTCCCTGCCTTAATCACCCTTTCCTCCAGTCTTTTGGATGAGACTTTAAACCAAAGTTTTGTGTCCATAAAACCATGTAAAACAAAAAATCAGTCACCCAACAAATAAACTGGCTAACTCAGAACTGACAGTGTGTCACAGGCCTGGATCCAGGGGGTGAGCTTTGGAGTTTCAGCCCTGCCACCTGTGACTATGCAGCCATCAATATAGTGCAAGGATTAAGATGGTTGATCATTTGAAATAGTTTTTCATGCCGTTAGATTGCGGAGTGACATCTCATCAGATTCGCCTCAGCAAGGCGATTGATTCTAACGAAACAGCACAATACATAACACTATATATCTCAAATTATCATCAAGTACTCTTTATTGTCTCAAGGTCTGGGAATGGCATCTCTCTTTAGCCCCTCAGCCCCACCAGCTCCAGGGCCCCACCAGCTTGTTGTGGTCTCCTGGCCTAGACCAGAAATATTTTGGTGGGATGGCAAATGTCTTAGCCAGGGCCGTGGAAATACAAATCTATGCCACTTGCCCATGGACATGTAAATTCTTCAGAATTATCTGTCCTGTCAGACTTAAGCTTGTCTGAAAAACCTTCAGCAACTTGAATCCCTTCAAAATTTGCAAATAGAGGGATTACAAAAACCTGTGTATATTTTATTAACCCATAAAGCATCTGACAGCATACAACAGTCTTAAATGTTTTGTTTTATTATTAATATGTTCCAGAGAAAATAAGGCTCATCATTTCATGTGAATTGTCTGCCTAGCAGACAGTTCACATTAAATGTCCAGACTTATTTTGATCAGAAAAATGAGAATAAAAAATACTAGCAGCTGCTCAAAGTTGAGCCTGGTGTTTAAGTGCTAAGATGTTTAAGGCTGTTTCCACATGCCTATCTTATACCAAGATCTGTTCCTTTCTTATATTCTACTGCTGTAGTTTTTTGAGCTCACTGTGTTATGATTAAATAAGGTTTAAGAATAAATGTGCTACAAATTTTACGGTAAGTTGCAGAAAACAACGAAAAAGTTTAATTTTTATACTCACCATGAAGCTGACAAAATCAGAGTGTACAAGTTTAACAGGCTCTCTTCACAATCTTCTTGAAGGCAAAATATCTCTTGGCAAACTTAAGATCACTCACAGTGACTGTGCAGTGGTGACATCATGATGATATCACTTACTAACTTGGTACACTTTCAGTGATAATGTGTATTGATTTTTGAAAATTAGTGTGAAAGTTATAGATAAACACTTAGTGCGAAACTAGTACATTTGTAGTTGACGAAGAACTGTTCTAGTTTTGCCGGAAATTTGTTCTTAATGAAGTTAAGAACAAATATTATTTTGTTTTAGGGTTGTGTAATACCTATTATTCAACAGAGGACTACATATGGAAATGCTTAAATAAAATATTAAAGGATAACCCTTGAGCATATCCAGGAGTACTAAATGTGAAATGCATTATAAACCACTTTGAATATTTATTTGCTCAGTTTTTGTAGAATACCATATCACATTTGTAAAACAATCTTGTATTTATCAAAGCAGGTTTAATTTTCTTTATTACTGTGGCATTACTATCAGATAAACTAGTTTCCCACTAGTCTAGATGAGTGGAGACCTTAAGCGCGAAACAAGTCTATCTGCAAAGAAAATGATCTAAAAAAAATTAATTGGAAAGTCAAAACTAGTAATTTGGTTTCAAACAAAATGTTATAATGTGTCATTGCATATCCTTCTGAAATCTGCTTTGATCAGCCATTTAAACTTTGAAATAACTGCTTTTTTACTAAGTCCTTCGGAAATGATTTATCTTTTTTTCCTTAACAATATTAAATATGAAAAAATAACTGAAAACTATAGCAAAATTATATGACTGGTTTAACACTGCTCAGTTATACAAAGGAGACACTGTATGAAGTCAGATGAACTAGTTAAGCACCATTTCATTCAGTATTAACTTCAATGCGAAACTAGTCTATTGTGCAGTTTGCAGATAGACTAGTTTCGCACTGTTCTAAAATACAAAATACAAATGAACTAGTTGGACAAATATATGTTTTTCTCAGTAATTTATCAATGCATAGTAAAGACAATTATAGACATGATGTGAACCATAAAGTGTCATCTAATGGTGCAAAAAAATGCATTTCACAAAAAATGTCAGTTGGAATAGTTTCGCGCTAAAGCCTCGATTTGTTCTGAGCAAGCTTATTGTAACATTTTTAAAGAATGAAACATATCTGTATAGTAGCCAGTACAGTTTGAAAAACCTTTGATCTCAGTATCTTACAGTAAATTGGTATGGAATTTAGCTTTTCTTGATTTGGCAAAACAGAATTTTCATGTAAAATAAGGCTTTGATAATCAAAGTGACATACCAAATATCAAAGGTATGTGCCTTCTAGCTTCACATAAGATTTTAAATTTTTTTCCACATATAAGTCTATGTAAAACAAGTGATCCCTGGGGCAGGGCCATTTTTAACCCCAGGGCTATAATGTGAACAATCTTGGTTAAGGTCCAGTAGATAAAACTGAGTACCAAATGTCAAAGGCCTAGGCCATCTAGTTTCACACAAGACGATTTTCCCCCATATGAGTCTACGTAAGACAAACAACCGCTGGGATGGAACCATTTTGTCCCCAGGGCCATAATTTAAGGTTCTCCTGACAGCCGGCTGTCAGGAGCCTTTTAGGTCTTTGTTTGTGTTTACGGCCCAGTCAACCCAATGGGGTCATGTCGAGCGCAGTCAGTTTACCTAACCACACATTTACTGGGCAGGCTTAATCCTCTAAGCAGTTAACCAGTATTGTGCACATTCTTTCACCAGAAACTGACAACTGCCCTTCTTGAATCAGCAGAAGGGAGAGAATGACCGTAGAAAATATTTCATGATCAATCTCCACGAAAGAATGCTGCCGACCTCGGCGGGGGATGAACCCGCAACCTCCTGGTCTCCAGTCTGATGGGGCATCCAACTGAGCCACCGAGGCCGGCTCATCTTTTTTAGGTCTAGTGACAGCAGGCTGTCAGGAGCATTTTAGGGACAGTAACAGCCCACTGGCAGGAGACCAAAAATACTCCTGACAGCAACCTAATATTTTTCTTTTATATAAAGGCATTTGATATTCTTTCTTACAGTTTGATTTTTTAAGGGTACTGTGTGCTGAACTTGCAGGTGTAACTGTCTGAATATTTAGAGTAAATGTGATGCATTTACACAAAATATTTAGAAAAGTGTGTTGGGGTTTAACGACACGTCAACCCTTGTTGGTTATTTTGTGTCGTCTCCCAGAGAAAGGGAGAAAAGAGATAGAAGAGATAGTAGAAGAGATGAAAAGGACAGGGAAGAAAGAGGAAAAGGAATGAAAGTGAAGAAACAGAAGAAATAAAAACATTCACCCTCTACCCTTACCTGCTACAAGGATAGCAGGCCTTGTCCAACTGTAAGCCAATATCAGTTGGCCGCCCCGGTTACGTAAGATACACGACACCTTCACACCACCCGACCACCCATAATATTTAGAAAAAAAAACAAGACATGTCACCAGACAGGATAGCTCACCCAAACTTGTGCTTGTCAGTCAAATTAAAAAAAAAAACAACTAGAGGCACACAGACCACTGCTCGCTTACCTGAGTGACATAGCCACTGCAGATATGCAGATGTTATGCAACATTTTTCCAATCCTATCATTGCAACTAATGAAAAGATCATCATTTGAGCAGTTCTTAATTTTGATGAAGAATATTATTTAGGCCTGACAGTCATTGGAGCGTGATCATTTGAACAAACTATCAATCACATTTCAACAGTAGAATCAATGTGAAACTGGGTGGAAATTGGCTGTGGTTCCTGAAGAATCATGATTTTATACATGTAAACAGCACAGTGGCAGGGAAATATAATAAACATAAACAAGATGGCATCCATCTTAGATTTCCAATCAGAATGATTTTAGCTACTGTTGATCTACAAGTCACCTCAATACTTCCAATAAAAATGTATAGGGCCCATACAAATACATTGGGAAGCAAATTTGACCTTGCCATAAAAGGTCAAATGTCAACAGAGGACCATCATTTTAGCAATTTTGGTAGATCTCCTGTCCTCCATAATTTGTGCAAAGATTAGGGCCCAGGGCTTATTTGGTTCTGTAGAAGATTTTTAAAGGTTTTTACCACATATGGGCATGGCAGCCATTTTGATCAATGGACCATGCCTATTTTAGCAATCTTTCGTTCTCCTGCCCCAAGAAGGCTCCACATGAAATTTGAGCAACACTGGACCAGAGACTGCAGAGGAAAAGTCATTTGAAATTATCAACCTTTTTTCCATACAAATGTATGGGGCACATACAAATGCACACAGAAGCAAACTTGACCTCGACGTAAAAGGTCAAATGTCAATGTACGACCATCATTTTAGCAACTTTGGTAGACCTCCCGTCCCTGATGATTTGTGCAAAGTTTCAGTCACAAGGCATCCTCGGTTCTAGAGAAGAAGATTTTTAATGTTTTTTACCATATATGGGCATGGCGGACATCTTGGTCAATGGACGGCAGCTATTTTAGCAATCTTTCATTCCCCTGCCCCAGGGAGTCTCCAAATAAAATTTGAGCAACACTGGCCCAGAGGCTCCAGAGGAGAAGTCGTCTGAAATTCTCAACATTTTTCCCATACACATGCATTTTTCCCATAACCAAAACTTGACCTCTCCATAAAAAGGTCAAATGGCAATACATGACCATTAGTTTAGCAACTTTGGTAGACCTCCCGTACCCAATGATTTATGCAAAGATTCAGCCACAAGGCATCCTTGGTTCTGGAAAAGAAGATTTTTAAAGATTTTTACCATATATGAGCATGGCGGCCATCTTGGTAAATGGACGGGAACCATTTTAGCAATTTTTCATTCCCCTGCCCCAGGGAGGATCCAAATGAAATTTGAGCAACACTGGCCTAGAGGCTCCAGAAGAGAAGTCATTTGAAATTCTCAACATTTTTTTCCATACAAATCCATAGGGGAGCAAACCTGACCTCACCGTAAAAAGGTCAAATGTCAATGTATGATCATATTTTAGCTATTTTTGTAGATCTTCCATCCCTGATAATTAATGCAGAGATTCAGCCACAAGTCATCCTAGGTTCTAGAAAAGAAGATTTTTAAAGGTTTTTACCATATACGGGCATGGCGCCATCTTGGTCAATGGACATGAACCATTTTAGCAATTTTTCATTTCCCTGCCCCAGGAGGGCCCTAAATGAAATTTGAGCAACATTGGCTCAGAGGCTCCAGAGGAGAAGTCATTTGAAATTCTCAACATTTTTCCCATACAAATGCATAGGGAAGCAAACTTGACCATGCCATAAAAAGGTTGAATGTCAATGTACGACCATTATTTTAGCAACTTTGGTAGATCTCCCGTCCCCAATGATATATGCAAAGATTCAGCCACAAGGCATCCTCAGTTTTGGAGAAGATTTTTAAAGTTTTTTACCACATATGGGCATGGCGGCCATCTTGGTCAATGGATGGGAACCATTTTAGTAATCTTTCATTCCCCTGTCCCAGGGAGGCTCCAAATGAAATTTGAGCAACACTGGCCCAGAGGCTCCAGAGGAGAAGTTGTTGGAAATTCTCAACATTTTTCCCATACAAATGCATTGGGAAGCAAATTTGGCCTTGCAGTAAAAAGGTCAAATGTCAATGTACGACCATTATTTTAGCAATTTTGGTAGACCTCCCATCCTTGATCATTTATGCAAAGATTCAGCCCCAAGGCGTCCTCGGTTCTGGAGAAGAAGATTTTTAAAGGTTTTTACCATATATAGGCATGGAAGCCATCTTGGTCAATGGACCACAACCATTTTAGCAATCTTTCATTCCCCCAACCTAAGGATGCTCCATATGAAATTTGAACAAAACTGGCTCAGGGGCTTCAGAAAAGAAGTCGTTTGAAAATGTTAACGGACGGACAGACGGATGCACTGACGGACGATGGATGAAAAGTGATCACTATAGCTAATCCTGAGCATAGCTCAGGCGAGCTAATAAGACTAATAAGGCTATGACTTTAAAGTGTGTGTGTGTGTGTCGGGCCATTTTTGATCCCAGTGCTATAATTTGTACTATCTTGCCTACTAGATGAAGCTACATACCAAATATCAAAGGCCTGGGCCTTCTAGTATCAGACAAGAAGATTTCTAAATGATTTCCCTATACAAGTCTATGTAAAACAAATGATCCCTGGGGAGGGCCATTTCTGACCCAAGGGCTATGATTTGAACAAACTTGGTAGAAGCCCATTAGATGAAGTTACATACCCAGTATCAAAGGCCTAGACCTTCTAGTTTCAGAGAAGATTTTTAAACCTTTTTCCCAATACATGTCTAAGTAAAATATGTAACCCCTGGCATGGAGCCATTTTTGACTTCAGGGCTATAGTTTGAATAATCTTGGTAGAGATCCATAAGATAAAGCTACATTTCAAACAGCAAAGGCCTGGACCCTCTAGTTTCATACAAGAAGAATTTAAAGTTTTGCCAATAGGAGTCTATGTAAAAAATTTGACCTTTCCGTAAAAAAGGTCAAGGTCAACCAAAGGTTATAATTTTTTTCAAACTCTATTGGGCTCATGTCCCAAATGCTGCATACAGGGGTAAAATTTTAATTATAACTAAAATGTTTAACTGTACTTTAATCACACATTCTAAGTTTCAGCCATTAGTCTCTCATACATTCTGAGAAAATTGACTTGACAACATTTTCCCCATACAAATGCATGGGGACACAAATTTGACCTTGCTGTAAAAAGGTCAAAGGTCCATTTACAGTCATCATTTGAACAAACCTAGGGTCATGATCTGAACAAACTTGGTAGACCTCAGTCCTTGATGCTATATAAAGATTCACCCCCAAAGCTTTCTTGGTTCTGGAGAAGAAGATTTTTAAGTGTTTCTACTATATATGGGCATGGAAGCCATCTTGTTCAATTGTGTGGAACCATTTGAACAAATTGGCAATACCCTTTTGACAGAAAGTCCCATGTGAAATCTGGTAAAAGTTGCTCAAACCATTTCAGAGATTTTTTTTTTTTTTTTGGATTTGGGTTTTACAGTCCTCTCAAGAATATTTCACTTACATCGAGCCAAGCGTTCATCAAAGGTGGGCGAAAACTGGAGAACCTGGGGAAAAACCACCTGACCATCCATAAGCCTATTATGAAATCTGGTGAAAATTGCTCAAGTGGTTTAAAAGGAGAAGACATTTGAAAATTACACAATTTTATACATGTATATTGCCCAGGGGCAAGGGCAGATAACCCCCAGGGGACGAAAGTTTGATTATAACTAAAATGTTCTACTACTTTAATCACTCATTGTAAGTTTCAGCCATTAGTCTTTAATACATTTTGAGAAAATGACTTTTCAACATTTTGCCCATACAAATGCATGGGGATGCAAATTTGACCTTGCAGTAAAATGTCAAAGGCCAACCTAGGGTCATACTTTAAGCAAACTTGAGAGACCTTGAGTCGATGATGCTATATACCATGATTCAGCCTTGAAGCTTTCTTGGTTCTGATTAACAAACTGTGACCATTTGTATAAATTTTCAACCCCCCTTTAACAGAAGGCTCCACATGAAGTTTGAAGAAAATTGGCAGAGGGGTTACAGAGGAGAAGTCGTTCAAAGGTGCTGACAGACGGACGGACAACAACGGATGACAAGTGATCGCAATAGCTCATCCTGAGCCTTGCTCAGGTGAGTTAATCATCCAGATCATATGCGGGTGGGAGGTGGTGGCAGGGAACATGATACTGGATATTATTTGGATGAAGAATCTCTTCCGTATCTATCTGTATACCAAATTTAACAAAATGAATAATACAATTTGTAAAACAAAAAAAAAATTCTTAGTCTGTGGCAGGGGTGGGGATGATACAGACTAAAATACTGGACTAATATTTAATGTTACTCTTCCATCAGAGGATTTAAGAAATATGAACACTTTGATGTAAAAACAAGATCTTAACAACTTTGAGGTAAAAGTTTAACATAATTTCTGATTTCTGTCTGTGACCTTAACCTGTAGGTTATAGGGTTTATAGGGTGAGGATAGAGCTGAATAAAAGATTGGACCAATATCTGTAAAGATGTAGATTTTATACTTTTAAATGTGCTGTTTTTTTTTGTTTTTTTTGTTTTGTTTTTTTTTTTATATCTGAATCTAGTTAAAAGAGGGTTAGCAAAATATGCCTTTACAGCCCTGTAAACTTTATTCTTGATTCAGTATCAAAGCAAAGACCACCACAGAACCAAGTTTTGGGATAATATGAAGAGGTGTTAATGAACAAAACAATATCACAAAAATTTGAAAAAAATATTTAGAAGTAAATTAAGTAATAGCTTAATTAATTATCCACAGTATTGTTTTCAGTCTTTCATTTCAAAAACGACCACACAAATTCTGAATCAAGGAAGCAGTCACAAAGAAACTGACATGGTTTTGAGACAATTTATATCAAACTTCAGATATGCCAAATTTCATTGAGTTTTTGCCCAGAAATAAAAGTTGAAACCATTTAAGTTTTCTAAGATCCTTGATTTCCACTTTGCAGAAATAATCTACAATTGTCCGAGACCAATTAATCTTCATTTTATCATGACTACAGACAGAAATCTTGACTAAAGTAAGGCCAGCCTTTCAAAACTGTCCCCCCTCCCACCCGTTCCGTGATGCTGGACAGCAAATCAGAAATGCTTCTTTTATGAAATAATTAAGCAAAAGTAATCAACTGTCAATGAAAGCCAAGAGCTGAGATCCCCTACATTATTGTAAAATGATAGACAGGTACTTACAGCTTGGTCCAAACCCATAGAGCAGCATCAAGGCCATAACATGTTATGGTCATTCTGCAGTAATTATAGATAAAGAGCATTTGACAAAAAAAAGCAAAAATATTTATCACCGTGGATAATTTTATAACCACTGCCATTTTAATGGCTGTGTTGGTAAGGAAAACAAAATTAGCAACTACTGTTAAAAAGGATGTTTTTCAAATAACAGCTTTTTTGTTTGTGTTGAGGTTTTATGGCCTATTCAACCCAATGGGGTCATGTCAAGCGCAGTCAGTTTACCTAACCACACGTTTACTGGGCAGACAGTCCTCTAAGCGGTTAATCGGTATTATGCACATTCTTTCCCCAGAAACTGACAACTGCCCTTCTCAAATCAGCAGAAGGGAGAGAATGACCATAGAAATTATTTCATGATCAATCTCCACGAAAGAATGTTGCTGACCTTGGCAGGGGTCGAACCCGCGACATTCTGGTCTCCAGTCACATTTATTAATAAAGACAGAAATTTGTAGTTCTTGTATGTATTTCACATTCTAATGAGGAACACATTCTATAAAAAATGTAAAAATGATTAAAAATAACATTCTAAACCATACTGTATCCTTAAAACATTCTAAGGGATATAAAAGTGTCATGGATTTTTTGGATGTTTTGTGTGTGTGCGCGTGTGTGTGAAGGGGGATGGAGGGAGGGGGAAGAAGAATGGCATTTTTTCACAACTTTTTAAAAGGGGGTTTATCTAGATAGAAGGTATTCAATTCCCCTGTAACTGAAAATGCATTTTTGTGAGTTGTTTAATGTATGAAAGTGATTCACTAGACAAACCATCTTCAACACTGAAGCTTTAAAAGCACAGCATTTGCATATCATTTTACTTTGATTATAGCAGTAAACTTAATGTATGTATGGTTTACCTTTGTTGCAGGAAAAAGCATATGTATTACAGTTAGGATGATATCATGACACTGTATATTATTTATGGTTTTGACTTACAAACTTTTGAAATCAAATTATTCATGGTTTACTTGACTTACAAACTTTTGAAATCAAATTCATTACATACCATTGATATCTTATAAGACTTGTTCTTAATGTTGCATTACTGCAAACAGACAGATGCATGAGTCCATGTTATGCAGTATTTCTATCATTTTCAAGTGACAGGTAGTGTTATTCCCACTTTACTCCCATACTGTCTACTGTTCCCCTTCATCTACTGTCAGAGTGTCCAGTTTAGTGTTTGTTTGTTTGTGTTGAGGTTTTACGGCCCAGTCAACCCAATAGGGTCATGTCGAGCGCGGTCAGTTTACCTAACCACACATTTACTGGGCAGGCTTAGTCCTCTAAGCGGTTAACCAGTATTGTGCACATTCTTTCGCCAGAAACTGACAACTGCCCTTCTTGAATCAGCGGAAGGGAGAGAATGACCGTAGAAAATATTTCATGATCAATCTCCACGAAAGAATGTTGCTGACCTCCGGGGGGGTTGAACCCGTGACCTCCTGGTCTCCAGTCGGACGTGCATCCAACAGAGCCACTGAGGCCAGCACTCCAGTTTAATGTACTGTCATGTATAAGCTTAGGGTAGCATAGGATCTACATGACAGGGGATTATAATGCTGATGTCATAATAAAGTGCAGCTAAACACTGCATTTACTATAAGATTTTGAACACTAAATGTCAAAACAAGAGCATCGGTGAAACCGAATCCGGCAGGCACATGACGTAAATACAACATCGCCTCAACGTCAATGCAACGTCATGACGTTGCATCGACGTTGAGGCGACGTTATATTTACGTCATGTGCCCGCTGGGAAGAATGCTCCCCAAAGATGCGCAGTAGTGGGAGGGTTATGCTAGTGAAAGAGTAAAATATACTTTAAGAGAGATGCTACAGACAAGCTTATCATTGCAATCAAAGTGCTGTAGGCATTGGTGGCCTGGGCATCAGAAGACCCAATGACAAATGACTAGAGATTCATTTGAAAGCCTATCAAATGTACAAAAAACAACAACAAAAAACAAAAAAAAAAAAAAACACTAGAAATGTGTCTACAGTACACAGATGCCCCCGCTTTGGGTACCTCTATAAAACTATGCAAACCTTGCCAAATTAGCCTACGTCAATGCAGGGGCATCTGTGTACTTTGGACACATTTCTAGAAAACAAAGAATCCAAAAATAATGAGAAATATAAGGCCCTTTGCCTGCAACTCTTAAAAAATAGGACTAAGAAACTCAGTTTTGTGTTCCCTAGTTAGTGATTTTCAACAAAGAATGCAAAAATAAGGAGAAATGTAAGGCCCTTTGCCTGCAAGGCATGTAAATCTTAAACCATAGGACTAAGAAACTCAGTTTTGTGTTCCCTAGTAAGTGATTTTCAACAAAGAATGCAAAAAATATGGAGAAATGTAAAGCCCTTTCCCTGCAAGGCCTGTAACTCTTAAACCATAAGACTAAGAAACTCAGTTTTGTGTTCCCTAGTAAGTGATTTTCAACAAAGAATGTAAAAATCATGAAAAAAAATATAAGGCATGCATCCAGAGTATAAGTAAGGATGATAACTCCAGAGGGACAGAGGGCCAGATGGCCAGACAGACGGATGCTCAGGCATCTTTGCCTGCAATGGCCATCTATCAATGTATCCAGTCTCATTTAATTCCCTTCTATACTTTCAGAGATATGCTCTGGACAAGTTTTTTATTGCAAAAATTAAGAAGGAAAGTAACTCCATAAATACTAGTGACAGGATTATGGTTCTTGCATTCTGCAATTCCCTTTATGGCCCTCTATCAGTGTATCAAGTTTCATTTATTTACCTTCAATACTTTCAGAGAAATGCTCTGGACAAGCTTACTATTGGAAAAATTAGAAAGGCTAATAATAACTCTGAAATTACTTGTGATAGAGTTACAGTTCTTGCACTCTGCACTTCCTCTGGTGGCCTTCTATCAATGTATCAAGTTTCATTTGATTCCATTCTATACTTTCAGAGATATGCTCCAGACAAGCTTTTTACTGCAAAAATTAAGAAGGAAAGTAACTCCTTAAATACTGGTGATAGGGTTATGATTCTTGCATTCTGCAATTTCCCTCATGACCCTCTATCAGTGTGTGAAGTTTCATTAAATTACCTTTCAATACTTTTAAGAGATATTCTCCGGACAAAAGTGCGACAGACTGACGGACAGAAGTTGGTACCTATGGACATTTGTTGGGTACTACAGTGTTAATTTTTTGGCTCAAAATACCCAACAAGATGCCTAAATACCCAACAAATGCCTCAAATTTATTGGGTACTTACTTTGGACACTAACAGAATAAATGGCAAGTACCCAATTCATGTCTACCCAATATATGCCCATTCGTGGACTCGGATGGATGGACAGTCTGATGGACGGACAGTCAGACGGAAGAACAAAGCGGCGACTATATGCTCTTCCTTTGGGGAGCATAGAAATAATAAAATAAGCCTGAGCAAAGAGTGTAGACCCAGATCAGACTCCTAATGGATCCATATGATCGGATCTTCACTGTTTGCCATTTAGAAAAAGTATGTCTTTCCTGTCAAAATGCCTCATTACCGTTGTGAAAAAGTAAGGCTCATTTAGAAGTTCTAAGAATAAATAATTGGTAGCTTCATACAATGAATTACTTACATATACTGTAATATGTTAGTGGACTGACCAGAATTGCCATGACATAAATTCAAAATTCCCTGACAAAAGCAGAGCTGGAAATTTATGAATTTAGCAAGAAAGATACATCAGCACCAAACATCCTAGCTTTATATAGCTGAAATGTGAAATTCCGTGAAATTTTTGCAAAGTTTCATTTTCCCTGACATATCACAGAATTTCATGACAATTCCCTGGCCTTGAAAAAAAAATTTCACTGGCATTTCCCGGATGTATATGAACCATGCAAAAGATTGTGATACTGGATTTGCAATTTGATACTGGTTATTTGCATATATTTTTTCAATCTTTTGTAAACTTTTACTATCAAAGCATTATTTCTGGTGATACAGTAATTTGTGCATTTATGACCACAAATCACACAAACTTATGATAACCCTGAAGATTTGTACAGTTACAGTATATGGTTTCATGCCCTGGCCAGATGAAGGCAGCAGTGAGGAAAATAGCATTTTACTTTGATGTTACATGCATACGTGCATAATTATGTCACGTTTTTAACCAGAGTCCAACAAATATTTATGTTTACTTTCAAATCTACACCGAGATTTACATCTGTGTTTCTCTTGGAAGTTGTAACTTCAGTACCTTCTATCCTAGGAAGTTGAAATTTGGTATGCTACTTATCCAGACCTAAACCCTCAACTCTGAGTTAAAGTTGCCTCTGAGTCATGCCTTGGGGTGGAGATATGGGGGGGTCAATACATATAACATCTTTAGTTTACATTGAAATTTACATTGACATTTACATCAGCATTTCTCTTGGAGGTCATTAGTTGGGTACCTTTTATGCTAGGCTGCTGAAATTGGGTATGCTACTTACTCAGATCTAAACCTTCAATCCTGTGCTATAACTGCCCCTTAGTCATGCCCTGGGGTGGTGCTTAAGCAGTCAAAATGTTTAACAGATCAGGCTATGCATTTGGAAAATAGTTGTTGCAATTTATGCATCTTGATCTTGTTGCAATATGGGCAAAGAACAAAGAGAGGGGGTATTTGTGTACTTTGGACATGTTTAATTTTATTTACATATAGGGCTGTTGATGTAAAATAATATGATGCTCAAAAATGTAAGTTTTTATTTTATTTTCTTTTTATTTCGTTATACCATTAAAATAACAATAAAGTGCATGGGATAATTGTGCAGACCCAGGTATGACCAGCCTGATTAGTGTCTATACTATTTGCCATTCTGTCCATGATCAGCCTTTTGCCAATACAATCAATTTGTTTGAAGTTTAGGGTAATTAAAGCTCATACTCAATATGTCCTAATTTTTAGAAAGTCAAAACTTACTTTATTTAATGTCACAAGAGATGGCATCAGTGATAACACTCAAAGGTAATACTCTATTCACTTCCTCCATCTTCCTGAGGCCATACATATACAAAGCAAAAGAAAAGTTAGCACTGTTTATATCTAATAACATCTCTGTCATATGAAGAATGCCAGGCAAGGAAAAGCCAATATCAGATACTAGGAGGGTCAGAAGGCCTAAAAGGCTGGATGAGAACAGATTTCTGAAGCGGTTGATCCAAAAGAAACAGTGGCAGGCTGACCATGTTGTGGGCTAAGAGGAAACCATCTCTTTAGATGGCTCTTTAGAAATGCAGCTGGAAATGCAGCTGAATACTAGGTATAGATATGGTTGATATGGAAAAAAGCATTATCCATTTTGATGATGTATTTAAAAAAGTACATTAGGAAATGCAAAATTCTGTAGGTCTACTGGAAACGGAACCTTTAAGATGGGATCTTTCAGACCTTCATATTCATGCATATTTCAAAACAAATCAGGGAAAAAATCTAAACAGGATTAATTGGGGTCATGTGATAAAAGGCCCACAACTTTTGAAAAAATACTCACCCAGCTTCTATAAAGTACGAGTCATTTTATAATGTTTATATTGTAATGGTGTAGGGAGGTGATTTTCTGTACATATACAGTGGAGACAATCTGCATGAAATGCCAAATCCTATTTTCTGTGAAAAATAAGAAAAAAAGAGAGTGGTATTGGTCAAAGTTTTTTTAAAAACATACTGTAGTGTTTGCATACCTTTTCAGTGCATTGAATATAGTTTTTCCAAGCCTAGCATTTGCATAATAATTCAGTGTTTAGATATAGTTTATTAACCCTTAAAGCGCCAATCACAACTATTGTCGTCTGCTTTGTAATCTGCTTGTGATTTTAAAAGTCATTTTTGCAAACAGTGTGGACCCAGATCAGACTGCTCCTTTAGGAGCAGTCTGATCAGAGTCCAAACTGTTTGCCTGTATGCAAAAATATGTTTGAAAAGTCTGCAAAAATATTCAGCAGACGACATAAATAGACGACATTTTCAGATGCAGATTTTCTTGGCGCTTTAAGGGTTAAAGCACAGTGTATCATTTCAGTGTATCGGATATAGTTTGTTCAAGAATATGGTTAGCTCATTTGCATGCAAAATATATGCTTAATTGTACATAAACGATATGTATGTTCCTATGTAGCATTTATAGTTTGTTAAAGCATATTTCTCCTTTGCTTTTTTCATTTGGGTAGAGGAACATTCCAGACAAGTTTTGAAAATAATCACACCAGTGGTCTTGGCAACAACAAGAAATATTTTATAGACATATGGAAGGACAGAAACCAGAAAGTCCCCTATGTGACAGCATTTAAACATATACACAAGTATTCTCGACTGAAAAAAATTGTTATTCTGCACTCACAGTTTAAAATAGAGATAGGATGTTCTGAAATTGATAATAAAAACTTCTTAAGGTCGAGGAGACAGAAACATGGATTCTCAATCAAGTTAACAAAGAAAGTACATGTAGTCAGGGAGAACAGTGATTCTTATTTTGGGTCAATTAAGTCAATTAGGATTACATCTGTCTGTCCAACTGAACAATACATATCCAGACAGTAACAGATAAATATATAAACAATTAATTTCACTAGAAGAAACAAAACTAGTCAGGAAATGGCATCATTGCAGAGATGAATTTTTAATTTTAAAACAAAGATCTTGGATAATATAAAAAGTACCAAGAAAGAGTAATCTGTCCTGAAGTAGGCTGTTTTGTGAAACACAACCTATGTGTGAATTCCATCTAGTTGTCCTATACATATATGACCAGAACACAACATTTCAAATGTTTGTGGTGGTATTCTGGAGCGTTATAGTCCTTTGTGCAGTATTTCAGTTATATTGGGCCATGATGTGTGTTAATGCTCGCATTTGTACAGTCACGTCCATGCATGCTTTTTCTGCTGTCTATGACCAAGCATTTCCCTGTCCAATTTATACTCAATCTAGGGCATATTGAGTATGAGCTAGGTGTACTAATGATTGGAAACTTTCCCAACCCAAACGAGGTTCAAACCAATGACACCTGTCTTAAAGGTTGAGATCACTTACCACTAGGACACCAAGCCCAAAATGTTTAGTGCATATGTTAACCTTGCCATTCTCTGAATCAACACAGGTATTTAAATGAAACTTTGCTAAAACTGTATCAGTATGTCACATATTAAACCGGCAGTTAACTCCCTCTTATTTGGTACCTTTCTATTTTTCTCAGTTTTTACAATTAAATGCTTCATCTGTGGAATAATGCAGTCTTATTTAAAAGCTTTTTCAAACTTTATAAAAAAAAAAACAAAAAAACTTTTCACCCAATTTGCTGAAAACAAGATGTCTTCAGATGCATATTTCTGGGCAGATGGCTGGAGAGATCTAAAGCCTTCTTTACTGACCGCAAAAAGACAACTAACTCACTTAACTGATTTTACTATTCCCCTGAAGAATTTTCAAGGCATTTTATTGCAACAAAAAATGTAGTTGGGATTGGCAAAACCTCATAAGAGTTCATTTTATGTTTAGGTGGATATGTACAAGAAATTCTAGCATCTATACATACACATAAATATGTCAGAATTGCTATTCTGCACTCACATTTTCAAATAGACATAGGATGCTCTGAAGTTGGTATTAAAGACTTCTTAAGAAGGTCGTGGAGACAGAAGCATGGATTCTCAAACAAGTTAACCACTCCAGCTGTTGATTATTCATTCTGTTTAGTTTTCATCATCTAGTAAGAAAGTAGTCTGGGAGAACTGTGAATCTTATTTGGGTTATGTAAGGGGATCTTAGGATTACATTTGTCTGTCTAACTGAACAATATGTATCTGGATACTACTTGTATCAGCACTCCTTAGTAACAGATAAATATGTAAACAAATTCACTAGAAGAAACAAGACTAGTCAAGGAGATGGGATCAATGTAGAGATGAATATTGTAGAGATGAATTTTTAATTTTAAAACAAAGATGTCAGATACTAGAGAAAGGACCAAGAAAGAGTTACCTGCCCTGAAATAGGCTGTTTTGTGAAACACAACCTATGTGTGAATTCAATCTAGTTGTCCTATACATATATGACCAGAACACAACATTTCAAATGTTTGTGGTGGTGTTCTGGAGCTTTATATTCCTTTGTGTAGTATTACAGTTATAGCTGGCCATGAAGTCTGTTAATGCTTGCATTTGTGCAGTCTCGTCCATGCATGCTTTTTTTGCTGTCTATGACCAAGCATTTCCCTGTCCAATTTATACTTAATCAAAGGCATATTTAGTATGAACTAGGTGTACTAATGATGGGAAACATTCCCAACCCAAACGAGGTTCAAACCAATGACACCTGTCTTACAGGTTGAGATCACTAACCACTAGGATACCAAGCCCAAAATGTTTAATGCATATGTTAAACTTGCCATTCTCTGAATCAATACAGATATTTAAATGAAACGTTGCTAACACTATCAATATGTCACAAAGTAAACTGGCAGTCACTCTTATTTGGTACCTTTCCATTTTTCTTAGTTTTCACAATTAAATGCTTCATCTATGGCATAATGCTGTCTTACCATACTGTTTAAAAACAAAAAACTAACTCAATTTGCTTGAAACAAGACATCTTCAGATACATATTTCTGGGCAGATGGCTGGACTGAGATCAAAAGCCTTTTTTACTGACCTCCAAAAGACACCTAACTCACTTAACTGTTTTATTAATCCCCTTATGACATTATTCAGAATGAAGAATTTAAGACATTTTATTGTAACTAAAAATGTAGTTGGGAGTGGCAAAACCTCATCAGATTTTCCTTTTATGTTTTTGTTTTTATGAACAAGAAATTCTAGCATCTATATTCTAGAATTGTTATTCTGCACTCACATTTTCAAACAGATAGGAAGCTCTGAAATTAGTTATAAAGACTTCTTAAGACAGTCGAGGAGACAAAATCCTGGATTCTCAATCAAGTTAAAATCACTCTAGCTGTTGATTATTCATTCTGTTTGTGCTATCTACTAGTAAAGTATAACAGTATTTAGAGAGAGTTCAGATATTAAGGTTAATTTGGTATACAGATTTCATTTCAGGTAAGGCATTTCAAGAAGTTCACAAAATTGGTGAGTAATAATAATTCCTAAGAAATCCCGGTTCTGGGCTAACCCACATATCCTTATATGGTCACAACCATGAAAGTTATGAAGGTAGAGTGTGAGCATGGCATGATAAAAGTGAGTCATCCAATGGTAAGACAGGGTGTTGTGGTGATGGGGTATAGGTAAATACCATCTGGGCACCCTGCACAAGGAAGCTGCATTAGAGATGGTTTGTGAGTTAGATCTGAGAATAAAAGTTAATACCTAGATTGAATGAGAGAGAGAGAGAAGGAAATATATCTACATTCCAACCTGGGTTGATAACAATTAGTAAATTAACTTGGGTAAAGAAAGTGTAGAAATGCATTGTGGACTTGCCTATACCTATAGCATAGTAGTATTGTATAAGAAGGTAGTTGAGAGAGAACTGTGAATCTTATTTGAGGTCCCCCACCTGTCATGTAAATGCATCTGAAGATTACCAAGTATCTGTCCAAGTGAACAAATCTGGTTACTAACTGTATAAGCACTTTAAGTAACAGACAAATGTGCAAGCAATTTAATTTACAAGAAAGAAATGTAGAAGATGGAATCATTGCAGAGATGATTTTTTAATTTTAGAACCAAGATGGAAGATTTAAAAAAAAAAACAAAAAAAAAAAAAAAACAAAAAAAAAAAAAACAGGAAAGAGTTATCTGCCCTGAAATAGGCTGTTTTGTGAAACACAATCTATGTGTGAATTCCATCTAGTTGTCCTATACATATATGACCAGAACAAAACAATTCAAATGTTTGTGGTGGTGTTCTGGAGCTTTATAGTCCTTTGTGCGGTATTTCAGTTATACTGAGCCATTATGTGTGTTAATGCTTGCATTTGTGCAGTCTCGTCCATGCATGCTTTTTTTCTGCTGTCTATAACCAAGCATTTCCTTGTCCAATTTATACTCAATCCAGGGCATATTGAGTATGAGCTAGGTGTACTAATGATGGGAAACATTAACAACCCAAACGAGGTTCAAGCCAATGACACCTGTCTTACAGGTTGAGATCACTAATCACTAGGACACCCAGCACAAAATGGTTTATGCATATGTTAACCTTGCCATTCTCTGAATCAACACAGGTATTTAATTGAAACTTTGCTAAAACTGTAACAGTATGTCACATATTAAACTGGCAGTTAACTCCCTCTTATTTGGTACCTATCTATTTTTCTCAGTTTTCTAAATGCTTCATCTATGGAATATTGTCATCTTATTTAAAAGCTTTCTTTATCAAACGTTAAACAAAAAAAAAAAAAAAAAAAAAAATCAACTTTTAACTTGGTTTGTTGGAAACAAAACATCTTCAGATGCATATTTCTGGGCAGACGGCTGGACTGAGATCAAAAGCCTTTTTTATTGACCACCAAAAGACACCTAAATAACTTAACTGTTTTACTATTCCCCTTATCTGTTTGGTTTGTGTTGAGGTTTTATGGCCAATCAACCCTGTGGGGTCATGTCGAGCATGGTCAATTAACCTAACCACAGGTTTACTGGGCAGGCTTAGTCCTCTAAGTAGTTAACCAGTATTGTGCACATTCTTTCGCCAGATATTGACAACTGCTATTCTTGTATCAGGCAAAGGTGACTATTCCCCTTATGACATCAGTTAAAATGAAGAATTTTCAAGTCATTTTATTGTAACTAAAAATGTAGTTGGTATTGGCAAAACCTCATCAGATTTTCCTTTTATGTTTTGGTGGTTATGAATCAAGAATTCTAGCATCTATACATATTCATGAATATTCTAGAATTGCTATTCTGCACTCACATTTTCAAACAGATTGGATGCTCTTAAATTAGATAGACTTTGTAAGAAGGTCGAGGAGACAAAATCCTAGATTCTCAGTCAAGTTAAAATCACTCTAGCTGTTGATTATTCATTCTATTTGTGTTCTATCTACTAGAACGTATAACAGTATTTAGGGAGGGTTCAGAAATTAAGGGTCATTCGGTATATGGAATTCATTTAAGATAAGGCATTTCAAGAAGTTCACGAAATCAGTAATAATAATTCCTAAGAAATCCCGGTGTTAGGCTAATTTATATATCCTTATATAGTCACAACCTTGAAAATTATGAAGGTTGAGTGTGAGTATGGCATGATAAAAAGTGAGTCTTCCAATGGTAAGACAGGGTGTCATGGTGATGGGATATAAATATTGTCTGGGCATGCTGCACAAGGCAGTTGGGTTAGAGCTCGGTTGTGAGTTAGATCTGAGAATAAAAGTTGATATCTAGATTGAATGAGAGAGAGAGAGAAGGAAACTATATATATATTCCAACCTGGGTTGATAACAATTAGTAAATTAACTTGAGTAAATAAAATGTAGAAATGCATTGTGTACTTACCTATAGAATAGTAGTATTATATAAGAAAGTAGTTGAGGGAGAACGGTGAATCTTATTTGAGGTCCCCTGCGAGACATGTAAGTGGATCTGAAGATTACCATCTATCTGTCCAAGTGAACAAATCTAGATACTAATTATATAAGCACTTTAAGTAACAGAAGAATGTGCAAGCAATTTAATTTACAAGAAACAAATGTAGAAACTGGCATCATTGCAGAGAAGAATTTTTAATTTCAAAACCAAGATGGAAGATTTAAAGAACCAAAAAAAAAAACAAAAAAACAAGAAAGAGTTATCTGCCCTGAAATAGGCTGTTTTGTGAAACACAACCTATGTGTGAATTGCATCTAGTTGTCCTATACATATATGACCAGAACACAACAATTCAAATGTTTGTGGTGGTGTTCTGGAGCTTTATAGTCCTTTGTGTAGTATTACAGTTATAGTTGGCCATGATGTCTGTTAATGCTTGCATTTGTGCAGTCTCGTCCATGCATGCTATTTCTGCTGTCTATGACCAAGCACTTCCCTGTCCAATTTATACTCAATCCAGGGCATATAGAGTATGAGCTAGGTGTACTAATGATGGGAAACATTCCCAACCCAAACAAGGTTCAAACCCATGACACCTGTCTTACAGGTTGAGACCACTAACCACTAGGACACCCAGCCCAAAATGTTTTATGCATATGTTAACCTTGCCATTCTCTGAATCAACACACGTATTTAATTGAAACTTTGCTAAAACTGTAGCAGTATGTCACATATTAAACTGGCAGTTAACTCCCTCTTATTTGGTACCAATCTATTTTTCTCGTTTTTCAAAACTAAATGCTTCATCTATGGAATAATGTCGTCATATTTAAAAGCTTTCTTTATCAAACATCAAAAAAAAAGATCAACTTTTAACTTGGTTTGCTGGAAACAAAACATCTTCAGATGCGTATTTCTGGGCAGACGGCTGGACTGAGATCAAAAGCCTTTTTTACTGACCACCAAAAAGACACCTTAATCACTTAACTGTTTTACTATTCCCCTTATGACATCAGTTAGAATGAAGAATTTTCAAGGCATTTTATTGTAACTAAAAATGTAGGTGGGATTGTCAAAAACTTCATAGATTTTCCTTTAATGTTTTGGTGGTTATGTATCAGAAATTCTAGTATCTATACATATACATGAATATTCTAGAATTGCTATTCTGCACTCACATTTTCAAACAAATAATGATGCTCTGAAATTAGTTATAAAGACTTCTTAAGATGGTCGAGGAGACAAAAATCTGGATTCTCAATCAAGTTAAAATCACTCTAGCTGTTGATTATTCATTCTGTTTGTGTTCTATCTACTAGTAAGTAGAACAGTATTTAGGGAGGGTTCAGATATTAAGGATAATTTGGTATATGGAATTCATTTAAGGTAAGGCATTTCAAGAATTTCACAAAATCGCTGAGTAATATATAATAATTCCTAAGAAATCACAGTTCTAGGCTAATCTATATATCCTTATATTGTCACAACCTTTAAAAATATGAAGGTTGAGTGTGAGCATGGCATGATAAAAAGTGAGTCATCCAATGGTAAGACAGGGTACGCTGCACGAGGAAGTTGGTTTAGAGCTGGGTTGTGAGTTAGATCTGAGAATAAAAGTTGATATCTAGATTGAATGAGAGAGAGAGAGAAGGAAAATATATATATATTCCAACTGGGTTGACAACAAGTAGTAAATTAAATTAACTTGAGTAAATAAAAAGTAGAAATGCATTGTGGACTTGCCTATACCTATATCATAGTAGTGTTATATAAGAAAGTAGCTGAGGGAGAACTGTGAATCTTATTTGAGGTCCCCCACAAGACATGTAAGTGGATCTGAAGATTACCATCTATCTGTCCAAGTGAACAAATCTAGATACTAATTATATAAGCACTTTAAGCAACAGAAGAATGTACAAGCAATTTAATTTACAAGAAACAAGTGTAGAAATTGGTATCATTGCAGAGATTAATTTTAAAACCAAGATGGAAGATTTAAAAAAAAAAAAGAATTATCTGCCCTGAAATAGGCTTTTGTGAAACACAACCTATGTGTGAATTGCATCTAGTTGTCCTATACATATATGACCAGAACACAATGATTCAAATGTTTATGGTGGTGTTCTGGAGCTTTATAGGCCTTTGTGTAGTATTTCAGTTATATTGGGCCATGATGTGTGTTAATGCTTGCATTTGTGCAGTCTTGTCCATGCATGCTTTTTCTGCTGTCTGTGACCAAGCATTTCCCTGTCCAATTTATACTCAATCCAGGGCTCATTGAGTATGAGCTAGACATGCTAATGATTGGAAACATTCCCAATCCAAATGAGGTTCAAAGCCATGACACCTGTCTTACAGGTTGAGATCACTAACCACTAGGACACCCAGCCCAAAATGTTTTATGCATATGTTAACCTTGCCATTCTCTGAATCAATGTAGATATTTAAATGAAACTTTGCTAACACTGTAGCAGTATGTCACATATTAAACTGGCAGTTAACGCCCTCTTATTTGGTACTTTTCTATTTTTCTCAGTTTTCACAATTAAATGCTTCATCTTTGGAATAATGCGGTCTCATTTAAAAACTTTTTTTACCAAACTATTATACAGAAAAAAACAACAATAAACGTAAACTCAGTTTGCTTGAAACAAGACATTTCCAGACATATTTTTCTGGGCAGATGGCTGGACCGAGATCTAAAGCCTTCTTTATCGACCACCAAAAGACAACTAACTCACTTAATGGTTTTTAATATTCCCCTTGTGATATTAGTTAGAACGAAGAATTTTCGAAGCATTCAACCTACAGAAAAATGCAGCTAGAATCGGCAGCTCCTCATCAGATTTTCCTTTTATAATTCTGTGGTTTAAACAATCTTAGCATCAATACATATAAAAAAATATTCTAGGATTGCTATTCTGCACTCACATTTTCAAGTAGAGATAGGTTGCTGAAATTAGTGAAAAAGACTTTGTAAGAAAGTCAAGAAGACATAAATGTGGATTCTCAATCAAGCTAACCACTCTAGCTGTTGATTATTTGTGTTCTATCTACTACTAAGAAAGTAGTTGAGAAAGAATTGTGAATCTTACTTGAGATCCCCGGGGTAATGTAAGTGGATCTTAAGATTAACATCTATCTGTCCAACTGAACAATATGTATCTGGATACTAATTATATAAGTACTTTTTAGTAACAGACGAATGTGCTACCCAATTTAATTTACAAGCAGAAGCAAGTGAAGGAGATGATATTATTGCAGAGCTAGCTGAATTTTGAATTGTAAAACCAAGATGGTAGATAATACAAAAAGGATGAAGAAAGAGTTATCAGTCCTGAAATAGACTGTTTTGTGAAACACAACCTGTGTGTGAATTGCATCTAGTTGTCCTATACATATATGTCCAGAACACAACAATTCAAATGTTTGTGGTGGTGTTCTGAAGCTTTATAATCTTTTGTGTAGTAGTTCAGTTATATTTGGCCATGATGTGTGTTAATGCTTGCACTTGTACAGTCTCATCCATGCATGCTTTTCCTGCTGTCTGTGACCAAGCATTTCCCTGTCCAATTCATACTCAATCCAGGGCATGTTGAGTATGAGCTGGATGTGCTAATGGTGGGACACATTCCCAACCCAAACAAGGTTCAAACCAATGACACCTGTCTTACAGGTTGAAATTGCTAACCACTTGGACATCCAGCCCAAAGTGTTTAATGCGTAGGTTCACTTTGTCATTCTCTGACTGAACACAGATATTCAAATCAAATGAAACTTGCTAACACTAACAATATGTCACATATTTGTTTATTTGTGTACAGGTTTTATGGCCCAGTCAATCTAATGGGGTCATGTCAAGCATGGTCAGTTTACCTAACCACACGTTTCCTGGGCAGGTTTATATGACTTTAACTACCGTAATAAAGCCCTTACTGCCAAACTTCTTAGGCAGGGCTATCGTTAATTTAAACTTCGTAAGGCGTTTTTGAAATTTTATCGCAGACACAGTGCCTTGTTAGAAAAATATAGCGTCAGTCTGAAAACATTTCTGCAACAAGGTATATCGGAACCAGAATTTTACCGTGATTTAGTGTACAGATTTAGAAAAATTGTAGGTAAATCTAACTTTTTGGAGCAATTCAGAAAACTTATTAACCGTTATAAAAGAATTGGCTATAGCCTGGATATTATGCGGCAGACTGCATGCCTAGTTGTCAACCCAATCATTGTTGATGGCTATGCTTCACTCTTTAATTGCACGACGGCGGTTCGGGCGTCAGACCCAATGACAGCCTCTTCGTAAAACTTTAACCAGTGGGTTGGGGCTTGACGATTTGTCTTTGGCTTGGCCCGCAGTGGTTCAACTATTGGTTTTCATTTACTCTGGCATACAGTAGAATTAGCCATGAGTACTCGTAGTGATTAATTTGATTTCTGTGTTTTCGCTTTGATGCATTGACTGAGTTGGGAGCCTTTATGTGAACCGAATTTTTATGTGTTTCTGTATTAAGAGTAGTATCGGGACCCAGGGTGAAGTTAGCTAGCTGTAAAAGTGCTTTAAACCCCCCGGTGGTTTACTCTACTGACCGTTCTAAGGCGGTGGTCCCGGTGTTAGTCTTACTCTTTGTTGCTTTGTGGTTTATTCTACGAGGCGATTTGTTGTATGTCTTTCCGTGTGTCATTTTGTTCTTGTGTTTTTCGGTCATTTTAGTATTGCGATTACCTCACTTGGGGAAGAGAGAGCTAATCTTAGTGCTTTTTGTACATTTGTTTGATTTGTGCTTGTTTGGATTTGTCGGTTTCCTCTTCTTCTTGGGGTCTGGGAAGGGCTGCGGTTTGTGATTGTGGCACTCCCTGGACTTTTCTCTTACCTTTTTTTAGTCCTCTTAGCAGTTAACCAGTTTTGTGCACATTCTTTCACCAGAAACTGACAACTGCCCTTCTTGAAGCAGTGGAAAGAAGAGAATGAATGACCTAGCTTAGGAAATATTTCATGATCAATCTGCATGAAAGAATGTTGCCAACGCTGCGGGGGTCGAATCTGCAATCTCCTGATCACCAGTTGGATGCACATCCAACTGAGCCACCAAGGCCAGTGGTAAATTAATGACCTCAAAGAGAAATGCTGATGCAAATGTCAATGTAAATTTCAATGTAAACTTAAAATCTGTTATACATTTTGACCCATATCCCCTACCCAGGTAAGACACGGAGGCAACTATAACACAGATTTGAAAATTTAGGTCCGGGTAAGTAGCACACCAAATTTCAACTTCCTAGCATAGAAGGTATTGAAGTTACAACCTCCAAGAGAAATGCAGTAGTAAATCTCGGTGTAAATTTGAATGCAGCATAAACATTTGTTGGACACTAATTATTTGTTTGATTTGGGCTTAACGTCGCTTTCAACCTTTTTCAGTCATATCGCGACGGTGTCTGGATGTGGCAGGGAGCTCAATGCTCACTTTTAGAGTGCTGCCTCACTGAAATATCACGCCCCAGACACTTTGACATGATATTCCACCCAGTCACATTATACTGACACTGAGCTGCCCAGTTCTAGCTCTACTTTCTTAATGCTGAGCGCCAAGCGAAAGAGCAGCTAGTACCATTTTTAAAGTCTTTGGTATGACCCAGCCGGGGATCGAACCCGCAACCTCCCGGTCACAAAGCGGACGCTCTACCACTGAGCCACTGTGCCGGTTCAGGACACTAATTAAAAATGTGGGATATGCACATACACACACAACATCAAGGAGAAATGCTACATGCCCCACTGCTGCCTTCAGCAGGTAGGGGCATGAAAACATATACTGCAATTGTACAAACCTTTTGGGTTAGCATCAAGTTTGAGAAGTTTGTGGTCCTAAATGCACAATTTCTGTATGACCTAAAATAATGCTTTGATAGTAAAAGTTTACGAAAAAATGAAGAACATATACAAATAACCCTGAGTTTGCCCAAAATTGCAAATCCAGAATCATAATTGCAGGGTTCACACGTCTCAGAAATATCAGCAAATTCTTTTTTTAAGGTCAGGGAATTGTCAGGGAATTCTGTGATATGTCCGGGAAAAAGGAAATATTGCAAAAAAATCAGGGAATTTCACAGTTTGGCTGTATAAAGCTAGGATATTTGGTCCTGATGTATCTTTCTTGATAAGTTCAAAACTTTCCAGCTCCCATATTGTCAGGGAACTTTGAATTTATTTCATGGAACTGTCTGGCCATTTTTGGTCAGTCCTCTAACATATGGATAATTTACAGTATATGTCGCTAATTCATTGTACAAAGCTACCAATTATTTACTCATAGAACTTTTGGATGAGCCTTATTTTCACAGAATGGTAATGAGACATTTTGACTGGAAAGACATACTTTTTCTAAATGACAGTGAAGACATGATCATACAGATCCATTAGGAGTCTAAAGCTTATTACTTTATTTTTGTTTTGACATTTGGTGTCCAAATTCTTATGGTAAATACAGTGTATAGCTGCACTTCATTGTGTTGTGGCATTAGCATTAATCAATCCCCTGTCAAGTGGATCCTACTCAACCCTAAGTTTATACACAACAGTAGACTAAACTGGACAGTAGATCATATGGGAGTAAAGTGGGAATAACACTACCTGTCACTTCAAAATGACAGAAAATACTGTTAACAATAACTCATCCATCTGCCTGTTTGCAGAAATACAACATAAGTACACATCTAATAAGATACAATAGGGCCATGATGGTCCTGTAATGTTCACCTGAGTATCATAGCACTTAGAGAACCTGACTCATAAATGATCAAGGCAAACATTCTGACCAAGATTCATGATGATAATATAAAATATAGACTTTCAACATGGCTGCTAGGGCTATCATCTTGGACTTCCGATAGAATGATTTTAGCTATTTTTGATCTACAAGTCCTCCCGATGCTTCCTACCAATAACCGATACTTCCTGTCATTTTGACTCAATTGTCCTTCTATTCATAAGAAATTCAAAATAGCTTTTCAAGATGGCAACTGTGGCAGCCATCTTGTATTTCCAATCGAAACGATATTTGCTATTTTTGATCTACAAGTCACCTCGATGATTCTTATCAAGTTTCAAGTCAACTGGCCTTTTGGTTCAGGAGAAGAAGCGGAAAATAGATTTTCAAGATGGCGCATGGATTTCCAATCTGAACAATTTTAGCTTTTTTTGATCTACCATTCACCCTATGCTTCCTACCAAATTTGAGTCAGTTGGCCTTTCGGTTCAGGAGAAGAAGCAACAAATATATTTTCAAGATGGCCTCCATGGCAGCCATCTTGGATTTCCGATCAGAAAAATTTTAGCTATTTTAAATCTACAAATCACCTCAAAGCTTCCTAGCCAGGTTGGAGTGAATTGGCCTTTCAGTTCAGGAAAAACTGTAAAAAATAGATTTTCAAGATGGCCACCATGGTGGCCATCTTGGATTTCCAGTCAGAACAATTTTACTTTTTTTTTTTTTTTTTTTGATCTACAAGTTATTCCGATGCTTCCTACCAATAGGAATACAGCGGCAATATCACAGAAGCACAGATTCCTTGTTGCCCTTAATACATGTGTTGGGATACCATAACTTCTTACTGTACTCATACTAAAACTTGGAACAAGACTATTTTACTACTGATGGGTCTTGGAATTGTTGGGTGACAGGCAGTATGGAGCCTGCAAGGTCTGATCGGGGTCTACATTGTTTGCCTAAACTATCAGTCCCAATATTTGGGGTAGATTCAGAATATCTATAGGCACTTCAAACTCAAAAACTTCCAACTGTCAGATGATTCAATGCCAGATCAATGTCTCCTGGCTTCTGAATTGATGTTTCTTCAGAAAATGTCATAAACTTTGGTCATAAAAACAGTTACAGTAGCATGAAGCTCTGGCTTACATGTTTTGGTGAAGTAGCTCTCGCTGATATATTTTGGAGGAGTTAGGTTTTGTCACAACTGCTTGAGCAATCAGCTGCGGCATAGGGATCACTTTCGGGCAGAGCTGGCATTGTTATTGTCAGCTTTGACTTCAACAATATAGGGATCAAACATAGTTTTTCATGCATTAACATTCGCCAGGTCCCGTGGGAGGTGTTGAAAACTAATGCCACAGGCAGCAGTTTTCAACACCTCTCAAGAGACCTGGCGAATGTTAATACATTGAAAAACCATGTTTGATCATTATTATTGCATAAAAACTGAAAACATTTGCTACATTTTGCATTTTTTCTTGCATTATTTTATTTCGCCTTTTCAACGATGTCTCACGAACGCAATTTCCACGGACTATGCTCATTCTTGGGCCAGGCAGTACACATTTCATAATGGCAGCAAATCTGTGGCCCCGGTATGATTATACTGAAAGTTGTGTAGCTGTGCATTAACAGCTCGTGAATTGCTTTGTTAATACACAGCTTTTTGCCAGTTAATGCATGGCAGTTAATAACATGCCACACTGCTATTTATGCAATAATGTGTATTTCTCAAACACCCAGGTTTCTGGGCTAATGATGGATGGATGGATATTTTATTTATAGACGCTCAACCCTAAAAGGGCATATAGCGTCTAATAATTTTTATATTATATGAGGATTTTATTTAATGAGAAGTTAAAAATATCTAGGATTGATGTGTTCATTTTAAAAGGATAAAGTATCAATGACTTATTAGAAATACTGGTTATATTTTATTAAAAAGTCCGATCTCTTTAAGAAAGTCGAGTATTTTCTTCGTTGGTATATCATTAAAAAGTTCCTTTATAGTTTTTACATTAAAATACTTTGTGCGAATATAATTAAATTCTGCACAAGAAATAAGAAAATGTTTGACTGTAAAAGGTTCGTTGCAAGGAATGCAGAATGGAGCTTGTTCATTGTTTAAAATATAAGAATGAGTAATTCTAGTGTGTCCAAGTCTACATCTCGTGATTTTTGTTTGTTCTTTTCTGCTGAGATTAGAGAATGTGCATTTGCTGTTAAAATTTGGTTTGATTTCATTTAATTTATTATAAGTTTGTGTTTCCCAAACAGACTGACATTTGTTGTTGATGTATTGACAGACGTTTGATTTAAAGTCAGAGTGAGGAATTTTGAAATTGGTTATTACTAAGGATAATGCAGATTTGGCTTCTGAATCTGCTAATTCATTTCCACGAATATTAACGTGGCTGGGAAGCCAACAAAATACAATTTCTTTTGAAGCGGAAAGATAATAATATTTTTTAAGAATTTGCTGAATTAATGGGTTCCTATGGTGTAAATCTTTAAGGGATTTTAATACAGAAAGAGAATCTGAATAAATGATGAACTGTTTTTCAGGCTGATCTCTGATATGGTAAAGTGCAATATCAATTGCCTTGGCTTCGGCGGTAAAAATGGAGCTATTATCAGGTAATCTGATATTGTCAGTAAAATTTGGACTAATAACAGAACAAGCAACTTTCTCATCTTGTTTCGAACCATCTGTATAAATTGACAGGTAACGTTTATAATTTGATTTGATTTCTAAAAATTCATTTTTAAAAATATGTGACTCAACTTCTGTTTTTTTATTTTTATGAAGGTCTAATATAATCTTTGGAGGGTTTAACGTCCATGGCTCTTTTGATGGAAAAGAAAAATGCTGAACATTTTTAATATTAATATTGGCCTCTTCAAGTAATGGTTGTATTCTCAGGCCAAGGGGTTTAATAGCTGTTGGTTTATTATTGTAAAATCTTTCATATTTAGGGTTAAAAACACAATCATGAGCTGAATTATGTGGATTGGCGGCTAATTTAGTAACATATTGAAGAGACAATTTCTCTCTCCTTATATACAATGATGGTTCATCTGATTCAGTGTATAAACTTTCGACGGGGGAAGTACGAAAAGCCCCTAGAGCCAGACGTAAACCTTGGTGATGAATAGTATCCAAAGATTTCAAATAAGATTTTCTTGCGGATCCATAAACTATGGATCCATAATCCAATTTAGATCTAATTAAAGATCTATAATATTTAAAAGAACAGTACGATCTCCTCCCCAGTCGGAACTGGAGAGAACTTTAAGAATATCAAGAGCTTTTAAACATTTAGCTTTTAAAGCTTTGATGTGTGGTATAAAAGATAATTTGTTATCGAACAAAAGACCCAGGAATTTTGCTTCACTGACGACTGGAATGGGACTACCGTATATGGTGAGATGAGGATCTAAATGTAGCTGACGTATCTGACAAAAATGAACGCACTGAGTTTTTTTTTTTTGAAAATTTGAAACCATTTACTGTTGCCCAATCTTCTATATTGTTTAAACATCGTTTTAGTTTGAATTCAATGTTTTCCATATTTTTCGATCTAATAAATATTCCAAAATCGTCAACAAAAAGTGAACAATCAAGGTCTTTCACACATTTAACAATATCGTTAATTTTAATGCCAAACAAGGTAGGTGATAAAATGCTTCCCTGTGGTACACCTTGTTCTTGTTTAAATATGTCCGATAACTTATTACCTATTCGAACATTAAATGTTCGATCTGATAAAAAGTTTTGAATAAAAAGTGGTAATCGGCCTTTAAGGCCTAATTTATGTAAATCTTTCATGATGCCATGTTTCCAAGTAGTATCGTAAGCCTTTTCAAGGTCAAAAAATACAGCTACTACATGTTCTTTTTTAACAAAGGCATCACGAATAAAAGATTCCAAACGAATCAAATGATCGTTTGTACAATTATTTTTTCTGAATCCAGCTTGATATTTTGTTATAAGCTGGTTTGATTCCAAGAACCAAACCAGTCTATCATTAATCATTCTCTCCATTGTTTTACACAAACAACTTGTCACAGCAATAGGTCTGTAGTTAGTAGCTTCAGTATGATCTTTATTTGGTTTTGGTATAGGTATAATCGTTGCTTTACTCCAGTCTTTTGGAAATTTTCCAGTGATCCAAATATCATTTAAAATATTTAATAAAGTTTTAAAAGCGTTATCGGGTAAATGTTTAAGAATTTGATAATGAATGTCATCAGGACCAGCAGCTGTATCGTGAGATTTATGAAGAGCATCTAATAATTCTGAAGCTGTGAATGGTACATTATATTTTTCATGATTTAGTGACGTAAAATTTAGATGCTCTTTCTCTCGTTCCTGTTTTATGTTTTGAAAGGTTTCGGAATAATTTGCACTAGAAGAGTTTTTCTGAAAATTCTCTCCTAGTGCATTGGAAATATCTTTAGTCGTTGAGCATATATTTCCATTTGATTTAATATGGACATGCTTGTTATTTTTATTTTTGCCAGTAATTTTTCGAATCATGTCCCATATCTTCTTTGCTGGAGTTCTAGAATTAAGTTTGGAGACGTATTGCTGCCAAGATGTTCTTTTAGCCGTTTTTATTGTCTTGTGAGCTTTTGCTCGCATTTGTTTGGCATGGATTAGATTTTCTTTTGTTGGCTGCCTATTGAACTTTCGTAAGGCAGATTTTCTTTTATTTATTGAATTTTTAACATCTTTATTAAACCAAGGTCTATTTCTTTTTGAACGTGTCGAGGACTTTGGAATACATTTTTCGGCTACATGAATTAATGTATCAGTAAAAGCTTGTATATCATCTGCTGTTTTAAACATTTCAGGATTTAATTTTTCATTACATAGCTCCATAAAATTCTCCCAGTTTGCTTTATTCAAATTCCATCGGGAATGATGGTCTTCATTTGTCGATGTAATTTCTTCAATTTTAATTGGAAAATGATCGCTCCCATGAAGGTCATCTAAAACTGACCAATCAAAATCTAAGTAAATATTTGGAGAGCATATAGACAAATCTAAAGCAAAATAATTTCTTGTAGGAGAATGAAGATAAGTTGGTTGTTTATCGTTAAATAAACACAAATCATTTTCTGCAATAAAATTTTCTATTATTTCTCCTTTGTCATTTGTATCCAGACAACCCCATAGTTTGCTGTGACTATTAAAATCACCTAATAATAAATAAGGACGAGGTAACTGGTTTATAAGATTTTCTAAATCGTGTTTAGAAAATTTACAGTGTGGAGGAAGATATAGAGAACAAATTGTTATGGATTTAGACAGAGTGACATTTACAGCAACAGCTTGTAAATTACTATTTATATCTATCTGTCTATGAGGAACATTTGATTTTACAAGGATAGATGAACCTCCTGAGGCTTTCTGATTTTCAGTTGCGATATGATTATATAAACTATAATTTTTAAAATTAATATTATCTGTATTTTTTAAAAAGGTTTCCTGGAGACAAAAGACAGTCGGAGAAAGTAGTGTTGTTAAAATTAAAATTTCGTTATAATTTGCTTTTAGTCCTCGACAGTTCCACTGAATAATTGATTTTTTATCCATGATAAATGGAGAGATGATTTGAAAATAAGGAACTTAATCCTTTTGTTTTCTCTGAGACTGCGAGAACATGGAGGAGTCAGTCTCTAACTCCATGTTCTCAAGGGAATCGAACCGATTGACCAACTTGATCGGATCGGCCGACGCCCCTTTACTGTATGGATTTGGTTCTTTATCTTTATCTTTTTCTTTTCCATTTTTTCCTTTCTGGTCAGCTGTCCTGGACCTGGATCTCTGTTGTGATCCACTTGTTTTAGTCGGCTGTGTTTGTGAACTGTTTTGAGATTTTGTTGGTGGTCTAGACTGATGAGTAGATGTGGGTTTAGGTTTAGGTTTTAGAGTAGGAGTAATAACTTTTGAATTTGCTTTGATGACAGAATCTTTTTCGTTAAACTGGGTAGAACTTTCTTTGGTTTCAGGTTTAGTGTTTAGGGATTGAACAACTTTTGCAAAGGTGATTTCAGGTTGATTTTCTTGTATTTTTTTGGCTTCCAAATAAGTAATTTTTTGTGTAACTTTAATTTTCATTATTTCTTTCTCTTTTTTCCAAATTTCACACTGATTTGATTTTGATTGATGGTTTTTGTGACAGTTCACACACTTGGCTTCATTTTTACAAGCATTTGTAGGGTGATCAAATTCACCCATACCACATTTTTCACATATTGATCCAGGTGCTTCCGGACAGCCGTTTTCATGATGTCCAAACCTCTGACAGTTGAAACACCGCTGAGGATTTGGAATGTAGACTTCAACCGGTATAATTCGGTAAAAAATTCTTAATGATTTCGGTAAAGTTGTGGTGTTGAAAGTCAGTAAAAGTGTATTTGTTTCTATAAAGTTTCCATCTTTTTTTTAATTTTAAAACGTTTGCAAGCTGTTGCTCCTTGTGTGTTAAGATATTCTGTGATATTTTCTTCAGTTTCATGTTTTAGCATTCTGTCACGGATAATACCTTTGCAACTGTTGAGAGTTTTATGTTCCGTGACAGTGACATTAATATTAAAAAACTTTTTAATTTTCAAGAGATTATCAGTTTGTGATTTTCTGTTTGTTTCGACCAAAAGAGTTCCATTTTTTAATTTTTTTACATTTTTTGGAGTGCCTATTAAAGATTCTATTTGCTTTTCTATGATGAAAGGAGACAGTGAAGTAATTGGTTTGTCTTCCTTACTCGAAATCACTAAAAATTTAGCGAAGTTCTCATTAGCTTTGAACGTAAAGGTAGTCGGTTGCGTGTCGTCCTCCGAAGAGTCGAACGCCAGAAATCGTTTTCGAGAGGCCATGGTGATGAAATTTTTGGTTCGATAGCTATGCGCCCCACCCTCCATGGAGCCCTACAAGGGGACGTTTAACAGAAATGGATCTCCTATTTCTAACGTCAAGGCTACATTGCTATTATACTCGGTGTCAAGATCAGAGTCTTCAGCTCGGCCTCATGCTTAGATGATTTCCCACCTATTCATCTAAATTTCCATAGAAAAATTTATGAACAGTTGAGTTCATCCCCCTATCCACAGCCTCCACTCACAGAGGTTTCCGCCAAAGCCCCAATACAAGCCCACCAACTGACCCTTCAGCCGCCGCCCATTGAAACTCCCTTAAAGTTAGAGGAACGTGAGAAAAATAAGCCTGGTTTGTACCATCAAGATACGTATAAAAGAGAGAAAGAAGCTAAGAACAAGTTGTGCGCTTCTAGAGCTTGGCACGACTGAGCCGATTGATCCAGGCCGGATCTAACCCAGACCGCTCTTCTATCTGAAATAAGGGCCAAAATGATGTGTTGAAAAGCTGGAGATCCCTGGGCTTTCCTCAATCATCAGGTTCCCCTCTCCCAGCATACGAGACGCGGCAGGTGGTGGTTCCTGTTTTAATAGGGGATTACACCCTATCCACTACAGAAGGAAAGTGATCTGTAGATTTTATTCCCTACAGACAAGGGAGGCCAAAAACGTCTGGGAAATTGAAAGGTTATTTTTACCATAAATTAGGAGATCCATATTTAAAATAAACAGTTTATTATAGAAAGAAGGATTTTGGATTCATTTTTATAGAGAGTCAAACAAACAAGCTGTGTTAGATGATATGTAGCTTTCTAATGATATGTAGCTTTCATACCTTGAAAAACGTTTAGTTTTTTATCTAACAATATTAAATGCATCTTACTTTTTAATGTGGAGAATGCTAGAGTTCGGAAAAATGACACAAACACAAGACAAACACATATGTTAAATACAGATGAGGTTATAATCTTCGTCCCATGTGCGACCCACGGGCACAGAATGATACACAAACAAATGAAGCATGTTAGTAACATGAGATAGGAAAGGTTTAAAAGGATAGATCTCGCGAAATTTGTTTTTTCCAATTTAAGATGCATTTCAATAAATGAATTTTATATTCTGGTATTATACCGGTTGAACGGACGGTTGCTCTGTTATGTTAGGGGTTTTACCCAACTGCCACAGAAGCGGAAGGCAGCCACCTATTTCGAGGGCCCGGGTGGTCACGGGCAGCCTCTTTTAGACGGCTCGTACGTCACGCAGAGGGTACGTCTGGCCTATTGTAAGCCCGGGACCAGCACGGGGGTTCTGGGCTAATGAAGCTTCATACAAACAGCTGCAATGATGTACTCTGCCGACTGCCATCAGTTGTTACTGACCTCAACCTATTTTGCACACTTGACTGAACAATCTTTTAGTCAGCGCATTTAGCTCTGTTTTTTTTAACACCAGCAGCAGTCAGCGCATTTAGCTCTGTTTTTTTTAACACCAGCAGCAGTCACGATATAGCCATTTGGCTTATTTCTTGTTATTTAGTTTGAAGTTTGCAGCCCAGTTAACACAAATTGGGTCATGTTTAACAGGTCAGTTTACCTAATCACAACTTTCTGAGCAGGGTTACTCCTTAAGCAGTTATCCAGTACAGAGTACATTCTTCCAGAAACTAACAACTGCCCTTCTTGAGTTGGCAGAAAGGCGAGGTAGGAGCTATCTAGGCTGTACAGTTGTACAAATAATGTATAAGAATTAGTTTATTTTTGAACTTACTGTCATGCTTTATTAAGTTAGTCACAGTATTTTTTCTCAGGCTATGCATCAGCAATTTACTTGCAGGATTCTCAAATCCATAACACTCAGCATATCTTCTATTCCTTTGTAGCTCAGTTGTTAGATTCATAGGGTTTCATAAGCAACTGGTATATTCCTTCATAAAGAAGTAAGACTTTAATATACATGTGTATTAGTCTGTTCTGACCATGATCCTGCACTGTTCTACGCAATCAGTGTATTTCTATACTGTAGGACAGAAGCAAAATTAACAACCACCAACTATGTGTGTTTCTCTTTTTACTGAAACATCAACCGGTTTCACTCTTTATTAGCTTTATTGGTATACTTGTATCAATGTGTGTTATTTGTTAAATCTATTCACACTGTTAAGCCTTACAAACAGTATTTTTTATATATATGAGGTTGATGCTTTCAGGTAGACTATTTTCAGCATTTGGTGTCAATTGATGTTTTATACCCCAGACAATGTTGGTCTGGGATATTACCTTAGACAAAGCGGTTAATTTAATGAATTCTACTTTTACACTTGAAAGAATTCATTTCTATTATACTGACCTCAACCTCCTATGTAATTATTACAACCATTGATTTGGCACAGACCTCTGCACAGCAAAGACTTGCGCAGCAAAGACTATCTCAACTGGACTGAACCTTATTATACATGCAGTGAAGACAACCTGAATCACACTGAACTTAATTTGACAACACACAGCTAAGATTGAACCTTATGAAGCATCAGACTGAACCTTATGAAGCAAACACAGTGAAGATTGTCTAGATCATACTGAACCTTATTTAATAACACAGGCTGTCTTCATTATATGGAGTTGACACATTATCCCCCAGACTTTCTCCACTATATGGGGTTGACACCTTAGCCCCAGACCATTTTTGCATGGGATCAATTTTAACTTTGATGGAATTGGCTTTTTCATGAGGTCTGTTATTGCATCTAAATATTTGCCATCTCCCTGTAATATGTGTATTTCTTACAACATTTTCTTTCAGCCTATGGCTAGGCTATTATTACTATAATAGTCATCTGCAAGGACCTCAGCAAGTATATATCCTTGTCATCAACCTTTGACTTGTGTTGCTGCTAGGTCAATTACTGGGTTTTTGCCTAGGAAAGATGTATCAGCTCATCTAGCAATCAGCATTCTTTCAAAAGGATTTGACTGGAAGGTCCATTTTTGCTGGGCTTGTTACTTTGTTTGTGTTGAGGTTTTACGGCCCAGTCAACCCAATGGGGTCATGTCTAGCATGGTCAGTTTACCTAACCACATGTTTACTGGGCAGGCTTAGTCCTCTAAGCGGTTAACCAGTACTGTGCACATTCTTTCGCCAGAAATTGACAACTGCCCTTCTTGAATCAGCAAAAGGGAGAGAATGACCATAGAAAATATTTCATGATCAATCTCCACGAAAGAATGTTGCCGACCTCGGTGGGGGTTGAACCCGCGACCTCCTCACCTGGTCTCCAGTCGGATGGCGCATCCAACTGAGCCACCGAGGCCGGCTGCTGGGCTTATTACCCTAGTGGGCTAGCTGTAAGCATTTTAGCTACAGTGCCTAACCACTTTCATTGGCGATTCACATAACTGAGTGCATTAAGTAATTTACTTCTACTCCTAGCTAGGTACTGTTCTGTGATGCTATCCTCTTTGGGGTCTCGAAATATTTTGACTAAGGTATTAAATTCAGGCCCCAGCTAGCATTCTACGTAAATCTACATCGGGCCATCATCTGGCCGTCAGCTACCCTGACGGCCCGATGACAGCCCGATATAGATTTACTTAGAATGCTGACTGGGGCATTCTCCCTAATCAATCTCAATGCACGGGGTTGACACTCTAACCACCCCCCCACTACTTCTGCACCAGATCAATGTATTCAGCAGGACTATGCAACAACACAACACTCTATGAACCATGGAATGCTGAATACCATGTCCCCTAATTACTTCAAAAGGGCTTAGGGAGAGGGGGGATGGGAGGGTGGGGGAACAACAATGTTCTCACTGGGTAACCTACCTACTATTTAAAAAACATACTATAATTACTGGATTAAAATTCTACCTACCATTTAAAACTGTAATAATATTACTGGTTAAAATTCTAGAAGTAGTTAAAATAAATGTCCTTTCTGGGTAACTTGACTGTCTAGATCTCTATTAAAAGTCAATGGCTAAATATGTTCTTACTGGGTAACCTATGATTTAACATACTAAAACTAATGGGTTAAAATTCTATCTGCTTACTATTTAAAAGTGTACTAAAATTAGTGATTAACCCATTTACATCAAGTGGACTCTATTACCACAATTCTTTAAACAGTCTATTTCCAATAGCAGGGTATCTGGTTAGTTTTTATTATTACTTTGATTTATAGAAATTCCTGACTGTTAACATAAACAGTGTAGACCCTGATCAGATGCTGCATTAAGTTGCATCTGATCTGGGTCTGCACTGTTTGCTAATTATCCTTTTGGGGTTTCCCTGACTAAAATGGGTTAAAATTCTATAAGTGGTTAAAATTTCTAAAAGTGATTAAAATTCTAAAAAGTAATTCGAGACATAGTTAAAACAAATATTTTGGGTGATCTAACTGTCTTTATTAAAGGTCATTTTTTGTCCCCGCCCCCCATCCCCACCCCACCCCCTCCTTTTTAAAGAAAACAGGACATGGTATTCTGCTTTACTTGGTTCATGGTGCATTGTAAGTAGTTCCGCACCCTCTGACAGAAGCATGTGCCTAGTGTCCTTAACTCCTCCTACAGTTTTA
Source organism: Anodontia alba (assembly GCA_964016985.1). NCBI lineage: Eukaryota > Metazoa > Mollusca > Bivalvia > Lucinida > Lucinidae > Anodontia > Anodontia alba. Next base: position 3,118,307 of record OZ024829.1, read on the forward strand.
TACTGATCTTTTTTAAACTGTACATGTGTTTTTGTCATGGTCTGAAAATGTGCATGTGATATGGATATAATCCTCTTATTAATTTGCATCACTTTCTCTGCATTTTCAGCTTAATTATTTTTCAGGCTCAGATACTAGTTACCAAAGTATATAGGTGGTGGATACATAGTGTCCATGGAGACATAGTGTCTGCGGTAGTGGATATAGTGTCTGCAGTAGTGGATACAGTGTCCACGGTAGTGGATACATAGTGTCCACAACTCCTTCAATTTTACCCTGAGTTTTTTGTTGTTTTTTGTTTTTTTAATTTGTACAGGGGTTTTTGTCATGGTCTGAAGACATACATGTGGTTTGGATATAATCCTCAGATTAGTTTTTATCACTTTTTCCACATTTTGAACTTTATCTATATTGGGACTTTTTTCACATTTTTCCGCGTTTTTACTTATATAGTCATTTTTTTCCCCTACCTAAAGGTACGGGATATTGGGATCAGCATGGCATCCATCCCTCCTTCCATAGACGCATCCTTGTGCATTCCATATCTCTGATACCCTTCGCTATATTTTAATATTTGGTAGGAATGAAGAGGAGGACCAGTAGACCTGTCACCTGCAAGAGAGACTTTCTTTGTTTTGTAGTTATCTTCCCTGAAGCAGAAATCTTATGTAGGCCATAACTCCCATACTGTTTGAGATAATCTGATAATATTTGACAGGGACTAAGAATAGGACCAGTAGGCATGTCATCAGCATGAGAGACAATTTACTTTCTTCATTATGTAGTTATCTCCCCTGAAGCAGACATTGGTAGATGCACCCTTGTGTGCTCCATAACTTGGATACCCTTAGACATATTTTTATAATATCTGACAGGAATAAAGAGGAGGACCAGTAAGCATGTCCTGTGCAAGTGAAAACTCTCATGTTCTTCATTATGTCGAAATTCTGTGCAGGCCATAACTCCCATACTGTTTGAGATAATTTGATAATATTTAGGTGGGATAAAGAGGATGACCAGTAGGCCTGTCGTGTGCAAGAGAGACCTCTCTCACTTTCTTCATGTAGTTATCTCCCCTGAAGCAGATATTTGTAGCTTCATAAACTTGTGCCCTACATAACTTTAATATCCTAAGACATATTTTGATAATATTTGGTAGGAATAAAGAGGAGGACCAGTAGGTGTGTCACATGCAAGAGAGACAACTCTCACTTTCTTTGTTATGTAGAGCTCTATCTCCCCTAATGTCAAAATCTTCTGCAGGTCCATAATACTCATAGTTTTGAGATAATTTGACAACATTTGGTAGGAATAATTCATTGATTGTGTTGGGCTTTAAGGACATATCAACCATTGTGGGTCTTTTTGTGTCATCTCCCAGAGAAAGGTAGAGAGATAGAAGAGATAGCAGAGGAGATGAAAGAGAGGGACAGGGGAGAAAAGAGTAAAATGAATGAAAGTGAAGAAACAGAAAAAATAAAAAAAAACTCCCCCTCTACCCTCACCTACTGTAAGGATAACAGGCTTTGCCCAACTGTAAGCCAATCTCCATTGCACACCCCGGTGAAGTAAGATACATGACACCTTTGCCTCACCCAACCACCTTGGTTGGTTGGAATGAAGAGCAGGACCAGTAGGCATGTCAGGTGCAAGAGAGACAACTCTCACTTTCTTGTGTATGTAGTTATCTCCCTTGAAGCAAAAATCTTGTATATAGTATTTGAGATAATGTGACAATATATGGTAGGGGCATGTATCCGGTCAGGTGGGAATGTTGCATGCAAGAAGGACAACTTGGTCTGTTTTTTAGTTATCTCCCCTGAACAAATTTCTAAGCCCAATTCTTGTGCACTCCTTAATGGTTTGAAATATTTTGATAATATTTGGTAGAGGTATAATAAGGGCCAGAAGGGGTGTCACATGCAAGAGAAACAACTATCTTTTTTTAAGGTATGTAGTTATCTCTCCTGATACCAAAATCTTGTGCAGGTATATTGTTGAGAATTTGATAATAGTAGGAGTGTCACATGCAAGAAGGACAACTCTTGCTTTGTTCTTTTTCTAGTTATCTCCGCTGAATAAATTTCTAGGCCAAATTCTTGTGCACACAATAACTTCTTAATGGTTTGAAATATTTTGATAAAATTCTGATAATATTTGGTAAAGGCATAGATAGGAACCAGTAGGCATGTCACATGCAAGACAGACAACTTGCACATTTTGTTATTCATTTATCTCCTCTTTTACCTTCCAATGAATAAAATTCTCAGCCAATATCTTGTACACTTAATAACTTCTTAATGATATGATATATTTTGATATTTTGTACAGGCATAGATAAGGAGCAGTAGGCAGGTCATGTGCAAGAAAGACAAACTCTGCTGTATTTCTAGTTACCTCCCCTGAATGAATTTCTATGCCAAATTCTTTTGTATGTGGTTTGAAATATTTTGATAACATTTGGTAGAGGCAAAGATAAGAACCAGTAGCCACGTTGTGTTCAAAAGATCAAATGTCCACTTTCTCCATTATGTACTTATCTCCCCTTGTGCCAAAATCTTGTGAAGGCCATAACTCCCACACTGTTTGAGATGGCTTGATAATTTATGGATTTTGATTGTGTTGGGGTTTAACGACACGTCAACCCTTGAGGGTCATTTTGTGTCGTCTCCCAGAGAAAGGGAGAAAAGAGATAGAAGGGAGAGTAGAGGAGATGAAAGAGAGGGACAGGGAAGAAAGAGGAACAGGAATGAAAGTGAAGAAACAGAAGAAATAAAAACATTCCCCCTCTACCCTTACCCACTACAAGGATAGCAGGCCTTGCCCAACTGTAAGCCAATATCAATTGGACGCCCCAGTGATGTAAGATACACTTCACCTTCGCACCACCCGACCACCCCCGATAATTTATGGAAGGGACATATATAAGGGCAAGTAGGCATGTTGCATGTGGAAAGGGCAACTTTTGCTGTGTTGATTTTTTACCCCAATAAACACACAGCAAGTACATTTACCTTTACAAGGCAATTATTTTTGCTATTATTTCTGATTGATTGATTGTGTTGGGGTTTAACGACACGTCAACCCTTGAGGGTCATTTTGTGTCGTCTCCCAGAGAAAGGGAGAAAAGAGATAGAAGAGAGAGTAGAGGAGATGAAAGAGAGGGACAGGGAAGAAAGAGGAACAGGAAAGAAAGTGAAGAAACAGAAGAAATAAAAACATTCCCCCTTTACCCTTACCCACTACAAAGATAGCAGGCCTTGCCCAACTGTAAGCCAATATCAGTTGGACGCCCCGGTGATGTAAGATACACAGCACCTTCGCACCACCCGACCACCCCCAGTGCTATTATTTCTGAATATATATGCTCATAAATTCAATGTTTTTGCAAATACTGTATATCCTGAACAAATAATCACATCAGAAATCATTAATAGATGATTTTTGACAAAAATAAAAAATAATAGAACATGCAAATACACAAGACCTGTGGGCAGACAGGATAGCTTGCCTAAACTTGCACTTATCAATGAAATAAAAAAATTATGACCTTAAAGACCTTAAAATCCTGATCATAGTTAGTGTTGTGTAGTGCTGTGTGTGTGTGTGTGTGTGTGGAGGTGGGGGGGGGGGGTGTGAAGTGGGGGGAGGAAGACATGGTACTGGATATAATTTTGGATGAACATCTCCCATAGCTGTTATTTGTATACAAAATATAACTAGTATGATTTGAAAAGTAGTTGAGTGTATAAAAGATCTTTAGAACTTTAAGGTAAAACTTTAACATAAAATTTCTAAGCCGGAGACCTGTAGGTTATAGGGCAGGGATAGTGCTGAATAAAATTTTGGAGCAATAGCTATAATCATACCAAATATAAAGTAACTCCATGCAAGGATTTAGTTACTCCATGGAAGGATTTAGAAATTAAAAGATCTTAAAAACTTTGACGCAAAACTTTAACATAAATTTCTAAGTCTGTGACCTTGAACTCTAGGGCATAAGCAGTGGTGAGAAATGGTGCCAAATAAAATTTTGGATCAATATCTATAATCATGTCAAATATAAATTAAGTTCATGCAAGGATTAAGAAATTAAGAGATCTTAAAAACTTTGACCCAAAACTTTAACATAAATTTCTTAGTCTGTGACCTTGACCTCCAGATCATAAGCAGGGGTGGAGATAGTGCCAAACAAAATTTTGGATTAATATCTATAATCATGCCAAATATAAAGTAAATCCATACAAGGTTATAGAAAATAAGAGAGCTTAAAAACTTCAACGCAAAACTTTAACATAAATTTCTAGGTCTGTAACCTTGACCTTTAGGCCATAAGCAGGGGTGGGGGTAGTGCTAAATAAAATTTAGGACCAATATCTATTATCATACCAAATATACAGTAAATCCATGGAAGGATTTAGAAATTAGGAGATCTTAAAAACTTTGACGCAAAATTTTAACATAAATTTCTAAGTCTGTGACCTTGACCTCTAGGTCACAAGCAGGGTTGGGAATGGTGCTGAATAAAATTTTGGATCAATATCTATAATCATGCCAAATATAAATTAACTCCATGTAAGGATTTAGAAATCAAAAGATCTTAAAAAATTTTACGCAAAACTTCAACATAAATTTCTAAGTCTGTGACCTTGACCTCCAGGTCAAAAGCAGGAATGGGAATAGTGCTCAACAAAATTTTGGTTCAGTATCTATAATCATCCAAATATAAAGTAAATCCATAAAAGGATATAGAAATTAAGAGCTTAAAAATTTTAACGCAAAACTTTAACATAATTTGATCTTTAGGCCATAAGCTGGGGTGGGGCTAGTGCCAAATAAAATTTGGACCAATATCTATTATCATACCAAATATACAGTAAATCCATGGAAGCATTTAGAAATTAAGAGATCTTAAAAACTTTGACGCAAAACTTTAACATGAAATTTCTAAGTCTGTGACCTTGACCTAGAGCTCATGAGCAGGGGTGAGGATCGAGCTCAATAAAATTTTGGACCAACATCTATAATTATACCAAATATAAACTAAATCCATCAGAGGATTTAGAAAATATGAGGTCTTAAAAACTTTGACGTAAAACTTTAACATTTTTTTTAATGCCGCCTCTGCCATCACCGCCATCACCGACGCCGATCCCGGGGTAGTGCAATAGCTCCTCCTGTACTTTCGTACAGACAAGCTAAAAATCATTTACAGTACACCTATAATTGTTTTCACTTATTATTTTGGTCACATTTCATACTATCTTTGCATCTTTCTACTTGGCTCCATTTCAAAATTTCCTTGACACCGGATTGAAATATACACCAATGTTAGTTTGGGGATTTGCTATCTCTTCTGAATGCTATAGTTTGATCTCCAATACAATCAACTTGAATACATGTACATAGTAGATACCTTTGGAGAATTTTTCAAATGTAGGGGTGTTACGGCCTAGCACTCCTACCTTCATTTAGATTTCGCATAGCTTGTAGGTATATATTCAATCTCTGACAACTGCGTCAGTGAGTTGACTCTTTGGCTCAGAGGTTAGAGCATTGGATTTGGTTCAAATCCCACGACTGGTGGGAAATTTTTTTTCAGCTATGCTTCATTCTTTGTTACGACTTTCATATCACAAGAGGGGAAATAAATTCTGAAAGAACAGCTCAAAATTAATTTTCTCACTGGGAAAGCTAGCTATTATCTAAAACTGTACTAAAATTATTGGGTTACAGTTCTAGAAAACATAACTAAAAAAATATTCTGGGTATCCTAACTGTTTTGATCTCTATTATTTGTTTGTGTTGAGGTTTTACGGCCAGTCAACCCAATGGGGTCATGTCGAGCGCGGTCAGTTTACCTAACCACACGTTTACTGGGCAGGCTTTGTCCTCTAAGTGGTTAACCAGTATTGTGCACATTCTTTCTCCAGAAACTGACAACTGCCCTTCTTGAATCAGCAGAAGGGAAAGAATGACCGTAGAAAATATTTCATGATCAATCTCCACGAAAGAATGTTGCCGGCCTCGGCGGGGGTAGAACCCGCGACCTCCTGGTCTCCTGTCGGACGGCGCATCCAACTGAGCCACCGAGGCCGGCTTGATCTCTATTAAAAATCAAGTTAAATTTTGTATGAAAAATGCACCTTGTCTGGCATAATGATATACCAATACTATTTTGAATTTCTATAATTTGAGCTTTGTAATAGTCAAACAGTTCTTTAGATAAGAGGGGTATCCAAACAGCTGAGGTACATGCATGAGGTACTTCTCTAAGTACCCACAACGCATGTTTAAATGCAGAAGTAAAAAAAAAAAAAAAATTGTTTGTGTTGAGGTTATACGGCCCAGTCAACCCAATGGGGTCATGTAGAGCGCGGTCAGTTTACCTAACCACACGTTTACTGGGCAGGCTTTGTCCTCTAAGCGGTTAACCAGTATTGTGCAATTCTTTTGCCAGAAACTGACAACTGCCCTTCTTGAATCAGCGGAAGGGAGAGAATGACCGTAGAAAATATTTCATGATCGATCTCCACTAAAGACTGTTACCGACCTCAGTGGGGGTTGAACCCGCGACCTCCTGGTCTCCAGTCGGATGGCGCATCCAACTGAGCCACCGAGGCTGGCACCATTACTTGGTAATGAGATGCATCACAAAAAATAAAAGTAAACTTTAAAAATTACTGGAAAAGAATAATTAGGACAAATATCTGTCTACAGCAGCACAAGCATGCTTGAGGTAAATATTTAATGATACTTAGGATTGTGTTGGGGTTTAATGACATGTCAACCCTTGTGGGTCATTTTGTGTCGTCTCCCAGAGAAAGGGAGAAGGGAGATAGTAAAGGAGATGAAAGAGAGGGATAGAGGAGAAAGGAAAATGAATGACAGTGAAGAAACAGAAGAAATAAAAACATTCCCCCTCTACCCTTACCTGCTGCAAGGCCTTGCTCAACTGCAAGTCAATATCAGTTGGACGCCCCAGTGATGTAAGATACACAACACTTTTGCCTCACCCAACCACCCCGAATGATACTTATGAGAATTAATTTTGACTTGTATATTAAAATCACATATTAAGGACTTTCATTAGAACTGTCCCAATGAGGTGATTCTAATTAGCAACTACAATATATGCTTTTATGGAGAACTACATAAATTACCAAGACAGTAATCTGACAATATAGAACTTGCCTGACTGTTCTAACAGGAGTATGTGCTGTAATTAGGTCCAATACCGTATTTTTCTCTATTTCTGCACCAAAATCTCTGTTGTGGGTACTGAATGAGATCACCAAAATAGTGCTGCACACCAAACCTGCTGTCCTTATTAGTAAGAAGTATGGCAGGGTACCAACTTACCCAACCTAAAAAAGCTACAGAAGCCATAACTCAAGGTAAGAGAGGTATCAGGAAATACTTTTCCGATTTCTCCATAAAAATGCATAATGAGTATACTCAGAAGTGCCTTGCCGAGACACTGCCAATCAGTACCCACAATAGGGGTGTAACGATACACCTACCTCACAATACGATACGTATCGTGATACTTACCTCACGATACGTATTGTGATACTTTTAATCAATTAATACTGTTAATAAACTAATATAGAACCATGTTATGGAAGATATAATCATTAAAACAATATTTCTTTCATGAAAATTGAGATATTTTTATTGGCCGAACAGTCTATTGTTGAGAGTGCTTTTTAGCCAAACGGAATATGGTAGTTGTCGTAATGCGAAAGACGCTTACATCGATAATTAATGCATCAATAAAGCAAAATTAAGTAGGATTCAACATAAAAACAACATTTAAGCAGTTTCTCTGCTATTTTTTTTTTTTCTTAATTTTGTCTTTCGAAGAAATTTTTTTGGTGAACCGAACCGAACCGAAATTACCAAAAACGGACCGTGAACTGAACCGCCAGCTTCATACCGCTGTGAACCATACTTTCGGTGAATCGTTACCCCTCAAACCCATATATGTTTTTGTGGAGAAATAAAATATCAACATTTTTTGGTTAAACAGTGTTTTATCTGGAGCTACGACACTCGGCAAATAAAAATGTTGAATACCTCACAATGGGCAGATAACTCTGTCAAACATTGACAAAATTTGCCCATTAGCAATCCCAAACTAGATCTCCTTCATATCAATGCATGTACCAAGTTTGGTTAAAATCCCTTGACATTTACTCAAGTTATCGCCCAGAAACAAAAATATGGGCATGTCTTGGGCAGATAACTCCCTAAATATTTGACAAAATTTGCCCATTAGCAATCCCAAACCAGATCTCCACAATATCAATGCACATACCAAGTTAGGTGAAAATCCATTGACGTTTGCTTAAGTTATCATCTGGAAACGAAATACGGATGGATGGATGTACTATTGATGAACGGATGGATAGACAGACAAAGGGACATCCAACGTGTAACCAAACTACCCCACCACTATCGTGAGGTGGGGTATAAAAACCTACAAAAACTCTGCTTAGATAAGGATAATTAAGGGATTGTGTGTGTGTGTGTGTGTGTGTGTGCTGAAGGGAACTCAATATCAACTCACTGAGGCAATTTCAGTAAGAACACATGAATGTTTTGGTGTAAAATAAAAGCATTTCCTTCAGCATATTCATTTTATCAGTCATAGGTCTAGATAAGAGTGGGTATTGGGTAATTATTTTTCTTAGTTCTTCACAAAAACATATGTTTTGGGTACTCATTAGAAGCACCTTACCAAGGCACTTCTAATGAGTATCTGCAACATTTGTTTTCATGGAGAAATTAGAAGAATATTAATACTTTTGAATTGAAAAAAACAAACATCTTAACAAGAGCTATGTAATATCTGGAGACAGCCCTCACAATTTTTTCTCATGGTAAAATGCAGTATTTACCCTAAATATAAGAACACCTTTACTCCTTATCACACTTGTCCTTAGATTTTAACAAATCGATTTTACTGTAAAAGTCCTAAAATTTCAAACACTTTATGCAATAGTAGTTTGGTCTAAATTGCTTTCTATGCAATTGCTTCTTATAATACTTAGTAAAATGGCAAACAGTGTAGACCCTGATCAGACTGCTCCTTCAGGAGCAGTCTGATCTGGGTCTGCACAGTTTGCATATGCCATTTTGTTTTCGAAATTTTAGGATATTTATCTTAATACAGGTTGATGTGTCCAAAAACTGCTAGATAAATGCTAAGCAATATAGACCCTGATCAGATGCCATGTTCTGTAGCATCACCTTTGTTTGGGTCTACACTGTTTGCTAATGCCTATCTGTCCCATTAGGCCAAAAATAAAGTTTTTTTGTTTCCCTTTACCAAACCGATCCATTAAAACTGGCCCTACTCAAATTTTTTTTTTTTTGCTTTGGGTTTTACAGCCCTTTCAAGAATATTTCACTTATATCGAGCCAATCGTTCATCAAAGGTGGGCGAAAACCGGAGAACCCAGGGAAAAACCACCTACAATATGTTAGCATAACTTGGCTTTCCCATATGTGAACAGAGCAAGGCTCGAACTACAGCGGTGAGAAACCTAATGGATTAAGAGTCAACTCTCTTATCCACTAGGCTACGGGGGCCCACGGCCCTACTCAGAATAGCTTTACATGATTTCAGAATCTTTTTTTTTCTTTAATACAATTTTATTTCAAATTTGTAGTTTGAAGAATGTTTAAGTCTTTGCTTACTGTGCCGACTGACCCTCTTGTTACAGACTAGGTCAAGTATGGGGAAATAAACAGTTTATTAACCCTAGTCCTGCTGAACCCAGATATGTCCTGCCTTTGCAAACAGTGTAGATCCAGATCAGTTGGCTTCTGAAGTCAAATGATCTAGATCTGCACTGTTTGTCATTAAGTATGTGAATTTATATCATTAATCTGGATCAAGTAATCTGATTGGCTGAAAATTTGAAATGGGCATAGCATCTTCATGTATTCAGCAGAACTAGGGTTGAGTCTTACTTAGCATTATTATAATAACAATTTAATTTTCTATTTTTGTTTTGGTGTGAACCAATAAAAAGTGTAAATATGAAAGCCATGAATAAATAGACTACACAAATGGACAGGCTATTTACGATTTCTATAAGGCACTGTGCAACTGCCCAATTAACTCTTAAAGTGCCAATCACAACTGCAACAGATGACAGTTTTGATTTTTTGATTTTTCACAGAAAAGGAGTCTTGGCAGATGATTCATATGAAATGTCAAGACTGGTTTTCTCTAACAACAACAACAAAATAAGAATTCCATTGAAGGCTAACTCATGCTCAAACTTACAAAGTCAGTGAAACATGAAATATAGGTTGAGGTCAAATATGGATACTGCTGTCTGAGTTGTCATCCCTAAGTGAAACTTAAGCCAAGTATCATCACTGTAGTCTTGATAGTTCTTGGGAACTTGAAAATTAAGGTCGAAGTAATGACTGATGCAAATGTAGATGGACTGACGGACATTGTTAATGGACAAATGGACAAACAGACGAAGGAATGAATTGCCAGAAAACCACATCCCTATAATGCGCAATGCTAAAAGTAAGCGTGACAAAAAAAGAATTACATTAAAAATTTTAGAATATCATCTGCTACAAATTTTATTTTTATTTACAGTGTGTCCTAAAATTTTGAACATACCGTTCCTTTTCTTTTTGCCTGGTATTTGATGTGTAAGTTTCAAAATATACTTAGCAGAATGTGGAAAACAGTACAGACACTGATCAGACTGCTAGAAAGTAGTCTGTTCTGGGTCTACACTAATTGCATATGCCATTTTTTACACAAGAACTTTGCCCAGTTGTTCAAAGCATTGTTAGCTTAATGAGCTCGTTAGTGGTCAAAATGTTAACTGTCCTAGCAAGTACAATATCTAATTCACAGGTATTTTTGCTGAAAAAAATGTGAGTAGCTTTTAAAGCTACTCACATTTTTTCAGCAAAAAGATATGCATATTTGCCATATTTAATGATCAAAGTTTTAAAGATAAGTTAACTAACTACATCATTAGTTTTGAACAACTGGACCCTGTTTATCAAAGTTTAGGACAATTATTATATGGGCCGTGCCATGCAAAAACATGTCTTCTAACATATGCAGTCTGATCAGGGCCTTCTCTATCTGCTCACATAATTAATGGCTACTATAGAATGTATGAATGGAGAGCAAAGGCCAGGATGATACTTTGCACATGTACAGGATGATCTAAATCCATGCATTTGGTGTATGTTCAAAGGCACTTTTTCACTTGACATAGCCCATATTAAGTATCATGTCTGAAGGATACAGACCCAAAAAGATACACAACACTTTTAAATGGCAGCAGAAATGAAAACTAATATCTTATGATTGTAAAGCCAATCAACTGTTGAAAATGTGCATTTTAACCCATTGTAGACTGAATAGACTCTCCCACACTATATATTGGAAAACTCCAATTTCGATTTTAGGTACATCCGGCTATGAGATTTAAAGTTCCCTTGTTTTGTGTTGAGGTTTTACAGCCCAGTCTACCCAATGGTGTCATGTCGAGCACAGTCAGTTTACCTAACCACAAATTTACTGGGCAGGCTTAGTCCTCTAAGCGGTTAATCAGTATTGTGCACATTCCTTCGCCAGAAACTGACAAGTGCCTTTCTTGAATCAACAGAAAGGAGAGAATGACCGTAGAAAATATTTCACAATCAATCTGCACGAAAGAATGTTGCCAACCTCGGCAGGGGTCAAACCCACGACCTCCTGGTCTCCAGTCGGATGCACATCCAACTGAGCCACCAAGGCCGGCTACATATTCCTTGAGAAAAGAGACTTAACTATTTGCAAATAGGGGAGAACCTGATTAGACGCCACATTCTGCAGTGTCTGATCTGGGTCTCCACTGTTTGCCAAGTACCCTTTCACAGGTCTTCTGACTACAACAGGTTAATCAACAATTGAGGCTGTATCTGAATTGTTTATTCGTCAATAGAAGAATACATGCAAGAAATTGTGGACAAACATGTAGCGATCAGTTTTTATTGCAACAGAAAAAATAATGTATTCATTTTACTTTTCTTTGTAGTCCAAAAGTGTTGGGTTTCTTTTTCTGGGTCAGTATATAAAGAAAAAAACAAACCTACCAAATCCATTGGACTGTTTTTCTTGAGTAACAGTAACTGTTATATGGCCCTCCTTGGTATTGTGATCTTCAAGAAATTTTAAATGGTACCTGAAATTATAATTGTTTTGTTATTTGGCTTCAACAATTGAAGCTGTATTTGAATGGTTTATTCCTAAATGAAAGAATACAGGCAAGAAATTGTGGACCAACATGTATGGATCGATTTTATTACAACAGAAAAAAATAATGTATTCATTTTACTTTCCTTTGTTGTCCAAAAGTGTTGAGTTTCTTTTTCTAGGTCAGTATATAAAGAAAAAAACAAACCTACCAAATCCATTGGACTGTTTTTCTTGAGTAACAGTAACTGTTAAATGGCCCTCCATGGTCATGTGATCTTCAAGAAATTTTAAATGGTACCTGAAATTATAATTGTTTTGTTATTTGGCTTCAACAATAGAGGCTGTATTTTAATTGTTTATTCATCAATGGGTTAATCAACAACTGAGGCTGTATCTGAATTGTTTATTCCTAAATAGAAGAATACATGTAAGAAATTGTGGACAAACATGTAGTGATCAGTTTTTATTGCAACAGAAAAAATAATGTATTCATTTTACTTTTCTTTGTAGTCCAAAAGTGTTGGGTTTCTTTTTCTAGGTCAGTATATAAAAAAAAAAAAACTTACCAAATCCATGGGCCTCTTTTTCTTGAGTAACAGGAACCGTTAAATGGCCCTCCCTGGTATTGTGATCTTCAAGAAATTTTAAATGGTACCTGAAATTATATTTGTTCTGTTATTTGGCTTCAACAATTGAGGCTGTATTTGAATGGATTATTCCTCAATAAAATACATGCAAGAAATTGTGGACCAACATGTAGAGATCAATTTTATTGCAACAGAAAAAAATAATGTATTCATTTTACTTTTCTTTGTAGTCCAAAAGTGTTGGGTTTCTTTTTCTAGGTCAGTGTATAAAGAAAAAAACAAACCTACCAAATCCATGGGCCTCTTTTTCTTGAGTAACAGGAACTGTTAAATGGCCCTCCATGGTCATGTGATCTTCAAGAAATTTTAAATGGTACCTAAAATTATAATTATTTTGTTATTTGGCTTCAACAATAGAGGCTGTATTTAATTTTTTTATTCATCAATGGGTTAATCAACAACTGAGGCTGTATCTGAATTGTTTATTCCTAAATAGAAGAATACATGTAAGAAATTGTGGAAAAACATGTAGTGATCAGTTTTTATTGCAACAGAAAAAAATAATGTATTCATTTTACTTTTCTTTGTAGTCCAAAAGTGTTGGGTTTCTTTTTCTGGGTCAGTATATAAAGAAAAAAAAAAGCTTACCAAATCCATTGGACTGTTTTTCTTGAGTAACAATAACTGTTATATGGCCCTCCCTGGTCATGTGATCTTCAAGAAATTTCAAATGGTGCCTGAAATTATAATTGTTTTGTTACTTGGCTTCAGTTCAAAATTGGAATCTGAAATGGCAAAGAAAATCTATGAGTGTTGTCCTTGGAAACAAAGAACACTCTAAAAAGAATGAAGATTGAAGTCTACCTTTTGCTCAGACTATTTATATGATAGCAATGTATTTGTGTTGAGATTTTACGGCCCAGTCGACCCATAAGGATCATGTTGAGCATGGTCAGTTTACTGTAAAACATTTAAATGTGGCTGTTGCAATCTTGGCATTTTTATGAGTAGAGATTTTGGCCATTTATATTTTGGCAAATTTTAGATTTCCAAAAAACAAAAAAAAATCTGCGAATCTGATGTAACCTGTGTGTCTTATGTATGCAGATTCTGCACAGCAACTTTGCAAGTGATACATGGTGATTTTCAACTGTTTTCCACATTGCATTTTTCTTGTTGTAAGTGAATACAAATTAGCTCTCTTCTTATTTAATTCTGCACTGAACCATTAAATAAATGACACACTGCCGGCCTCGGTGGCTCAGTTGGATGGGCCATCCGACTGGAGACCAGGAGGTCGCAGGTTCAACCCCCGCCGATGTCAGCAACATTCTTTCGTGGAGATTGATCATGAAATATTTTCTACGGTCATTCTCTCCCTTCCGCTGATTCAAGAAGGGCAGTTGTCAGTTTCTGGCGAAAGAATGTGCACAATACTGGTTAACCGCTTAGAAGATTAAGCCTGCCCAGTAAACTGACCGCGCTCAAGATGACCCCATTGGGTTGCCTGGGCCGTAAAACCTCAACACAAACAAACAAATGTGTCAATTATTCAATTATCTAGACTGGACAATGGGATAAACAAGCAGTCCTCTCAATGTGCTAAGACTTTAATGAAGACTGATGTTGTATTGCCCTACATCATACTTGCCATGTGTATTGGGAATGTATTTCTGCCAGTTTCTAATTCTTCTCTAGTGCTCTTTGATCTTTACTTACAGTTTTTTTTATTTTGGCAGTCTTGTCCTTGATCACCAATAGTGCCAAAATTAAATGACTGCCAAATATAAGAGTTTTACAGTACCTCACCACATTTTCCTGGGCAGGCTTAGTCCTCTAAGGTGTTAACCAGTACTTGTGCACATTCTTTCGCAATAAACTGACAACTGCCCTTCTTGAATCAGAGGAAGGGAAAGTATGACCACAGAAAATATTTCATGATCGATTTCCGAGATTGACTGATTGATTATGTTGGAGTTTAACGACACGTCAACCCTTGTGGGTCATTTTGTGTCATCGCCCAGAGAAAAGGAGATGGATGGATGGATATTTTATTTGGAGATGCTCAACCCTAAAAGGGCATATAGTGTCTAATAATTTTTATATTATATGATGAGTTTATTTAACTTGAAAATAAAAATATCTAGGATTGGTATGTTCATTTTAAAAAGATAACAGTATTAATGATAATAATTTATTAAAAATACTGATTATAATTTATTAAAAAGTCCAATTTCTTTAAGAAAGTTGATTATTTTGTTAGCTGGTATATCATTAAAAAGATCCTTTACAGTTTTTATGTTAAAATATTTTGTGCGAATATGGTTAAATTCTGCACAAGTAATAAGAAAATGTTTGACTGAAAAAGGTTCGTTACAAGGAATGCAGAATGGCGCTTGTTCAGTTTTTAATATATGAGAGTGAGTTTTTCTAGTGTGTCCAATTCTACATCTGGTGATTTTTGTTTGTTCTTTTCTGCTGTAATTAGAGAATGTGAATTTGCTGTTAAAATTTGGTTTTATTTAATTCAGTTTATTTTGAGTTTGATTCTCCCAAACAGATTGACATTTGTTGTTAATGTACTGACCGATGTTGGATTTGAAATCTGAGTAAGGAATTTTAAGAATTGTAATCAATAAGGATAATGCAGATTTAGCTTCTAAATTGGCTAATTCATTTCACGATTACTAATGTGGCTGGGACGGATGGATGGATGGATGGATGGATATTTTATTTATAGACGCTCAACCCTAAAAGGGCATATAGCATCTAATAAGTTGTATATTATATGATGATTTTATTTAATGAGAAATCAAAAATATCTAGAATTGATGTGTTCATTTTAAAAAGATAAAGTATCAATGATTTTAAGTTATTAAAAATACTGATCATATTTTATTAAAAAGTCTGATCTCTTTAAGAAAGTTGAGTATTTTCTGAGTTGGTATATCATTAAAAAGTTCCTTTATAGTTTTTACATTAAAATACTTTGTGCGAATATAATTAAATTCAGCACAAGTGATAAGAAAATGTTTGACTGTAAAAGTTTCGTTACAAGGAATGCAGAATGGAGCTTGTTCATTTTTTAATATGTAAGAATGAGTAATTCTAGTGTGTCCAATTCTACATCTGGTGATTTTTGTTTGTTCTTTTCTGCTGTAATTAGAGAATGTACATTTGCTGTTAAAGTTTGGTTTTAGTTCATTTAGTTTATTTTGAGTTTGTGTTTCCCAAACGGACTGACATTTATTGTTAATGTATAGACAGATGTTCGCTTTAAAGTCGGAGTGAGGAATTTTGAAATTTGTTATCACTAAGGATAGTGCAGATTTGGCTTCTAAATCGGCTAATTCATTTCCACGAATATTAACGTGGCTGGGAAGCCAACAAAACATGATTTCTTTTGAAACCGAAAGGTAATTATATTTTTTAAGAATTTGCTGAATTAATGGGTTTCTATGGTGTAAATCTTTAAGGGATTTTAATACAGAAAGAGAATCTGAATAAATGAGAATTGTTTTTCAGACTGATCTCTGATATGATAAAGTGCAATATCAATTGCTTTGGCTTCAGCAGTAAAAATGGAGCTATTATCATGTAATCTGATACTGTCAGTAAAATTTGGACTCATAACAGAACAAGCAACTTTCTCATCTTGTTTCGAACCATCAGTATGAACCGACAGGTGATGTTTACATTTCAATTTGATTTCTAAAAATTCATTCTTAAAAATATGTGACTCATTTTTATGAAGATCTAAAATAATCTTTGGAGGGTTTAACGTCCATTTCTCTTTTGATGGAAAGGAAAAGGGCTGAATATTTTTAATGTTAATACTGGCCTCTTCAAGTAATGGTTGTATTCTCAGACCAAGGGGTTTAATAGCCGTTGGTTTATTGTTGTAAAATCTTTCGTATTTAGGGTTAAAAACACAATCATAAGCTGAATTACGTGGATTGGCAGCTAATTTAGTAACATATTGAAGAGACAATTTCTCCCTTCTTATATACAATGATGGTTTAATTGATTCAGCGTATAAACTTTCGACGAGTGAAGTACAAAAAGCTCCTAGAGCTAGATGTAAACCTTGATGATGAATAGTATCCAAAGATTTTAAATAAGATTTTCTAGCGGATCGAGAAAGGGAAAAAAGAGATAGTAGAAGAGATGAAAGAGAGGGACAGGGAAGAAAGAGGAACAGGAATGAAAGTAAAGAAAAAGGAGAAACTAGAAATGTGTCAATACGACACAGATTCCCCCACCCAGGGGCCATTCTCACCCGCACGCAGGCAATTTGCAAAAAATGAAAAAGGGCCATAACTCTCATAATAATTCGCGGATTTTACCTTTAATTGAACTTGACCTCTATTTTATGATTATATACCTGTGTATTAAATATGAATACAATACTCTAATGTTTTCAAAAGATATCAAACGGAAACTATTTTTGAACATTGAAAAAGGGCTGTAACTCCATAAACAATTGGTGGATTTTACCCTAAACCGAACCTGACCTATATTTCATAATTATATACCCGTGTATAAAATATAAATCCAATTCACTAATCTTTTCAGAAGTAATGGCACGGGAACCATTTTTCAAAGTTGAAAAAGGGCCATAACTCCCAAAATATATGGTGGATTTTACCCTTAATTAAACTTGACCTACATTTTATGATTATATACCTATGTATAGAATTTGAATCTAATACACTCATCTTTAGAAAAGATATCAAACAGAAACCCTTTTTCAAAGTGAAACCATTTTTCAAAGTTGAAAAAGGGCCATAACTCCCAAAATAATTGGTGGATTTTACCCTAAATCGAACTTAACCTACATTTTATGATTATATACCTGTGTATAAAATTTCAATCCAATACACCAATCTTTTCGAAAGATATCAAATGGAAACCAAAAGTGTTACGTACGGAAAGGACAGGACAGGATAGACAGCGGTGAAGCTACCCCGCCACCCCAACCCCCCATTGAAAATGGCGGGGGCATAATAAAAACATTTCCCTTTTACCCTTACCTGCTACAAGGATAGCAGGCCTTGCCCAACTGCAAGACAATATCAGTTGGACGCCCTGGTGATGTAAGATACATGACACCTTCGCTGCAGCCAACCACACGAAAGAAAGTTGCAGGATCCTGTGGGGATCAAACCTGGACCTCCTGATCACCAGGCAGACATGCATCTAACTGAGCCACAGAGGCTGGCCCTGATAGTAATGTAGTTTGCATTGGACCTAAAAAAAAATAAATGTTCTGTTTCCGATTTCATCACTAATTTGCCATAGGCATACAAGCCATAAGCTCACATTGTCAATCTGTGAGTCTGGTGCAAAATTTCTGTGAGATTTGAAAAAATCTGCGAGATTTTTCTCGGCGCTGTATTTCTAGGGCAAAGTCATCATTTGGAAGTTTGAATTTGCTGATTTTAAAGAAATATATGTCACAAGGGAGATATATGTGCATAACGCTTCTTTCTTTACTACTACTTTATACTTTGAGAAAAGAACTAATGGCTGATTAACCACTCTTGCTGCTAATGATCTTATTAGGGTGTATAACTTTGTTTTAACAAATTGCTGACTGGACAGTATATTGTTCAAATGATAAGATAAAGACAGTAGTAATTTGTTTTGACTCCCAATACTCAGTTAAATTATGGTATAAAGAAAAGTATAGTTAAGTGCAATATTTAGTTTATTTTGCTATAACAATGGACAAGACAAAAATAAGTGCAAGATCTGTAATGTGTTTCAGGTTTCACTTTCTGTGCTACCTTGGTATCAGAAATAATTATCTCAAAAGGAACTATCTGCTCCTCTAGATAGCAATTTTTCCCCTTTAGGAGATGATTCAACAAGCAGGGAGACAAATACTTTCTCACCAGAATGATTTCCCTTTTGACATATACACTAAAACTGACTTCCAATAAAGAGTGCATGATGTTCTAGTCTGAATAACAATTAACTTCCTTTGCCTTGTCTGAGCGCCTCTGTTTGTTTGTGCTGAGGTTTTATGATCCAGTCAACCCAATGGGGTCTTGTCGAGCATGGTCAGTTTACCTAACCACACATGTACTGGGCAGGCTTAGTCCTCTAAGCGGTTAACCAGTATTGTGCACATTCTTTCGCCAGAAACTGACAACTGCCCTTCTTGAATCAGCAGAAGGGAGAGAATGACCGTAGAAAATATTTCATGATCAATCTCAACGAAAGAATGTTGCCGACCTCGGCGGAGGTTGAACCTGCAACCTCCTGGTCTCCAGTCGGACGGGGCAGCCAACTAAGCCACCAAGGCTGGCTAAGCACTCATCTGTACATGATGACTCGGCCACTTGAATAATGTCTTTTCATATCATAATCGCATTTTTGATTAACGTGCAGGTACAGGGGCAATATCCACATCAGTGGGCCCCCTTCCAGATAGCTGGCTTGCTGCACGCATGGCAGATCTCACACCAGATCTCCAGGTATGTCTATCATGAGGGTTGATAGCCGAGAGCTTCCACTCTCTGCAATCCCTCTCTGTCAGCTGCTTCCATGTCATCTTGGGCCTCCCAGGACCATGCTTTCCGTCAAACTGTATGTCAAAGGCTGTCTTGACTGCACCACTGGCACGTTCCACATGTCCATACCATCGGAGTCTTCTCTCCTTCAGAATGAGGTCCAGATCCTCAATGCCAAGCAGCACAAGTAGTTCATTGGACCTGGTGGTGACAATGTCTTGCGGCCTGACATTGCAAATCTGTATGATCATTGCCCTGTCATTTCACAGCAGATGCTGGAGGTTTGGCTTTGTCAATGGCCCAGTCTCGCTGGCATGGAGCATTGTGCTCCAAACACAAGAGCTGTACACACGGCCACGTGTTTTGAAAGAGAGGTGGCGTGAAGAGAGAACTGGTAACAGATCACTGAACTTCTTCCAGGCAGTTTTCACACATGTTGTGGTTGAAAGTTCACAGCCACCTGCTGCTGAGAGCATGTCTCCTAGGTAGCAAAAGGACGCTACCACCTCAAGCTTGTCAGGTCCAACCTGGATTTCCTTCTGTGGTCTACCATCCAAGGGGCGTGCAGTTCCCTGGCACCGTGTACATCTGTAGTCAAGGTCTTTTGTCAAGCGCTTGAGCCCACTGCATTTCTTGTGCACCCAGTGCTTGCAGCCATTGCAGAAGATGCTGCTGCTGCCCACTCCAGAGCAATAGTGGGCACATGGAAACTCGCCTGAACTCTGCAGGAGGTCCAGTCCCATACCCCAGATCATGATCTTTTGTCTTTCTTGCATTTACTCTTAGTCCTTTCTTCTCCATCGCTTCTTTACAAGTCTAGAGCCTCCTGACACATTCCTCAAGTGATTCAGCGATGATAATAAGGTCATCGGCACAGAGGTCCTCCCAGGGGATCCCAGAGCGGAACTCTCATGATAAGGCTTCAAGCACAAAGATGAAGAGCAGCGGGCTGAGTACTGATCCTTGGTGAACACCAACCTTCACTTCAAACTCTTCACTGCACCCCTCACCAACATGGACACACGGCTCTGCGCATCTGCATACATCCCCAGCACCAGTCACACAATCCACTCCTCCACACCAAAAAGGTAAGAGAAAAGTCCAGGGAGTGCCACAATCACAAACCGCAGCCCTTCCCAGACCCCAAGAGGAAGAGGAAACCGTCAAATCTAAACAAGCACAAACCAAACAAACGAAAAGCACTAAGATTAGCTCTCTCTTCCCCAAGCGAGGTAATCGCAATACTAAAAGGACTGAAAAACACAAGAACAAAATGACACACAGAAAGACATACAACAAATCGCCTCATAGAATAAACCACAAAACAACAAAGCGTACGACTAAAACCGGGACCATCGCCATAGAACGGTCGGTAGAGCAAACCACCGGGGGGGTTAAAGCACTTTTACAGCTAGCTAACTTCACCCTGGGTCCCGATGCTACTCTTAATACAGAAATACATAAAAATTCGGTTCGCATAAAGGCTCCCAACTCAGTCAATGCATCAAAGCAAAAAATATAACAAGAGCTGTCGTAGGACAGCGTAGCTCGCCTGCTGGGTACATTTCATATTGTAACATTTTTATCATTAAGCCATATAATATAGGTCACACTGACCTAGATGTATGTGTATGTAAATCATTTTGTCACATAGATATAATAATCCAGGTATGACAATTCTCCATGAAATAGTAATAAAAATAAAAGGCAAAATCACTGAAGCATGAAATAAAGGTAACAATGACCTAGATATAGTAAGTGGTCATTCATTGGGTCACATGGAACTAATATCCCAAGTGTGACATTTATCCAACAAATAGTATTCAAGATATAAGGCAAAATCACTGAACCATGAAATATAGGTCACACCAACAGTGATATATTTTGACGTCAATAATCGGGTCACAAGGAACTAATATCCCAGGTGTGACATTTATCCAACAAATAGTATTCAAGATATTAGGCAAAATCACTGAACCATGAAATATAGGTGACAATGACCTAGATATAGTAAGTGGTCATTCATTGGGTCACATGGAAGTAATATCCCAGGTGTGACATTTATCCAACAAATAGTATTCAAGATATAAGGCAAAATCACTGAACCATGAAATATAGGTCACACCAACAGAAATATATTTTGACGTCAATAATCGGGTCACAAGGAACTAATATCCCAGGTGTGACATTTATCCAACAAATAGTATTCAAGATATAAGGCAAAATCACTGAACCATGAAATATAGGTCACAATGACCTAGATATAGTAAGTGGTCATTCATTGGGTCACATAAAAGTAATATCCCAGGTGTGACATTTATCCAACAAATAGTATTCAAGATATAAGGCAAAATCACTGAACCATGAAATATAGGTCACACCAATAGATATTTTGACGTCAATAATCGGGTCACAAGGAACTAATATCCCAGGTGTGACATTTATCCAACAAATAGTATTCAAGATATAAGGCAAAAATCACTGAACCATGAAATATAGGTCACAATGACCTAGATATAGTAAGTGGTCATTCATTGGGTCACATGGAACTAATATCCCAAGTGTGACATTTATCCAACAAATAGTATTCAAGATATAAGGCAAAATCACTGAACCATGAAATATAGGTCACACCAACAGATATATTTTGACGTCAATAATCGGGTCACAAGGAACTAATATCCCATTATTAGGCAAAATCACTGAACCATGAAATATAGGTCACAATGACCTAGATATAGTAAGTGGTCATTCATTGGGTCACATGGAAGTAATATCCCAGGTGTGACATTTATCCAACAAATAGTATTCAAGATATAAGGCAAAATCACTGAACCATGAAATATAGGTCACACCAACAGAGATATATTTTGACGTCAATAATCGGGTCACAAGGAACTAATATCCCAGGTGTGACATTTATCCAACAAATAGTATTCAAGATATAAGGCAAAATCACTGAACCATGAAATATAGGTCACAATGACCTAGATATAGTAAGTGGTCATTCATTGGGTCACATAAAAGTAATATCCCAGGTGTGACATTTATCCAACAAATAGTATTCAAGATATAAGGCAAAATCACTGAACCATGAAATATAGGTCACAATGACCTAGATATAGTAAGTGGTCATCAGGGCTCGGGAAAACTGGAAAAATAGCCGGTCTGGACCGAAATTAAGAATTCTGGACTGATTTCAAACACCCCAAAACGCTAATAAATCGGTCCAACATTTCCCAAACCAACCAATTTTCACAAATCAATGATGTCTAAAAAATCACAAACAGTCAAGTCTTTCCAAACTGACAACGTCCGCGCACCTTTTAAATGCGATATTATGGTAGTTAAAAGGCTCTAAACAGTCATTTGACATGTATATTGGAGAGACAGCTGAATAACGGCAACCTACCCGCAGCACAAATTAATTACGTCATTATCCAAACATTGTCAAAAAATCAACACTTCACTGACCTTTGTGCGGTAAACAAGCGATTAACACGAATCATCAGTAACGGTAGTCTGATAATTAATCCGTTTGTGTGACACGTGTGAATACACTGAGACTGCAAAACATCCAGGTGCAGTCGGCGTGTCCAAAAGATCAAAGGTCGCTTTACTGAGAGTGATAAAAGAATGCACCGCTTGAACGCACCCGTTTTCTTCCTCTTCTTTTTTGTTTTGATCAACACGGTTTGTCGGTCCCAGATTCGATAAAAGAATTCCCAAACCGTGTACGTCCTGATCAGATGTCGCATACAACGGCGTCTGATCTGGGTATAATTGATTGCTTCTTTTTTTTTTTTTTTTTTTTTTTTTTTGTTGATTGCCGTAACACGCGAGTATAATTCAAGGTAGATTTTACAGTAAAAATAAGTAATGCACCACTTGCGCTAGGCAAGATTGGTCAGTGCTTACAATTTAAGCAGTCTGATTAAATCTTGAAACACTGAAAACTGCAAAACCGCCCGTGGCGCAGGCCTTTTTTATTAGACGTAATTAGGTCCATGAAAGTCGTTTCGTTCCGTCTGTCCTGTTTCCCGCCGTCTTCGCGCTTATACAAGACGGGAATCAGTTGTTTATAAATAGTTTAGGAAAACCCTGCGGAGGTGGAAATAACAACAAAATGTTTTTTCTTTTTTTTTTTTCTTTCTTTTTTCATACCTGACTGTATTTATTGATGACGCCAGCTTTGATCATGCTCGTTGTACCCGGACTTCCGTCATATAATGGAGCTGAGGTGTATTATTTAAAAGGAGTTATAGGACTGCCAATTGTCATTAGTTTTCGTGACAGGTGATATACACATATTTTTTTTTTGGAAATGGGCTCATTGATGACGTCATCGTCATCGGCTAGACCGATTCAGATTTCAAAATTTCCAGAGCCCTGGTGGTCATTCATTGGGTCACATGGAAGTAATATCCCAGGTGTGACATTTATCCAACAAATAGTATTCAAGATATAAGGCAAAATCACTGGACCGTGAGATCTAGGTGACCTGGACCATAAAATGTAGGTCACCATGACCTTCACTCTCTTACACTTAAACCGATGTCACATAGTTGGCTGATGTATAACCAGTTGTGTCTATAACCTGTAGGCATATAAGATTTTACAAATGTGTCCTAGGTTTTGACCCCTGGCCCCACTCCAAGGCCCACCCTGAGGTATGAGCCCAGGGGTATGTTCTTTTGGAATCTCAGAAGACTCCTCCAGGTACCCAAATTCTAAATATGAATGCTCTATGAGGAGTGAAAGTCAAGATATAAGAATTTGAAAAACTTTAACACAGTATTACAAAGGTGTCCTAGATTCTGACCCCTAGCCCCACCCAGGGGCATGAACCCAGGGGTTTATTCTCTTGGAATCTCAGAAGACCCTCCAAGGTACCTAAGTTCCAAATCTGATGCCTCTGTGAGGAGTGACTGTTGAGATTTGAAGCATTTGAAAAACTTTAACACAGTGTGACGGGAACGGGAACGGGAACGCAAACGCAGACGACCGGGGTGACTACAATAGCTCTCCTTGTACTTCGTACAGGCGAGCTAAAAATCAAATTAATCACTGTAATCAACAAAGACGAGTACTCATGGCTAATTCTACTGTATGCCAGAGTAAATGAAAACCAATAGTTGAACCACGGCGGGCCAAGCCAAGTTTTCTCAGCATCCACCAGATAACCTTCACATGTGCTCGATCAAACACCTTCTCCAGGTCAATGAAAGCCATGTAGAGTATCTTGTTTGCAGCTAGATACTTCTCTTGCAGCTGCCTGACAACAAAGATTGCATCTGTACTGCCTCTGCCTGGGACTAAGCCAAACTGGGAATCGTCGATTGACACAAACTGTCTGATGAGGCCGTCCATAATCCTCTCCAGGATTTTCATAACCTGCTCTATCAGCTTGAGACCGCGGTAGTTGCCCCTTTCCAATGTGTCCCCCTTTCCCTTGTAGAGGCAAACAATGAAACTCTGCTTCCAGTCAGAGGGTACCTTGCCATCACCAATAATTGCAGCTGCGAGTTCACGGATTATGGAGGTGCCCATGTCACCGGCTGCTCGTATCATCTTCACCACTATGCCTGATGGGCCCGGTGCTTTTCCAGCCTTCATCTGTAAGATAGCCTTCTTAACCATATAAATGTGATTGGGATGGGCGGGCCTTCCACTAGTGGTTGATGACTACTGGTCTGGGTCCGTCTAACTCAACATTGAGAAGCCTTTGGTAGTGCTCTAGACAGGCCTTCTGTTTTAAGTCTTCACTCATCAACATCTCTCCTGCATCATTCTTCACAGGTTTGTCACCAACAACATCAGTGTTCTCTCTTCTAAACTGGTTAGCAAGGCGGTAGACTTCTGAAGACTTGGGGGTCAACATTCTCAAAGGCCTTCTTGTCGGCTTTTTGACAAGCATGGTGCACTGCCTGTCTGGCATTTTGTTTTGCTGCTTTTGAAGGTTTGAACTGATGACACTCTACAGTATTGTTTGATCATTTTTACACTTAGAAGAGAATGAATTGTATCCTGAGTTAAGTTGTGTCTCGTGTCTGTCTGTATTTTCTTCAGCATGCTGAAACTCCTCTCTGCATCTGCATTGGAATAAGCAATACACAAGGCAGTCATGGCAACTTGGCTGAGTGTTCCATATTGAAGTCTTCCTGAGGGAAGTTTCTTCTTAGACATTGACATCCAGAAGTTGTCAAACAATGTTGTTTCCAGGTCAAAAGGAGTTAGTTCACTTCTTGGAGACAGCAAATACTCCTGTACTTCCTCAACGATACTGGTGGCTGGTAGTTCTAGAGTAAATCTATTCCCCTACTAGATAACTATAAATATAACTAGAAATGTGTCAGTATGACACAGATGCCCCCGCCCAGGGCCATCCTCACCCACATGCAGGTATTTTGCAAAAATGAAGTTGAAAAAAGGGCCATAACTCTCATAATAATTAGATTTTACCCTAAATCCAACGACCATATTTTATGATTATATACCTGGGTATAAAATATGAATCCAATACACAAATCAATCTTTTTTCAAACAATATCGGAAGGAAAACATCTTTTGAAGGTAAAAAAGGGCCATAACACCCGAATAATGGGTTGATTTTACCCTAATTGGAACCTGACCGCTATTTTATGATTATATACCTGTGTGCTAAATTTGAATTCAATACACTAATGTTTTCAAAGGATATCAAACTGAAACTATTTTTCAACGTTGAAAAAGGGCTGTAACTCCAAATATAATTGGTGGATTTTACCCATAATCAAACGACCTATATTTTATAATTATATGCTTGTGTACAAAATATGAATCCAATTCACTAATCTTTTCAAAAGTTGTGGAATGGAAACCATTTTTCAAAGTTGAAAAAGGGCCATAACACCAAAAATAATAGGTGGATTTTACCCCAAATCCAACTTGACATACATTTTATGATTATATACCTGTGTATAAAATTTGAATCCAATACACTAATCTTTTCAAAAGATATCGAACGGAAACCATTTTTCAACTATTTTTCAACATTGGTAAAGGGCCGTAAATCCAAAAATAACTGGTGGATTTTACCCTAAATCAAACTGACCTATATTTTATAATAACATGCTTGTGTATAAAATATGATTCCAATTCACTGATCTTTTCAAATGTTATGGAACGAAAACCGTTTTTCAAAGTTGAAAATGGGCCATAACTCCAAAAATAATTGGTGGATTTTACCCTAAATGGTACTTGCCCTACATTTTATGATTATATACCTTGTATAAAATTTGAATCCAATACACTAATCTTTTCAAAAGATATCGAACGGAAACCATTTTTCAACTATTTTTCAACACTGATAAAGGGCCGTATTTCCAAAAATAATTGGTGGATTTTACCCTAAATCAAACTTGACCTATATTTTATAATTACATGCTTGTGTATAAAATATGAATCCAATACACTAATCTTTTTAAAAGTTATGGAATGGAAACCATTTTTCAAAGTTGAAAAAAGGGCCATAACTCCCAAAATAATAAATGGATTTTACTCTACATCAAACTTGACCTACATTTTATGATTATATACCTGTGTACAAAATTTCAATCCAATACACCAATCCTTTCAAAAGATATCGCACGGAAACCAGTTTTCAAAGTTGAAAATTTTTCAAAGTTGAAAAGGGCCATAACTCCCAAAATACTTGGTGGATTTTACCCTAAATCAAACTTAACCTACAGTTTATGATTATATACCTGTGTATAAAATTTCAATCAAATACACCAATCCTTTCAAAAGATATCACACGGAAACCAAAAGTGTTACGGATGGGACGGGACGGGATTGAAAATGGTGGGGGCATAAAAAGATAAATGAAAACTAAAGAATACATGTGATGACTATTTATCTGAAAACAAAAAGATAAAGTTAGCATTGTAAATAAAACATTGTTGATTTGTCAGAACATTGGCATAGTGTTTGTTTTGTTTCTTTTGCCCTGTCACACACAAATATAATATATAGTGTTGCAAGACAATTCAAAGTGCTGGTTTTATGTATGAATCACTAAAATAAAATCAAGTCTTTCAAAAAGCCGAAATTCTTAGGTGACATCTTTATCCTAAATATTTGGATGGACAGGCCTGAGCAAACAGTGTAGGTCCAGATCAGATACCACAGAATACGGGGTCTGGTCAAGGTCAACAGTGTTTGCCATTCATCCAGCAGTTTTTAGACACCTCATCAGGTAATATAATGGACTTTTTCCACTCTAACATCCTCTCCATTATATTATTAGAAGAAAACAAAACTTGGCTATACCTTCATCAGACGTAACTTTCTCCCTTGTGTCAGGATTAAGGAATTCCAGCCCCTTCAGGGTTTCATCTCTGAATGGGAACCTTTACCATTTTGGATATAACAGCATGATATAAGCTTCTAACCGACCTGAAACAGAAAATATAATTTATAATAGCTAATACGAGGGTGAGTCAATAAGTAACCAGCCTAGCTTATTTCCGGTTGATTGATTGTGTTGGGGTTTAACGACACGTCAACCCTTGAGGGTCATTTTGTGTTGTCTCCCAGAGAAAGGGAGAAAAGAGATAGAAGAGAGAGTAGAGGAGATGAAAGAGAGGGACAGGGAAGAAAGAGGAACAGGAATGAGAGTGAAGAAACAGAAGAAATAAAAACATTCCCCCTCTACCCTTACCCACTACAAGGATAGCAGGCCTTGCCCAACTGTAAGCCAATATCAGTTGGACGCCCCAGTGATGTAAGATACACAGCACCTTCGCACCACCCGACCACCCCCTATTTCCGGTTGAGATCCACCTCTTCTTTTTCGATGTAATTGCCCTCTAGTGTGATGCACTTAGACCAACGGTGTTCAAGTGCCCAGAATTGAAAAAGTCAGGGTCCTTTCCATTGACCCACTCCTCAACTGCCGTCACGACTTCTTCATCAGACTGGAAATGAAGTCCGGGGATATCCTTTTTCAAGTTTGGGAATAGGAAGCAGTCGCTAGGAGCTAGGTCAGGCGATAGGCAGGATGTGGTATTAATTCATACCCGTTTCGCTCTACAGCATCCATTGCAACTTTGCAAGTGTGGACTCCCACGTTGTCCTGCTGCAGCAAAACACCTTTAGAGAGTTTACCTCAGTGTTTTTCACGAATGGTGGTTTTCAGCTGGTCTAACAAGTTTGCATAGTACACTCCAGTTATTGTACTTCTCTTGGGTAAAAAGGCCAAGATAATAACGCCTTTTGCGTCCCAAAATACTGAGGCCATCACCTTGAATGTCTTTGGCATCCGGGACCCAGGCCCTACTCACTGACGACTCTGAGCTTTATTCTCTGGCTCATAATAATGAACCCAAGTCTCATCTACAGTCACCAGACGCAAAAGAAAATCATCTTTTGACCTAAAACGCTTCAACAAGGTGCTGCATTTTGTTTGTGTTGAGGTTTTATGGCCCAGTCAACCCAATGGGGTCATGTCGAGCGCGGTCAGTTTACCTAACCACACGTTTACTGGGCAGGCTTTGTCCTCTAAGCGGTTAACCAGTATTGTGCACATTCTTTCGCCAGAAACTGACACCTGCCCTTCTTGAATCAGCGGAAGGGAGAGAATGACCGTAGAAAATATTTCATGATCAATCTCCACGAAAGAATGTTGCCGACCTCGGCGGGGGTCGAACCCGCGACCTCCTGGTCACCAGTCGGACGCGCATCCAAATGAGCCACCAAGGCCGGCACAAGGTGCTGCATACTGATGCTCTGGTTGCTAAGGGATTTGG
The DNA here is from genome assembly GCA_964016985.1 of Anodontia alba. Lineage (NCBI taxonomy): Eukaryota > Metazoa > Mollusca > Bivalvia > Lucinida > Lucinidae > Anodontia > Anodontia alba. The sequence goes on from OZ024829.1 coordinate 3,147,435, forward strand.
GGACCTAACGGGCTGTTAGCTTGCGCATACCTAAACAATCATGTAAGATTGTTGAAACGCTACCATGTGAAATGCCTAATGCCTGCGCTATTTCTTCCACCTGAATTCGCCTATCAGAGTATTCCAGATCCCGAACTTTCTTACACATTTCTTCGTCGGTGGCATCCAGTGGGCATCCAGACCTGGCTTCATCTTCTAAAGATGTTCTACCACGTTTGAATTCCCCTACCCAGAATTTAACCTGAGCATAAGATGGTGCAGAAGACCCATAAACATTGGCTAACTCGCCGTGTATTTCCTTGCCTGTTTTACCTTTTAAATACAAGTACCAAATTACAGCACGGTACTCAACTTTAGATGAAAAGCATGCCTTTGCATCACTAGCCATGTTTGACATTCAATATCTTATTAAAGAAAGACTCGATACACATGTAATTTTGTACCCATGTACAAATCATATATTGAAACAAAGCATGAAAATCGTGACTGTCTCGGTCCATCGGAAATGGGATAGGCTGGTTACTTATTGACTCACCCTCGTACGCTACAAACCTTACATATCCGGACATACAGGGCCTGAACAGATAGTGTAGACTTGGGGAGTAATTTGATCAGGTCTACACTATTTGACATTCTGTCTAACAGACTCTTGAACATTTTAGTCACATAATCTGATGTTGAAACAAGCTTGCTCAAAGATTAGGATAATTACAGCATTGATTCTAAGTGTTGTGTGATTTTAATACTATTACATGTATATAGATTATATTTGTTTGGTTCTACAATGTAACAAGAAGAGTCCTGCATTATATATGTTTCCTGTATTCAGAAGCAAATGTTTCCATTTAAAAGTGAATATATCCATAAATTATATGCAGTGCTTAAAACATATTCAGACTTGCAGACACAACATACTACACTGTATGTTTTTAGCATCCACTTTTCATTTTGTCATTTACATATATTCCCATATGATCAAAATTAAGCAAGTTACAATTGAGAGAAACTTCACTTACACAAAGAATCTGGTGACTGTATGGGGTAGTAGGCTGTCCTGGTTGTCTTTCAGATACTCTCTTGTCTGTAAACCCACAGCAATGTTATCATCATCATGTTGGTTGTCTCTGTCGTGAAGTAAACACTGGATAGATCTCGGCTGGCTGTGATCACAGATGTCTTAACAAACTTTCCCATCAGACTCCACAAGTCGTACCATCTCAGAATGCAGATGTCCTATCACAGCAGCTCCAGCCTGAAAAGAGATATTAAACAAAACTCAGCTAAAGAGTATTTGATATAAGTAACAGATGTAATAGGAAGAAACAATGTTGAACAAATCAGACCACAACTTTACAGCAGTCATAAGCTGTACCATTGCAGTTCCAACATCATAATATCGTTATATTAAAATTCATTTGATCACAATCATTATATTTGAATACGTTTTAAGTTAGCAGTTAACTTGTCTGAATATTTTGGGTGATATGATTGTCGAAAATGATATTTCTCTCCCTACAGAACACCTTTTAACTGAATAAAAGAAGTACGCCATTATTTTTAGAATTTTCATTTAAAAACTATAACTAAAGTTATATTAAAAATCATTTCATATACCTGGAAAGTAGTGTTGAATTCATTCAACATTGGAAGAACGAAGTTCAGAAGTTGTAATAGACATCTCAGGGTCTATCAGGAAATCTCTGATCTTCTGTACTCTTCCTGGTTTCTCGACATCATCATGGCTGCAGAAGTAACTCTGAAGGGCTGGCCACTGTTGCAGTAGGCGGGTGACACACTTCTGTAAGCTTAACCAGCGGGTGCTGCAGTGTTTCAGAATCTTAAGGGACTCAGTTTCTGTGAAATCCAGGAATTCTTTCTTGTAGACCTCCTTCCTCTTGGAACTGCAAAAGAATGTACAGCACGTAAGATTATGATTCCCTCATTTCATTACATTAACAACACCAGTAACCCCACTTTATATAGGAAAAGGTGGTTTTTACAGATAAAGTTGTGCATTTAATGATAACAATGGTAATTCTCTATAATTCTACAAAGAAAACAATGTTGTGATACTCACTAAAATCACCTGGACGAGGCAGTGCCAATGGGTACTCGTCACAACATAATCTTGCAGAGCAATATATTCAACAATTATAATCAAATGCAGCTGAACACATTTGCATGCCATAGCTATACATAAGGAGACGTAACAAAAAGATAATTAAGGGATAATTATTCCTTATTTCTTGTCAGAAGTATATGTTGTTGGTACTTGTTAGAATCACCTCCACGAGGTGATTCTAACAAGTACCCACAACATATATTTTTATGAAGAAATAAGAAAATATCCCTTAATCATGCCTCTTTATCTGGAGATATGCATTTGGTGTCTCTAGCATTCTCAGTATCAATACTCACCTATGGAAAAAGTGAAAATACACCGTCAACTAGAAGATCCTCCACTGGTAAGGGTAGGGCCTTGACACCGGCTTGGGCACACAAGTTGGCAAGGTGACACACACATCCCAAACTGAACACTGCAGGCTTCTTTTCCCTCAGTCATGACAGTACACTGTTGGACTTCCCGGTCATCACACTAGCGTTGTCACTCTAATACCCATGGAATGTTTGTGTCTATAAACAAATAAAAAAGAAATATCTCCGGATAACAAGGAGTGAAATCAAAATCATATTTGAGGAAATTTATTTTGCACATATATATATTATCATCTTATGATACAATTCTTATGAGTGCCCATAAATACTATTTATGAGGTAATTTTAATGTGTACCAACACGGTTTTCCCCCCGACACACATTTTGGCAGTTTTTACTCCCAAAACTTTGCTTCTGACTCTTAAAAGTTAGGAGCAAGAGCTCAGTGATGCATACATAATCAAATCCAAATTTAATTTTGTTTATCAATGACTAAAATGTATTTTAATCTATCTATGGTCTAAAGGCCATGAATGATCAATATTTGGGTGATAAATTGCCCGTAAAGCACAATGCAAATTGTAACAGACGACATTCTAAAATTAATTTTATTTGTCGGAGAAAACAAGACATTCTTGTGAATTGTCTGCCTACATATGAATTGTCTGCTAAGCAGACAATTCACCTGAAATTTCAAGCCTTATTTTCTCTCTCAAAAGAAAGTAATTCAAGGTGTCATCTGTTGCAGTAGTTTGCCCATAAAGCACAATGCAAATTGTAGCAGACAACATTCTAAAATTCATTTTATTTGTCAGAGAAAATAAGACTTGACATTTCATATGAACTTTTTTGTCTGCTTAGCAGACAATTTACATGAAATGTCAAGCCTTATTTTCTCTGAGTGACTTTGTCTCCATTAACATAACTGAAACTTACACAAATATCTCACTCAGGCAGTTGAACAGATTTTCACCAGTACCAATGCTGCAGATGGTCAATCCCAAGAATTTGAAGAGTTGTGTCAAATATTCTTATCAGGACAGTCATAGTCTTCTATCCCATTCATCATAAGACTCATCAGTGTCTGGCATAGGTCTGTCACAGTCTTATCGAAGCTGGGTGCATGAGCCTTCTTGACGATGTAAGAGGATTTCATTCGTCGACAACTGAACTGTCTTGCTATATTGGAGTCTGGAAACATCTCTTTCACTACCTGGGTGAAGTGATCAGCCACTAGGAATGGGATGTTGTGTTCTGTCAGAAAGTTGGTGAAGATGACCTCAGCTTTAGTAACCTCATCTATGGAATCATTTAAATGGCTGAAGAATGATGTCCCTTTCTTGTTGAACTGAGTAGATCACAGAGATTTTTTGTGGTTCACACCCAGAGCATGCTGCTTAACGTCACACTTCCCACTGTGTGCAATGCTAAAATCTACATTGCACAATGAGCAGAAAGCATGGTGCATGCTCTTTGAACTCTTTTTCACCCATGGGACAGAGTAGGTCTTTTGGTTACAAGTCTTTGGCTTCTTGGAAACTGGTGATGCTTTTGCATCTGGCGATACTGGACGCTTGGACATTTTAACACAAGTAAAGCAGAAATTTGTTTGAATGTTGGCTAAACTCTGCATTGCATTATATATAGTTATTCAAACTTTGGATTATGTAATTTTCAATTTTTGTTTGGCTTCATTACTTTAATTGACAAATATTTTTTCAAACAAAACAATCTAGCATAATACTGTCTTCAACATAAAAAGAGCCCCAAAATGTCATGACAAATACTTATCCAAAGGCTACTAAACATGTGCCGGCCCATCTTCAAGCCAGATCACTAACACATGGCGTTGTCTCAATTATGATGGCTCACTGATAATCATTAACTGACGCAGATAATGCGTCAGTCTGACCACTTGGCCATTTAACACCTTAATAACTTTATCGCCACAGTTTATCGGCCAGCTGACATGTTGTGTATTCAATATCCACCATCCACGCCTCTTATTGGTTTTTCTTAGTGCTCAATAATACTCATGCTACAATACCGGGAACCATGCGAAAAATAATTTCTACAGTAGCTGTCTGCAAAATTGGAAGATTGGGGAAAAATTAACATAGGATTTTGTTCTTTCCGTGAGGTTTTCGTCTCACGGCATTAGGCCGTGAGAAACGCCGTAATTCCATAAGTTTTTTCCTCACAGCATGAGATATGGCATGTATGCATATGGTCGGTAGGGGGTGGGGGGGGGCAACTTTTTTTGTTTTTCTCCTTTTTTCCGAGTCAAATCATGTCGGTGAATTGTATTTTTTTTTTTTTTTTTTTTAAATAAATCTTAAAATATTTCGACTTTTTACCAAACATTTGACCGTTTTTGAATACCGATGATATGGAGGCGCTGTGTTAAACAGCTTTTATTTTATTTTAGGCCCAGATGTGGCTCCACACTTTGAAATAAACTGCACTAATGTGCTTGGTTTGGCTTATAAGGCTGCAGCCATATTGGAAATAAATAAACGAATGATGAAGACTGATACATATCCCAAAACTGGTATGGACAAATTATGTAACGAATGTATATAAAAACTGGGATTGTCCGGGTCAGTCGTGGGTTAATTTTGTTTTTCTTCGTGTGCAAAAAAAAAAAAAAAAAATTACAGTCACCCCATTTTTTTGAGTCAGTCGGAAATCAGAAACTTACTTGTTACTTGCATAGGAAATCCACCCAGTAATGGGTCACCGCCATTGGTGTAGTTGTATATTTAAGAGCAGGGCATATTATAACAGCTGTGCTATTTTTACAGGCTTTATTGCATTACTGTCCTTACTATAACATAGATGTGCATATCTTGTTTGTCTGTCATTACTGACAATGACCAATCCTAATCAACTGTGTGATATGTTATTATTTGTGTGTTCTAAGATGGCTGATGATGATGATGAGTTCAGGTTTAACGATGCATCAACCCATGAGGGTCATTTGCGTCAAAATGGTGAACTAACATGGTTCTGTAATGAAACGATTATAATGATAAGTCATTAAGATGGCTGATGAGACCAATCTTAGCTCTAAACTGCCTGTTGCAGATAGAACAAGAGAGGTCTGAGGAAGAAAGCTCTGTTGGTGATGCCTTAGCTCTGGCTTTCTGCTGTGCACGTTTCTGCTCGGCTTCGCTGATTCTTTTTGCTTCGTATTCACCAGCTCCCCTTTTTATGAGGCCTCGCCAGTTTGTACGATCCTGTGCAATTTGTTCCCATGACTCTGTTGGTATGTTGGGAGTCTTTAAGGGAGGCTTTGAGGGTGTCCTTGTATCGCTTCTTCTGACCACCATGGGAGCGCTTTCCTACTTGAAGTTCTCCATAGAGAATTTGCTTTGGCAAACATTCATCAGGCAATCTGGTAACATTGCCTGTCCATCTTAACTGTGCCAATTTCAGAAGAGATGTATACTCTGCATCCCTGCCCTTTTCAGGACTTCTGTGTCTGGAATCCTGTCTTGCCACTTGATCTAAGACAGCTTGTATGGAGGTGGTTCAGTCTTTTGGCATGCCGTTGGTAAACTGTCCAAGTTTTGCATGCGTATAATAGTGTTGGCAGCACTACTGATCTATATACTTTCAGCTTTGTGTAAAGTCTGCTTCCACTTTGGTCCCAAATACTTCCACGTAGCCGGCCAAATGCTGCATTTGCTTTGGCAATTCTAGCATTGACTTCATTATCAATGTGCACAACTCTAGACAATGTGCTTCCAAGGTAGGTGAACTTGTTTACTACTTGCAATCGTTGACCTTTCACTGTGATGGTAGGCTCCTTGTAAGGCTTTCCAGGTGCTGGCTGATATACTACCTTGGTCTTTTTGATGCTGATTGTGAGATCATAGCTGCACATGAATCGGATACTTGATCCACACCTTTTTGTATTTTCTCTTCTGTTGGAGCACCCTTTGCCATGTCATCAGCAAAGAGGAACTCGTCTAGCACCTGTCTGCACCTTAGATTTAGCTTGCAACCTTCTTAGGTTGAAACGTTTCCCATCAAAGCAATACCTAACAGATGTGCATATAAATATAATGTGAAAAAGTATTGTCCCATGTATCATGATCAACGTCCTCTCAGAAACCGCATCCAACATCTCCAGTAGACTAGCTGCGTCCAACGTTATTTGAAGACGAATAAGAATAAGAGTAATTGCATCCAGTGTCGCCATTTGAAATAAGAGGGCCAATTTGTTTGTGTTGAGATTTTACGGCCCAGTCAACCCAATGGGGTCATGTCGAGCGCGGTCAGTTTACCTAACCACACATTTACTGGGCAGGCTTAGTCCTCTAAGCGGTTAACCAGTATTGTGCACATTCTTTCGCCAGAAACTGACAACTGCCCTTCTTGAATCAGCGGAAGGGAGAGAATGACCGTAGAAAATATTTCATGATCAATCTCCACGAAAGAATGTTGCCGACCTCGGCAGGGGTTGAACCCGCGACCTCCTGGTCTCCAGTCGGACGGCGCATCCAACTGAGCCACCAAGATGGCCCTGTATTGCTCACCTGATTATCAGACAAGTTTGAGTCAATTGGCCTTTTGGTTCAAGAGAAGAAGTTCTAGCTAGTCACCTCAATACTTCCAATGAAGTTCGAGTCAACTGCCCTTTTGGTTGGGAAGAAAATGTTCAAAATAGACTTTCAACATGGCTGCTAGGGCAACCATCTTGGATTTTTGATCAGAATGATTTAAACTATTCTTGATTTACAAGTTACCCTCATACTTCCTTTCAAATTTCAAGCCAATGGGCCTTTTTATTCAGAAGAGGAAGTTCAAAATAGATTTTCATGATGGCCACTGTAAGGGTCATAAACTTTTAGCTATTTCTGATCTACAAGTCACCTCGATGATTCTTACCAAGTTTCAAGTCAACTGGCCTTTCTGTTCAGGAGAAGAAGGGGAAAATAGATATTCTAGATGGCCGCCATCTTGGATTTCCAATTGTAACAATTTAAGCCATTTTTTTTATTCTACCAGTTCCTTCTATGCTTTCTACCCAGGTTAGAGCCAATTGGCCTTTCCATTTAGAAGAAGTGAGAAATAGATTTTTAAGATGGCCACTATGGCCACTATCTTGGCTTTCTGATTGGAAAGATTTTATTTATTTATTTTTCTTATTTTTTTTTTTTTTATCTCCAAACAAGTTTCAAGTCAATTGGCCTTTTGGTTCAGAAGAAGATGGATGGATGGATATTTTGTTTATAGACGCTCAACCCTAAAAGGGCATATAGCGTCTAATAAGTTTTATGTTATATGATGATTTTATTTAATGAAAAATTTAAAAATATCTAGGATTGATGTGTTTATTTTAAAGAGATAAAGTATCAATGATTTTCAGTGATTAAAAATACTGATCATATTTTATTAAAAAGTCCGATCTCTTTAAGAAAGTCAAGTATTTTCTGAGTTGGCCTATCAAAAAGTTCCTTTATAGATTTTATATTAAAATACTTTGTGCGAATGTGATTAAATTCAGCACAAGTGATAAGAAAATGTTTGACTGTGAAAGGTTCATTACAAGGAATGCAGAATGGAGCTTGTTCATTGTTTAAAATATAAGAATGAGTAATTCTAGTGTGTCCAAGTCTACATCTCGTGATTTTTGTTTGTTCTTTTCTGCTGAGATTAGAGAATGTGCATTTGCTGTTAAAATTTGGTTTGATTTCATTTAATTTATTATAAGTTTGTGTTTCCCAAACAGACTGACATTTGTTTTTGATGTATTGACAGACGTTTGATTTAAAGTCGGAGTGAGGAATTTTGAAATTGGTTATTACTAAGGATAATGCAGATTTGGCTTCTGAATCTGCTAATTCATTTCCACGAATATTAACGTGGCTGGGAAGCCAACAAAATACAATTTCTTTTGAAGCGGAAAGATAATAATATTTTTTAAGAATTTGCTGAATTAATGGGTTTCTATGGTGTAAATCTTTAAGAGATTTTAATACAGAAAGAGAATCTGAATAGATGATAAACTGTTTTTCAGACTGATCTCTGATATGGTAAAGTGCAATATCAATTGCCTTGGCTTCAGCGGTAAATATGGAGCTATTATCAGGTAATCTGATACTGTCAGTAAAATTTGGACTAATAACAGAACAAGCAACTTTCTCATCTTGTTTCGAACCATCTGTATAAATTGACAGGTAATGTTTATAATTTGATTTGATTTCTAAAAATTCATTCTTAAAAATATGCGACTCGACTTCTGTTTTTTTATTTTTATGAAGGTCTAAAATAATCTTTGGAGGGTTTAACGTCCATGGCTCTTTTGATGGAAAAGAAAAATGCTGAACATTTTTAATATTGATATTGGCCTCTTCAAGTAATGGTTGTATTCTCAGGCCAAGGGGTTTAATAGCCGTTGGTTGGTTGTTGTAAAATCTTTCATATTTAGGATTAAAAACACAATCATAGGCTGAATTACGTGGATTGGCGGCTAATTTAGTAACATATTGTGGAGACAATTTCTCTCTTCTTATATACAATGATGGTTCATTCGATTCAGCGTATAAACTTTCGACGGGGGAAGTACGAAAAGCCCCTAGAGCCAGACGTAAACCTTGGTGATGAATAGTATCCAAAGATTTCAAATAAGATTTTCTAGCGGATCCATAAACTATGGATCCATAATCCAGTTTAGATCGAATTAAAGATCTATAAAGATTTAAAAGAACTGTACGATCTCCTCCCCAGTCGGAACTGGAGAGAACTTTAAGAATATCAAGTGCTTTAAGACATTTAGCTTTTAAAGCTTTGATGTGTGGTATAAAAGATAATTTGTTATCGAACAAAAGACCCAGGAATTTTGCTTCACTGACGACTGGAATTGGACTACCGTATATGGTAAGATGAGGATCTAAATGTAGCTGACGTATCTGACAAAAATGAACGCATTGAGTTTTTGTTTTTGAAAATTTGAAACCATTTTCTGTTGCCCAATCTTCTATATTGTTTAAACATCGTTGTAGTTTGAATTCAATGGTTTCCATATTTTTCGATCTAATAAATATTCCAAAATCGTCAACAAAAAGTGAACAATCAAGGTCTTTCACGCATTTAACAATATCGTTAATTTTAATGCCAAACAAGGTAGGTGATAAAATGCTTCCCTGTGGTACACCTTGTTCTTGTTTAAATATGTCCGATAACGTATTACCTATTCGAACATTAAATGTTCGATCTGATAAAAAATTTTGAATAAAAAGTGGTAATCGGCCTTTAAGGCCTAATTTATGTAAATCTTTCATGATGCTATGTTTCCATGTAGTATCGTAAGCTTTTTCAAGATCAAAAAATACAGCTACGACATGTTCTTTTTTAACAAAGGCATCACGAATAAAGGATTCCAAACGAATCAAATGATCGTTTGTACAGTTATTTTTTCTGAATCCAGCTTGATATTTTGTTATAAGCTGGTTTGATTCTAAGAACCAAACCAGTCTAACATTAATCATTCTCTCCATTGTTTTACACAAACAACTTGTCAAAGCAATAGGTCTATAGTTAGTAGCTTCAGTATGATCTTTATTTGGTTTTGGTATAGGTATAATCGTTGCTTTACTCCAGTCTTTTGGAAATTTTCCAGTGATCCAAATATCATTTAAAATATTTAATAAAGTTTTTAAAGCGTTATCGGGTAAATGTTTAAGAATTTGATAATGGATGTCATCAGGACCAGCAGCTGTATCGTGAGATTTATTAAGAGCATCTGATAATTCTGAAGCTGTGAATGGTACATTATATTTTTCATGATTTAGTGACGTAAAATTTAGATGCTCTTTCTCTTGTTCCTGTTTTATGTTTTGAAAGGTTTCGGAATAATTTGCACTAGAAGAGTTTTTCTGAAAATTCTCTCCTAGTGCATTGGAAATATCTTTAGTCGATGAGCATATATTTCCATTTGATTTAATATGGACATGCTTGTTATTTTTATTTTTGCCAGTAATTTTTCTAATCATGTCCCATATTTTCTTTGCTGGAGTTCTAGAATTAAGTTTGGAGACGTATTGCTGCCAAGATGTTCTTTTAGCCGTTTTTATTGTCTTGCGAGCTTTTGCTCGCATTTGTTTGGCATGGATTAGATTTTCTTTTGTTGGCTGCCTATTGAACTTTCGTAAGGCAGATTTTCTTTTATTTATTGAATTTTTAACATCTTTATTAAACCAAGGTCTATTTCTTTTTGAACGTGTCGAGGACTTTGGATGGATGGATGGATATTTTGTTTATAGACGCTCAACCCTAAAAGGGCATATAGCGTCTAATAAGTTTTATGTTATATGATGATTTTATTTAATGAGAAATTTAAAAATATCTAGGATTGATGTATTTATTTTAAAGAGATAAAGTATCAATGATTTTAAGTGATTCAAAATACTGATCATATTTTATTAAAAAGTCCGATCTCTTTAAGAAAGTCGAGTATTTTCTGAGTTGGCATATCAAAAAGTTCCTTTATAGTTTTTATATTAAAATACTTTGTGCGAATGTGATTAAATTCAGCATAAGTGATAAGAAAATGTTTGACTGTGAAAGGTTCATTACAAGGAATGCAGAATGGAGCTTGTTCATTGTTTAAAATATAAGAATGAGTAATTCTAGTGTGTCCAAGTCTACATCTCGTGATTTTTGTTTGTTCTTTTCTGCTGAGATTAGAAAATGTGCATTTGCTGTTAAAATTTGGTTTGATTTCATTTAATTTATTATAAGTTTGTGTTTCCCAAACAGACTGACATTTGTTGTTGATGTATTGACAGACGTTTGATTTAAAGTCGGAGTGAGGAATTTTGAAATTGGTTATTACTAAGGATAATGCAGATTTGGCTTCTGAATCTGCTAATTCATTTCCACGAATATTAACGTGGCTGGGAAGCCAACAAAATACAATTTCTTTTGAAGCGGAAAGATAATAATATTTTTTAAGAATTTGCTGAATTAATGGGTTTCTATGGTGTAAATCTTTAAGAGATTTTAATACAGAAAGAGAATCTGAATAAATGATAAACTGTTTTTCAGACTGATCTCTGATATAGTAAAGTGCAATATCTATTGCCTTGGCTTCGGCGGTAAATATGGATGGATGGATGGATGGATATTTTGTTTATAGACGCTCAACCCTAAAAGGGCATATAGTGTCTAATAAGATGTATATTATATGATGATTTTATTTAATGAGAAATTAAAAATATCTAGGATTGATGAGTTCATTTTAAAAAGATAAAGTATCAATGATTTTATGTTATTAAAATACAGATCATATTTTATTAAAAAGTCCGATCTCTTTCAGAAAATCGAGTATTTTTTGAGTTGGCATATTAAAAAGTTCCTTTATATTTTTTACATTAAAATACTTTGTGCGAATATAATTAAATTCAGCACAAGTGACAAGAAAATGTTTGACCGTAAAAGGTTCGTTACAAGGAATGCAGAATGGAGCTTGTTCATTGTTTAAAATATAAGAATGAGTAATTCTAGTATGTCCAAGTCTACATCTTGTGATTTTTGTTTGTTCTTTTCTGCTGAGATTAGAGAATGTGCATTTGCTGTTAAAATTTGGTTTGATTTCATTTAATTTATTATAAGTTTGTGTTTCCCAAACAGACTGACATTTGTTGTTGATGTATTGACAGACGTTTGATTTAAAGTCGGAGTGAGGAATTTTGAAATTGGTTATTACTAAGGATAATGCAGATTTGGCTTCTGAATCTGCTAATTCATTTCCACGAATATTAACGTGGCTGGGAAGCCAACAAAATACAATTTCTTTTGAAGCGGAAAGATAATAATATTTTTTAAGAATTTGCTGAATTAATGGGTTTCTATGGTGTAAATCTTTAAGAGATTTTAATACAGAAAGAGAATCTGAATAAATGATAAACTGTTTTTCAGACTGATCTCTGATATGGTAAAGTGCAATATCAATTGCCTTGGCTTCGGCGGTAAAAATGGAGCTATTATCAGGTAATCTGATACTGTCAGTAAAATTTGGACTAATAACAGAACAAGCAACTTTCTCATCTTGTTTCGAACCATCTGTATAAATTGACAGGTAATGTTTATAATTTGATTTGATTTCTAAAAATTCATTCTTAAAAATTTGCGACTCGACTTCTGTTTTTTTATTTTTATGAAGGTCTAAAATAATCTTTGGAGGGTTTAACGTCCATGGCTCTTTTGATGGAAAAGAAAAATGCTGAACATTTTTAATATTGATATTGGCCTCTTCAAGTAACGGTTGTATTCTCAGGCCTAGGGGTTTAATAGCCGTTGGTTTGTTGTTGTAAAATCTTTCATATTTAGGATTAAAAACACAATCATAGGCTGAATTACGTGGATTGGCGGCTAATTTAGTAACATATTGAAGAGACAATTTCTCTCTTCTTATATACAATGATGGTTCATTTGATTCAGCGTATAAACTTTCGACGGGGGAAGTACGAAAAGCCCCTAGAGCCAGACGTAAACCTTGGTGATGAATAGTATCCAAAGATTTCAAATAAGATTTTCTTGCGGATCCATAAACTATGGATCCATAATCCAATTTAGATCTAATTAAAGATCTATAGAGATTTAAAAGAACAGTACGATCTCCTCCCCAGTCGGAACTGGAGAGAACTTTAAGAATATCAAGAGCTTTTAAACATTTAGCTTTTAAAGCTTTGATGTGTGGTATAAAAGATAATTTGTTATCGAACAAAAGACCCAGGAATTTTGCTTCACTGACGACTGGAATTGGACTACCGTATATGGTGAGATGAGGATCTAAATGTAGCTGACGTATCTGACAAAAATGAACGCATTGAGTTTTTGTTTTTGAAAATTTGAAACCATTTTCTGTTGCCCAATCTTCTATATTGTTTAAACATCGTTGTAGTTTGAATTCAATGGTTTCCATATTTTTCGATCTAATAAATATTCCAAAATCGTCAACAAAAAGTGAACAATCAAGGTCTTTCACACATTTAACAATATCGTTAATTTTAATGCCAAACAAGGTAGGTGATAAAATGCTTCCCTGTGGTACACCTTGTTCTTGTTTAAATATGTCCGATAACGTATTACCTATTCGAACATTAAATGTTCGATCTGATAAAAAATTTTGAATAAAAAGTGGTAATCGGCCTTTAAGGCCTAATTTATGTAAATCTTTCATGATGCCATGTTTCCATGTAGTATCGTAAGCTTTTTCAAGATCAAAAAATACAGCTACGACATGTTCTTTTTTAATAAAGGCATCACGAATAAAGGATTCCAAACGAATCAAATGATCGTTTGTACAGTTATTTTTTCTGAATCCAGCTTGATATTTTGTTATAAGCTGGTTTGATTCCAAGAACCAAACCAGCCTATCATTAATCATTCTCTCCATTGTTTTACACAAACAACTTGTCAAAGCAATAGGTCTGTAGTTAGTAGCTTCAGTATGATCTTTATTTGGTTTTGGTATAGGTATAATCGTTGCTTTACTCCAGTCTTTTGGAAATTTTCCAGTGATCCAAATATCGTTTAAAATATTTAATAAAGTTTTTAAAGTGTTATCGGGTAAATGTTTAAGAATTTGATAATGAATGTCATCAGGACCAGCAGCTGTATCATGAGATTTATGAAGAGCATCTAATAATTCTGAAGCTGTGAATGGTACATTATATTTTTCATGATTTAGTGACATAAAATTTAGATGCTCTTTCTCTCGTTCCTGTTTTATGTTTTGAAAGGTTTCAGAATAATTTGCACTAGAAGAGGTTTTCTGAAAATTCTCTCCTAGTGCATTGGAAATATCTTTAGTCGTTGAGCATATATTTCCATTTGATTTAATATGGACATGCTTGTTATTTTTATTTTTGCCAGTAATTTTTCGAATCATGTCCCATATCTTCTTTGCTGGAGTTCTAGAATTAAGTTTGGAGACGTATTGCTGCCAAGATGTTCTTTTAGCCGTTTTTATTGTCTTGCGAGCTTTTGCTCGCATTTGTTTGGCATGGATTAGATTTTCTTTTGTTGGCTGCCTATTGAACTTTCGTAAGGCAGATTTTCTTTTATTTATAGAATTTTTAACATCTTTATTAAACCAAGGTCTATTTCTTTTTGAACGTGTCGAGGACTTTGGAATACATTTTTCGGCTACATGAATTAATGTATCAGTAAAAGCTTGTATATCATCTGCTGTTTTAAACATTTCAGGATTTAATTTTTCATTACATAGCTCCATAAAATTCTCCCAGTTTGCTTTATTCAAATTCCATCGGGAATGATGGTCTTCATTTTTCGATGTAATTTCTTCAATTTTAATTGGAAAATGATCGCTCCCATGAAGGTCATCTAAAACTGACCAATCAAAATCTAAGTAAATATTTGGAGAGCATATAGACAAATCTAAAGCAAAATAATTTCTTGTAGGAGAATGAAGATAAGTTGGTTGTTTATCGTTAAATAAACATAAATCATTTTCTGCAAGAAAATTTTCTATTATTTCTCCTTTGTCATTTGTATCCAGACAACCCCATAGTTTGCTGTGACTATTAAAATCACCTAATAATAAATAAGGACGAGGTAACTGGTTTATAAGATTTTCTAAATCGTGTTTAGAAAATTTACAGTGTGGAGGAAGATATAGAGAACAAATTGTTATGGATTTGGACAGAGTGACATTTACAGCAACAGCTTGTAAATTACTATTTATATCTATCTGTCTATGAGGAACATTTGATTTTACAAGGATAGATGAACCTCCTGAGGCTTTCTGATTTTCAGTTGCGATATGATTATATAAACTATAATTTTTAAAATTAATATTATCTGTATTTTTTAAAAAGGTTTCCTGGAGACAAAAGACAGTCGGAGAAAGTAGTGTTGTTAAAATTAAAATTTCGTTATAATTTGCTTTTAGTCCTCGACAGTTCCACTGAATAATTGATTTTTTATCCATGATAAATGGAGAGATGATTTGAAGATAAGGAACTTAATCCTTTTGTTTTCTCTGAGACTGCGAGAACATGGAGGAGTCAGTCTCTAACTCCATGGTCTCAAGGGAATCGAACCGATTGACCAACTTGATCGGATCGGCCGACGCCCCTTTACTATATGGATTTGGTACTTTATCTTTATCTTTTTCTTTTCCATTTTTTCCTTTCTGGTCAGCTGTCCTGGACCTGGATCTCTGTTGTGATCCACTTGTTTTAGTCGGCTGTGTTTGTGAACTGTTTTGAGATTTTGTTGGTGGTCTAGACTGATGAGTAGATGTGGGTTTAGGTTTAGGTTTTAGAGTAGGAGTAATAACTTTTGAATTTGTTTTGATGACAGAATCTTTTTCGTTAAACTGGGTAGAACTTTCTTTGGTTTCAGGTTTAGTGTTTAGGGATTGAACAACTTTTGCAAAGGTGATTTCAGGTTGATTTTCTTGAATCTTTTTGGCTTCCAAATAAGTAATTTTTTGTGTAACTTTAATTTTCATTATTTCTTTCTCTTTTTTCCAAATTTCACACTGATTTGATTTTGATTGATGGTTTTTGTGACAGTTCACACACTTGGCTTCATTTTTACAAGCATTTGTTGAGTGATCAAAGTCACCCATACCACATTTTTCACATACTGATCCAGGTAATTCAGGACAGCTGTTTTCATGATGTCCAAACCTCTGACAGTTGAAACACCGCAGAGGATTTGGAATGTAGACTTCAACCGGTATAATTCGGTAAAAGATTTTTAGTGATTTCGGTAAAGTTGTGGTGTTGAAAGTTAGTAAAAGTGTATTTGTTTCTATAAAGTTTCCATCTTTTTTAATTTTAAAACGTTTGCAAGCTGTTACTCCTTGTGTGTTAAGATATTCTGTGATATTTTCTTCAGTTTCATGTTTTAGCATCCTGTCACGGATAATACCTTTGCAACTATTGAGTGTTTTATGTTCCGTGACAGAGACATTAATGTTAAAGAATTTTGTAATTTACAAGAGATTATCAGTTTGAGATTTTCTGTTAGTTTTGACCAAAAGAGTTCCATTTTTTAATTTTTTTACATTTTTTGGAGTGCCTATTAAAGATTCTATTTGCTTTTCTATGATGAAAGGAGACAGTGAAGTAATTGGTTTGTCTTCCTTACTCGAAATCACTAAAAATTTAGCGAAGTTCTCATTTGCTTTGAAAGTAAAAGTAGTCGGTTGCGTGTCGTCCTCCGAAGAGTCGAACGCCAGAAATCGTTTTCGAGAGGCCATGATGATGAAATTTTTGATTCGATAGCTATGCGCCCCACCCTCCATGGAGCCCTACAAGGGGACGTTTAACAGAAATGGATCTCCTATTTCTAACGTCAAGGCTACATTGCTATTATACTCGGTGTCAAGATCAGAGTCTTCAGCTCGGCCTCATGCTTAGATGATTTCCCACCTATTCATCTAAGTTTCCATAGAAAAATTTATGAACAGTTGAGTTCATCCCCCTATCCACAGCCTCCACTCACAGAGGTTTCCGCCAAAGCCCCAATACAAGCCCACCAATTGACCCTTCAGCCGCCGCCCATTGAAACTCACTTAAAGTTAGAGGAACGTGAGAAAAATAAGCCCGGTTTGTACCATCAAGATACGTATAAAAGAGAGAAAGAAGCTAAGAACAAGTTGTGCGCTTCTAGAGCTTGGCACGACTGAGCCGATTGATCCAGGCCGGATCTAACCCAGACCGCTCTTCTATCTGAAATAAGGGCCAAAATGATGTGTTGAAAAGCTGGAGATCCCTGGGCTTTCCTCAATCATCAGGTTCCCCTCTCCCAGCATACAAGACGCCACCCACGGCAAACAGGTGGTTCCTGTTTTAATAGGGGATTACACCCTATCCACTACAGAAGGAAAGTGATCTGTAGATTTTATTCCCTACAGACAAGGGAGGCCGAAAACGTCTGGGAAATTGAAAGGTTATTTTTAACGTAAATTAGGAGATCCATATTTAAAATAAACAGTTTATTAAAGAAAGAAGGATTCATTTTGGATTCATTTTTTATGAGAGTCAAACAAATAAGCTGTGTTAGATGATATGTAGCTTTCAAATGATATGTAGCTTTCATACCTTGAAAAACGTTTAGTTTTTTATCTAACAATATTAAATGCATCTTACTTTTTAATGTGGAGAATGCTAGAGTTCGGAAAAATGACACAAACACAAGACAAACACATGTTAAATACAGATGAGGTTATAATCTTCGTCCCATGTGCGACCCACGGGCACAGAATGATACACAAACAAATGAAGCATGTTAGTAACATGAGATAGGAAAGGTTTAAAAGGATAGATCTCGCGAAATTTGTTTTTTCCAATTTAAGATGCATTTCAATAAATGTAATTTTATAGTCTGGAATTATACCGGTTGAACGGACGGTTGCTCTGTATTGTTAGGGGTTTTACCTAACTGCCACAGAAGCGGAAGGCAGCCACCTATTTCGAGGGCCCGGGTGGTCACGGGCGGCCTCTTTTAGACGGCTCGTACGTCACGCAGAGGGTACGTCTGGCCTATTCTAAGCCCGGGACCAGCACGGGACTCAGAAGAAGAACTGAAAAACAGATTTTCAAGATGCGGCCATCTCGTATTTCTGATAGGAACTACTTTAGCCATTTTTGATCTACAAGTCACCCTGATGCTTCCTACCAAGTTTCAAGTCCATTAGCTTTTTGGTTCAGGAGAAGAAGAGAAAAATAGATTTTCAAGATGGTCGCCATTGCCGCAATCTTGGATCAGAACAATTTTAGCTATTTCTTATCTACAAGTCATACTGATGCTTCCTGTCAATTGGCCTTTCAGTTCAACAGAAGAAGCGAAAATAGATTTTCAAGATGGCCACCATGATCTTGGATTTCCAATCAGAACAATTAATTTTAGCTATTTTTGATCTACAAGTCACCCCGATGCTTCCTATATTTCAAGTCCATTGGCCTTTTAGTTCAGAGATGCCAAAAATAAAGCGGCCATTTAGCTTTGGCAGCGATCTTGTTCATCCGAGCGGAACCGTTTAAGCAATGTTGGTAGAGGGTCACACAAGAAGCATTCCTGTGAAATTGTTTCAAAATCCATCCACTGGTTAAGGAGGAGAAGACATTTAACATTCTATTTTTCTATTTTTAGCTATGGCTGCCATTTTGTTCATCCGAGCAGAACAGTTTAAGCAATTTTGGTAGAGGGTCACCTAAGGAACATTCATGTGAAATTATTTCAAAATCCATCCACTGGTTAAGGAGGATAAGTCGTTTAAAGGTTTTTCTATTTTTAGCTATGGCGGTCAGCTTTTCATCCCAGCAGAACAGTTTGAGCAATTTTGGTAGAGGGTCACCCAAGGAACATTCCTGTGTAATTATTGTAAAATCCATTCACTGGTAAAAGAGAAGAAGTCATTTAAAGGTTTTTTTCTATTTTTAGCTCTGGCGGCCATCTTGTTCATCCAAGCAGAACAGTTTGAGCAATTTTGGTAGAGGGTCACCTAAGGAATATTCCTGTGAAATTATACTGAAATTGGGCCAGTGACCTTGGAGGAGATGACATTTTAAGGTTTTTCTATTTTTAGCTCTGGAGGCCATTTTATTCAGCGGAGCAGAACCACTTATGCAATTTTGGTAGAGGGTTCCCCAAGGAACATTCCTGTAAAATTATTTCAAAATCGGTTCACTGGTTTAGGAGATGTCTTTTAAGTAAATGGTTGACAGACGAGAAGACATTTTAAGGTTTTTCTATTTTTAGCTCTGGGGACCATCTTGTTCATCCGAACGGAACAGTTTGAGCAATTTTGGTAGAGGGTCACCCAAGGATGTAAATGTTTTTTGAAATTGGGCCAGTGGCCTTGGAGGAGATATCGTTTTAAGGTTTTCTTTTTTAGCTCTGGCAGTCATTTTGTTTAGCGGAGCGGAACCATTTATGCAATTTTGGTAGAGGGTCCCCCAAGGAATATTCCTGTAAAATTATTTTGAAAATGGGTCAGTGGCCTAGGAGGAGATATCGTTTTAAGGTTTTTCCATTTTTAGCTCTGACGGCTATTTTGTTAAGCAGAGCGGAACCATTTAGGCAAATTTGGTAGAGGGTCACCCAAGGAACATTCCTGTAAAATTATTTCAATTACCGCTTCAGGAGGAGATATCTTTTAAGTAGATTGTTGACAGACACACAATGATGCACGACCGACAACGGACGACGAACATCGACCGGTCACAAAAGCTCACTTTGAGCCATTGGCTCAGATGAGCTAAAAATGCATCCAACAATGTTAAAAGAATAAGAATCTCATCCAGAGTTGAACGTAGCAGGAACCATATAAACTGTAATCAGTGAACAGAAACGTGTACACTGCCATATAAGGCTATCATGACAGCATAAAATAAGAGAGCGAGCTATAACACCAACTGTTCTAGTATCAAGTTCTAGTACCATGCCACAGAACTAAACTACTTTATAAAGTGCACCTCCCCAAGTTACCCATCACCATGTGTACAGTTTGACAGAGGTTTCGCTAGCCATATTTACACAATTATGATGTAACAGTCTCTCGCATTATAAACATGTTCCATGGCAAGTCGGATGCTTCAACAGCCTACATCGTTTCAAATGCAATGCAAAGCACATTCTTCTGGAAACAGTTTCTATCTCATTATACTCAGAATCAGATAAGGACAATTTGTCTCTGAAAATACTTGAGGTGCGGTCCATAAGCAAGTAGTAGTAAGCTCAAATTCGATAGCACCAAGGAGACTGACGCGACACTACTGGATGTTAAAAGTTCATTTTCAAGTGCTTCAAGATATGGCTATCAGGTCTGATACAATGATGTGCATGTGGCGACAAAATGGAGCCTGTCTTCTGGCACAGCAGCACAGAGCGGACAAAGGTTTGACGTGCTACTCTTGTTGAACTTGGCCCATACTGACTGTAGATGATAGGTGCCAGTCAGGAGACATACTTTAACAATGGCTCTCTTTACATCAGTTACTGTACTGTCAACACTTCCAGCATGGGTGGACATCATCAACATAATATGCTTCCATGTTCAGAAGAGAAAGTGACTTCCGATTTGCTGCCATTGATGATTTGTTTGTTTGTGTTGAGGTTTTACGGCCCAGTCAACCCAATGGGGTCATGTCGAGCGCGGTCAGTTTACCTAACCACACGTTTACTGGGCAGGCTTAGTCCTCTAAGTGGTTTACCAGTATTGTGCACATTCTTTCACCAGAAACTGACAACTGCCCTTCTTGAATCAGCGGAAGGGAGAGAATGACCGTAGAAAGTATTTTATGATCAATCTCCACAAAAGAATGTTGCCAACCTCGGCGGGGGTTGAACCCGCGACCTCCTGGTCTCCAGTCGGACAGCGCATAGATGACCAGAAGTCCTTGATATATCTGTCTATACCAGATTTGACCTGCTGCTTGAGCTGTGCTTCAGACTCAAAACACTTGTCTGACAGTATAGATGTTTGGTAGACTATCTATGCTACTGGTCGTTACAGGGCAACAACCAGCTATGGCTCCCCAGGTCCTTAACACTTATCGGTCTCATGGCAATATCCTGCTCTAACGTACCATCAGTATACAACACATTAGCCAGCAGCATCAGTCAATGGAGATCAAGCTCCTGCTCGACCTGGCTTGAATAGAACTGCACCTCCAAACCATATACTGGACAGAGCAGAGTGTAGAGCTTCCAGAGATGGGCAGAAACCACTGGGTTAAGACCAGACCTGCCATAGGCACTGCCACCCATAAGGCTACACATAGTCTGATGTCCTGGCTGTATCTTCTCAACATCAGGCCTCCCTGATTTATTCCTTACAACCCCAAGATGAACCGCAGACAGGACCTGCTTGATTGGCTTGATGCTATATATAATCTGTATTTCGCTGACAGTCCTTCTTCTCATTCATGACCACCTCTTCTGATTTCTGCAGGTGTATGGTGTAGTGCTCACATGAACAATAGCCACGCACCATCTCCACCAGACACTGCATGTGAAATGCTTTATACCCAAGAACAGCAACATCATCAGCACAGGTTGGGGCACCACATCTAAAACAACTAATACCTCCACCAATACTGGATTCCTCACACATTCGAAGGAGATCAATATTGAAGAGTTTATAGTGCACTGTGCTTAATATACTGCTCTGATGAACACCTTGTTTAATGGGAAACGGAGCGGAAATATGAGGACCCCCCCAGCTAGCATTCTACGTAAATCTACATCGGGCCGTCATCGGCCCGTCAGCTACCCTGACAGGCCGATGACGGCCCGATATAGATTTACGTAGAATGCTGACTGGGCCATTTGACAGAGGTAACCGCAATAGCATATATACTGGACAAGGTAAGCCACAACGACCCATCTACGCCTTTCCAAAAAATCTTTCTCAGCTGGGAGCCTTGCCAGAAAACATCAAAGGCCTTCGCAGCATCAAGAGTAACCAGCCCCAAGAATTTATCTCTGTCCTTTGCTTCATTCTGCCCCTCAGAGATAACATTATTTTTTAGGCCTTGGCATCCCATGGCATCCCAACACTAAGATTATTTCAAAACTGTGAAAGTGTGAGGATCTGGGCCCAGTTGTTCAAAGCGTTGTTAGCTTAATGAGCTCGTTAAGGGTCATTTTGTTAACTGTTTTAGTGGAGTCAATATACAATATTCTGATATTTTTTGCTGAAAAAATGTGAGTAGTTTTTGCACTACTTACATTTTTTCAGCAAAAAATTTCAGTATGTTTGCGTATCACTTGATGTAAATTTTAACCAATTGTTAACTAACGACGTCGTTAGTTTTGAACAACTGGGCCCAGAATGTAGGGTAATTGCATGATTAATGTAAAATAGTTGCTATTGTATTTGCACTTCAAGTTTTTATCACTGTTCCAAATAAAGCCTTTTTTTCAGACAAAAAGAGTTGATATTTTTCTTATTTTGCCAAGAAAACATGTGGTGGGTACTTATTAGAAGTGCCTCATAGTGGCACTTTTAATGAGTACCCACAACATGTGTTTTCATGTAGAAATATGAAAAATATCAAAACTTTTGGATTGAAAAAAAAGCATCTTATAAAGAGCTATGTGAGAGTATCAATTTAACTTGAAACAAATTATTAATCCTTGTCATGCTGAATAAATCCATGCCCACTTCTAATTTCCAGCCAATCAGATTACTTGATCCAGGTTTTTGATAGAAATTCACATATTTAATGACAAACAGTGCAGATCCAGATCAGTTGGCTTCTTCAGAAGCCAACTGATCTGGATCTACACTGTTTGCTAAGACAGGGCATGTCGTGTTCAGCAAGAGAAGGGTTAATGTACCAGTTATTTGTGTCCATTGCACACCCACCATTAAGTTAGGGTGGTGGGGTGTAGAAAGAAGGTATGGGATTTTCACTGAAATACTAAGGCTATGACTGAGCCAAAAGTAGTGAGGATATGGAAAAATAAGAACAAGAGGCCCATGAGCCATGATTCACAAGTAAAAAAGACATTGCATATCTTCAGATGCCATGCAACAAATTACTTCCAGTATTGCCACAGCAACTAGGACAGAAATTTGAACGTCATAAAAAGGTTAAAGATCATCATTTGAACAAACTTGGTAGACCTTAATTGTTCCGGATGCAATATACCAAGATTTTAAGCCTTAAAGCGTTCTTCATTCTGGAGAGGATTTTAAAGTGTTTTTCACCATATATGGGTTTGGCAATCATCTTGTTCAATAGTACAGAACTATTAAACGAATTTGTGAGGTGCAGACAGAGGTGCTAGATGAGTTCCTCTTTGCTGAAGACATGGCAACGGGTGCGCCAACAAAAGAGAAAATGCAAAAAGGTGTGAATCAAGTATCTGATTCATGTGACAGCTATGATCTCACTATCAGCATCAAAAAGACTGAGGTAGTACATTAGCCAGCACCAGGAAAGCCTTAAAAGAAGCCTACAATCACAGTAAAGGTCAACAACTGCAAGTGGTAGACAAGTTCACCTACCTTGGAAGCACATTGTCTAAATTGTGCACATTGATGATGAAGTCAATGCTAGGATTGCCAAAGCAAGTGCAGCATTTGGCTGGCTACATGGAAGTATTTGAAGTGGAATCAGACTTGACACAAAGCTGAAAGTAGATAGATCAGTGGTGCTGCCAACACCATTATATGCATGCTAAACTTGGACAGTTTACCAACAGCATGCCAAAAGACTGAACCACTTCCATACAAGCTGTCTGAGAAAACTTCTAAAGATCATGTGGCAAGACAGGATTCCAGACCCAGAAGTCCTGAAAAGGGCAGGGATGCAGAGTGTACATACTCTTCTGAAATTGGCACTGTTAAGATGACAGCTAGGCAATGTTACCAGAATGCCTGATGAATGTTTGCCAAAGAAAATCCTCTATGGAGAACTACAAGTTGGAAAATGCTCCCATGGTGGTCAGAAGAAGCGATACAAGGACATCCTCAAAGCCTCCCTTAAAGACTTCAATATACCAACAGAGTTGTGGGAACAGACAGCACAGTATTGAACAAAGTGGCCAGGCCAAATAAGAAGGGGCGCTGGTGAATACGTAGCAAAAAGAATCAGCGAAGCCGAGCAGAAACGTGCACAGTGGAAAGCCAGAGCTAAGGCATCACCAACAGAGCTTTCTTCCTCAGACTTCTCTTGTTCTATCTGCAACAGGCAGTTTAGAGCTAAGATTGGTCTCATCAGCCATCTTAGAACACCCAAATAATAACACATCACTCAGTTGATTAGGACTGGTCATTGTCAGTTATGACAGACGAACGATTAAACAAATTGATAATACCCCTTTGACAGAAAAACCCATGTAAACCTGGTGAAAACTGGTAAAACAGTTTAAGAGAAGACATTAAAGTATTACATGAATTCATACATGTTTATAGTCCAAGGGCAAGGGCAGACAACCCAAAGGGGATAAAATTTTGATTATAACTAAAAGTTTAACTACTTTAATCATACATTGTAATAAGACCTGTCGCCTGACAGGATAGCTCACCGGAAGTCACGCTTTGACTTAGTTGCGCAAAGGCAAATTTTCAGACCCATAACAGAAACAAAGTCATGGTCATGGGAGCTGATGCTGCTGAAAATTTTAGACAAGTATCTCTGACCTCAGCAAGTATGAACTGAATCCATCGTAGTGTTCATTATATCGATACATTTATAGCACATCTGTAACATGACTCTGGCATATAAAATTCCTGTTATTGCAAAAGCCTGATCAGATGCTGTGCTCTGTGGTACCTGACAAGGGTCTACACAATGAAGCCACTGATCAGACTGCATGGACCTGCAGGCTGATCTACTCAGGTCCCAAAAGTGTTTTCCAAATCACCACATTCTGCGTTCCCCAAAATTAGGTTCATTCCCTTGTTCTCTTAAAATATTTACCAATGTTGTCTTGTTGGGTGTTCCCTTGTTCCATAGAAAACCCTGGGTAGCTCCTTTCACTGTTCGAGCATGTAACATGGGCCTCAACAAAGCTCCATATGAAGAGATTCTATCGCTTGGTCTGGTCCCGCCACACAAGTGGGTCTGGCATGGTCATTTTTACTTAATGTGCAATAGAAAACAAAACAAACACGCAAAAATCACAAAGAGAATCAAAGGTCTGTCCCTAATCCACGGATTTCATATTTGTGTTTGGTATTCCTGTAACTGCCTTTTCCCATGCAACAACCGCACGTGCTCAATATAAATGACATACTGTGGTAAAAGACCCAGAAATTCTCACTCGCGTGGGGCAACCGCACATGTCAATATAAATTTACTTAAAAGGGCGCTTCTGCTATCAAAGAGGCACTGAATCAGTAAGACATCCCATGTGAAAAGGGTGTCTGTCATAAAAATTACACTACACACACAAAGGGGCCATATAAGCTAATAACAATTCAAATAGAACTGCAAGCCATGCACCATGCCCCGCCACACAGGGACATATTCCCTATGCACTTCTGTAGTATAAGGTCTGAAAACAATCTAAGTTAAACATGAAGAGAAGAAATAAACAGTTATTTCATAACTCCAAACAAAAAAAAAAAAAAAACACCAAAACGTCTAAGTTTTGTGTTGAGGTTTTACGGTTTTAGGGTGGTGGGGTGTAGAAGAAAGGTATGGGATTTTCACTGCAATACTAAGGCTATGACTGAGCCAAAAGTTTGTTTGTGTTGAGGTTTTACGGCCCAGTCAACCCAATGGGGTCATGTCCAGTGCGGTCAGTTTACCTAACCACACGTTTACTGGGCAGGCTTAGTCCTCTAAGCGGTTAACCAGTACTGTACACATTCTTTCGCCAGAAACTGACAACTGCCCTTCTTGAATCAGCGGAAGGGAGAGAATGACCGTAGAAAATATTTCATGATCAATCTCCACGAAAGAATGTTGCCGACCTCGGCGGGGGTTGAACCCACGACCTCCTGGTCTCCAGTCGGACGGCGCATCCAACTGAGCCACCGAGGCCGGCTCAAAACGTCTAAGTTAAAAATGCAATGAAAAGTGATAAAAAATAATTTCAGGATTCTGAAAAAACAATATGCATATCTTCAGACCATCCTAAAAGCATGTGTAAAGATTGAAAAGGATTGGCCTTAAACTGTAGAAGGAGTTGCGGGCAGAAGGTACATACTCCCTATACATTTCTGTAGTATTAGGGCTCGAAAAAAGTCTAAGTTAAAAATGCAATAAAATGTGATAAAAAATAATTTCAGGATCTGAAAAAACAATATGCATATCTTCAGACCATCCTAAAAGTGCTTGTAAAGTTTGAAAAGGATTGGCCTAAAACTGTAGGAGGAGTTGCCGGCAGACGGTACATACTCCCTATACATTTCTGTAGTATTAGGGCTCGAAAAAAGTCTAAGTTAAAAATGAAAAAAAAATGATAAAAAATAATTTCAGGATTCTGAAAAAACAATATGCATATCTTCAGGCCATTCTAAAAGCCCCTGTAAAGTTTGAAAAGGATTGGCCTAAACTGTAGGAGGAGTTGCGGGCAGACGAATGATGGGGGCGCTGACGGATGGACGGACACTCAAAATTTCAGAGGGTATAACATAATACCCCGCCACTTTTTTGGTGGCGGGGCTTAATAAGTGTTTTACGTTCCACTAACAGCTAGGTCATACAGAGATGTGGACCATGGTTTAAAGTCACATAATGAAAGACTGGAGAAGCCTGGGATCAAACTCATGACCCCTGGGTTACAAGGCGAGGAGCATTACCACTACACCACCGAGGCACTCTTTCCCAATATTTCATATTGTTAAATATATCTGACTGGGCGGTTTAACTCCAGTTCAAAACAAAATTACGTTGGTACAAAGTTCTCATGCCTGAAGTATGATTTACAATGTACATACAATGAATATGAGCCAGCGCCAGACAAAACCTACAATACTTCAATGTACGTGCGACCAGCAAAGACTCCATTCAGTCTGTGCATCGACCCACTATATAAAGCAAGCTTCTTGGATAGCCCGGAATCCACAGAAGGTGCATACTGTACAATCAGCGAAGGGTCTGATCAGAATGTGCTGTTGCAGTCGCACTTTTTATCCCGCTTTGGACAGCCCAGCTATTAAAGGTAAATATGATCAACGAATGCTCTAATCAGAATGTGCAGTTGCGCAGCCTGACCAAGTCTTCGCTCATTGTTTGTGTTGAGGTTTTACGGCCCAGTCAACCCAATGGGGTCATGTCGAGCGCAGTCAGTTTACCTAGCCATACGTTTACTGGGCAGGCTTAGTCCTCTAAGGGGTTAACCAGTATTGTGCACCTTCTTTCGCCAGAAACTGACAACTGCCCTTCTTGAATCAGCCAAAGGGAGAGAATGACCGTAGAAAATACTTCACGATCAATCTCCACGACATGAAAGAATGTTGCCGACCTTGGCGGGTGCTGATCCCGCGATCTCCTCGTCTCCAGTCGGACGGCGCATCCAACTGAGCCACCAAGGCCGGCCCCTTCGCTTGTTGTACAAGACGTTTTGTTAAACCCAGAGATTAGAGGAGGCTCAGAGTGTGCAGGTTGATCCATCTTTGTACAAGTTTTATTGTAGATTTTGCCATGCACAGACTCTTGCGTGATTTGTTTGTGCAAACCTTAACGCTTAGCACTTGGGGTAAAATTTTCAACAGACGACATTTTGAAATATTTTTCTCATTCTTCCAAGAAAACAGGTTTTGGCATTTCATGCAATTTGTTTCCACTGCAATAAATGTCAAATCCTGTATCTATTGCAAGAAATGTCAAATCTTGTTTTCTTGGAAATAAAAAAAAAATAACGAATTTGTCCTCTGCTGAATTAGCCTATAGAGATCGGTAATCCAGAAGTTGTGTGTCCGATACCCGGAAGCACCAAGTGTTGTGTCCTTGAGCAAGACATTTTATCCTCATAACTTTGTATTGATTTCTACCCTGGTAGACTCTGCCTAGAATGTCCGCGAGGGCATATGACAATATAGACGGAAATTTTTCTGCCGATTGCATCTCTTACTTGATTAATAAATTACAGTCTTGGTTTTGCATATCGAATGTTAAAGACACAAAAACAGAACACTTTACATGAAAACGAAAGTTCTGAAGATTGCTCTGTAAGCCAATAAATATAATGTTATTAATGTATATACTGTAAGAGAATAACATAACATAATATTTATTTGTACCCTGATAAATGCGGGATAAGGTCCTCACACTGTAGGTTTTACTGTTTTAAGGGAGCTAACTGCAATTGACTGCTTAAAGGGAGTTAACTGCAACTGTCTTATGAGGCTGGACTGGGGAACAGCATTTTTTTATGAATCGCGGCAACAAAAAGGGGGGGAAAAGAAACCTACTGAAGAAACCAATACTGGCATTAATTAAGAAACGCATATACTCAGAGGACGATCTTGAAAAGCCCAGAGGCCAAATCAGCTCATGCAAACAGCAAAGACTGATTCACAGGCTGATCTAACTATTCACTGGTCGCACAGGTCTTATTTTCCTAAAAGTGTTTTCCAAATTTTCATGATCCCTATTCCCCCAAATTACTTCCATTCTGCTGACCTCTGCGGTGTTTAAGCTGGGTCTACACTGTTTGTATAGGCCTATCTGTCCCAATATTAAGGTTTTTTAAATTTTTAATACGTGCCAGTTTCGTACACATTTCTGACAAGAAAAGGCTTTATAAATTAAGTTTCTTTCTCCTGAAGCAGTTTCCCACCTTGATTTCATGTGACGTAACTGCTACGAGCATGTGGTTTCTTCATGCCGGGCAAGGGAAATGTTGCTTTGTGACTGTTGCATTTTCTGGGTATTTTAATCATTACAATGTTCTCAATATAGATAATGTAAAAGAATAACTGTACTAATATTTATTTATACCCTGGTAAATGCGGGGTAAGGGTTTTACTGTTTAAAGGGAGCTAATATTGCATATGCCTTAATAAATTTTACGAGTTGTACACAGCATTTTTTATGAATCAGAGGTGGATCCAGGATGATTTCTAAAGGGGTCAAATTTGATCTAATTTCCGTACTGACTCTACATATTTGGACAGACAGGCCTAAGCAAACAGTGTAGTCCTAGATCAGATGCTGCAGAATGCATTTAAACCTTCACTGAAACAGTGATGTATTTAACCAGATTTGTAATCTCTCCAAGAACTGGAGTTTACATACATGTTTGTCACCACAAACGGCAAAGTCTGGGTGCCCTTGCATCAGATGATCTGAGTCTTCACTGGTTGCGCGTTTTATTGTCCTTAAAGTGTTTTCCACCATGTTCCCTGTTCCCCCTAACTAGTTTCATTCTCTTTCTCTGCGGCATCTGATCTGAGACTACAGTTTGCACTGGCCTGTCTGTCCCAATACTTAGGTGCTATTTTTAATACATGCCAGTTTCTTATGCATTGCTGACGAAAAAAAAAATGCTGTATGATTAAACGAACATAAGTTAGTTTTTCTCTCTAAGCGGTTTTCGCCAAGGTTTCTCGTGACGTTACTGTTACGAGCATGGGTTTCTTCATGCTGGGCAAGGGAATAGGACTGTTGCATTTTCTGGGTATTTTCACATATATTTTTGTAATCTATACTGGAAATGAGAATGTCCCAGAATTGCGTTTCGTCGCCCTTTGGCGTATCTTGAGCAGACCCATAAGAATCTACTTAGGGATTACTAAATAGGTTCTACAGGACTTAGAAATATGAATATAGCCATTTTGATGTGCAAACCGCTATCTCCAAATTAAGCTCTAAGGTACTATTTTGCTCTTTTCTCAGAAAAATAATAATTTGCACCAAGCACTGAGTTGTCTCCTCTAATGGAAATAAACAAATAACGACTGTCAGATCGCAAATCAACACAGTGGTTGCGTATGTTGATCTGAGTCTTTACAGATTACTTTGTGATCAGTGGCAAAGACTCAGATTAGCCTGTGCATTTGTGCAGCCTGTGATCGCATGAGCAGGACTATCAGAGATGAGCAAATAATTGCCTCTCATATAAGTTGCGCATGTTGATTTGAGTCTTTACAGATTTTTGTCAGTGACCAATGAAGACCAGCTGTCTGTGCACCCAAGCAGCCTGATCAGTGTCTTCAACAATCACATAGCCACAGTGATAATGGATATCGCAATAGAGATAAGCGAAACCTCGGTTGCGCATGTTGATATACAGGTCAATGAATGACAGTGCAGTATGATCAGTATAAATATCAGAGCATGGCCATGTGCGTTTGTGGTTGCTGTAAGCATCTTTTTTATTCAACTAGCGCACCTGCTAAATATAAATGACGTATTGAAAAGGCGGAAAATTCTAGCACTAGAAACAGCATTTTCAGTGGGTAGTGGTGTACATTGTTAATATTTTGGGTTGATTTAAAGGGGTGCATCTGCTATCAAAGAGGCGTCGAACAAACAACACAAACGCATGAGAAGGTACTTGTCACGTAAGCGAAAAACATATCGTTAGCACACAGGGATGGAGGTTATGGGAAGCTACTGAAGACAGGACTCCAAAAACAGGACATTGGCAAACAGTGCAAACCCAGATCAGATGCCGCCGCCGCCACTGCTGCGGCGTCTGGTAAGGACCTTCACTGCTTGCAAAAAGTTCAGCCATTTTCTAAATTAGTTTCTAAAGGTAACTCAATCGGCTACTAATGAACTTCTATATTTCAAGGAAAATAATATGAAATAGGTGAAACCTAATGAGCAACCAACCAATTTGTGACTTTCCCAAAATAAAGTAATAAATAAATAAAAATGGACTTTTTAAGTTTCAACAATTTGCCGGGTGGTGGTGAGGGTGGATGCGGGTGCATCTTATTTACAAGTATTCCTCAACAGGTTTTTTAAATTCAATAATACAGAAGCATGCATTTTTTTTAGTGATTTAAGACTGTATTAAAAGGCGGGAAAAGGCATTTTCATCCAAGTACAATGAATAAGTTCCCATTGAGTGACCTCAGTATAAGTTTAGGGGGTGACTACTTCCAGTTCCAGCATAATTTCTCACAACATTCACCAATACTAAACTGAGCCAAAGCATGACAAAATCTATGGCAACCTGTTTGTGGTTTTGTCCATTTAATTTAGATACCTGCATTTAAAATACAGATATACCTGCTAATAAACACAGATATCTTTATTTCATTGTTATTACAAATATCTCTAATTAAAATGCAGCTATATGTAATTGAATTGAGATACCTCTTACTGAAATGCAGATATCTGTACTTGAGAAATACAGATATCTCTATTTTCAATCATAACATAGAAATCTGCATTTGTATTAGAGACATCTGCATTTAAAAATACAGATATCTTCATTTTAATGAGAGATACATCTTGTGTAGCTGAAATTCAGGTATCTGCATTTAAAATACAGACATCGCTAATGCCATTACGAAAACACGCCTATTCAAATATATAGAAAATTCTATCTCCAACAAGAGCTGTCGGAGGACAGCGAGCTCGCCTGCTGGGTACATTTTATATTGTAACATTTTTATCATTAAGCCATATAATATAGGTCACACTGACCTAGATGTATTTGTATGTAAATCATTTTGTCACTTAGATATAATAATCCAGGTATGACAATTCTCCATGAAATAGTAATAAAAATAAAAGGCAAAATCACTGAAGCATGAAATATAGGTCACAATGACCTAGATATAGTAAGTGGTCATTCATTGGGTCACATGGAACTAATATCCCAGGTGTGACATTTATCCAACAAATATTCAAGATAGAAGGCAAAATCACTGAACCATGAAATATAGGTCACACCAACAGAGATATATTTTGACGTCAATAATCGGGTCACAAGGAACTAATATCCCAGGTGTGACATTTATCCAACAAATAGTATTCAAGATATAAGGCAAAATCACTGAACCATGAAATATAGGTCACACCAACAGAGATATATTTTGACGTCAATAATCGGGTCACAAGGAACTAATATCCCAGGTGTGACATTTATCCAACAAATAGTATTCAAGATATAAGGCAAAATCACTGAACCATGAAATATAGGTCACAATGACCTAGATATAGTAAGTGGTCATTCATTGGGTCACATGGAACTAATATCCCAGGTGTGACAGTTATCCAACAAATAGTATTCAAGATATAAGGCAAAATCACTGAACCATGAAATATAGGTCACACCAACAGAGATATATTTTGACGTCAATAATCGGGTCACAAGGAACTAATATCCCAGGTGTGACATTTATCCAACAAATAGTATTCAAGCTATAAGGCAAAATCACTGAACCATGAAATATAGGTCACAATGACCTAGATATAGTAAGTGGTCATTCATTGGGTCACATGGAACTAATATCCCAGGTGTGACATTTATCCAACAAATAGTATTCAAGATATAAGGCAAAATCACTGAACCATGAAATATAGGTCACAATGACCTAGATATAGTAAGTGGTCATTCATTGGGTCACATGGAACTAATATCCCAGGTGTGACATTTATCCAACAAATAGTATTCAAGATAGAAGGCAAAATCACTGAACCATGAAATAAAGGTCACACCAACAGAGAAATATTTTGACGTCAATAATCGGGTCACAAGGAACTAATATCCCAGGTGTGACATTTATCCAACAAATAGTATTCAAGATATAAGGCAAAATCACTGAACCATGAAATATAGGTCACACCAACAGAGATATATTTTGACGTCAATAATCGGGTCACAAGGAACTAATATCCCAGGTGTGACATTTATCCAACAAATAGTATTCAAGATATAAGGCAAAATCACTGAACCATGAAATATAGGTCACAATGACCTAGATATAGTAAGTGGTCATTCATTGGGTCACATGGAACTAATATCCCAGGTGTGACAGTTATCCAACAAATAGTATTCAAGATATAAGGCAAAATCACTGAACCATGAAATATAGATCACACCAACAGAGATATATTTTGACGTCAATAATCGGGTCACAAGGAACTAATATCCCAGGTGTGACATTTATCCAACAAATAGTATTCAAGATATAAGGCAAAATCACTGAACCATGAAATATAGGTCACAATGACCTAGATATAGTAAGTGGTCATTCATTGGGTCACATGGAACTAATATCCCAGGTGTGACATTTATCCAACAAATAGTATTCAAGATATAAGGCAAAATCACTGAACCATGAAATATAGGTCACAATGACCTAGATATAGTAAGTGGTCATTCATTGGGTCACATGGAACTAATATCCCAGGTGTGACATTTATCCAACAAATAGTATTCAAGATATAAGGCAAAATCACTGAACCATGAAATATAGGTCACAATGACCTAGATATAGTAAGTGGTCATTCATTGGGTCACATGGAACTAATATCCCAGGTGTGACATTTATCCAACAAATAGTATTCAAGATATAAGGCAAAATCACTGAACCATGAAATATAGGTCACAATGACCTAGATATAGTAAGTGGTCATTCATTGGGTCACATGGAACTAATATCCCAGGTGTGACATTTATCCAACAAATAGTATTCAAGATATAAGGCAAAATCACTGAACCATGAAATATAGGTCACAATGACCTAGATATAGTAAGTGGTCATTCATTGGGTCACATGGAACTAATATCCCAGGTGTGACATTTATCCAACAAATAGTATTCAAGATATAAGGCAAAATCACTGGACCGTGAAATCTAGGTGACCTTGACCGTAAAATGTAGGTCACCATGACCTTCACTCTCTTACAATTAAACTGATGTCACATAGTTAGCTGATGTATAACCAGTTGTGTCTATAACCTGTAGGCATATAAGATTTTACAAATGTGTCCTAGATTTTGACCCCTAGCCCCACCCCAAGGCCCACCCTGAGGTATGAACCCAGGGGTATGTTCTTTTGGAATCTCAGAAGACTCGTCCAGGTACCCAAATTCTAAATATGAATGCTCTATGAGGAGTGAAAGTCAAGATATAAGAATTTGAAAAACTTTAACACAGTATTACAAAGGTGTCCTAGATTCTGACCCCTAGCCCCACTCAGGGGCATGAACCCAGGGGTTTATTCTCTTGGAATCTCAGAAGACCCTCCAAGGTACCTAAGTTCCAAATTTGATGCCTCTGTGAGGAGTGACTGTTGAGATATAAGCATTTGAAAAACTTTAACACAGTGTGACGGGAACGGGAACGCAAACGCAAACGCAAACGTGGACGACCGGGGTGACTACAATAGCTCTCCTTGTACTTCGTACAGGCGAGCTAAAAACTTAAAATCTTCAGATAAAAATCTTTGATATTTTTCATATTTCTGCTCAAAACATAGATTGTTGGCACGCGTTAGAACCGCCTCGGGAATACGCACAACCTATGGTTTTAAGCAAAAATAATGTATACCCTGGTATACCCCAGTTTTACTATATGAAACTGGGGTTTAAGTGGGTCAAAAATATATAGGCATGCTTTCCTGATGCAAATGCAGATACCTGTATTTGAAATGCAGATACATGTATCTTATTTCTAAATTAAATACATATATCTGCATTTCAAGTACAGATATCTGCATTTCATTACAGATATCATTATTTATGGTTGAAAAAGATATCCTTATTTACTCTTACGCTATTTTCACATGCACTGTTCCACTGGTTACAATATGTTGGGAAGCATATTTCCCGCCTCTGCAGACCACAAAAAAACTAATTAAAGATGCTCAAGATTTCAAACCATTATGTCTTTAGTCAAATCCATCGCTCCTTTAAGAGGAGCACAAAAAAAAGAGAGAAAGAGAATGTGTAAAATATATTTTAGGAATCTATCATAGGTGTGAGGGGTAGAAAGAAAAAGTAAGGCTTGCCGAGTGATGCAAGACTATGATCTCGAGGGACGGATATTTCGATCTACCTGTCACGCACGAAAGATTCTTTTTCTTGCATACTTTTGTATCATATCTGAAGTCAAATCCCTTTGATTGTTGACATCTTCCATATTTTGATAACATTTCTGTGATGCTTAATGACAGCATTAACTTCAGTGATGTTAACCTTAAAGATGGTGTACCTCTTGATTCCTATACAACAAGTGCACATCAAAAGCGTGAGAAATCTCAATTTTTATCTTACCCTGGATAACTTTTCATTTTCCGTATGTTTCTATAATCATGCGATTTTTCAGTACATGTGTTTCAGAGAACCAGTTTTTGGACAGTTCCATCACATAAATTCAGGCATTCTAGGCAGGTATACATGATACATTCTGGGTTGCAGAATGACGGTCCACAAGTAATTATTTAGATAACCGAATGTATGGTTCTTTAACCTGCACATGGGTACTTGATTTTCCATGCAGAAGCCAGAGAGGGCCCCAGCAAAGACTGCACAGTTATTATGTCATCCCTGCAAATCACAAAGGAAAGCGTGTTTGGATTCCATTTATTATTGTTTTTTTTTTCTCTCGCCAATGGCCGAGATTGAATGTACCTCCAGCACTTGAGGCTATTAGACTCACCACTGAGCTACCTGCTGTTTGCTGTTGTCCGAGTTTACGGGAAGCCTAGTAGGCTGCAAGGGACTATTAATTATGTTGAAACTAAAAGTTGAAAATAATCAGGTTCTTAACAGAACTTTGCATTTAAAATTACAATTATCTGTAGTTTCTATAAATAAAGATTTCTGTATTTGAAATACAGATATCTGTATTAGAAATACAGGCATCTCTATTTGAACGGCAGATATATAAATATTCGTATTTCAATTAGAGATAGTTGTATTTCAAATAAAGATATTTGTATTTCAAAAACAGTTACCCGAGTTTCTAAAATGTACTTATATCTTACTTAAATAGAAATATCTGCATTTGAAACGCAGACATCTGTAATTAAAATGCAGATATCTATGATTCAAATTCAGACATGTCCATTAAAGAACAAAAAAAGAGATATCTGCATTTCAAATATGTATAAATACTCTGTATTTGAAATACAGATATGTGCATTTAATGTAGGCAGCTACATTTAAATGCAGATACCTTTATTTAAATGCAGATATCTGCATTTTAAATATAGATATCTGTATTAAATTGGTTTTAACCCAAACGAGCCCCCATAAAAAACATTGAAATGACCTATAAAAAACACCTGTCCAAATGAATTTTAAACCAGTCACAAATTATGGCAAGTGATAAGCATTATGCTGCATTGAAATAAAACTTACCTGTAGATGAGGGAAGCAGTTACTGACAGTTCCTGGATTCACATGCAAGGTTACTGTATCTCATTTATAACAGAAGTAATCTATAAGTGAATAAACTAATTCTTTGTAAATAAGAATTTCAACAGTTAAGAATTAGATAAACTCCAGAATTATTATCATAAAATGCTTCTCTTTTCTACAGATTATTTTAGCAAGAGAAAGTGAACAAATATTTTTTTTCTTCTTTTTTTTATTCCATAAAAGATTATAGGACTAGACTACTGATGGTGCCAAGTATAAGATTATAAGACATGACACATGTATAATTATTTTGTCATATGAAAGAACTGTTTATAGAAGTCTTTTCATTGCAGTTAGTGCCTTTTAACACACAGTAATAACTCAGTGATGAAACCTGATACAAATAAAGAAATGAAACTGTTCAATGGTGATTCTTACAAGAATTATCAACAGAACAGTGCTTCCATCCACTGTCATTCTATGAAACAAAAAAAAAGAAAAAAAAAGAGAACAATAATGGTCTGTAGTGTTCACCTGAGCTTAACAGATTTACATACTTAATTTCGAAGTTTCACAAAACTAGACTGTTCAAGATTTTTCTATAAATTTTATTTTAAAAAGACACATGACGGTTCTAAACAAACAACCCCCAGGCTTATAAATTGAAGAATCTTGGTGCAAATCCACTAGACAAACTCAAACTCATCCAAGGTTTTATGACCGTCCTCATTACCTGCCCGTCTGATGAACAATTTGATGACTAGAAATTGTGTTTAAAAAAAGACACTATGCCCCCCAACCATATGCTTGCCTCTAAAGATAATACAAGGTAAAAATGGCCCAATCTACACAGGGTCATAATTCCTTAAACGTTTTTAAAAGTTAATTAGGTCAACTTCTAATCACTACGAATCTATTCATCAAGTTATGAGGTGCTAGCTTCAATAGTTTTTGAAATCTTTTGCTGGCAAGGGAAAAAGTTTGAGAGATATTTTGCTGGCAAGGAAAAAATGCCCAAAGTTACAAAGGGCCATTACTCATGAAATATTTTTAGAATTTATTCAAAAGAATCAGGTTATCTACTCATCATTATCAATCAATTTAATGAGTTTCAATGCTCTAGCTCCAACAATTCTTTAAATATTCTGCTGACAAGGTAAAAATGTCCAAAATTACAAAGGACCATAACTGATGAAGTAATTTTTTAAAATTATTTCAAAAGTTAATCAGATCGTCTACTCATCACTACCAGTCTATTCATCAAGTTTCAAAGCTCTAGCTTCAATAGTTTTTGAGATACATGTAGTTTAATGAAGTCTCTATCAGCCAGATATATTTTTGCCATATTACATCTCTGGGAGTCTGAAAGAGCAGGTAACTCATGCAAGTGGTCTGATCTGGTTGAAAACTTGTGCAAGATTTATGTCCAGCTTCATTTATAGCAAGTTTGATATAGATCTGATCATAAAACAAAGTCGCTGTTGCACGCTGCTTGGACAACATTTTCACCACAATATGTGTATGGGACTTTTTGGTTGCTATAGCATCCAAGGTTTTCATTGGATTACCATGAAAAGTGAAGCTCCACCAAAGGCATGCTATAGATGAGAAATGATTTAGATCGGCCTGCAGACTGCAGATATAATTGATTAAAGATACTGACGGATGACTGATGGATGAAGAATGGTCTACCACCCTATAAGCTCCCCATGAGCCTTCAGTCCAGGTGAGCTAAAAAACCAAAAAAGAAAAAAAAAAAAAAAAAAAAAAAAATCTGCAGTTCTACAAAGTTTCATCACTGGACTATCTCGTGTTATATTATTCAGGGCTCAAAATTTTTTCTTGAACTAACTCCTCCTGTAGGGCAAGCGGCCTCAAACTGTTACTTGCCCCTAAGCTGTACTCATCCTTAGTCTTATATTTGGTACTAAAAACAAACCTGTTCATAAAGTCATGGAATTTAGTTCACGTACTGAAGCGGGGTTTACTGTTGCTGTTTTGCTGCAGAGTAAACTCTAACAGACACCTTCCAGAATTGAAATTTTAACTTGTCAGCAGAATTTGACATCTTTTTGTGACATTTTGAAGTGACTTTTAGAACTTTGTAATTATGCTAGGTAATCCAAATTTTTCACTATTTACCCTTACTGCGAAAAAACATACCTGTCCTGTTGGGCAAGCCGTTTGATTTTTTTTTTCACTTGCCCTTAAAGAACATCTTCTCATAAATATGAGCTGACAAGTGCAAATTTCAAGACCTAGTTATTACATGTAACAATGACACTTTCTGCAATGAAAAGATTTCATATAAACAGTTCTTTTTAATTTGACAAAAGAATGTCATGTTAGCAGTCTCACTTCAGTGAATATAGTTTTTACAATGGTAGTTCATCTACAATGTCTTTGAAGTAGGTCCATTAATATGTTGAAACCCTGCATCAGAGTTAAGCCAATGGCTTATTGAGCTCTTTCAGAGTGGCCACCCTCAGTCAGAATCAAAATTCCCTGACATTTCACTGACTTTTCCCTAACCCAATTCTATTTTTCCCTGACCAAAATGCTGAAAATTTAATGGGCTTTTTCTCATCTTGCAGAAAATAAATGATTCTTTCTATTTTAAATATACCACCCTAATTGTTCAGTAAAAAAAAATAAAATATTGTCAAAATTTTGGGCATTCATTTTCTAGAATGAGCATTAATTTGTAGCAATGCGGAGATAGCGAAAAAAAAAAAAAATACAAGACTTTCAGTCACTCAAAATGGATAAAATACCTGCCACAGCCTAACAAGTTTCGGCCAAAATTAGGAATTTCCCTGACTTTCTTAGTATTTAAAATTTCCCTGATCATTTCGCAAAATTCCCTGACTTTTCCCTGACCTTGGAAGAAAAAGTAAGACTTTCCTGACCAGTGGGCACCCTGTATTTGGATTGAACTCATCAGGTCCGATCCAGTAGTAGCCAAGTTCATTAACATGAACAAAGACAGTTCTGCTCATTATTTGTAATTCTGTTCATTTTATCAATACAGTAATAATTATACTGCTGTTGGATTAACTCATCCTGGTCTGCATGTAAAATGTCTTTTAGATGTTGGTGCAGAGTGCACAAATCCAATTCCCATGTCTAGAGAGGCTGGTTTTATCACTGACTAACAGCTGGTACTGGAAAGCAGAAAAAACACCTCTGGGGCTCCACTTTGAAGATGGAAAACCTGCAATTAAAAAGGATATGTTTTTCTTATTAGTCTGTTGTTCATATAGGGTGAGACCTTTCAAAGAAGAGGTGTACTGTTAAAGGAAAACAAAAAAAAATTGCTCCAGTGGGTAAAAGCAATTTCTTTCCTTTAAGAGTAATCCCTCATTGAAAGGGGCGGAAACACTTCAATGGCAGGGTGATGTCTTTTGGATGTATCCATTCACCTATAGGGATAAAACAGCAAAGCTTCAGGTTTTTCACTATTATATGCATAATGTTAAACTATAATACCCCACCATAATCGTGCTGCGGGCAGATAACTGTTAAACACTGACAAACTTTGCCCATTAGCAATCCCAAACCAGGGCTCCTTAATATCAATACATGAACCAAGTTTGTTAAATCCCCTGACATTTACATGTTATTGTCAGGAAACGAAAATATGGGCGTGTCTCGGGCAGATAACTCTGTCGAAGTTTGATGAAATTTGCGCATTAGCAATCCCAAACTAGAGCTCTACAATATCAATACACATACCAAGTTTTGTGAAAATCCACTGATGTTTACTCAAGAAATCATCTGGACACTAAATATGGATGGACGGACGGACGTGTGACAGATGGATGGATGGATATTTTGTTTATAGACGCTCAACCCTAAAAGGGCATATAGCGTCTAATAAGTTTTATGTTATATGATGATTTTATTTAATGAGAAATTTAAAAATATCTAGGATTGATGTGTTTATTTTAAAGAGATAAAGTATCAATGATTTTAAGTGATTAAAAATACTGATCATATTTTATTAAAAAGTCCGATCTCTTTAAGAAAGTCGAGTATTTTCCGAGTTGGCATATCAAAAAGTTCCTTTATAGTTTTTATATTAAAATACTTTGTGCGAATGTGATTAAATTCAGCACAAGTGATAAGAAAATGTTTGACTGTGAAAGGTTCATTACAAGGAATGCAGAATGGAGCTTGTTCATTGTTTAAAATATAAGAATGAGTAATTCTAGTGTGTCCAAGTCTACATCTCGTGATTTTTGTTTGTTCTTTTCTGCTGAGGTTAGAGAATGTGCATTTGCTGTTAAAATTTGGTTTGATTTCATTTAATTTATTATAAGTTTGTGTTTCCCAAACAGACTGACATTTGTTGTTGATGTATTGACAGACGTTTGATTTAAAGTCGGAGTGAGGAATTTTGAAATTGGTTATTACTAAGGATAATGCAGATTTGGCTTCTGAATCTGCTAATTCATTTCCACGAATATTAACGTGGCTGGGAAGCCAACAAAATACAATTTCTTTTGAAGCGGAAAGATAATAATATTTTTTAAGAATTTGCTGAATTAATGGGTTTCTATGGTGTAAATCTTTAAGAGATTTTAATACAGAAAGAGAATCTGAATAAATGATAAACTGTTTTTCAGACTGATCTCTGATATGGTAAAGTGCAATATCAATTGCCTTGGCTTCGGCGGTAAAAATGGAGCTATTATCAGGTAATCTGATACTGTCAGTAAAATTTGGACTAATAACAGAACAAGCAACTTTCTCATCTTGTTTCGAACCATCTGTATAAATTGACAGGTAATGTTTATAATTTGATTTGATTTCTAAAAATTCATTCTTAAAAATATGCGACTCGACTTCTGTTTTTTTATTTTTATGAAGGTCTAAAATAATCTTTGGAGGGTTTAACGTCCATGGCTCTTTTGATGGAAAAGAAAAATGCTGAACATTTTTAATATTGATATTGGCCTCTTCAAGTAACGGTTGTATTCTCAGGCCAATGGGTTTAATAGCCGTTGGTTTGTTGTTGTAAAATCTTTCATATTTAGGATTAAAAACACAATCATAGGCTTAATTACGTGGATTGGCGGCTAATTTAGTAACATATTGAAGAGACAATTTCTCTCTTCTTATATACAATGATGGTTCATTTGATTCAGCGTATAAACTTTCGACGGGGGAAGTACGAAAAGCCCCTAGAGCCAGACGTAAACCTTGGTGATGAATAGTATCCAAAGATTTCAAATAAGATTTTCTTGCGGATGTGTGACAGATGGATGTTCTAACAAATGGATAGTTATGTGGCTACCATCACTATTTTAGCATACTTATGTGGCTAAAAAATGGCCATCTAACAGTAAAAAAGCTACATAAAAGACTGATTGTATGTGGCCGATGGAATAAATCCCATTGAAATACATTGCAATTGTCCATAATTCTTAGCCATCTAACTTCCCATTTGTGGGTGCGCAAACAGACACACTGACGTCCAACGTGAAACCATAAAACCCCGCCATTATCATGTGGTGGGGTCTAAAAAGTGATGCATGGTTCATTTTATAAAATCATAAAGTGAAAAGGGATTTACATATAAGATATTTCTGCTTACCATTCCTGAACAAAACTGAGCATGTCATCAATGATCTATGTGATGGTCTTTTCTGGCATATCCCCTTTCAGTTCCAGTGTCTTGAAGGTCTTCAGTGGCTCGCTGTAGGCCGAATAGAATTCCTGAAAAATATCACCACACATAAATTAAATGTCACCTTATGTCGGTTGAATCCTTTTAACATAATAAACATGGTGGCTTGAAGCTAAATTTTGCTTAACATATTAAGATACTTAAACTGTGTTGTTAATTATATGTACAGTTGACCCTCGTTATCTCAAATTCCAAGGGACTCTTTGAAATACTTTGAGATATCCGTAACTCAGGGCTCGGGAAAACCTGAAAAATAGCCGGTCTGGACCGAAATTAAGAATTCTGGACCGATTTCAAATACCCCAAAACGCTAATAAATCAGTCCAACATTTCCCAAACCAACCAATTTTCACAAATCAATGATGTCTAAAAAATCACAAACGGTCAAGTCTTTCCAAACTGACAACGTCCGCGCACCTTTTAAATGCGATATTATGGTAGTTAAAAGGCTCTAAACGGTCATTTGACATGTATATTGGAGAGACAGCAGAATAACGGCAACCTACCCGCAGCACAAATTAATTACGTCATTATCCAAACATTGTCAAAAAATCAACACTTCACTGACCTTTGTGCGGTAAACAAGCGATTATCACGAATCATCAGTAACGGTAGTCTGATAATTAATCCGTTTGTGTGACACGTGTGAATACACTGAGACTGCAAAACATCCAGGTGCAGTCGGCGTGTCAAAAAGATCAAAGGTCGCTTTACTGAGAGTGATAAAAGAATGCACCGCTTGAAGGCACCCGTTTTCTTCCTCTTCTTTTTTGTTTTGTTCAACACGGTTTGTCAGTCCCAGATTCGATAAATGAATTCCCAAACCGTGTACGTCCTAATCAGATGTCGCATACAACGGCGTCTGATCTGGGTATAATTGATTGCTTCTTTTTTTTTTTTTTTTTTTTGTTGATTGCCGTAACACGCGAGTATAATTCAAGGTAGATTTCACAGTAAAAATAAGTAATGCACCACTTGCGCCAGGCAAGATTGGTCAGTGCTTAAAATTTAAGCAGTCTGATTAAATCTTGAAACACTGAAAACTGCAAAACCGCCCGTGGCGCAGGCCTTTTTTATTAGGTCCATGAAAGTCGTTTCGTTCCGTCTCTCCTGTTTCCCGCCGTCTTCGCGCTTATACAAGATGGGAATCAGTTGTTTATAAATAGTTTAGGAAAACCCTGCGGAGGTGGAAATAACAACAAAACCGTTTTTTCTTTTTCTTTTTTTTTTTTTTTTTTTCTTTCTTTTTTCATACCTGACTGTATTTATTGATGACGCCAGCTTTGATCATGCTCGTTGTACCCGGACTTCCGTCATATAACGGAGCTGAGGTGTATTATTTAAAAGGAGTTATAGGACTGCCAATTGTCATTAGTTTTCGTGTCAGGTGATATACACATATTTTTTTTTTTGGAAATGGGCTTATTGATGACGTCATCGTCATCGGCTGGACCGATTCAGATTTCAAAATTTCCAGAGCCCTGCCGTAACTCGACATATCAGATTTGCAGAAGTGAGGAAAACATAATTCCAACAACCACATTTAGCAAATTTAGTTTAGTTTAGTTTTTTAGTTTAGAGATATACTGAAAATACTGTGGAAATTGTGGACCAATTTCTCCTCTTTTCAACAATATTTTTTCACCTGTTGTAAGATTTTCATGTTTAGCCAGGGACAAGATTTTCACTTCGAGATAAGCAGTTATTCGAGATAAGCAAGGTCCAGATAACGATCAACTGTACTGCAAAGCTAATGCCGGCAGACCTATACCGACCTTTCACATATGGTACTATTTGCATAAGTTATGTACTATGCACATACTTTGGTATGTGTTGATTTGTTTGTGTTGAGGTTTTATGGCCCAGTCAACCCAATGGGGTCATGTCGAGCGCAGTCAGTTTACCTAACCACACGTTTACTGGGCAGGCTTAGTCCTCTAAGCGGTTAACCGGTATTGTGCACATTCTTTCGCCAGAAACTGACAACTGCCCTTCTTGAATCAGCAGAAGGGAGAGAATGATCGTAGAAAATATTTCATGATCAATCTCCACGAAAGAATGTTGCCGACCTCGGCGGGGGTTGAACCCGCGACCTCCTGGTCTCCAGTCGGATGCGCATCCAAATGAGCCACTGAGGCCGGCTTGGTATGTGTTGAGCAATATATTCTAGTATGGGCTGTGCACATATTCTGGAATGCTTTGCACATATTTTGTTATAATTTATGTGCTGTGCATAGGGCTGGCTAATCAGAGTTGAAAAGATGATTAACATGATAATCAGTCCTGCCATTGTGATTGATAATCGATTAGTAATCACTGAAGATTTGGTCATAATTTTACCTGTCATCTCAGCATGACTCTTACCATATGTTATACTTTACTGCACTTTTCCTTGCCCTGACAGGCCTGAGCAAACAGTGTAGACCCAGATGAAAATGTGGTGTCTCATCAGGGTATACACTGTTTGCCACTCATTCAGCTATTATTAGATACAACATTGTAGAGGCGTAAAGATTCATTAAAATTGTATT
Organism: Anodontia alba; assembly: GCA_964016985.1. Classification (NCBI taxonomy): domain Eukaryota; kingdom Metazoa; phylum Mollusca; class Bivalvia; order Lucinida; family Lucinidae; genus Anodontia; species Anodontia alba. Next base: position 3,191,822 of record OZ024829.1, read on the forward strand.
GTATCACGATACTTTTTCTCACGATACGAGTATTGTATCGTGGGGCTAGCAATACCTGACAATATGCCCAAAAGTACAATTTCCAAAGAAAATAGTAGCTTTAACATATTTCGAGACAATTTTTATAACAAATTACAAAGATCTAAACTGTTACTGAAATACACTGATCACTTGTATGACAAAATGGGTCATCTTACACAGGCATTTTTACACAATAATAAACCCCTGAGATGGTTTTGAACCTGTTTTCCAAGAGTATCAAAACTTTCAACCTGACTTATGCATGAAAGTAGTATCGTGATATGTATCGAATCGTTAGGCAAGTATCGCAAAGCATATCGTATCGTGAGCTGACTGTATCTTTACAGCCATACAACATTGGGTAGTAAGTTGTACTTGTTCAAATTTTAGTTAAGTATGGTAAGGAGTTGAGGTGTCTGAATACTATGGGTAAATACTGTAATGTAACAGAAACAGAAATCAAATGATATATGTCTTTGTCCCAACTAGCTTTTTCACACTTTTAAATACTGTTAAATGTGGCTTTAAATCTTAGCACTCTGGGTAAAATTACAGCAGACATTTTAAAATATTTTTCTTATTTTCCCAGAAAACAGGGTTAGACAGTTTGCATGTAATGTCAAAACCTGCTTTACGGGAAAAGTAAGAAAAATATTGTTATTGCCTTTGGAAAAGAAATTGCAGAACTTCTGCAACAATGCCTCAGGTTTAGCCAATTAAAGAAAAATTTTCCAACTTGCTAGAGTTAGCAAGTGATGGAAATTGCAGCTTGCTTTTGATCAAATTTACCAGCATTTAGCAAGTGCTAAAATTAATCAGTCAGTAACCTTGAGTATAGTGGTCTGTCACATGGAGAGTATACCAGAATATTGGTCAGCGACAGAGTAAACCCAGACCTATGGCATGTTCTCATAATTCTGTTCACCTTCTTAGAATAATATGAAAACAAATCTTTCTTAAATTTATGCCACATTAAAATTAATAAGAAATGACTAACATTACAGCTGATTTTGAAGAAAATCAGTTTTCACTTACAATTTTATGCATAAAAATCAAAATTTGTCACAAAATGCTAAATATTTGGAGTATCATTCAGTGAATTAGTCAATGATGTAGGGTATGGAAGGTCTGGAGTTTATGCTGGAGTATCAACATATTTAAATGTTTGGCCTGAAACATTATTGTGGAAAGACATGTTAAGTGATGATTGTTTAAAAAATAATAATAAACCTGTGTTAGTTAAAAGTACATGGTTTGTTTGTGTTGAGATTTTACGGCCCAGTCAACCCAATGGGGTCATGTTGAGTGCGGTCAGTTTACCTAACCACAAGTTTACTGGGCAGGCTTAGTCCTCTGAGCAATTAACCAGTATTGTGTACATTCTTTTGCCAGAAAAAGTACTTGGATTGAATAAGATCAAGGTCTACTGAGATAATGTTGAATCTGACAACTGGAATGCCCCCCAACCACCCTCCCCCCTGTGGGCCCCCGTAACCTAGTGGATAAGATTTTTTTTGATTGTGTTGGGGTTTAACGACACGTCAACCCTTGTGGGTCATTTTGTGTCGTCTCCCAGAGAAAGGGAGAAAAGAGATAGAAGAGATAGTAGATGAGATGAAAGAGAGGACAGGGAAGAAAGAGGAACAGGAGTGAAAGTGAAGAAGCAGAAGAAATAAAAACATTCCCCTTCTACCCTTACCTGCTACAAGGATAGCAGGCCTTGCCTAACTGTAAGCCAATATCAATTGGACGCCCCGGTGCCATGAGGTACAGGACACCTTCGCACCACCCGACCATCCCCCTCTAGTGGATAAGAGAACCGACTCTTAATCCATTAGGTTTCTCACCCCTGTGGTTCGAGCCTCCCTTGGGTCATATGTGGGAAAGCCAAGTTCTGATTATGGATGGTCAGCTGTTTTTTTTTTTTTCTGCAGGTTCTCCGGTTTTTCGCCCACTTTTGATGAACGATCAGCTCGATTTAAGTGAAATATTCTTGAAAGGGTCGTAAAACCCAAATCCCCCTCAAATTACCGTTAAGAACTGTTTGGAAAGTCTATTATTTTCACTCTAGATATGCGATAATGCTCAGATATCAGTGGAGCTTTTTCTACTTTCGTTTCAACCGGATGTCACGTTGCGCGCGCGCAAGGTATATCTTCTGGAATACCACCGAAAATAATGACAAAACTATTGTGTGTTTTATTCTTACCTTAAAATCTCGCCTATGCCTGATTTTTATTTGTTATTAGCATGGAAACGTGATATCTGTTAGGTTTAACAGTTGCTGTCACCGGGTGATTGTAAACAAACGCTGAAAACGGAAGTGACGTATTTAAAGGTTCACATTCACAATTTCCGGTTACACAAAAAAATCAGCCTTAGTATAGCAATTTTTGAATAGAACAGAATACTACCATAAAGCAACCAACTCTCGTTGTTGCCGCTTCGCGGCAACAACTCCTTGGTTGGTTGCTATAAAAGGACAAAAACGTTTTTTTCTTTTTTTTTCATTCAACTAAGTAAAAGGGAAGACAGGATTTTTTAATCTAACCATTTGTCCAGGTAATGGAACTCGATAATAATGATTACATAATCATGCAATAAAACTGCAAGCCATGCACCATGCCCCGCCACACAGGGACATATTTCCTATGCACTTCTGTAGTATAAGGGCTGAAAACAATCTAAGTTAAACATGAAGAGAAGCAATAAACAGTTATTTCATCTCCAAAAAAAACAAAGAAAAAAAACACCAAAAAGTCTAAGTTAAAAATGCAAAAAAAAAAAAATTAAAAAAAATTTCAGGATTCTGAAAAAAACAATATGCATATCTTCAGACCATCCTAAAAGCGTGTGTAAAGTTTCAAAAGGATCGGCCTGAAAATGTAGGAGGAGTTGCGCGTACAAGGTACATACTCCCTATACATTTCTGTAGTATTAGGGCTCGAAAAAAGTCTAAGTTAAAAATGCAAAAAATGTAATAAAAAATAATTTCAGGATTCTGAAAAAACAATATGCATATTTTCAGACCATCCTAAAAGCGTGTGTAAAGTTTCAAAAGGATCAGCCTGAAAATGTAGGAGGAGTTGCGCGTACAAGGTACTTACTCCCTATACATTTCTGTAGTATTAGAGCTCGAAAAAGGTCTAAGTTAAAAATGCAAAAAATGTAATAAAAAGTAATTTCAGGATTCTGGAGAAACAATATGCATATCTTCAGACCATCTTAAAAGCATCTGTAAAGTTTCAAAAGGATTAGTTTAAAACTGTAGGAGGAGTTGCATGTACAAGGTACATACTCCCTATACATTTCTGTAGTATTAGGGCTCGAAAAAAATCTAAGTTAAAAATAAAAAAAATGTAATAAAAAATAATTTCAGGATTCTGAAGAAACAATATGCATATTTTCAGACCATCTTGAAAGCGCCTGTAAAGTTTGAAAAGGATTGGCCTAAAACTGTAGGAGGAGTTGCGGGCAGAAGGTACATACTCCCTGTACATTTCTGTAGTATTAGGGCTCGAAAAAAAGTCTAAGTTAAAAATGAAAAAAATGTGACAAAAAATAATTTCAGGATTCTGAAAAAAACAATATGCATATCTTCAGACCATCCTAAAAGCACCTGTAAAGTTTGAAAAGGATTGGCCTAAAACTGTAGGAGAAGGAGTTGCGGGCAGACGAATGGTGGGGGCGCTGAAGGATGGATGGACGGATGGACACTCAAAATTTCAGAGGGTATAACATAATACCCCGCCACTTTTTTGGTGGCGGGGCATAATAAATGTCTTGCTGGGTCACGGTGGGTACCCCCGAATTATCGAGACAATTTCACCTGTCTCGCTGGCTTGAAATTCGTCACTGTAACAGGGTAACAGTTGAATGAGACATCAGGCTTTGTCACCAGGACAGACTGCCACCAGACAGGAGACAAATCGGAAAGTCACATTGGCTGTACTGTATAACCTATTCTGTTACATTTCTCCCCCTCTTCTCTCGACTTGCCCCGAAATCACACACGCCTCACCAGGCAAATCCGAGGGCAGAGCCTATGCATCAAACTAAGGACACAGTCTTCCATGCCACCGCTGCCACCAGTGTAGCGCAAAACAGGGTCTTCTATGAAATCAAGCACAATGGCCACCCATCCAGGTACTAAGTGAGATGTATGTTGGTTAACTTTGTAAGAAAGCCAATCGCCATAAAAACTGGCTTCCACAGTGAGGCTGTAGAAGTGGTATATAACCTATTCTGTTACAATATCAGATTTCAAAACCCAGCATGCAAGGTTCTAGATAAATGGACAGGATGCACAAGCTGAAATCAATATGGCCGTTCAACGTCTTTGAAGTTGGGGGCATAAAATATTTATGTTTTTCTTATATATTTCTCCAGAAAAACATTTGTTGTGGTACTCTTTCGAGATGAAATGCCTCATTGAGGAGCTTCTAATGAGTATCTACAACAGAACTTTTTATGGAGTAATAAAAATATTTACCTGATACTCCCTGTTATCTAGAGCTATGCATGCGTAATTTTTCACCTAGGTCTGTCTAGATGAGAGTGGGTATCAGTTAAATGTTTTTCTTATAATTTCCACAGGCCTAGATAAGAGTGGGTATCAGGTAAATTTTTCTTATTTCTTGATGAAAACATATGTTGTGGGTACTCATTAGAAGCGCCTCGCCGAGGCACTTCTAATGAGTATCCACAACATATGTTTTCGTTAAGAAATAAGAAAAATATAGATACTTTTTGGTTGGAAAAAGCGCCTTATCAAGAGCTATGGTTTCATATGTTTCAAAAGAGCTGGTGTACAAAATTTTAGGACAATTATGATATGTATCATATCTTAAGTATAAATACAAAAAAACTTACAAATAGGTCTGATAGATTTTGCGTGCATAACAGGAATGTCTGCTCTGGCTTCCCATCTTCAAGAAATTGCAGAGGCATCTGAAATGATAACTGGCAACTGAGATGATATTGGTTGTTTGTGAGGATGTGGATGTGAAATAATAGGTAATGCCTAATGCACAGGGCATTAGTAGTCATTGTCCATTGAGAGAATGGCAAACTGTGTAGACCCTGAACAAACTGCCCCTGATCAAACTGTTTGCTCGCTCAGCCCTACTGGTCTAAACATTTAGTATAAATATGGTAGCATAAATATTTTATCCTAGTAACACCATCTTTTTTTTTTTAGAAAACATGGGGAAAAATATTAAGTAAATTGGGTAGGTTAGGGTTACCCTAAACACACACATTTTTTTCTGTCTGGCCTAATCTCAGGGGTGCGTGTGTGTGTGTGTGTTACGAATAGCCCCTTTATTTTAACAAAAAATCTATGACTGTCCCGATTTTTCAGGATTCGTATGCAAAACGCCCCACTTTTTTGACATCCCAGTATATGTGTATATTTTTCGATCAGAAATTTTTCCAGGCTGTTTGTTCTCTAGGTATTCACTGAACTGACTGCGATACTTGTCTAATTAGCAGCAATAAATGAGTAAAAAAAAAATATCAATGGGCAGTATGAATAGGTCGCCTTTTTTGACAAGCAAATATATGAATGGGTCCTTGAATTTAAAGGCCAGGTATATGAATGTGGCAGGTTTCGAAATACTGGTTTGCACACCCGTATCACAATTACCCCCAACCCCACCCCCCATATAATAGTTAATTATAGCACAAAAATGTGATATCACTAATTCGAAAGAATCGGTTTTATGATTTTGTGATATGACAAAATGACACGTCACACCTCAATGCAACTGTGCTCTTGTGTTCTTTGTTCTGCATCTATCATTTCTTCTTTCGCTGCCTCAAGAAGGCTGTACTTCGTGATTGTAGCCTCTCCTGGATAACTTCATTTATGTATTTTTGCTACGTCATCACGAAAACACTCCTATGTAATTTTGACCCCCTTACATCCCAATTTTATATAGTAAAATTGGAGTTTACAGGGGTATACATTATTTTTCTTATTTCTGCTCAAAACATAGATCGTGGGTACTTGTTAGAACCGCTTCGCCGAGGTGGTTCTAACAAGTACCCACAATCTATGTTTTGAGCAGAAATATGAAAAAATATCGGTTTTTTATCTAACAATTTTCAGTTTTTGGAGGTGAAATTTTCTATATATATTTGAATAGGAATGTTTTTGTAATGTAGTGATAAATAATCCTGTGAAACAATAATAAGGCATGTGTCTGTGCGTAGTCTGTTTTCTAATGATCGCCAACCCAGGTCATCAAATTTTCAGGTGACACTGTCATAAGGGTAATACAGTTATTTGGCTAGTTCAGGTTTTAGCTAGTTTCGAATAAGAGAAAAAATTGTCAACAGCAGTCAAATTTAAAAAGGAAAAATTGATAAGGTTTTTAGGTTTTGTCATTCATTTATTCTTCTTCATATATCAGAAAATAGATATGGGAAATATTACCTTATTGATCGATACAATTTGATTTCCCCAAGCTGCCCTATGCTTAACAAATTATGTAAATGTGTAAATAAAATTCGCCTAGATATCCTTTAAGTAGACAGTCAATTATTGCAATTTTTTTTCAACTACTGGGTGGAACATACTTTTCAACATCTGCTTAAATGCTCTCTGCAAGAGTTTTAAACAAATTGCTTGAGAATTCAACAAAGTGCTTGAATTCAACCATTAATCAATCGCTAATTTGTGCATCCTATTTGGTTTGTTCCAGCTAAGGTGTTTACATATTTTGTGTTTACACATGTGTTCATATCAATGCAGTGTACATAAAAAAATCTGACGTGACACGATTGAAGCGAAAATATGAGCCTCGTCATGAGATAATCTGCTTTGTGCCATATGCAAACAACAAAGACAGTCATAGTCTGTGCTTCTGTGCAGTCTGATCAGTGCCATTGTTGTTCGCTCTCTAGACAGAGTACTACCATCAAAACTTCAAGACGGCTGAGTTAGCCAGTCTATGGCTGAGTAGGCCAGCCTACAGCTTTTTTGGTTGAAAACCTCGGACAGGTTCTCTCGTGTGGGAAGACTATTTAGGGGCATCACACCGCACTTAATAGACTATTTAACAATGGAAAGGCACAATTTCACTGCAAGCTTATTTGATTTTTGGGCTTCAGAAGGGGGTGATATTGGACCTAATATGCATACTCTTTGCAACTTCTGAAACATCACTGAAATATTTTTTACAGGCCTCCACCGAGGGGGCGATTCAGGCGAAGAAGTCGCCGAAATTCTTATGACTTCGCCCTATCGATCCGGGAAGGAGAAGACGACTTCGCCCTGTTTTTTGGCGATTTTCGAAACGTACTTTCGGTTTTGCTTGCGCCGGTGAGTCGATTTTTTGCTTGTTTACAGCAGACACTGAAAAACACTGTTGCTTAATGATCGCTAACGGCGATACACCTACAATAACTAGTTGTTTACAAAAACATGATATAATTACCCTGATTGGTAATTATCCATAACCGTCCATATTCCTTTGATTAATCCAGTAATCACTAGTGTTGATGTCATCGGTGACCCACAAAGAATACCATGCAATCACCCGTGATGATAACTGACCAAAACGATTGGCCGAAAGCACCACGTGGACAATGTAAGAGCGACAATTTTACCGTTTAGTGGGCAGGGCCAATGTGTCAATAACCGTCAAAAAGATTGCCTGGATGACACGCTTCTGTGCTCAAACAACAGTACAAGCAACTAAAAACTCTTTGATCTCTTTCGGCAGCGACTCTTCGGATGCAAATTGTAATGTCAGATTGTGGTGATTAACGGATTAACATACCGATTAATAGATGGTAATTGAATAGTTTGTCTTTTCTTTGATTTTAATTGAAAACTGTTTGTTTGTTTTGCAAATGAGTGTTTAATCAATTTAATCATTTTTTTTCTCTTCTTCGTATGTCAGTTCGTAAAAAATATCAGAGATAGGTGTTGATCATGAGCAGATGATAAATATTCATCCATATTTAATTGATTTTTACATGAGGCATGTACCGTTTCTCGTTGTAGGGGAGCCTGGCTGGGTAGGGGCGATCATGAAAAATTCATTTAGATGTTGGGGAATGTTGTGTTGGTTTAGAAACAAAGAAACAGCAGCATTTTACTCTTAACCCCTGTCCTGCTGAATAAATTAAGATGCCACTCCCACTTACAATTTTCAACCAATCAGATTACTTGATCATGAATGTTGCTATAAATTTACATACTTACTGGCAAATAGTGCAGTTCCAGATCAGTTGGCTTCCTGATCTGGATCTACACTGTTTGCAAAGGCAGGGTATATCCAGGTTCAGCAGGACAAGGGTTAAACAAGGGGAAATGGTGACAATTTAGGGATAGTTTTTATTATTTCTTTATAAAAATATGTTGTGAGTATCTGTTAGAATCAGTTCAAGTCAGTTCTAATTATGAGTACCCACAATGTATATTTTTAAAGAGAATCACTGAAAATTATTACTGAATTATCTCCACTTTTCTGGAGTTGTGTGAGAAAAAAAATAACCATTCGCCAAAGAGCTGAATCAAATAATGAAAAGTTACATGTACATGTTCTTTACTTATATCTAGATAGATAGTTTTAAAATGTTTAAGGTTTTAATAAAGCAATAAATCAGTTTTTGATTTTTTTCCTTCATAATATTGCATCATCCACCATTTTGCATGAACGGTCATAGTCACTTCTCCCTCTGGTCCTCCACTTCTCCCTATTTGGGCTGGAGGGAGAAGTCACTTCTCCCTACTTGTTAGGCCTAGGTTGGGGCCTGATTTTTACATTGGAAAGACAATCCAGCAAATAGGAGATAAATCTTGCTGTAATGAGAGTGTTCATGCCAAAAAATCGTTATGCCATGAATTATGGGTTTTGAATTAAAGGGCCATTTATTTAGGTCTTTGTGAACCTGTCACTTTGTGAAGAATTTCCTTACACTGAATTGTGTTTCTCTTTTACACATACACATAATACAAGTTAATAAAGTAATATTTAGAGGCTGTTGCATTATCAAGGCCCTCCCAGGGGGGTACCTGTCCCTTTGTTCCCCTGAAAAAAATTGGTGTTTTCCCTTGTTCCCCAAAATCAAAATCTTGATTTTCTATGTTCCCTATTCCCCAAAATTGACTTTGTTCCCCTGTTTCCTTCAGTTTTAGAGATTTGTTCCCTTGTTTTCCCTGAAATAAATGACCTTATTCCCCAGTTCCCCAAAACCCCTGGGAGGGTCTCATAATCCAAGGGATTTTTTTACAGGTTCCTCAGGATTTGGAAATAGTTCTATTCAGAACTAGCCAAATTAGTGGTGTACTTCAGTCTTTGCAAGTGATATCCAAAGGCGAATGACAAACATATTCAGTGTGGTATTTCAAGGAAAAATAGTACTCTGAATCAGCCAAAAAAGAGGCCCTCCCAGGGGGTACCTGTTCCCTTGTTCCCCTGAAAAGATTTGGCATTTTCCCTTGTTCCCCAATATCAAATTTTCCATGTTCCCTGCATGTTCCTCAAAATTGCATTTGTTCCCCTGTACCCTTCAGTTTTAAGACTTGTTCCCTTGTTCTCCTGAAATAAATGGCCTTATTCCCTTGTTCTCCAAAACCCCTGGGAGGGCCTAAAAATCAACTTTTGTTCAGCCAGGTTTTTGGAAATTATGAAGCATAACCTTACCCGGAACTGGCCAAATCTCAGGGAGGGTAACTTCCTATATATGGCATAATATGGGTGTACATGCTGAATGACCCCTTTTGCGGCCCTCCCGGGGATGGGGGAGGTATCTGTTCCCTTGGCATTTTCCCTTGTTCCCCAAAATCAAAATCTTGATTTTCTATGTTCCCTGTTTCCCAAAATTGCCTGTTCCCCTGTTCCCTTCAGTTTTAGACTTTTGTTCCCTTGTTCCCCTGAAATAAATGGCCTTATTCCCCTGTTCCCCAAAATCCCTGGGAGGGTCTCCCCTTTTTCAGTGCTGCCATATATGTAAGGTATATGATTACCCCACTTTTTTCAACAAAAGTATATGACAGACTTGATTTTTCTTGATTCGTATGTGAAAGGCCCCACTTTTTGACATGTATCCCAGTATATGCGTATAGACACAGTTGCTGCCAAGGCATCCAGAACTCTGAGATTCCTTTGATGAAATCTAGGAGAATGAATGCACCATGGAAGTCAAGAGTAACACATATACCATGCTCGAAAGACTGGTACTAGACTACGCTTCCCCCAGCTTGGGACTCTACCAGTTCAGCAGACATCATGAGGCTAGAGAAAGTGCAGAGACAGGCAGCTCAGTTTGTCCATGGCAACTACTCTGAGAGGAATCTTGGATGTGTAACCCGAATGGTTAACAATCTTAATTGGGAGACACTCCAAAGTAGGAGAAAAAAGGAAAGATTGGCAATGCTGTATAAAATCCAGCATGGAGCAGTCGACATGGACACTGGTGACATACTGCTACGCACCAGTGGTCAGCAGAGACTATACCAATGACTGGCACCAGAGGTCAGCAGAGACAGACACATCAGAGGTAAGCAGAGACTATACCAACGACAGACACACCAGAGACTAGATTTCTATACCAACTACAGCCAAGAACTCATTTCCGGGAACCATTCGAGACTGGAATCGTCTCCCAGCTCAAATTCAGAATCAGGATTTTTTACTGGGTGATTCGTCTATCATTCACCAGGATGAATTACAGACTCCAGACAGAGTTCGCCTAGGGCTTCAGCAGCAGACTCCCAGAAGCTGAAGAGACAGTTAACTGTGTTTTTAACTGTCTTTTACCACCGGCTGATTTTCAGATTTTAACTTTTTTTTTCCCCGGAAGAGAGGAGGCCTACGTACGCTAGTCAACAGTGCATTCGATATGCTTGATATTCGGAGACCAAACTGAGGATGCATATTCGACTCGAGAGCGCACCATTGCTTTATACGTTCATTAGATTTTTTTTTTTTTTTTTATCAGTATAGATCTCTATTTCTTTTACAAAGACGCGCAACAACAACAACAAAAAAAAAAAAGCGTACTTTCCAGACGACGTCACGAGTATCTGAAAATCGTAATTATGTACTAGTAATACTAATATTTGCATAAATATAAACTTACATGTGTCCAAAACAGCAAAAATTCAAAATGTCGTCGTTGTTCTGTCTGCCCCAAGCTAAGTGAACAATGGGATATATACGCGTATAAAAACAACTCACGAAATGCACGCTTTGTCATAGCCACTGCGAGCATAGATAAACTGTACAACAAACGGGTCTCCCTATTTGCCGACAAGAGTCGGTAAGCCGTGACAACAGCCGACAAGAAGTAACAAGAAAAGTTTTTATGGTGACAAGAAGTTTTCTTTTGATTTCTTCGAGTATATTACTGTGTCAAAATATGTTTTTGATACGTTTTTATCATAGAAACTCACTTTTGTAAAAAAAACAAAAAAACGCTCGTGCATTATCTCATCGTACATGCGCACGAACCACGGTATAACTAATACTTAACTACATTTACCGACAAGAGATACTTAAGCATCACGAAAACATACCTATATAATTCTGACCCCCTTAAACCCCACTTTTATATAGTAAAACTGGGGTTTACAGGGGTATACATTATTTTTCTTATTTCTGCTTAAAAACATAGATTGTGGGTACTCGTTAGAACCGCCTCGGCGAGGCGGTTCTAACGAGTACCTACAATCTATGTTTCGAGCAGAAATATGAAAAATATCGGAATTTTTTATCTGAAAACTTTCAGTTTTTGGTGGTTAAATTTTCAATATATTTGAATAGGCGTGTTTTCGTAATAAGGTGACTAGAAGTTTTCTTGTATTTTCTTCGAGTATATTAGTATTTAGAAGTATGTTTTAGAAGTTTGCCTTAAAACCCCATTTTGTCTTGAAATAGAAATCGCTTTTATTGAAATTTAAAGGATTTTGGAAGGAAAAGGGAGCACATTTTTCTTCAGATGATTATAACCACATTTACCAACAAGAGATATTTTATGTTGACAAGACACTTTAAGTATGTTTCTTATCTGAGAACCCACTTTTAATTAATTTAATGGAGGTTTGTAGGAAGAAGACAACAGTATCACTGCATAATATTAACCATATTTACCGACAAGAGATTTAACGGGCAACTATTGGTATATCCAGCTTGGGCTATCACTGACATGGGCAAACAAGATTTATTTTATATATACATTTTAATGAAATGACATGCACAGTCTAAATGCAATCAGACTTTTATTGAAGACTAAGTTCCTGATTTCCCGACAGGAGAACTAGCTCACATTTTACTCATATTTTCTTGCCGGTAATTTGAAAGTTTCTTTTGTCGGTAATTTTAACTTTGGTTTTTAGAGACTTCTGGCATACAGTAGAATTAGCCATGAGTACTCGTCTTTGTTTATTATAGTGATTAATTTGATTTTTGTGTTTTCGCTTTGATGCATTGAGTGAGTTGGGAGCCTTTATGCGAACCGAATTTTATGTGTTTCTGTATTAAGAGTAGCATCGGGACCCAGGGTGAAGTTAGCTAGCTGTAAAAGTGCTTTAAACCCCCCGATGGTTTACTCTTCTGACCGTTCTAAGGCGGTGGTCCCGGTGTTAGTCTTATTCTTTGTTGCTTTGTGGTTTATTCTACGAGGCGATTTGTTGTATGTCTTTCCGTGTGTCGTACTTGTGTTTTTCAGTCCTTTTAGTATTGCGATTACCTCGCTTGGGGAAGAGAGAGCTAATCTTAGTGCTTTTCGTACGTTTGTTCGATTTGTGCTTGTTTGGATTGGTCGGTTTTCTCTTCCTCTTGGGGTCTGGGAAGGGCTGCGGTTTGTGATTGTGACACTGCCTGGACTTTTCTCTTACCTTTTTTTCATTTAGCTGTCTCTCAGTTTGTCAAATTAAATTAAACACCGCAAAGAAGTAGTCGCGCCAGTGTTGACTTATCACCTTTTTGTTTTTTGCAGAAAAGAAACTCCGCAAGTCCCATCAGGTGCTGGACCATGTTATCATATGTTTGATAACATGTTCAGTTTTCCCAACTATAGGTTTTTTACCTACAGTATTACCGACAAGAAAATCTGATTCTTCTATACACTGACATTCTCGGCCCTAGCTGCTAACTATGTCTTAGATTCATTTTCATGCAGGTCGTTTCCTCTGACATTTTATCATCATTTTATCAATCAAAAAGATATTTTAGCAGTCAGAAAATATTCAGTATATACTTCATATTCTCTTTTTGAGAAAGTTTGATTTTAAGAATTTACCGAGAATTTACCGAGAATTTACCGATAAGAAAAACTGATGAAGCACCAATATCTTGTAAGTGGGTAAACGGGGTTCCAGGAATCTATACTATATGAAAGTTCTTTTTCGTAAACACATACTTTCTCATCTCAAACTGAAAGAAGCGAATTTATCTCTGACAAAAAAAAAATTTAAAAACATTCTGCTAGCATTGGAGTACCGCCTTACGAATAAAAAAAAAAAAAGATAGACTTTGCCTAATTCTTAGCTGCATCAGCTCTCTGGTGGGGAGGTGGGGGTGTAAGGAATTCAAACACGTGCAAAAAGAACTAATATGTGATATTTTACATTACACGTGTCTGTAAATGCATCTAAGACCTTCTTGTCACCTCTTGTCACTTCGTGTCGGCTCTTGTCATCTTTTTTTTTTTTTTTTTTTTTTTTTGTGGAAACTCTTTTTTTCAATTCCATATTAGTCACATGTAGATGAACCTTGTTCAATTGTATAGTAATTTAGTATCTTTTTTTTTTTTTTTTTTTTTTTTTTTTAAGTGTTTCGCAGTCTTCTCCGAAGGACGAAATACGAAAGACAGAAGACGACGACCCGATGATTCGATGATGATATCACACCAACACTTTTTCAGCTCTTGTCACCTCTTGTCGGCTCTTGTCGATAAATAGGGAGACCGCGATAATGCTCAAAAAAGCATACCATTTGACAATGTGTAAACTGAACAGAAGCAGCATCTATATATTAGCCTACTATTTGCATATGTTTGTTGTTGTTGTTGTTTTTTCTATTATTATTATTATTACTATTATTAAGAAAAGCATAAACTCTTTTTTTTTTCTGTTAAAAATGCATCTTATTTAGAGTAAAGCGCAAAAAATCAAAAAGAACTTGATGGGCTGATCAAAAAGTTTACTGCATTACACGCTGCGCAAAACGTACTATATATTAAACCAAATGTCTGCAAGGACACGCCAGCAAAAACTGTAGATCGGATCAAATTGCTCCAAGTCTGCACTATATGCTGACATTAACACGACAGTATCTAAACATATAACCAGGTGGTCAAACGTGCTTACTCAAAATTAGGGTAAGTGTGTGTGTGTGTGTGTGTGTGTGTGTGTGTGTGTGTGTGTGTGTGTGTGTGTGTGTGTATCTTTTATCAAACAAATTTCAGGTCAGTTAATGCAAGATACCAATTTAATTAGCATATTAATGTACCATATGCTGTTGCATAAAGCACAAACACAGCAGGAAGTATTCTCTATTACTGGCTTGCTGGTCCAGCGCCAAGGTGACCAGTAAAACTTGCTATATTAATTTGTAATCCGATACCTTGGAGTAATCTTTTTTTTATTACTGTTACCATCTATCAAAGGCTCGGGGTGGGGGCGGGGGTAACTTAGGGGTAATTGTGGTACGGGTGTGCGAGAGATCAAAGGTTTTATAACACTTTAGACTACCCATAAAGCTAGTTTGTATACCATTTGAGTTCTGACTCTCTGATTGAATGCATAAAGGTCTCCAGATGTGATTTAAAGAAGAAGGGTGAAGATTGTTAAACATGTGAGTATAATTATATCATATATTCGTTTCTAATTTAGGCAAAAATAATGACCTGCATGCAGCGGATATAAAAGCCTCTTATCAGACACTGCAAGCTGATCTGAGTCTTTGTTGGCTGCTCATGTGGCATTGTAGGTTTTGCTGTGCTCTGGCTCAGTTGGGATTTTGACATTATTACAGCGCAAACATTGTTTTACAAGAGTAATGGGTCCAAAACACGCTCACGGAAAACATTGTAGACCCTGATCAGACTCCTCCTAGAGGACTAAGGAGAAAAAAGCTATGCCAGTTTATAACAAAATATATAATGTAAAACCACTGCTTTTTAGTGAAATACTGTTTTACATTCATAAAAATATAGTACTGTGCTGCAAGAATGTCATAATCACAAATGAGCCAGAGCAATATAGTTCTGTGCTGTAAGAATGTCAAACTCGTAAGGGAGCCAGAGCACAGCAAAGCCTACAATGTCACATGTGCACCCAGCAAAGACTCGGGTCAGCAAAACTACACTGATAAGAGGTTTTCATATCCGCCTAATACAGTTCATTATTGTTGCCTAAATTAGAAACGAATATATAATATATTTATACTCACATGTTGATTTGCTGTCGGAACAGCCTCTTTTCATTGGCAAAAATCGGTTGGCATCATACATAATTTCTACGTTTTCCCAACGTTAAAAATGTGCATGGCTAATGATGGACCAATTTGTAAATAACATTGACATACGTTGGCCCAACGTAATGCCTACACGTTGGCCCAACGATGGCCCAACGAGCACTTACGTTAGGCCAACTTTGAATGTCTAGGTTGGGCCAAAGAAATGGACAAACATTATTCAATGTTGACCCAACGTTAGCATGCCGTCTGGGTTTGGGATTACAAAAGGTTGTGTTTTTTGTTGTTTATCCAAATTTTAAGTTATGACACGGTCAGAGAAAGAAAAGCAAAGCTACAAATTAGGCCACAATAGACCATTTTAAACACTACGTCACACAGTCAAATCATTCGGAATCTCTCGATCTTTAATGAAGAGCCTCGTTCTGGTTTGGATGGCAGAATGTTGTTGTTCACGTTTATCGGACATTGAAATGGTCAATGTTTTTTTTTTTTTTTCAGAAAAATAAAGCAGCTTTCATTCGTCAAAATTTTCTTTTCATAAGAGGTTCTCGTCGACTGATCATTTAAATGTCAAAAACACAAATATTAACACATATTTTATCAATCAACTAGCTAGAACTAGGCGTTAAAATGGTCACCATAAAGCCAATATTACGGTTGCAAGCAAGCCTGCTGCGATTGGAAAATATCATTGAAATAGTTGTATTTATTTTAGGAAACAGTCAAATTGCTTCTTAAAGCTGTACTTAAAATTACTAGATAAAATTTACGATCGAATATAAACCAAACGAAATTTATTATCCAAGTAAAAGTTGGCTTGAATCAATTAGTATCAATGGAACCGGAAATGTTTTTGCCATCCACAATTTTTAGTCACGTGGCATAACATTGTAATGACGTGGTCAGTAGTCCGGATGAAAACAATAACATTAAAAAAGGTATATAGGCAAGAAAACAAAACTTCTCGTTTTAAGGATCTATCAATTAAAAGTGAATGGCATGTGCACGGCCATTCTAGGGTTTTTCATGTCTCTATGTATCGATGTAAATATACTATTTTTTTGATAATTCATAAAAAAATTTAGAATAAGAATTGTATCAGTTTTTCCTAGCGCACTATCTTGTAACACGAGTACAACTTACCACGGATCATGTGTTTTGTCTGGGTTCACTAAACATGGAACAGATGGTACAACAAACACGGATATATGGAAACCCCTAATTTGGACTTTTTTTTTCATTACAAGCGAAGTTTTCAAGAATTAGCCGTAAAGACCGACACATATCTTCCCCTTAAGCTGTAAAATTGCAACATCAACTGATGCGCTTGCGATTCCGAAATTAGAAAGTGTTTGGGTTGTAAGATGTGTTCACTGACATTTCCTGTAGCTGAGTGCCAGAGCATATAGTTTATGACATGTAGACAACGTCTTTAAACATCAGACGCGCAATGAACAGTCGCTTTGACCCATAAACTTTGCACGTGGCATACAAAATCGGGTGGTTGGGTGTGGCGAAGATGTGTTTCTCACGTCACTGCATGGAGTGTCCAACTGATATTTGCCTTACAGTTGGACAAGGCCTGCTATCCTTGTAGTAGGGAATTAAGGGTAAAGGGGAATGTTTTTATTTCTTCCGTTTCTTCACTGTAATTCCTTTTGCTCTTTCTTCCCTGTCCCTTTCTTTCTTCTCCTCTACTATCTTTCTTTCTCTTTTCCCCCTTTCTCTGGGAGACGACACAAAATGACCCACAAGGGCTGACACGTCGTTAAACCCTAACGCAATCAATCAGTCAAACAGACAAACAAAAGTAAATGGTGTGAGGGGTAGATAGGAATATCAGTCCCTCATCCTTTTACGATCCACGATCCCTATTCTCAGTTATCTTCCTTGGAAGCTTATAATTAGCTTATATGTTTATAACCAATATCTGACAACTGCCTAAGGGGTACGACTGGGTTTTCACAAAGACGTATAAAATTACTTACGTATTATTTACGTCCTTGGTTTTCACCCGAACGGCCCAGGGTCGAATTCCACCATAGCCGGATATTTTGGTCGATTGTTTATCAATCTACCCTAAGTTACTATTACTCGATGAATATTTACTGTCGTGTCGATGTACTTTTAATATTGGAATAATCCAGAGACAAGGTATAGCAGGTTGTTACGGGTAAAATAATGCAACTCGGTACTTTCCGGTTCACTGACTCCGTTTCATTGAGTAAGTTATTTTTTTTTTCATTTAAATTACCGCGATGTGAAAATTCTTCTTACCACCCTATGGGCAGATTCAGCAGTCGACAAATTGATGTGATTTTTTTCTTACTTTTTTTTTCCCAGAAAATAGGATTCAATCAAGGAGACAGGTCGCATAAAATGTCGAATTCTTTTTTTCTGGAGAAAGTAAGGAAAATATTTCAAAATGTTGTCTGCTGAAATGTTGACTCAACATGCTAAATGTTAATACCAAAAAAAAATCTTTAACGCGTGTAATGATGAGCTCTTATTGCTTTCGAATAGCGAAGCCCAAGTATACCTGTGCATCCGTACAGTCTGATCTGGATCTTCTCTGGATTGTTCCTGTCCATTTATATATTTCATAGTACCCATTAAATTTGTAAGCGGACAAAGGTCCTGATCAGACTGAATGATGACGAAGTGTTGAGAACGACGTAATATCTTATTGTTTATTGCTAAAAAATAAAAGAATGAAGAGAGAAAAATACCATGTTTACCCTGAACATTCTGACATCTTACCATACTTGCCCCAAAATTTTAACAAGGTCATTCAACTACCTGTTTATGTATCTAAAATTGCTAGATGAGAGACATTCAGTTATCACTCCACGTTCTGCTCTGGGTCCACACTGTTTGCTCGGACTTCGGTATATACAGTAAGTGTCAGTTACCCGGGGCCCTTTATTATGGTGTATGAATAGCAGATGCAAGAACACCCATTTAGCCGTTTTTTTTGTTTTTTTTTTTATTGTAATTGGGTATGAAAATAATAATAATAATAATCATAATAATTTTTAATTTTTTTAGCACATTTGATAAGATGATCAGAAGTAACATACAAAAAAAAAAAAAAAAAAAAAAAAAAAACGAAAAAGGCAGAGAGAGATTGCGCGGTGTTAGAAATATGGCTAAAATAAAAAAAAATTCTTAACGAACATATTCTTGTGACCCCATCATTTTCAACTGCGTTAGTTGTACCCAGTCGCGTTCGTTTTATCGCGGTTACCGGTGTGTACATTTTGCTGAGATTTGCTGGTTTCCCGTGGATGGTGTAGACCCCGATTAGGCGCAACAAAATGCGGCGTCTGATCTGGGTAGACATTATTCGCTGTCTCCCAACATGGAGATAAATTTGGATGGTTATTTCGCTGATAATTGTTTGTTTCTTGTCGGATGGTTTACGCACAGCAAGTTGCGGCGCCTGATCTAGGTATGCACTAGTTGCTGGGTCCAAACCATTACGAAAAACACGCCTATTCAAATATATAGAAAATTTTACCGCCAAAAACTGAAAATTTTCAGATAAAAAAACTCTGATATTTTTCATATTTCTGCTCAAAAACATAGATTGTGGGTAGTTAGAACCGCCTTGGCGAGGCGGTTCTAACGAGTACCACAATCTATGTTTTTGAGGAACCGCCTCGGAGAGGCGGTTCTAAAGAGTACCAACAATCTATGTTTTTGAGCAGAAATAAGAAAAATAATGTATACTCCTTTAAACCCCAGTTTTACTGTATAAAAGTGGGGTTCAAGGGGGTCAAAATTATATAGGCATGTTTTCGTGATGATGCGGATAAATTTTGATGGTTATAGACCTTTTTAAACACTACGCCACATAATAAACATAATTCGAAACATCTCGGTCTTTAACGCAGAGTACGTCTCTAGCCTCGTTCCTGTCGGATGGCAGAAACTTGTTTTTTACGTTTACCGAACAGTATAATTGCCGATGTTTATTCAGAAAAATAAAGCAGGTTCATTTGTCAAACGTTTCTTTTCAGATGAGATTTTCATCGAGTGTTCATTCAAATGTCGTAACCACAGACATATATTTTGATTATATAGTAGCTAAAACTAGGCGTAAAAATGGTCACCATAAAGCAACATTACGGTTGCGCGCGTGCCTGCTGATATCGGAAAAATATCATTGAATCAGTTGTTTTTATCTTAGGAAAGCAGTCAGAGGGCTTCTTAAAGCTGTGTTTTAAAACACTAGATAAAAGTTACGATTAAATATTAACCAAAAGTGATTTATTTTCCAAGTAAAATTTGGCTTGAATCATTTTGCCATTCACAATTTTTGGTCACGTGGAATAACATTGTAATGAGGTGGTCAATAGCCCGGATGAAAACAATAACATCAAAATGGTCTATTGTTGGTTTCCTAGCGGGTAGTGTAGGCTGCGCTTTGGCACAGCAAGTTGCTGCATCTGATCTGGGGAGGACAAGTTATTAACAAGATATGATAATAATTTACCGATTATAACCAGTAGAGTAAAGTGCCCGATCGGGCATCAGTAACCTTTGGTGACCTTTGTATTTTGCATGGTAAATGTTACTATATTTAGTAACTTGATACCCAATCGGGCATCATTTGATCAATTTTCTAGTTTCCTCATAAAACGAAAAAAAAAAAAAAATGTATCACAGTTTTTGATGACTCTCCAGCAAACTTTAGAAGCTTAAAGATGGATGAATTATCTACTTTTAGCCGTTCAGAGTTTTTTAAAGTGCCTAGAAAAAAAAAGTATTAAGTTTTAAAATCAGTAATGTTTTTTCCTGCACCTCTGTGTATCCCGTTCGGGAACACATGATATTTGTGATGCCTGACAATACATCCCGTTTGGGAACACTGAAAATTATGTTGCCCAATCAAACAAGGATACAAACAAGATTCAAGCTGCATTCTGACTGAATGTTTTAAACATTTGATTGTTCAGAGTTTTCTTTAAAAAAAAAAAAAAAAAAAAGAAGATAATTGGGCTTTCAGTTTTATATCTCTTCTGTATCTATGTGTTTCCCGAAAAGGAAGTAACATGCGTTGTAAACAGGCTTCTAGATAACTAATATGACTAAAACCTTACAAAAAATCAAGGACGCAGTATTCAGCATGTCTCTTCAGAAGGGAAGTTAATAAGAAGTAAAGATATCTTCTTTCCTAAACTGATCAGATATTTTAAAACCAGGCATTTACTTCTATTAAATTTGATAAAAATAAAAACTTTCGGTTACAGCTTGTATAAAATTCTTAAGATTTTGCCTTCCCACCGGTTGGAAAAAAAGCGAAAGCTTTGCCCCAAGGGAAAATGACTACCCATATAAAACTATATGTATCATATATAGTCAAAAACTTAAGATATGTTCAGGTGAGTATATGTCAAATGTATCACATGCTATATCAGATAGCTTAGCGAACTTCATATTTTCTAAAAGGAATTCGTTTCTGCTACAGCATTACTAATTCTGATTAATTTTCAGTCATCAATCTGTGAATAGACAAACCTACATTCTTAACAAAAAAAAAAAAAAAAAAAAAAAAAAAAAATGCAAAATTTATAGAAATCATTTGACCGAACTGCACTGGAAAGTGCAAACATTTCCCACCATTGGCCATTTAATAGCTTTGACAATAACTTCAGAACATATACTATGTCTTTTAGAAAGCTATGGTTTCGGGGCTATGAGAGAATAAATGCTTGTCCCCAAATGTTTATTATGTCCCCCGTACCGAAGAGTGGGGGACATATTGTTTTTGGGAAGAATCCTACTGTCGTCAGCGTCAGCGTCAGCGTAAAACTTCTCGTCCGCTCTGTCACTTGAATACTCTTTCGAATATTTTGATAATACTTTGTAGAAATTAAAACAGGACAAAATGACGTGTCGCGTACAAGGATGACGACTGTGGCTTTTCTACTTTTGGAGTTATTTCCCTTTATTTTGTTTGAAATTTCATATCTGCACTGTAACTAGAATACCCTTCGGCATATATTTGATGGTACTTGATAGAAATGTAGAACAGAACAAGAGACGTGTCGTGTACAATAATGACAACTCTGCCTTTCTTACTTTTGGTTTTATCTATCTTTGTTATATTTGACAGTGATTATGCATTGATTTCGTGTCCACTCTGTAAGTCGAATACCATTTGGAACATTTTAATTATACTTGGTAGAAATGTAGAACAGGACGAGATGACCTGTCGCGTACAAGAATGACAACTCTGGCTTTTTCTTTATTTTTATCTCCCTTTTTGTTTTGTTTGAAATATATTTCATATACTGCACGAGTTATTGACACATCGACGCAGTGCATCTCACTTAATTTTGATGTCACTGATGTGATAGTGCAATTTTAAGAAATGTTCTGCAAGTTTTCAAACTCTTCAAGCAGACTTGTTCCTTTGAAGTTAGGCCAAATGTCTTCAGTCTCCCAGTTCTGGTTAAAGACCAGTGATTTTTTTACCTGCGAGTCCCACTTCATATACTCACAACCTTGTCTCTAGGACTCACAAAATTTATACATGCGAGTCTCTAAACTCACAAAATACAACAGAAACTGCTCGAAAATATGTAAAGGACTCTTGATTTTATCCTGGGACTCATTAAATATCAATCATGTGAGCCCCTTAAATACCAATCGCGTGAGTCCCTTGGACTCATTTGAACCAAAATGTAAATAAATCACTGAAAGACTTTCATTTATTGTGTGATCTTTTCAGTTTTAAAAAGCAATCTTAGACTTATCTTGTTGCACAAAAAGATTTTGCTTACTACAATTTTCTTGGGCTGAAACAATAACTTGTGTAAAGACATAGTGATGCCATCAAGACAGTTTGAGCATTATTAAATCCCTAAATTGTCAAATTATATATTTTTGTCTGTACATATGCTGTTGATTGTGACTATTGGTTATTAAACAGTTTCGCTAATTGGATTCAATGAAAATCTGTAACTTTTGAATTTTAGATCACTCTAGATATTTTGCGAAATTACTGTAACCTTAAATCAAATTATTTTGATTTTGTATTAAATGTAATCCATTTTTTTTATCACTGAGTAGACATTAGCCTTCTAGGAAAATTGTCACAAATAATCGTATTGCAATTTTAAAGACCTTTAATACATAAACTGTACAAAATTGTAACACCGTCTTCTGATGCAGTACTTTGAGAAACAAATTTTGGAAATGTGAAACCCAAAGCAGTTTGGTCATTTGTTTTAAATCAAAATTAAAAACCATTTAATTAATCACGATGGCGGCAAAACTTTGTTGGGAAATTCAGTACTGTGCTACGAGGGCCATTCAGTAACTAATGCGAGCGTAATTCTAATTCTTCAATGAATGTATATATGTCTTTGAAATTCTACCAGTTGGTACCTTTAGCATGCATGTACTTCACATGTGGAATACCATTAAATTGCGATAAGACAACTTTTTCATTTGCATTCGCATCGTATAGCCAAACTTGGTATGGTCTCGAATTTGATTAAAAATTATCAAAGGTTTCAGGGAAATGGGAAGAAACTTAGATGTCCGAAATCCATAAATAGTGTATGAATAAAATACATGTATGATGTATGTGTTCATAAAATTTATAGCTAAACAGCGGGTAAAATTATCGAGATGGATCGTCACGGTTTTTTTTATGTTGCCTTGCAACAGCAAATGATAAAAAATACTATAATCGCAGCTAAGTTTGAGAACTGCTGTCATTTTGGCCAAACATTTAGCAAAAAGCATGTGCTAAATTTCGTAAGGAATTACTCTTAGAATTTATGGAAGTCGTTTAGTTGAAACAACTATCTTTACATGATTAATTTGTTTTGGGTTATCCTGTAAGGGTTACTTTTCAAAACAGAGCAAATGTGATCCTCTAACTTTCCCTTTGATATTGTGGACTTCATGTAGATGCAATTGCCTCGATTCTTGATGTTCACTTATTTACTTTGAGCAAAAAACGCGAGCTAAACTTTAGGTGTTGCTTGATATGAAATTTTAGTATTTTGAGCAGTATTAGGATTATCGTGCCGTATAAAGAAACAGTACAATTTGGAACTTAATACCGTAAAGTGGCATAGTAAGTTGGCTAATTCTCAATGCACTTTAAAACTATTCTAAAGACTGATTTTACGGTGTGGCCACGTGGCTTTTCCTTTCCATTCTTTTGTTGCTATATTATTGATAATTTTTCATGTTATATGTACAGGCAATTCTATGAATGAACCTATAACTTAGAAAATGAGGACAAATTTGCATTTCTTATTGGATGGTCCTCATATTTAAGAGAGACCATGGTTATTTGGTATTTTGGTACATTACACAGGTCATTTTGACACATTGAACTCCAGTTCACTATCTTTTCTGTCTTTTAATAATATTCTTTTATTTACAATATTTCATGTGTTCCATCTTTCATGGAACATATTACTAGAAACATGTAATAATTATCAATTTTGCTCTTGCAACTTAGACAATTTCCTTCTAAAATGTTTACAAAATGCTTTCAAACCCATGACCACGAGCTTGCAGCTAATTTTTTATGTAATGATTTAAAGAATGTATGCAACAGTATTTTTATTTTTGCCCCAATCATATAAAAATATCAGACGTTCCCAAACGGGAAGTACTGTTTCCCAATCGGGCATCACAAATATCATGTGTTCCCCAACGGGATACACAGAGGTGCAGGAAACAATTATTGATTTAAAACCTAAATAACTTTTTTTCTAGGCACCTTAAAAAAACCTGAACGATCAAAAGTTAGATAATTTATTCATCTTAAAGCTCCTAAAATTTGGTGGAGATTCATCAAAAACTGTGATACATTTTTTTCTTCTTATGGTGGTACTAAAAAATGATCAAATGATGCCCGATCGTGCATCAAGTTACTAAATATAGTAACATCTACCATGCAAAATACAAAGGTCACCAAAGGTTATTGATGCCCGATCGGGCATCTTTACTCTACTGAAAACGTCTCTCAAACGAGCCCACAATACTCAAATGAGCTCCCATGTGGTCATATTTTCCGTAATCACCTTAGACTTTCTCCAATTAAATCTCCTATATTTCTAAAATATAAGAATCCGTATAAAAGGAACAGTATGTACCCTAATATTTCTAAGTGCAATGCCAAGAGTTGCATCTGCTGCAATCATTTAATTTGTAAGTCGACTATTATTTCTTCAGTTAATCATAGACAATTTTCAGTTGTAAACAACTCTGATTTTGACTGAAAATCAGAGGATGGTATATATGTTCTCACTTGCAGCGAAGGGGGCTGAGGAATGCAGTATGTTGGACAGACCAAACGGGCTCTTAAAACTAGGTTTAAGGAACATTTGTTTAAAATCAAAAAAGCAAAGAAAATTGATACGTTTCTTTATCAACATTTCCGGAGAGCTGGTCATTCATGATCATCTAGTCAAGTTTTGGTTCAACCTGTTGAAAAAATTTATACACAAAGCGAATTCTACCGAAAGATTAAAAAATATTTTAAGACATGAGCTTGAACTTAAATGGATTAAACGTTTACAAACCCCTTTTCCACTTGGATTTTATGATAATATTTACCATGAAGGAAATATTTCTAAAATGCCGTATTTCGATGTTTTTTTCCCTTTTAGATATTAAAAAAAATGTAATAAATGATCCCATGGTAAGCGGGAAAATGCTAATTTTAAACAAAAACATAAAACTGTGTTATCTCTTTTTGATTTAAATAGTCTCTTAAATACTAGACGTCTTCAAATGCTTTTTAAACTAGCTTCACTGTCTATTTCTTCATAACGTAAATTAGATGATGAGGCGAATAAATTTTATGATAGAAAACATGATTTGTATGAAGCAGCTCTCCTTACTAGATGTTATACTCAACATGCTCTTCGCCCTTTCATTGATTCTGAAATTGACCACATTAGACACTTCATCAAAATTCCATTCATTAATAAAGGTATTGAATTCATAGATTTACCTAGCATATTTCGAAATAATAATGTTATATCAGCTATACCTTCATACTTCGAAAACACGGAATCTCCTATTATTTGTTATAAATATAACAAACCTATCCGCAATACTATACTTAATTTCAATAAATTAGTTTCTGATCTTGATATTGAAACTTGTTCCCCTCATACTTGATATTGTAAAGATTCTAAATTTTGTTATCAACCAGTGGGTCATATTGGCACTGGTAACTTGAAGGTTATAACTGATTCACGAATCCGTTCAGTTATTTCAAAAGAACCTAAATAAAGATTCTCAGCCCAAATTGATTTCAATAAATGTCGGGAAACAATTGCCAGTGCTTTAAATGATTATTGTACACTCCGGTGTAAGCATGAGCATGTTGAGTCTATTGCTTTAAATAATTGGACATTAAAGATTTTTAAGATCATTGATGAACGTGTGTTATTTTACTCTAATAACCTTGATCTTCTCCCTCCTAAGCCTAAATTATCTTTTCGATATTTGAAACAAGGTATCCAAGAATTTCGGTGGTTCGGGCCTCAGACTCAATGACGGCCTCTTCGTAAAACTTTAACCAGTGGGTTGGGGCTTGACGATATGTCTTTGGCTTGGCCCGCCGTAGTTCAACTATTGGTTTTCATTTACTCTGGCATACAGTAGAATTAGCCATGAGTACTCGTCTTTGTTTATTATAGTGATTAATGTGATTTTTATGTTTTCGCTTTGATGCATTGACTGAGTTGGGAGCCTTTATGCGGACCGAATTTTTATGTATTTCTGTATTAAGAGTAGCATCGGGACCCAGGGTGAAGTTGGCTAGCTGTAAAAGTGCTTTAAACCCCACGGTGGTTTGCTCTACCGACCGTTCTAAGGCGGTAGTCCCGGTGTTAGTCTTACTCTTTGTTGCTTTGTGGTTTATTCTACGAGGCGATTTGTTGTATGTCTTTCCGTGTGTCTTTTTGTTCTTGTGTTTTCCAGTCCTTTTAGTATTGCGATTACCTCGCTTGGGGAAGAGAGAGCTAATCTTAGTGCTTTTCGTACGTTTGTTCGGTTTGTGCTTGTTTAGATTTGTCGGTTTCCTCTTCCTCTTGGGGTCTGGGAAGGGCTACGGTTTGTGATTGTGGCACTCCGTGGACTTTTCTCTTACCTTTTTTTTTCATAGGAAGTATGTTTTGGCTCCAGCTGATAAAACTGCTAATAATGTTGTTGTTGTGTGACGATTTGATTATATCAATACTCTCATACAAGAATTTGGTAGTACCAAAACATATGAACGGATTTCTACTGACGAGAGATCTATTGTTAATACCCATTCTATCGATATTACTGCTAAATATGCAGTGAGTATTAAAGAAAAGCAAAAAAAAAAAAAAAAAAAAAAAAAGTAAGAGAAAAGTCCAGGGAGTGCCACAATCACAAACCGTAGCCCTTCCCAGACCCCAAGAGGAAGAGGAAACCGACAAATCCAAACAAGCACAAATCGAACAAACGTACAAAAAGTACTAAGACTAGCTCTCTCTTCCCCAAGCGAGGTAATCGCAATACTAAAAGGACTGAAAAACACAAGAACAAACTGACACACCGAAAGACATACAACAAATCGCCTCGTAGAATAAACCACAAAGCAACAAAGAGTAAGACTAACACCGGGACCTCCGCAGACTTCCTACGTTTTATTGGTTACCGAAACTTCATGAACGACCTTATAAAGCACGTTTCATTGCTAACTCTAGTTCATGTACGACTACTGTTTTGTCCACACTGCTAACTTCATGCCTTACTGCTGTTAAAAAACATTGGATTAGATACTATAACACTATTTACGAAAGGGGCGGAATTAACTATTTTTGGTCAATTAAAAATTCCAATGATGTTCTCAATAAATTTAAATCTAAAAACTTTCAGGCTTCTAAATTATCTACATATGACTTTTCTACACTGTATACTACGTTACCTCATCATCTTATAAAAGATAAACTTATTGATTTAATTAACCGAACGTTTGTTGGGAAAATAACCAATATTTGGCTTGCTACGAAGAATGTGCTTTTTTCACTTCTGATGTATACAATAATCAAAATTTATGGTCGTGTCAAAGAGTCTATGATGCCCTTGTTTATCTTTTGGATAATATTTTATTAGATTTAGAACTAAACTTTATAGGCAAACTATTGGTATTCCGATGGGAACTAATTATGCTCCTCTTAATGCAGATTTGTTTCTTTTTTGTTATGAGAGAGGTTTCACGAAGTCTCTCTCACGTGAAAATCAGGCTGATATTGAGGCTTTCAATTCAATTTCAAGATACATTGATGATTAATTAAATATTGACAATATTTATTTTGACCAAATGGTGGACCGCATATACCCTACAGAACTCCAATTAAATAGAGCAAATTCTTCCGATACCGAGGCACCTTTTTTGGATTTGAATCTATGTATATCTAATGGTACAGTTTCCACTAAAATTTATGATAAACGGAACGATTTTGATTTTGATATAGTCAATTTCCCTTTTCTGGATGGCGATGTCCCCGACGTACCTGATATGGGGTATACATATCTCAACTTATTAGATTCGCCAGAGCTTCTTCAAATCTTAGTGACTTTAACTACCGTAATAAAGCCCTTACTGAAAACTTCTCAGGCAGGTTTATCGTTATTTTATACTTCATAAGGCGTTTTCGAAATTTTTTCGCAGACACAGTGTAAAGAGCTAATCTTAGTGCTTTTCGTACGTATGTTCGATTTGTGCTTGTATGGATTATCGGTTTCCTCTTCCTCTTAGTGTCTGGGAAGGGCTGCTGTTTGTGATTGTGGCACTCCCTGGACTTTTCCCTTACCTTTTTTGGTAGAAAAATATAGCGTCAGTCTGAAAACACTTCTGCAACAAGGTATATCGGGACCGGAATTTTACGGAGACTTAGTGTACAAATTTAGAAAAATTGTAAGAAAATCTAATTTTCGGGGCAATTCAGAAAACTTATTAACTGTTATGAAATAATTGGCTATAACCTGGATATTATGCGGCAGACTGCATGCCTAGTTCTCAACCCAATCATTGTTGATGGCTATGCTTCACTCTTTAATTGCACGACGGCAGTTCGGGCCTCAGACTCAATGACGGCCTCTTCGTAAAACTTTAAGCAGTGGATTGGGGCTTGACGATATGTCTTTGGCTTGGTCCGCCGTGGTTCAACTATTGGTTTTCATTTACTCTGGCATACAGTAGAATTAGCCATGAGTACTCGTCTTTGTTTATTAGAGTGATTAATTTGATTTTTATGTTTTCGCTTTAATGCATTGACTGAGTTGAGAGCCTTTATGCGAACCGAATTTTTATGTATTTCTGTATTAAGAGTAGCAACGGGACCCAGGGTGAAGTTGGTTAGCTGTAAAAGTGCTTTGACCCCCGGTGGTTTACTCTACTGACCGTTCTAAGGCGGTGGTCCCGGTGTTAGTCTTACTCTTTGTTGCTTTGTGATTTATTCTACGAGGCGATTTGTTTTGTGTCTTACCTTGTGTCATTTTGTTCTTGTGTTTTTCAGTCCTTTTAGTATTGCAATTACCTCGCTTGGAGAAGAGAGAGCTAATCTTAGTGCTTTTCGTACGTTTGTTCGATTTGTGCTTGTTTGGATTTGTCGGTTTCCTCTTCCTCTTGATGTCTGGGAAGGGCTGCGGTTTGTGATTGTGGCACACCCTGGACTTTTCTCTTACCTTTTTCTGCCCCCAAGGGGACCCCCGGCCAGTATTGTTGAATGTGTCTTATCATATGGAACAAGAATATATTTGGTGTA
This sequence comes from Anodontia alba, assembly GCA_964016985.1. Lineage (NCBI taxonomy): Eukaryota > Metazoa > Mollusca > Bivalvia > Lucinida > Lucinidae > Anodontia > Anodontia alba. Next base: position 3,221,070 of record OZ024829.1, read on the forward strand.
GGGTAGGGCTATGAAGGGTGTTCTGAGATAATTGGCATTTTAGGAAATGAATAGTGTGAGGCATGCCCCCGGGGAACCCCTAGGCAGTGTCACTGGATGCTTCTCATCATAAGGAACAAGAATATATGTGGTTTAGGGATCTGAACGGTTTCTGAGATATTTTTATGAAGTGATATTGTAGAGCATGCACCCGGGGAACCATCAGTCAGTGTCATTGGATACTTCTTATCATAAGGAACAAGAATATGTATGGTTTAGGGGTGGAGCTCTAAACGGTTTCTGAGATATTTGGCATTTTATGAACTGAAGGAGATGAGGCAACCCAAGCTCAGTGTCAATGTATGTGTCTCATCTTAAGCAACAAGAACATATATGGTTTAGGAATAGGGATCTGAACAGTTTCTGATATATTGAGCCTATAATGAAGTAGAGAGAGCGGGGCATATCCCCGAGGGATCCCCGGATTATGTCATTGGATGCGTCTCAGCAAAAGGTACAACATTATTTATGGCTTAGGGGCGCGGGGGAGGGGGGATCTGAACGGTTTCTGAGTATTAAGTCCTTTTAATAAGAGAAGAGGGTTGGGCGTGCCCCCGATGAACCCCCACTCAGCATCACTGGATGTGTCTCATCATAAGAAACAAGAAGATATATGGTTTATGGTTTAGGGGTGGCGATCTGAACGGTTTCTGAGATATAAAGCCTTTTATGAAGTGAAGGGGTGGGGCATGCGTATCATAATGAACAACAATATATATGGTTAAGGGGTTCTGAGCGGTTTCTGAGATATACGGCCTTTTATGAAGTGAAGGGGTGAGGCGTGCCCAAGGGAGACCCCCGGTGGGTGTCACTGGACGCGTATTATCATAAGGAACAATAATATATATGGTTTAGAGGGGACATCTGAACGGTTTCTGATAAATAAGGCCTTTTATGAAGTGAATGGGGGGGGGGGGGGAGGGGGAGGGATGCATGCCCCAGGGGGACCCTCGATTGACCCTCCCGGTCTGTGTCATTGGTTGCGTCATCATAATGAAAAAGAATATATATGGTTTAGGGGTGAGGATCTGAACGATGCCTGGGATGTATGGCCTTTTATGAAATGGGGGTGGGGGCGGGGGGACGTCCCCCAGGTTCCCCTGGGGAACCGTTTGAAACTGTCTTGCAAAACTTCATATCCATATCTATCATATCCCCAAATTTCAGAACAATCCATCCAGTTGTCATGACAACATTGGTGTGACTTGAGCTTTAACCAAGGGCGGTAACACAAATAACTTGAGAGCTTGCAGGTAAACTTTAACCAAGGGCAATTATTAACTTCTTAAAACGTCAATTTTAAGCAAAAAAAAAAAAAAAAAAAAAAAAAAAAAAAAATACAATTACACGATGGGGGTGGGGTATTATGGTATCACGTTGGCTGTCCGTACGTCCGTCCGTCTGTCGTACGTCCGTCCGTCTGTCCGTATTTTCGTTTCCGGACGATAACGAGTAAATGTCAATGGATTTCCACCAAACTCGGTGTGTGCATTGATAATGTGGCGATCTGGTTCGGGATTGTTAATGGGCAAACTTCGTCAATTTTTGACAGAGTTATCTGCCCGCGATATGTCAGTTTTTTTTTTTGTTTTTTTTTTTTCATTTCCGGATGATAACTTTAGTAAATTTCAATGGATTTTCACCAAACTTGTTATGGGCATTGATATTGTGGAGATCTGCTTTGCTAATGGGCTAATTTCGTTTATTTTTGGCAGAGTTATCTGCTTGCAATACATCCATATTTTACATTAAGGACAATAACTTGAGTGAATCTCAATGGATTTCCACCAACTTTGATATGTGCATATATACGGGCATGCCTTCGGCAACGTTGACGCGGGCGAAGCCTGCCACAACGACAGCAGGCAACGTTGGCTTGCATGCCTGTAGTTAACACGTATGAAACTCACCACTGTATCCTGCCCATGTCTCTCAGCTGATCCGTGCCAAAGTTACCAATCTCGCGAATTGAAAACTGGCGAGAAACAGTTATTTTCTTAAAATGATTTTTTTTTTCTTTTCGTGAATCTTTGAAAATGTTCTTAAATAGCAAGAAATATACACACATTATTTTCAATAAAAATGCAAAAATGAAAGAAAAAAATGTCGACAAGTTTTGAATGATTCACCAAGCGCTTTCATCTCAGTTTTTTAGAAGCATATCAAATACTGTAACTCAAAGCGTCTGCTGATAATCGTAACGCTATAGAACCAGTCGGATTTTGACACGGAAATCATTTTCATACACATTTTTCTTGCATTCGCTTGACTTCCATTTCATTAATTGAAGCAACTGCAGAAATTTCAAAGCTACATATAATGCGTTAAAAAATGTAATTATTCATTCTTGACTACTTCAATAATGTTGGTTAACGTTGAACAGACGCTCGTTGGAAAAGGTGACATTCGGCGGGAATCGTAATAAAAAAATAGAGCCAGTCTAGTATATTTTTGTTCTCGTCTGCATCGTTACAGATTGTGACCCTGTCATAACAATAACACTTTTCGGCTAAATGAAAATTGAGCAATTTGCCATGTCCATTTCAAGGCAGTGCCTAAATTCATATTATTGTGGAGATCTGCTTTGGGATTGCCCATTGGCAAATTGACAGAGTTATCTGCCCGCGACATGATAATGGCGGGGTAGGATAATTATCGTTTCACGTTTTATTTCTTATAGCAAACACACGAAGTGTTTGCGTTACTGTAGAGAATCTGACAACCATGTTTAGGTAGTCGGAAAAGGAGCACTGCTACAGGATTCATGAATATTTAAGAGGTCCGCCCTTCTTGTTTCGGATATGTTCGGACAGAGGAGCTCTTTTACAGGTTGAAGAGCACCGGTAGGGGTATATCTTGTCTTTGCTATATACCAGCAGAGGAGCTCTTTTACAGGTTGAAGTGCACCGGTACGGGTATATCTTGTCTTTACTATATAACAGTTTTTCAGAGGAGCCCTTTTTACAGGTTGAAGAGCACCGGTAGGGGTATATCTAGTCTTAACTGTAAAACAGCACTTCAGAGGAGCTCTTGTACAGGTTGATGAGCACCAGCAGGGGTATATGTCTTAACTGTTAACCAGCACTTCAGAGGAGCTCTTGTACAGGTTAAAGAGCACCAGTAGAAGTAGATGTATATCTTGTCTTTGCTATAGGATAGCACTACAGGGGAGCTCTTTTGCAGGTTGAAGAGTACCAGTAGGGGTATGTCTTGTCTTTGTTGTATGATAGCTCTCGTAACTATGGATAAGCTTTTGAATAGGTATAAGCTCTGCTGAATTTAAACAAAAACTAATAAAAAAATGCAAATAATAATAAAAAAAAATCCGAATATCACCTGACCTCAGTTGACCGGCGCGTGAGGCCAATTTCTTTTCTTTTTTTTTTTTAACAACCTGCTGTCAAATCTGATACATATCAGAAAAAAAATGTTGGCTGGGTGTGTTTGCATCAAAGGCAGTGCCTTTATTTCAGAAATATTTTTTTTTCTTTAGTGTGAATTATCGTCGAATTGTAAAGCATTTTGTTAACAAGAAAGACTCTGTATCGACAAATACCACCCCTTCGTACATTTACTGCCTCTGGTGATCATATTTGGCATGTTTCTGACTTAGAAAAGGCTGATTGTTTAAATTCATACTTTGCCTCTGTTTGTTCGCTAGATGACTCACAAGCAAGTTTACCTCCATTTTCGGAACACACAGACAAAGAGTTAGACAATATTGAAATTAAAGAAGAAATTAAAGACGTCATCGTAAATTTATACCAAAATAAAGTTTCTGGTCCTGATATGATTAGCAACAAAAATATTATAAAGACAGCAGCTGTTATAGCAAAGCCACTCTGTATCATATTCAATCGCTCGCTGATGAAGGTATTTTCCCAGACATTTGGAAATTAGGGAACCTTGTACCACTATTTAAAAAAGTTGGGGTGGGGGATAGATCTATACCAGCAAATAATCGGCCAGTTTCGCTCTTAAGCAATTTAGGTAAAATTCAAGAACGAATCGTTTTTGAACATATGTACAACCATCTACGTAGTAACCATTTGCTGTTTAAATACCAGTCTGGTTTTCGACCTGCTCATTCTACTACTTTTCATCTTATCGATATATTTCATCATATTTGCCAATCCTTTGACGAGAAACAATATTCATGTATGGTTTTCTGTGACATATCAAAGGCCTTTGACAAGGTATGGCATAAAGGTCTCCTATTCAAACTTCGACAAAATGGAATTAAGGGCAAACTGCTTGCATGGATTTCTAATTATCTGTCCTCAAGAAAACAAAATGTTAAGATAAATTCAGCTACTTCTTCCCTCCTATCAGTAAATGCAGGTGTCCCCCCCCCCCCCCCCCCCCCCCAAGGGTTCTGTGTGGGGACCACTCCTATTTTTAGTATATGTGAACAACATTGCAGAGAACATCTTAAGTCTTGTTCGATTATTTGCAGATGACAGTTCTTTGTTCTTTTCCGCCACAAATCTTAAAGATGTAGAAGGGGTAATTAATCATGACCTCTCGCTAATATCAGAATGGGCTAAGAAATGATTTGTAGATTTCAATCCTATCAAGACAGTAGCCATGTTGTTTTCTCTCAGACCTGTAGATGTCTTACCTTTATTGAATTTTAATAATAGTATCATTGATTTTGTTGAGAGTCATAAGCATCTAGGAATAACATTTTCTTGCAATGGTCAGTGGCACACACACATCGAGACTATTCAAAGGGGGACTTATAAGATACTTGACATTATGCGGAAGCTTAAATATAGTTTCAGCAGACAAGCATTAAATCAAATGTATGTATCATATGTAAGACCTCTGTTGGAATACTCGTCGATTGTATGGGACGGATGTACGGAGCAAGATAAAACTGCATTAGAAAGACTTCAAAATGAGGCTTCAAGAATAGTCACTGGTCTCACACGATCCACTTCTATTGTTAACTTATATAAAGAATGTGGTTGGGACTCACTTGCAAATAGGAGGTATTTTCAGAAAATGTACTTCATGTATAAGTGTTCAAATAACCTTGTACCGGACTATATATCTGATATTATTCCACCGCGTGTTGCTGAAGTCTCAAATTACCCATTACGCAATCGAGACAATATTTCAGATATATACAACCGCACAGAAACTGCCCGTAGATCTTGCATTCCGTCTTCTGTAACTCATTGGAATAGCCTTCGCACTAATTTTAGAGAAGCAGACACTTATTTATCTTTTCGTAGAATACTTAAAGACGAAGTCTTGTGCATTGCGAATGTCCCTTCATACTTTTTGAAAGGTGAAAGAAAGTTGTCAGTGCTACACGCAAGAATCCGCAACAGTTGTAGTGATTTGTTTCAAAATCATCTAACAGATGACAAGAAGTGCACTTGTGGCCATGACAATGAAAATGCCCTTCATTACTTTTTTTAATGTAATAATTACACTCATCAAAGTATAATAATGTTCCATCAAATCAGAAACTTTCATCCACTCAGTTTAAATGCAGTTTTGTTTGTGGAAAAACTTCTCTCTCTGACGATGATAACGTTGTTCTTTTTCAGGCAATTCTACAATACATTAAAGATTCCAGGCGTTTCGAATAACTCCGCAGAAGATAGTGTTATTCCAATCCCATATACTGTTCAAATTCTGGATGACGACTGACGCTGCATCTATCTATCTATCTATCTATCTATCTATCTATCTATCTATCTATCACGTTAGAAAATGATTATGTATTCTAATAGCTATATTTATTTGTTTGCCATGTTGTTATTGTTAATATGTCGTAGGTGGCGGGCTGTAACTAATGTTGTCAGAACTTGTTGCCCAACCCCATTGCTATTTGAGGCAATAAAATATGTTTAAACTAAACTTAACTATATGTCGTAGGGGGCGGGCTGTAACTTATGTTGTCAGAACTTGTAGACCAACCCCATTGCTATGTGAGGCAATGAAATATGTTTAAACTACGCATGGTGATGGAGGGAAGATTATTAATTCACGACGGCACATCTGCCCGACAATACCATGCGTTAATCGCGATCATTCACAGCAGCGATTCTAATATGATACATAAAGAAAAATCGACATCGTCGCAATGTTTTCCAAAGAGCTCTTTCGCAGCGGACGTCGACAGAAGTAAATGTTTACATGCGACGTCATAAAAACGCGCCCTTTTGCACGAATTACGTTAGAATAAAACGCCAAGAGAAAAAAGTCTTTCCAAAGGATGTCGAAAGGATAGTTGGTCGATGTGTTATTATCAAAAAAAAAAAAAAAAAAAAAAAAAAAAAGGTAAGAGAAAACTACAAGGAGTGCCACAATCACAAGCCGCAGCCCTTCCCAGACACCAAGGAAACAGACAAAACCAAACAAGCGCAAATCGAACAAACGTACGAAAAGCACTAAGATTAGCCCTCTTTTCCCCAAGCGAGGTAATCGCGATGCTAAAAGGACGGAAAAACACAATATAAAATAACAAGGAAAGACTTTTAAGATATTGAACGATTTTAAACGAATCCTACTTGTCCTCTACTTGAGAAACCAGCTCCGCCTATGAGCGACATTCACATTTCAAATGAAGGTGTTATAAAAATGATGAAAGGTTTAAATCCCTCAAAGGCTTTGGGACCTGATGAACTTCATCCTAGAGTCCTTAAATACTCTAGTCCTGTATTTGCTCATTTGTTTCAACAATCTCTTGATAAGGGTGAAATTCCCAAGTAATGGTCTTTGGCTAACATCTGTCCACTTTATAAGAAAGGCGACAGAGTTTTACCAAGTAACTATCGTCCAGTGTCCTTGACATGTGTTCCTTGCAAAATGCTGGAACACATAGTATGTACAAATATTATGGCTCATCTTGATGAACACAAACTTCTGTCGGACAGGCAACGTGCTTTCAGGAAGAATCGTAGCTGTGAAACTCAGTTGATCACAGTAATAAATGACTGGGCAAAAATTTTGGATGCAGGGGGTCAAGTAGATACATTTATATTAGACTTCAAGAAGGCCTTTGACACTCCTCCTCATGAACTTCTGAAATGCAAACTCCATAGATATGGCATAGGTGGAAAAACTTTAGTATGGACTGATTCATTTCTGTGCAATAGGCAACAAAGGGTTGTAGTCAACGGAGCAAAATCTCAATGGGCACCTGTTTTATCTGGTGTGCCGCAGGGCACTGTTCTCGGTCCACTGTTGTTTTTCTTGTATATAAATGGCATCATGGTTGGAATAGAATCTGAAATTCGTTTGTTTGCTGATGACTGTGTCTGCTATCGTCAGATTGAGAGCACTGAAGACACATCAAAACGCCAAAGGATATTGATCAACTGGGCAAATGGGCCAGGAAATGGGGTATGAGATTTCAGCCCGTGAAATGTAACATTATGCAGCTTACTAGGAAGCGGATCAAAAAGATTAATGCAGTTTACTCCTTAGAAGGAACAGTCCTCGAAAATGTGGATAATATTAAATACCGTGTGACAATTTCTAAGGACTTGAAATGGAATACTCTTGTAAGCAATGTTTGCACAAAAGCAAACAGAACTCTTGGTTTCCTAAGACGTAATCTATCATCATGCCCCCCCAAGATGTTAAGGAGGCGGCATACAAGGGTTGGTGCGACCAATCCTGGAGTATGCAAGCCCTGTTTGGGACCCACATGGAATAGTTATCCAGGAAGAATTGGAAAAGGTTCAGAACCGTGCAGCTAGGTTTGTGACTGGAAACTACAACTTTGAAACTGGAAGTATGACTAGCATTATTGAACAGTTAGGGTGGGAGTCTCTTCACAAGAGACGCAAAGGTAGTAAACTCATATTGCTATTCAAAGGTCTGAAAGGTAGAGCGAGTATACCTTGTGACGACCTTCAACCCCCAAATAGGCGCAGCAGGAATCAGCATCCAATGGCATTTCAAGTGCCATATGCTAGAAGTACAGTTTCTTTCCAGACACCATCAGGGATTGGAATGCACTCCCTGCAGCTATAATCTCCTCTGCTGAAAGTTCTGAGGACCCTGTCGCTAGATTCACATCATTTGTAAGATCTAGAGACTAGTCTTTGCAATCGTTGGCCCTGGTGAATGAATGTCTATTGATGTGTCACCAGTAAGATATTCCGATTCTGATTCTGATTCTGCAGTCAATGTCGCTTCGTTTATTTCCCTTCCTCAGTGCAACCAGTCTATTTGTGAAAGTAAACTTCGTCCCGTCAAAACGAAGTTTATCCAATGGAGGAGCATTTTACAAAGACCTTGCAATTTCAACCAATCAACGTACAAAAGACAATTTAAATCAGCTCCCACACATTTTGTACATAACAAACTCGAAAATTTCCGATTCGGAGAATATTAGCCAAAAAAGGCTTCAAAATGTCTGCAAAAAATATTTACTACTCTGACAAATACACAGACGAGAAATACGAATATAGGTATCCTTATTGCCATTCATACCTTGTTTAATATGACCTTAGAAAAAGCCGAATAAAAAAAAAACAACAAAAAAGTCACATGTCCAAACTTGCGAGGCGATTGTAACGTTTTACAGTCCCTTTCCTGTAGCGGAATAAAAAAAAACAACCAAAAAAAGTCGCGTCCAAACTTGCGAGGCGATTGTAACGTTTTACATTCCCTTTCCTGTCAGTCGTCACAGCACAGATCTATCTATAGTCTCTTCAAAAGTTCTTCACAGCATCATTAAAGAATGGATACCAGTATATAAAAAATACATGTAAATCATAATAAAAGAAAAAAGATCAACAAAATATATTCCTGACAATTATTGACACTCGTTCCTTGTCACTTCCCTACGCTGTAATATTAGTGAGACCCAAATTTTGTGAATTGTGGTATAATCAAGTGGGAACAAGACAGTTCCCCAACATGGCTTTTGGAGACAGTTCCCCGACAGATTTGAAGACAGTTCCCCGAGACTTTTGAAGACAGTTCCCCAACACTTTTGTTCAAAGTCAAATGGCCTGTAACTGATAATAATAATTGGTAATTATGGGTAATTAAGGATAATTGTAGATAAGTGATGGATTGTGATTGGATTATTTGTGCCTGTGATTGACGGGGACCTTTTCTTTCCCAGGACTCTACTTAGTAGATGTGATATCAGGACTATAAAACAGCTGAAATCCTTTTTTTGCAATAAAAAGGGGATTGAAAATGAAGTCCCGTACGTTATCCAAAAATATAGTTCAGCCTTAAATAATTATACTATCCAAGCAGCGAACAAAAGAGGTGCTGGTCAGACTGTGCGGATGCGCAGACTGATTTGCGCCTTTGTTGTTCGCACATGCAATTAGCAGATTTCCTCACGACGTGGATCATTATTATATCTCATCACCGAGATAAAACGATACAATTTATGAACATCTGAAAACATTTCCTAACTACAAGTACATGTATACACTCCGGTGCAAAAATAATAAACTTTTCTGATATTCTCATAGACTTGCATGTATTTCTTACGCTTTTGTATCAGGTGTATAAATGCAGTGTAAAACAGCTGTCTGTGAACTGTCTTCAAAAACGTCGGTGAGCCCATAATTACTAGTTATAACATTATAATTATCAGTCACAGGTCATTTGACTGAACAAAAGCGTCAGGGAACTGTCTTCAAAAAGTGTCGGGGAACTCTTCAAATCTGTCAGGGAACTGTCTCCAAAAACCGTGTCGGGGAACTGTCTTGTCGGGGAACTGCATGTCCACCCCAGTCAGTTCTGCCAACTTCGGTGACAACTTTCGGGAAGAAAATCGGTCAGAGTGATTTCTGCTGAAACTATATATCGTATGTTACTTTTACTTGATCATTTTCTCTACCGTAGAGCTCAATTTGTTCGAATATCGTTGTATGTTACCTTTCCTTGATCATTTTCTCTACCGTAGAGCTCAATTCGTTCGCAACGCATTTCGCACTTCGCGAGCTGTGCTCGCTAATATGAAAATAGGCTTAGCCTGAATGCGAGCCCAATACAGACCTATCTGTAGTCTTTTCAAAAGTCCTTCACAGCATCATTAAAGAATGTATGAATATCAGTTTATAAAAAATAAGTAAATCAATAATAATAAAAAATAATCAGCAAAAATATGTTCGTGACACTTATTGACACTCGTTTCTTGTCACTTCATGGAGCTTAATAATGAGACCCAAATTTTGTGACTAGTGGTATAATCAAGTCCGCTCCAATCCTGCCAACTTCTGGGAAGAAAAAAAGGAAGAAAATCGGTCAGAGCCATTTCTGCTGAAAGTATATAACGTTGGATGTTACTTTTCCTTGATCATATTCTCTACCGTAGAGCTAACTTTATTCACGACGCGCTTTGCGCATTGCGAGTATGCTTGCTATAAATACTGCAACCCCCCGCATTGATTTTTTGCAGGTTATCTCCGCATCAGAGCAAAGTAGTGACTAATAAATTAATCAAGTGATCGGTTGCCTTTTCCTACTGTGCCTTCAACATCCATCAGAAAGTCCTTGGCAATATCCCGGTTTAGGTCCAAATGGGACTGAACTTTTTACCAAGATTTTGTCAGAATCAGAATATTTTACTGTGATACATCAATAGACATTCATTCACCAGGACCAACGATTGCAAAGACTAGTCTCTAGATCTCACAAGAGATGTGAATCCTCAGAACTTTCAGCAGAGGAAATTATAGATGCAGGGAGTGCATTCCAATCCCTAATGGTGTCTGGAAAGAAACTGTACAAGTGTCTGTTCTAGCGTATGGCACTTGAAATGCCATTGGATGCTGATTCCTACTGCGTCTATTTGGGGATTGAAGGTTGGTACAAGATAAACTTGTTCTACCTTTCAGACCTTTGAATAGCAATATGAGTTTACTACCTTTGCATCTCTTGTGAAGAGACTCCCACACTAACTGTTCAAGAATGCTAGTCATACTTCCAGTTTCAAAGTTGTAGTTTCCAGTCACAAACCTAGCTGCAGGATTCTGAACCTTTTCTAATTCTTCCTGGACTACTATTCCATGTGGGTACCAAACAGGGCTAGCATACTCTGCAGGACTGGTTGCACCCATCCCTTGTATGCCGTCTTCTTAACATCTTGGGGGCTTAGATTAAGTCTTAAGAAACCAAGAGTTCTGTTTGCTTTTGTGCAAACATTGCTTACATGAGTATTCCATTTCAAATCCTTAGAAATTGTCACACCAAGGTATCCACATTTTTGAGGACTGTTCCTTCTAAGGAGTAAACTGCATTGATAGTTTTGGTCTGCTTTCTAATAAGCTGCATGTTACATTTTACGGGCTGAAATCTCATACCCCATTTCCTGCTCCAATCCATTTGCCCATGAGTGTTCTTTGCATTAACCATGAACTGTTAGGGAAAGTGTTGGATCATGACCACCAAGATGCTTGATACTCTGACTGGTTCACCCGTTTGTTTTCCTGCCAATCTACTTCTTGTTTCGTAGTGTCCCACCGTTTATATTGGGAAGCCCTCTCTTTCCTAAGCGAGGTAATCGCAATGCTAAAAGGACCGTTTATTTTTCAGCGCATTTTCCATATGCAAATGTGATGTTGTGCAGTTACGTAAACTCACCGGATTGGACTTTATCACTGAATTTTACCGTTTTTTTTTTTAGCCTGGTTATAATAATTTCTTTTAGTGTAATTGTTTTATTTTGCAATAGAATCGTAATATATGTAAGTATTGGGACAGGAAAAAATAGTTAATTTTTTAGTGTCCCAATACTTAGGACTCTGAAAAAATAATTATTTTTCGGCGTAGCTGTATAAGCTGGCTTTTGACATACTTATTGGTATTAGTCTCGAATGAATAAATAGTAATTTGCGATTGGTTAAAAATGTGTAAACTTCTGCAAACAAGTAGGGGTAAGTATAGAATTTACCGATGTTTAACAAATATATTCGAGACTGAACAATCACTTAATTATGACATTTATCTATTTAAAGTTGTACAGTATGGCAATGCAGATCTATGTTAACAATCGAAAAAATACCCATAATTTAAATAATATTGATAAAATAGTTGCAGTGAAATAAATGATTATAGACGAGCTTTTAATTTTTTGTACAGTGTAACTAAATGTTTGATGTAAGCGGCCCAAACGCTAAGCAAACAAGGGGTGTTCAAGTTTACTTCTCTCCACTGTGTCGATAATATACAGAATTATCATTTGCCTTATATTATGTGCAAAAAAAAAGGATGTAAAATCGCAAGGTTTAATTTTATATAATAAATAAACAGGAACTATGCCTTAAGCTTGATAGAAATGTTGGCAACATAAATATTGTTCATTCTTAACTAGGATTACTAAGGAAATAGATTTGTTGAACACCCCTTTTATTTTTTTCGCGGTGTAAGCAGCCTATTGCGTCGGAGCGTAAACGACACGAAGAAATATTACTATTTGAAAAACATTCCATCACGTATAAATCGAGATATTCTAAAACATCCTACCTGAAGCGGAGCCCAAAATAGTAACAAACTCTATGCACCTAGTCATTTGGTCACGTGGATTCCCCACTGCAATCAAACTGTCTGAAACATCAATATGTAGGAGGGCCGAATGATTGTTCAAAGTTTATGAATAGAGTTATCCCTCGTATTGCTATAGCAACCAAATCTTTCAAAATCTCCTCAGTACAAGCTGGTTGGATTGTTTTTTGTTTTTTTGTTGTTGTTTTTTTTTTCACAGAAATGTTTCTTCAATAGAAGGTCTTTAAATCTTGTTAAAAGAATTCTGTTCCGTCTCAAAATATGACTTCCATTTGGCTTGGTTAGGAATTATGTAGAGTAAAACTTGACAGATCTTCTGCACAAACTAAGGTCCAATTTCAAAATTTTTGTACAAACGTTCCATAGGTGAATGTCTATTGAATTTGTTCAAATTATTTTTGTTGGTTCCTCATATGTCTGTCTAGAACACTTCGAACATTTTGTAATCAACAACTAACTAGATTTCAACAATACCCACAAACATCACTGGACTGACCATCCATCAAAATGTTTCAAATTAATTTGTATCACCCCAAAAAAAAAAATAAATAAATAACCAACAAAGGGCAGGGTCTGATATATATATATATGCAGAAAACTTTGAAAATATCCTTCCACCAGGTTAAAAAAAAATCTGCTTCCCAGGTGAGCAATCCAGGGCCATCATGACCCTCTATTACAAATTAAATGTGTTTTTTTTTCCAGTTTTTGCCAATCTCCATGGCCAGTGTTACACTTTGCTTACTCTTTATCAAAAAGGTGCATGGTTGGCAAGGATTTTTCAAATACTGGTAGAGTATACAAATTAACACACAAAAATTACATGCTTTACATTTATATGCTAAATTGCTTTTCATAATTTAGCACAGATATTTACATATCTGAGTACACTCCCTTTCCTGCCAACCCTTGCAATATATATAATGTCTTACAGTATTAAAACTTTCTTGATAGTTTGAATTCGTAATAAAGTTTATATTTTAGAAGCCTTCTTCTTTTCATATTGAACTACAAAGTAGTTTCAATATTCATATTCCAGTGCCTCTTACGTCATTTATCTTTTTTAAAGATATTTCTAGTTTTAGGTGTCCCAATTCTTACATTCAGTGAGCCAAAGGCATAAAATGTACCGGTAGTCATTGTGTCACGACCGCCGAAAGTTATGACAGTTAGGACATAAAATGGGTATCGTCTTTTTTTATGTACCGGTATTATTCTATTATAATTAACTACATGTTATTACGGAATAAAATGGTTTACCTCCTATTTGCTTTGTTTTCTTAAATTTCCTCATTATGCCCCACCACCAAAAAAGTGGCGGGGTATTATGTTATACCCTTTGAAATTTTGAGTGTCTGTCCGTCCGTCAGCGCCCCCACCATTCGACTGCCCGCAACTCCTCCTACAGTTTTAGGCCAATCCTTTTCAAACTTTACAGGTGCTTTTAGGATGGTCTGAAGATATGCATATTGTTTTTTCAGAATCCTGAAATTATTTTTTGTCACATTTTTTTCATTTTTAACTTAGACTTTTTTGGAGCCCTAATACTACAGAAATGTATAGGGAGTATCTAACTTGTATGCGCAAGTCCTCCTACAGTTTTAGGCTAATCCTTTTGAAACTTTACAGGCACTTTTAGGATGGTCTGAAGATATGCATATTGTTTTTTTCAGAATCCTGAAATTATTTTTTATCACTTTTTATTGCATTTTTAACAGACTTTTTTTTTTTTTTTATTTGGAGTTATGAAATAACTGTTTATTGCTTCTCTTCATGTTTAACTTGTTTTCAGCCCTTATACTACAGAAGTGCATAAGGAATATGTCCCTCTGTGGCGGAGCATGGTGCATGGCTTGCAGTTTTATTTAATTCATGTCATTAATCCAGAATTATAACTGTTAAATTTGTACAAAAGCGTTAAACCGAACAAGATAATTGCATCATTGATTGGTCAGGTGTAATTTCGCCCTTCAAAGATCGTTGCTGTACACAGCGGGTGCCTTTGATGAGTGTATGGGGAATGGAAAAAGAGGAGCAGCTGCTCATTGCTAGAAAGGCACACTGCAATTAGTTATTCATATTTTTAACCAAAATATCAGACACCGTGTTCTGCAGCATCTGATCTGGGTATACACTGTTTGCCCAGGCCTATTTGTCCTAGTACTTACGGCTAATATCGTAAGTTACCCTCCCCTGTCCTTCTTGCTGATGCACGGGTTTTCTGGCCCATCAACAGATTGTCAGTTAAAAAAAAAAATCCTTACGTTTTAGCAGACAGCACAGCCCTTATCAGTTCTCCTGTCTAACAGATACATTACAGTAGTATTTGAAATTAATGATCTTAGGAACTGTAGCTCGAGAAACACCACAAGAAGTAGACAGGATGGGACTTGGAGCATCCATGTTGTGTTGCTTAACATGTTCATTGAACAGTTCTCTGAGAGAGACACGTGTATCCATTGTGACAGTTCTTTGAGAGAGACACATGTATCCAGGAGATATAACTGTAATAATAAAACTATAAGGCCTAAAATAAAAAGAAATTGTGTGTTTCAGGGTTACCCGGCCGTACCGTATTTTTCACCACCGATCCTAAAGTTTTTAAATGATTTTGTGGGGATTTCCCCGTTTGGTCGTACTGTTTTTCTATTAACCCCATATAAAAACTTTTAACACAATAAAAATATTTTCCAACCTACCAACCCTATTTTAGAATTCCATTAACCTGAAACACACATTTTTTTTTTTTTTTTTTTTTTTTTGGGGCCCAATGAATTTAGAAAAAAATCCTGTTCTGAAGATAGGGTCAGAGAGAAGTTTAGATGCTTATAAGCACTCCTATTCAGAATCAGAATACTTTACTGGTGACACATCATTAGACATTCCTTCACCAGGACCAACAATTGCAAAGACTAGTCTCTAGATCTGAGAAGTGACGAGGTCCTCAGAACTTTCAGCAGAGGAAATTGTAGATGCAGGGAGTGCATTCCAATCCCTAATGGTGTCTGGGAAGAAACTGTACTTATAAATGTCAGTTCTAGCACATGGCACTTGAAGTGCCATGGGATGCTGATTCCTACTGTGCCTATTTGGGGTTTGAAGGTCGTTACAAAGTATTTAATATTATCCACATTTTCGAGGCCTCTTCCTTCTAAGGAGTAAACTGCATTGATCTTTTTGATTTGCTTCCTAGTAAGCTGCATAATGTTACATTTCACTGGCTGAAATCTAATACCCCATTTCCTGGCCCATTTGCCCAGTTGATCAATGTCCTTTTGGAGTTTCGATGTGTCTTCCATGCTATCAATCTGACGATAGCAGCCACAGTCTTATAAACGTAGTGATTTAAAAGGGTCTGAACACAAAGTGGAAAGTAACATAATTTTTACAAACACATATAATAAAACAACAAATTTCACAGAAGCACATGAGCTGGGTCACAGGGATTCCTACATTGTACAATTAACATGTGCATCCAGTGAAGACTCAGATTACCCTGTGCATCCCTACAGTCAGATCATACTGAGCCTTCGCTATGTGCGTTCTATGTATAGTTAAGCCTAATGTCTCTTCTCCATGCAGCCATTGAACATGTTGACGACTGATTACTACAATTTATTTGTTAGACAGACTATCTATTGCAAAATTAAACATTAACACTCATAGAAATTATTATATTCAGGCTCAAGCTGAACATAAAAATGGGCTGAGCGGATCTAGCTAAACAAAAGTTTATTTATGGAATAAACTGCATATTTTTTTTTTTTAGAGTAAAAATGTTGATATGCCAATTGTTTAAAATAGGCCAAAATTGGTTTTTGAAGCATTAATAGTTATTCTTGGAATAAATCGCATGCATGAATTGAACTCTTTCAATTGATTTTGCAGTTTATTCCGTAGAAGATATCTTTTAAATTTGGCCAAAATTGGTTTCTGAACCATACAATAAAAAAAAATTATGGACAGAATAAATAGTATGCATGAAAGGAAATGTTTAAACTGATTTTGTGGTTTATTCCGTAAACTATAGCATTTAAAACTGGCCAAAAATTGTTATTTGAAAAATGCAATACTTGCAAAGTGATTCATTCAGTCGATGTATTTTTAATCTATATTCGAACCTTTAAAGAGAACCCGTCTAATTTGTACATATTAGCAAGCGTCTAAATAACCCTGATCTATGTGCTGAAACAGTCCAAACCGACCTAAACCGGGATATTGCCAAGTCCTTTTTTTTTTGGTGCTTTACACAGAAGAAGTAAATTTGCAAACTTTTGATTTAATGCAAAATCATTTGTCGTAACTACCTATGCACAAAAAAGTTTTATTCTAATCATTGCTTTTTAGAAAAATAAATATTTTGTTGTTGGGAAAATATTTTCCCGTTTTCCCCATAGTAGAAATGAATGCCAATAGTACAGAAATCTGTAGGGTAGGTAACTTGGAGGCAGATTTTCAACAAGTTCCGCTCATCCAATTTTTCTGAACTTTTCAAAATATTGTTGTGGAACATAAAAAGTTTAAATTGTTGTTGTTGATTAATACACGCCAATACAACACTGGCTTTATCCTCTAGGCGCTTCAGAGATTAATTCTGCTGACACTATGTACTTTTCACTTTGTGAGTAGATCTTCGAGCAAGTTTGACAAAAAAAAAAATTGTATTGGTCAAAATTATATTGAGAGTAAAAAACAAACAAACAGAATTTATATTTAGTTTTACTGAATAAATCTAAATAAATCAGTGACTCAGACACTCTTGATGAGTCTTCCTGTAGATTGAAGGAAGTTCCCAGAAGCAGATCTCAGTTCATTATTGATGAGCCTGCTGGTATCATCCAGATTTCCAGTTAAAACTTTCAGGTTTATGACTAATTTTTGTGTCAGTTCTAGCTAAAATTCTTTCTATTTCTCTTTACAGTACTTCTCTATGAGTATGATGAGAATTGTATTTTTCACACTCAAAAATGTAGTGCTGTATTGTTTTGTTTTTGTTGCCAAAATCACATTTGTCTGATTTTGTATTGTCAGTTTTTGCCTGAAGATAATTAAGAGGGACTTGTCCAGTTATCAGGTTATGATATGGTTTATAGTTGACTCAACTTCTTAATCACCAGTATTAGCTTGATGTTTCCGTACTTCAGAAATTATTTCTTGTAATAAGTCCGTCTTTGTAGAGGTGTCATATATCTTTTGCAATTTTTCTTGTATACTTCCTAAATCATCATTTTTATTAGCTCGGTTCTATCTGCTATTCCCTCATAAAAATCTTCCTTCTTTCCTACCATTTTTCTTGCTGCTGATTTAGCCAGGGTATTTGCCAATTCATTAATTTTGAAGTCTCTGTGGCCTGAAATCTAGTGTATTGATAAAATATGTCCTTTATCCTCCAGAGATGCCGTCATTTGTCGTATCTGTAAGATGATACCTACTTTATTCCTAGGTATGTCAGAACTGAAGGCTGATACAATTGCTGGTTGGCAGTCGATAAAGAAATGAATGTCCATTAGAACTTCTTGTTCAGAAATATGATGAATAGCTATCTGTATGCCCACCAGTTCACCAATGTAGTTGTTACCATTGGAACAAACAGGTTTGGAAAGACAAATAGGTTCTTGTTCTAGTCCTTGGTAGTAAATGACTGCTTCTGAACCAGTCGGCCCTGGATTTCCAAGTGCTGAGCCAAATGAAAAAAATGCCACACATTCAGAGTCAATTTTGCTAATAACATCATTGATGTTTTCTTCCTGTGCTGTCTTGTCCAACTTCATTTCACTCCAGTAGCACTTGAAAGTTGATTTCCTGCAAAAGTACATCATTTCTTTTGTGTACTTGAATTCCTTTGCCACATTCTCCAAGGAAAATTTACTTTTTATGGCAAGGTCAAATTTGCATCCCCATGCATTTGTATGGGGAAAATGTTGAAAAGTCATTTTCTCAAAATGTATTAAAGACTAATGGCTGAAACTAACAATTGTGATTAAAGTAGTAAAACATTTTAGTTGGAATCAAATTTTTGTCCCCTGAGGGTTATCTGCCTTTGCCCCTGGGCTATATTCATACATGTAATTTTTAAATGTCTTCTTCTCTGAAACCATTTGAGCAATTTTCACCAGATTTCACATGGGGCCTTCTGTTGAAAGCGTATTGTCATTTTGTTCAAATGGTTCCGTGCCAGTGAACAAGGTGGCTGCTATGTCCATATATTATGGTAAAAACACTTAAAAATCATATCCAGAACCAAGAAAGCTCAGAACCAAGAAAACTTTGGGGCTGAATCTTGGTATATATAGCTTCGCTGTCCCAAGCTTTACCAAGTTTGTTCAAATGATGATCGCAGGTTGATCTTTGACCTTTTTACGGCAAGGTCAAATTTTCATCTCTATGGGAGAAAAGTTGAAAAATCCTTTTTTTTTTTTCAATATGTATTTAAGATCAATGGCTGAAACTTACAATGTATGATTAAAGTAGTACCCCCCCCCCCCTCCCTTCTCCAGAGTTATCTGCCCTTGCCCCTGGGCTATATACAGATATAAAATTATGAAATTTATGTGAAAACTGCCTGGAACTACGCCACCTCTCTTTCAAAACACGTGGCCATGTGTACAGCTCTTGTGTGCGGAGCGCAATGCTCCTTGCCAGTGAGACTCGGCCATTGACAAAGCCAAACCTCCAGCATCTGCAGCAAAATGACAGGGCAATGATCAGACAGATCTGCAGTGTCAGGCAGCAAGACATTGTCACCACCAGGTCCATTGAGCTACTTGTGGGGCATGGCATTGAGGATCTGGACCTTATTCTGAAGGAGAGAAGACTCTGATGGCATGGACATGTGGAACGCTCCAATGGTGCAGTCAAGACAGCCTTTGACTTACAGGTTGATGGAAAGCGTGGGCCCAGGAGGCCCAAGATGACATGGAAGCAACTGACAGAGAGGGATTGCAGAGAGTGGAAGCTCTTGGCTATCAACCCTCATGATAGACATATCTGGAGATCTGGTGTGAGATCTGCCATGCGTGCAGCAAGCTAGCTATCTGGAAGGGGGCCCACTGATGTGGATGTTGCTCCTATACCTGCACGTTAATAAAAAATCTGATTATGATATATGATGAAATCTTCAAACGTCTTCTTCCTCGCCAGACCCAGTTCCTTCAGATTTCACATGGGGCCTTCTGTCAAACGGGTGTTGACAATTTGTTCAAATGGTTCTGCACCATTGAACAAGATGGCTGCCATGCCCATATATGGTAGAAACACTTAAAAATCTTCTTCTCCAGTACTGAGAAGGCTTGCCGGCCTTGGGGGCTCAGTTGGATGCGCCGTCCAACTGGAGACCAGGAGGGTGCAGGTTCAGTCCCCGCCGAGGTCGGCAACATTCTTTCGTAGAGATTGATCATGAAATATTTATTTTCTACGGTCATTCTCTCCCTTCTGCTGATTCAAGAAGGGCAGTTGTCAGTTTCTGGCGAAAGAATGTGCACAATACTGGTTAACCACTTAGAGGAATAGCCTGCCCAGTAAACATGTGGTTAGGTAAACTGACCGCGCTCGACATGACCCCATTGGGTTGAATGGGCTGTAAAACCTCAACACAAACACAAACAAACTAAGAAGGCTTTGAGGCTGAATCTTGGTATACAACATTGGGAACTCAAAGTTTTACCAAGTTTGTTAAAATGATGAGATAGGATGACCTTTGACCTTTTTATATGGTCAAATTTGTGTCCCAGTTGTGGTGGCAATACTGGAAAAATGTTGCATGGCATTTGCAAATATGCAATAGCTGTTTTTATCAGGTGAGCCAGTTGTGGCCCATGGGCCTCTTGTTTTTGGAATCTGTTGATATTATAACTTTGTAATAGTCATTATATAGAGTTAATGCACCCTGAGTTTAAAATACAGGAAATATTTCCCCGAGAGATTTGCAAACCCAATAAACAAACAAGCATAGCACAAATCTATTTATAAGATTTGCAAGTCTATATTAACTTGTGTATTACATGCAGCACCTTAGATAAGCTGCTTTTTGGGTATTTACCCAGTTAAAATTTCGAAAAAAGCAGTTCAAATTAAATCAATGGGGTAAATACCTAAATATCAGTAAATTTTGCTTCCATTAATATATAGGGGATATTTACTTTTTGGCTGTGAATAACATAAATATTGTCATCGAGTAATGAAAACATCAGTATTTTCACGAGTGCGAAGCACGAGTGATAATTTGAATGTTTTCATGACATGAGATGAAAATTTTTATGGTAGTCACAGAAAAAGAGTAAACTTTCTTTTTATTTTATTGTTTACATGCCAATGCACGACTCTGACATCATAACTAATGTCACCAAAGAAAACATGAACGTCATGGCGTCGACGCTCAGTGCTTAACGTAAAACGCTGGAGAAAACAAAAACAAAAAGTTTCGGCAAATCAAAATAATTTTGATACCAACATGTCCTTACATTCTAACTAAGAAATTGCATACCAACACTTGATAGTTTAGTTCAGAAACAAACAATTTAGAGGAGTTCAAAAATCTGAAGTGGAGGTAACAGTCACTTCTGAAACAATGAAGAAAACCGAAGTCGTCCAAAGCGAGGAGTGAAAATATAAATTGTATCAGTCACTAGTGAAATGATACAATATCAGTTCACTAGTGATTGATACCAATTTTATTTTCACCAGATATATACTGATTTCACCGCTAACAATAAAATAAAACAGGGTACCCAAAAGAAAAATCCTGACACCCAATTCAATAGGAAATGGGTGGGTAAAAATAGACAAAATACCCAATTGCTTAAAACCTTATCTAAGGCACTGAACATGTCATAAAAATGATTTTTCTTTGGATTCTGCTTTCAAATGACGTCAAAAGGTTTTGGGACTTTACGGTCATCTAGACTTGTCACGCTGCGTGATAGCATTCTAAAGGATATATTTTTGCTTAGGAATTATAAGTTATATTTCCTGCAGAAATATACTAAAAATAGCTTCAGTTATGTAATATACTAGTCATATAATAAAGCTCAGGATGGTTGTTATCTTGTAGGCATGTGATGTTACCTAAAGAGATTGCTAAACTGGTACCAAAGACGCACCTAATGTCCGAGTCAGAATGGAGAAGTATTGGTGTACAACAGAGCCAGGGATGGATACATTACATGAAACATGATCCAGGTAAATATTTTCTAATATCACTCACTTTTTAAATGAATGTTTTTCTGTTGTTTTTTTATTGTTGTTTTTTTTTTCCTTTTTTTTCCAGTTATAACCTGTTCAAAAATTCATAATTTTTTTCTCTCACTGCATTCATGAACTGTTTGTGTATGTGTCACATTCAACAGTCTAAGGGTCATGTCATCACAGTGTCCAGATAATGGCCTGTATCTCAGTGCTTTTTAAAGCTTGTCTGTATGTAAGTACTGATAGAGTTATTGCAAGAGTTATTGCACTGTCCCTTGGTATTGGTGTCCACAAATGTAAATGTTTTACATTTTAAGTACCATATTCAATCTAATAACTGCATATAACCCTATAAGCGCACAGTCAAACAATTCCTTTGTCTTCAGATTACAACCCTTGTGCTTTTATCTACCACTTTCTAAAAGCATATGTTGTTGGTATTCATTTGAATTGCCTCAACTTGTTGAGGCAATTCAAATGAGTACCAATTCCATATGCTTTTAGAAATTTATTAGAAAAAAACTGCTTAAGCATCTTAAACCTTGTCATGCTGAATAAATTAAGATGCCGTGCCCACTTCTAATTTTCAGCCAATCAGATTACTTGATCCGGATTATTGTTATAAATTCACATACTAAATGGAAAACAGTGCAGATCCAGATCAGTTGGCTTCTTCAGAAGCCAACTGATCTGGATCTATACTTTGCAAAGGCAGGGTATATACGGGTTCAGCAGGACAAGGGTTAAAATATCTCATCAAATATTCAGCTGACTCTTTCTTTAACTCATGCCTTATTAGTTGGTTATTTTACTAAATGCTATTTTAGTAATCTTGAAAACATTCTTTTGTTGAGATTGATAATGAAATATTTTACTATGGTCAGTCTCTTACTTTTGCTGATTCCACGCTGGCCTTGGTGGCTCAGTTGGATGCGCCATCCGACTGGAGACCAGGAGGTCGCAGGTTCAACCCCCGCCAAGGTCGGCAACATTCTTTCGTGGAAATTGATCATGAAATATTTTCTACGGTCATTCTCTCCCTTCTGCTGATTCAAGAAGGCCAGTAGTCAGTTTCTGGTGAAAGAATGTGCACAATACTGGTTAACCAATTAAAGGACTAAGCCTGCCCAGTAAACGTGTGGTTAGGTTATGTGCACTGGACATGACTCCATTTGGTTGACTGGGCCGTAAATCCTCAACACAAACAAACAACCTTTTGCTGATTCAAGAAGGGCAGTTGTCAGTTTCTGACAAGAAAATGTGCACAATTACTGGTTAACATGTTATCTGCTTGGAGAACTAAGCTAGACAGACATCAGTTTAGATGTTAGTTTTGCCCATGATACCATGCCAACCCAACCACACCACATTTTATCTTATACCACCATGCCATGCCTGATTTTAATTTATGCTGAAGCCTACCTTGGAAGATTTGTGGTTCGGTAAACTGACTGGACTTGACATGACCCTAATGAATTGACTGGGCCGTAAAACCTCAACACAAACAAAAATAAAAAAGAAATTTTTTAAGGTCATAATTATTATCTGAACTCTCTGATGGCTTTAGTTCACATTTGGCACAATTGTAGAAATTTCTTGGACAAATAAGAAAAAAAAAAAAAAAAAATCAAACTGTTTTGTTAAACTTAACTACATTTTGTTGCCTGTAAATCAGTCAGTTTATTTTCAGTGAGAAGTGTGTATACACAAAGTTTTGAGCATTCAAACAAAGTACATGTTAGGGCTACCATGGACTCATAGCTGGAGGAACAGATATCTAATAAAATTCCCACTTTAAGTGGGTGAAAAACCTTGCCAAATTCTTCAAATGTTGCAGAAAAGTTTTTCTAAAGCCTGCATTTTCTTCAAGTGGCAATTATTGTCCCACCCTCCATACAGCCAAGCCCTTGCCATCTGCAATGTATTTGTTGAATATTCAGACATTGTAATTCCTTACATACTTGTCCTAAAATTTGCATCAGGAAAATATGCCTATATAATATTGGCCACCTTAAACCCCACTTTTATATAGTAAAACTGGGGTTTACAGGGTTATACATTATTTATCTGATTCCTGCTCAAAAACATAGATTGTGGGTACTCATTAGAACTGCCTTACCAAGGCAGTTCTAATGAGTACCTACAGTCTATGTTTTGAGGAGAAATATGAAAAATATCCGAGTTTTTTTATATGAAAATTTTCAGTTTTTGGAGGTGAAATTTTCTATATATTTGAATAGGCGTGTTTTCATAATGAACAAGTCTTGTTAGTACCTTAGTAACCTATTGATTGTCCAAAAACTGCCCGATGAGTGGCAAACAGTATAGACCATCATATGCCACATTCTGCAGCATCTTGTGTGGTTCTTTTCTACACTATTTATTCAGACCTGTCTGCTCCAATTCTAAGGGAAAATACAGTATTGTACAAGTATGCTTATTGCAGAATCTGCACATGTATAGATTCATCTGCATTAATCTTTGCTGTTTATTGCAGTGATGCTGCACATCTTTTACCATTCTGGTGACTGAGACAGGATGTGACCTTGCTTACAATTAAAGCAAATTGGACAGACCCCAACCACCTAGCAAATCTATACAGCCTGATCTGAGGATGAGCATATTACCTCTTTATTTTCTTGCTGGATGAGTGTCAGTGACAAACAGTGTAGACCCTGATATCATGTTGCATTCTGCAGATCTGATTTGGGTCTAAACTGTTTTTTCAGGTCTGTCTGCTCCTGTACATGTATACTTGTACAGATGTTTATGGTTAATATGATTATAGAAATGTCTAACGATCTTTTCTTACATTTACAGAACCACATATACTACTGTTCCGACGACCTATAACAAACCCTATGCAATAAAAGGAGCAATCTCTCATACAACTTACAAACCATGACTGATCCATTGATGGCTGTGTTTATTACATGAAACATTATACGGAGAAATAATGTTGATATCAGATAAGGTTCAAAGTGAGTACAAAATGGGAGGTACAGCTTCGAGCAGGACTAGTCAGGATCATTACAGATGAAAGGGACCATATATACTGACTCAGGATTACAACTCATGGCTTATAAAAGTTATTGTTGTTTTTCTTTTTTCATCATGTAAGTGGTGCAGTACCATTAGAATTCTCAGTGAATTAAATATTGACCTAAAAAACGCTTGTGGGATTCCAGTGTAGCCTTTTATCAAGGTCTGGGATCCCAGATCTGAATAATTCATGAAGAAACAGTAGAAGAAAAGAAAGAGTCATGCTCTGGGATCTCATCAGTGAACAGCAGAGTCCCCATGCTAATTGTGCATGCACATACTGGTAGGCTGCCTAGATTCTGTTGTTTTATTGTTAACAGAATAAAGACTTGGCCAGATTGCACTGCTGCCGTGACTATTGGGGTCTTCACTATATGTATATGGAAATATTTTAGTTTTTTCTGACAATCTCCTATTTTTTTCTACAGGCTCTGGTAAATTGCATTTATCCTGGTCCTTTATTGTTGAACTTAGTACATACAATGTATGGGAAATTATTACTTGGAGCTGCTTTAAACCTTAAAGTGCCAAGCAGAGTTGTAGCAGAAGACAACCTAATGTTATAATGTTATTATTTTTCAGACAATAAGGCTTGACATCTGCTATGCAGATGATTTACATGAAATGTTAAGCCTTGTTTTCTCTGAAAAAAAAAAAAAAATATTTATTACAAAAATAAAAGCCTGCTGTAGTTGTGATTGGTGTTCTCTTAAACTGCCAGTCACAACAATTGTCATCAGCTCTGTCATCTGCTTGTGATTTTAGATATCATTTTTGCAAACAGTGTGGACCCAGACCAGACAGTCTGATCAGGGTCCACACTGTTTGCCCGTATGCAAAAATAGATTTGAAAAATTTGCAAGAATATTCAGCAGATGACACAAACAGACAACATTTTCAGATGCAGGCTTTCTTGGCATTTTAGGGGTTATGAAGTAATATGAATTGATACTGGTACATGCATGGGTAGACATATCTGAGAGAAATAATATGTGTGTTAAAAACAACATGGGAAGATTCCAAATGTTGTAAAGTTCAATGAAAGTTTAAGTTGGTTTTAGTCAGCCAAACGTTTGCAGGCACTTTTTGTGACATCTTTTCAGCAATTCTAAAAAAGCAAAAATTATACCTAGTAGTGGTTTAAATGGCTTAAGAATAAATTATTTAAGAAACTTCGAGACTCTAGTTTTTAATGCACAAATTTCAACCTGCCGTTTCACCAAGAATTCCAGTCTGCATGGGTATACACAGTATACAGTTATGGTAAAGATTCATTACCATAGCAGTTAATGAGATCCAGTCTTGGATTTTCTTTTAAACTTATAGAGAGATATTAAAAACGGTGAATTGCCTTGCTATGGTAATGGAGATGTGATGTCACATTTTGAGGGTTGAGCGCAAGACTATAGTAACTCAAACATATTTTTGAAACCCTTGTTTAGGGGCAACTTGGACCCCTTTGTAAACAATGCAAATTCAGGTGCCATTGCTCATACGAGCAATGGCATCTAAATTTTCATTGTTTACAGAAAGAAATGTTGTAATCTTCATAATGCCTTCATGGTGAGGAGATTAGGTTTAGGGAAAAACAACCATCTGACTTACGCCAGTCTTGCGCTCAACCCTCGATATGCAAGGTATGCCAGTTGGAATCCATTGTGGAATGATACTTGATGATACATGTATTTATGCAACATAAACTGAAATTTTCTTAAAGAAAAAGTTTATTCTCAAGTCGTTTAATTAGGGGATAACTGCATTCAAATTTGTCATTTGGGGAGGTAAATCGGCGGTTTTACAGTCGGAAATTTCGTTTTACGGCAACGCGTCAGCGGAGCCGTAAAACGTAATTTGCGACCATAAATACCCGATTTACCTCCCCCAATGACAAATTTGATGCAGTTATCCCCATTCTGATGCATTTATTCATTTTTTCTATTGAAGAAAATGTACTATTTGCACAAAACGTCAAGTGCTTGAGCTGCGTAAAACCAAATGCCAGCCAATGAGAAGCGACGTTACGTGATGACGTCGGATATGCGATAGTATATTGCAGAATATACCGTTGCAAATTTTTGATGTTATCCAATCAGACGTCGCTTTACTTACGCGAGTGCAGTAGAATTCTGTATTGTTGCTTTACTATAAGCATTTTAATATACAGTTATTTTTATAAAATAGTTTTCTGAAATTAACACAGAATGGTTCTAGGCAGAAATTCAGATCTATTTAGAATTCTAAGGTTGTGTTAGAATTAAAGGTTTCCTGAAAATTCAAAAGAAATGCTTTACTCAGAAAAAGAATGTGCAGTGCTTACATGGTTGCATGTGTTTGAACTGTAATTTTATTCAGATTGGAATCATTTAACCCTTCTCTTGCTAAACACGACATGCCCCGTCTTAGCAAACAGTGTAGATCCAGATCAGTTGGCTTTTGAAGAAGCCAACTTGTCTGGATCTGCACTGTTTGCCATCAAGTATGTGAATTTATATCAACAATCTGGATCAAGTAATCTGATTGGCTGAAAAATAGAAATGGGCGTGGTCTTAATTTATTCAGCATCACAAGGGTTAATGAGGTTTTCAGTGCTTTATTTCTTACATCAATGTGAGTTCTTATCTCATTTATATGAAGAATAGCGCTTTACCCATCCATACAGCTAGTACAAATCAGGCAGAATGATGTTAACCTTCACATTGATGCAATCATCTCTGAAATGGCAGCTACTTTTAGAAAGGAGCAAATATTTTCCTTTAACCCTTAAAATGCCAAGAAAACCTGCATCTGAAAATGTCGTCTGCTGAATATTCTTGCAAACTTACAAACCTATTTTTGCATACCGGCAAACAGTGTGGACCCTGATCAGACTGCCAGAGGAGCAGTCTGATCTGGGTCCACACTGTTTGCAAAAATGACTTTTAAAATCACAATCAGATGACAAAGCAGATGACTGTTTTTGTGATTGGTAGTTTAAGGGTTAAAAGTAGCCTCTGGTGAGAAAGGAGACAAATATTTTCATGTCTGGAGATTTTCCTAGGCAGTGTATCCATTCCCCTAAAAGCCCTTTATACACAATGTGCTTCTCCATGTACTTTACTTACCCTAAGTATTCGGACACTTCAACTCGTTACCTTACTTGTTCTAAAATTTGAATTAGTACGATTTACTACCTGATGTTGTGCTTAGTAATTGCAGGATTAGTGGCAGACAGTGTAGATCCTGATGAGACACCGCATTTTGTGGCGTCTTATCTGGGTCTACACTGTTTGTTCAGGCCTGTCTGTCCGAATACATACGGTAAATGTTTTATTTTTTGTTTCTGACTGAGAGTGGAGCAGTGAGTGCTTTTATATATTTAGTTATTCAGCATTATTAACAGAACAGTATCGTATTATGCTCAGCATGGGAAAATAGGGCCCAATTAGACTGGGCATCTATACAGTCTGGTCAGAGCCTTTGCTGTCTGTGTACAGAATCATTACCAATACCATAGAATATGTTGACAAACATAAAAGGCCCTGATGGGCAGTCTGGTCTGGGCCTTGGCTGTTGGTATTTGGCATAGACTTTACACTGACTACTACCATATTTACTGCAAGTATTCGGACAGACAAGCCTAAACAGTGTAGATGCAGTTCTGACACTGCAGAATGTGGTGTCCAATCAGTGTCTACAGTGTTTGCTCCTCATCCAGCAGTTGTTAGAGGCACCAATATGTGGATTTAAGTGTCTGAATACTTAGGTTAAATAAACAAAGGTACCTTATTTCATAGTAAATATACGTTCTAGGTCTACACTAATTGCATTGTTAGTCAAGCCCCGAGGTTGTAAACCTTTTTTCTTGCTCAGCTGAGCTTGAAATTTGTTTTGCTTATAAATCTTAAAATACAAAATTTGGAAACTTCTTTCATGCTCAACTCCTGAGCATGCTTGGCTGAGTTGAGCAACGAAAAAGTTTTAACTGTTGGTATTTTTATTTTTGATGACCAAGTGCAATTTCATGCTCAGTTGAGTTGAGCATGAAAAAAGTTTTATAACCTTGGGGGCAAGATCAAAACCTTGGTGCTTTTTGTACATATTTAACCTAACTATTCGGACACCATTACCATACTTGAGTTAAAATTTGAACAGGTCCAATTTACCACCTATTGGATATCTAAAAACTGCTAAATGAGTGCCAAATAATGTAGACCCTGTTAAATTTTGGATTCTGTGGCTGTCAGATTTGGGTCTACGTTGGCCTGTCTAAATATTTAGGGTGAATATGGTACTTGTAGGCATTGCAGAATCTGGAGATATGTACAGGGTCATCTGCGTCTTTGCTGTTTGCAGTCAGTACAGTCGCACTAGTCTGTCTATCAAAACTCTTGGGCTAAATTATGTAACTTTATTTTGCATAATCACTGTTAACAGTGATAGTGTATATATTTTTTGTACCATTCCAATAACTTGAGGCAGGATATGTGATCTTGTTCTTGATTTGTGCAAATAAGTAAAAACCCAAACAGCCAGCACATCTATACAGTCTGCTCTGGTCATGGGTCATTTCCTTTTGCTGTTTAGTCTACAACTCGGAGCACCACTGTGACAATGGATTCTTGAAAGGATGCATGCTGGTCTTGGTCTTCTTTGTGCATTATGCAAGCTGTTATTGATGGAGGGAATGTTTGGGTCAAAATAACACTTTTTCCAAACATGATTGTGAAGCATATCAAATTGAATGGCATCAAGAGGAGAACAAGCATTCACTAACAAGATTGCTTTGCAGTGAGTATCCACAAAAAGATCAAAATATCTCAGTAAGTCTTGTCTAGATATGATCTGTGACTTGTAAACAGAATCAGGTTTCATTTCTATGCAGGGTGCTTCACCAGCTTGTCATAATGTGTAGTCTATCAAAAGCTGGTTTAACTCATGCAGTCTACAACAACACTGTATGCATTTGCAGAGTTATGGTCTTCACTGTTTATATGCAGAAAATTTCCTAGCAATTGTTGACCAGTGAAAAGCAAAGACACTGATCTGTCTGTTCAGAAGTCCTGTTAATGATGGCATTTTGCACCCTCTTAGTTGGCCTGTACAAAAGTGGCATGGGCATTAGTTAAAGTTTTTGGTTATTTTTAAAAAACTATATCTCCTGAACATCTGGATTGAAGTAGTTCATACTTGCCCTGATGTTAGATACTGGTCTGAAGTTGTATGCTGTACCATCCTGACCCACATGGCCTTGAGATCAAGGTCACAGACATAGAAAATTATTCATTCCTTAGAGCACGAAGCAAAGTTGTAGCAGACTGCATGGTTGGGGGGGGGGGGGGGGGGGGGGGGGGGTGCAGGGGGTGCGGAGGGAAGGAGGATTTCTAAGTCGTCAGTATTTTGTCATCTGCATTTGCCATTACAAGAAAATATGCAAACAGGGACAGCACATATCAGCCTACACATTTACAGTCTGATCAAAAGCCTTCTCTTCATCAGTATGTTCTACCATGCCTTAGATTCTGTGTAAACAGGCAACAAGCACCCTGATCAGACTGGTTGAAGATGCAGGACTAATCAGGGCCTTCACTACCCTCATATGGCATAAGGGCCTTCCATAAGGGCCTTCCATAGGCCTAGATAAGGCCAAATAAAAAGAATATGTGTGTTTAGGGTAACAGGTTTATAGAAAAACATAGGTAGGGTAGGTAGATTCTATTTTTTTTTTTTTTTTTTTTTTTTACATTTTTTATGTAGAATTCTACCATAATTATCAAACATGTTTGGACTTCTCACATACTTCACATAAAACTTTACTGAGTCTGTTTGGCTATCCTTAGATGTGTCTAAAAGTACTGATAGAATGGTAAACAGTGGGTCTACATTGTTTGCTCAGACCTGTAATATTAAGCATAAATATTTTGTCCAAATAAAACAGGAAAAAATGTTCGGTTTCACCAGGAAAATTAGGTAGGGTAGGTTTACCCTAAAAACACATATTTTTTTATTTCGCCTAAGAGTTGGTATCAGGTAAATGAGTACCACAACATATGTTTTCCTGGAGAAATAAGAAAAATATCAGTACTTTTGGATTGGAAAAAACAGCTTAGCAAGAGCTATGGCCTTCCTTTGTGTTGTACTTCATATAATTGTTTAGATATGTATGAGTCACATTTTTTTTTTCTTGTTTTATTAATAGACACTATCAAAATCTGTCTTGTATTGGTAAAATGTGTATGAAAGAAATGTGTCAGTGTTCTTTGTAAATATGGGAAATTTCCCTGTTGTGTAGGCTAGATAAACAAGCTAATATCATTGTGTTCACCATATGAGACAGAGCTGTTAATGGAAGTAGAATGTGTATGAAAGAACTGTCAGTGTTTCTCATAGCAACAGATAAGGCTCTTTATTCATCCAAAAAATACTGATATCTTTCTTATTTTTCCATGAACACATATGTTGTACTCATTAGAAGCACCTCGCCGAGGCGCTTCAAATGAGTACCCACAACATATTTTTTCGTGGAGGAATAAGAAAAATATTATGTGGATACCCCCTCTTATCTGTAACTATGTTAAAATTCTTAGATATGGGAGATTTAAAAATCATTTTCCTACACTGTGACTAATATTTCTGATCTTTTTCATCATTTTCAAAATTAATTTACACTATAACCTTTAAATATGAGATTTATATCAAAACTGCTGTTAGATAATAACAGATTGTCTTAGCGAAGTGATACAGACAACCCTCTTTATACCGTCACTCGATACAACAACAAAATTCATTATAATGACAATTTGAATGTCACGAAACCTTTGCTCAAGAGGTAATGGTTAATGAGAAATTATGCAAAAACATTGCATAAAATCTTCAAGCAACATGTTATGGATATTTGTTAGAATCACCTCAGAGAGGTGATTCTAACAAATATCCAAAACATATGTTGTATGAGGAAATAAGAATAAAACAAGGCTTTTCTTACATATTATTCTGTCCATTAAGGATTCTTTACAATAGCAAATTCATTATAATGGCAACATTTTTGGGAACAAATGCCGTTGTTGTAATGAGGGTTCACTGTAACAACTCAAAATCTTCCATTGGTATCTCAGTGGACAGGGACAAGATGGGGCAATTTATACTATACATTGTAGTTTATACTATTCAATATTGACCATACTTGTCAAAACAATTAAACAAGTCCATTTTACTACATGCGATTGGCGAACAGTGTAGACTGACCAGATGCAGCAGACTTTGGGTGTACATGGTTTGCTCAGGCTTGTGTGCTCTATTACTTGCCCACTTGGAATTAATATAGTTCATTTTTATAGTGATTTTACATACCATTTGAAATCTTCTCTATTATAGACAAAACTGAAAATTCAAACTTAACCTTGTCCTGCTGAATAAATTTAGATGCCACACCTCCTTCTAATTTTCAGCCAATCAGATTACTTGATCTGGATTGTTGCTATAAGTTCACATATTTAATGGCAAACAGTGCAGATCCAGTTCAAAAGCCAGCTGATCTGGATCTACACTGTTTGCAAAGGCAGGGTATATCCGCGTTCAGCAGGACAAGGGTTAAATTGCTTCTGAGAGATTGTACCTTTCTCCCAGTATGAATATTATCCTGGTATTTAAAGAAAAAAGACATATCACAAATCTATTTCGAAAATGATAAAAAAATTGAGTTAGTACGTCTTCAATACGTATATTTGTTAAAATTATCAGTGTTTTTTTTTATTTAGACCTGTGCAAGCTTCACAATTCATTACGAAAACACGCCTATTCAAATACACTGAAAATTTTACCACCAAAAAATGGCAATTTTTCAGATAAAAAATTCTGATATTTTTCTTATTTCTGCTCAAAACATAGATTCTGGGTACTCGTTAGAACCGCCTCGTTGAAAAAATGTGAGTAGCTTTTGCACTGCAAAAGCTACTCACATTTTTTTCAGCAAAAAATTTCAGAATATTTGCTTATCACTCGATGTAAATTTTAACAAATCGTTAACTAACGACGTCGTTAGCTTTGAACAACTGGGTCCTGTATTTTAGTTAGAGAAGCTTTATTTTGGGCAAATTATCATATGGATTGAAGGATGGAATGATGATTATATATCCCTACAGCATGCTGGGGCTGTAAAAGTTTTTTCTGTAACAAAGGAGGTAAAAGTTTGTCTCAACTAAAATATTGAGACACAGTATGTGACAAACCTAGATTTGTAAATTCACATGGATATTGTCCGTCATAGCAGGTATTTATGGCACAGAAACTGGAAATGTGGTGAAGAATTTAACATTTTTGCTCTTTATTTTATATAAAATTCAGTCTAAAACCCGATACTTGACCAAAAGCTTTTATAAATACTTTTACTTTCAAAAGAGCCTGCTAGGGAGCCTGTACCATTTCTTGTCCTTGAATTTGAACAACTCTGTTTTACTACCTGTTGATGTGTCTAAAATCTGGTGGATGAATGACAAAACAGTGTAGACCTGACAGGCAGCATGTTCTGCTGGGTCTGATTGGGGTCTACAGAATTCAGGCTCTTTCTGGCAGGTACTTCGGGTAAATATGGTATTGAGAGACAGTCTGAGTAACCAGTGTAGACCTAAATCAGATGCCATGGAATACACCTGATCAGGGTCCAAACCATTTATCAATCATCCTGGGCCCAGTTGTTCAAAGCTAACGACATCGTTAGTTAACGATTTGTTAAAATTTACATCGAGTGATACGCAAATATGCTGAAATTTTTTGCTGAAAAAATGTGAGCTACTCACATTTTTTCAGCAAAAAATTTCAGAATATTGTACATTGAATCCGCTAAAACAGTTAACGAAATGACCCTTAACGAGCTCGTTAAGCTAACAACGCTTTGAACAACTGGGCCCAGCAGTTTTAGACACATCAACAGACAGTAGAATGGACATTCAAGTTTAGGACAAGTATGGTATGGAGTTAATGTGGTACTAAGTTTAGGGTAAATATGGTAATTCACTGCCAATGAAAACTTATGATTACCTATTTTTAAATATGCCATTCTTTGTTGCATTAATCCAAGCATGATTAGCTGAAGTGACAACAGCATTCAGTGCTGTTGTTCTTTCGTATTGGAGAGTTAAGATCTGTTAAAATGGAAGTTTTTTTTTTTTTTGCAGTTTATTGGTAATGGAATTAAGTTGTATCCATTCATTGGCTAGAAGTGTACATGTTGGTCCAGATAAGAGGATTTCTAGAGATAATTCTTTTTAATATGTTTACTCCAGAACATATCTTGATTGGAATTGCCTCAGGGAGCCAATGTAAGTACTATCAAGGTAATTTTGGTGCAAAAGTAACAAAAATTATGAACTATTATCTCAGTCTGGAGCAAATTTAGATGCTTTGGTTCTTAAAAGTAATATTAAGATCCTATTGTTATACTGTGTAATCAAAGTTTATTTTCACATATTCAAATACAATGTTGTACATAGGAATCTTTTTTATTCTGTCTATCTATCTCTCTCTTTGTGTTTGAATAACAAAAATAAATTTTGTTTATTGCATATAAAGTGTGTGAACTTATTACTTTTACTTCCTGAGTAGTTGTGAGAAGTAAATATGTGACCTAATTTTAGTTTGCAACACTGCCTTCACATTCATATTACCAATGCTTATCTCCCCAAAAATGGCCAGGCTGATTTTCTAGAAAATCAGGCTGTGATATTCTAATTCAATGATCAATGTGGCTGCCAGCAGCTATCATTATTTCTATCATGCTTCCAAAGTATTACAGATGTATGGTGGGCAGCTAACTCTGCCAAAAATTGACAAAATTTGCACATCAGCAATCCCAAACCTCCACACTATCAATGCACATACCAACTTTGGCGAAAATCCATTGATATTAACTCAAGTTATTGTCTGGAAACAGAAATATAGATGCACACAAGGACTTCCAATGTGAAACCAAGATACCCTGCTACTGTTGTGTGGTGAGATATATAAGTAGTAACTAAGGTCTCTCCACCACACAGACCTGATCCCAACCGCCACCTGCCTTGACCCCCCACCAACACAGAGAGCCATTAGGGGTCAAACTCGAAGATAGTGTGAAAACAACTGGTGTGTTTGATATCAAACTGAAGCTTTGGATCATACACTTGAATAAAAGATATTTAAATTGGACTCGTTCACATTCGGCTCATTCAAAGAAGTGGTCAGGCTCAAAACATATTTAATGAAGTTGTTGAGACCTTTAATTATAGTAGACTTAAATGGGTCTTGCCCACATGTAGTCCAGATCACACCCGCAAAAGGGATTATAAAGGGTCAACCTCCAACTAAACATCTAGGCCCAGTTGTCGTTAGTTAACGATTCGTTAAAATTTACATTGATACGCAAATATGCTGAAATTTTTTGCTGAAAAAATTGAGTAGCTTTTGCAGCTACTCACATTTTTTCAGCAAAAAATGTCAGAATATTGTGTATCCGCTAAAACAATTAACGAAAGGACCCTTAATGAGCTCATTAAGCTTACGACACTTTGAACAATTGGGCCCTATGTGATAAATGGATCTACCCATGTCTAGTCAAAACTCACTTGGAAAGAGGTCATTAGGGGTCAACAACCATGCATTATTGTATTTGGTATCAAAATGAATGTCTCCATCATATCATAATCTTTTTGATTAACATGCAGGTACAGGGGGCAACATCCACATTAGTGTGCCCCCTTCAAGATAGCTGGCTTGCTGCATGCACGGCAGATCTCACACCAGATATCCACATATTTCTATCGTGAGGGTTGATAGCCCTCTCTGTCAGCTGCTTCCATGTCATCTTGGGCATCCCAGGCCCGTGCTTTCCCTCAACCTGTATGTGAAAGGCTGTCCTGACTGCACCTTTGGAGCATTCCACATGTCCATACCAGCGGAGCCTTCTCTCCTTCAGAATGAGGTCCAGATCCTCAATGCCAAGCCACGCAAGTAGTTATTGGACCTGGTGGTGACAACGTCTTGCGACCTGACATTGCAGATCTGTTTGATAATTGCCCTGTCATTCCGCTGCAGACGTTGGAGGTTTGGTTTTGTCAATGGCCAAGTCTCACTGGCATGGAGCATTGTGCTCCGCACACAAGAGCTGTACACACGGCCACTTGTCTTGAAAGAGAGGTGGCGTGAAGACAGAACTGGTACCTGCCACCTGCTGCTGAGAGCATGTCTCCTAGGTAGTAAAAGGAAGCTACCACCTCGAGTTTGTCAGGTCCAACTTGGACTTCCTTCTGTGGTCTGCCATCCAAGGGGCGTGCAGTTCCCTGGCACAGTGTACATCTGTAGTCAGGGTCCTTTGTCAAGCGCTTGAGCCCATTGCATTTCTTGTGCACCCAGTGCTTGCAGCCATTGCAGAAGATGCTGTTGTTGCCTACTCCAGTGCAACAGACTGTGCATGGAAACTTGCCTTAACTCTGCAGGAGGTCCAGGCCTGTTCTGCAGATCATGATCTTCGTCTTTACTCTCAGTCCTTTCTTTTCCATTGCTTCTTTCCAAGTCAAGAGCCTTCTGACAACATAGAGGTCCTCCCAGGGGACCCCAGTGCGGAACTCTCGTGATAAGGCTTCAAGCACAATGATGAAGAGAAGCGAGCTGAGTACTGAGCCTTGGTGAACACCGACCTTCACTTCAAACTCTTCACTGTACCCCTCACCAACACGGACACGGCTCCGCGCATTTGCATACATTCTCTGCACCAGTCGTACAATCCACTCTCCACACAAAGTTTTCTCTGGGCCCACCAGATGACCTTCCGAGGTACTCGATCAAAAGCCTTCTCCAGATCTACGAAAGCCATGTAGAGTCTCTTGTTGGCAGCTAGATACTTCTCTTGCAACTGGCTGACAACAAAGATTGCATCTGTTGTGCCTCTGCCTGGGACGAAGCCAAACTGGGAATTGTCGATTGACACCAACTGTCTGATGAGGCCGTCCACAATCCTTGCCAGGACTTTCATGACCTGTTCTGTTAGCTTGAGACCACGGTAGTTGCCCCTTTCCAATACATCCCCTTTCCCTTGTAGAGGCAGACAATGAAACTCTGCTCCCAGTCAGAGGGTACCTTGCCATCGCAAATGATTGCAGCTGCAAGGTCACAGATCATAGAGGCGCCCTTGTCATCAGCTGCTTGTATCATCACCACTATACCTGATGGGCCCGGTGCTTTGCCCGCCTTAGTCTGTGAGATAGCCTTCTTAACCATATCATTGGTGATTGGGATGGGCGGGCCTTCCACTAGTGGTTGATAAGACAGGTGGTCTGGGTCCCAGTCAAACTCATTGTTGAGAAGCCTTTGGTAGTACACTAACCAGGCCTTCTGCTTTGAGTCTTCCCTTATTGACATCTCTCCTGCATCATTCTTCACTGGTTTGTCACCAACAACATCAGCATTCTCTCTTAACTGGTTAGCAAGGTGATAGACCTGAAGACGGGGTCAATATTCTTGATCTTGTCGGCTTCTTGATGAGCATGGTGCACTGCATGTCTGGCATTGCGTTTGGCTGCATCGTATGATGCCCTAGTGTCTTTACCAGTCTTCCAGGCCTTGAAAGCTTTCCGCTTGGCAGTAATGGCCTTTTCCACGTGTTCATTCCACCACCAGGTTTCACGATGCCAACAGTGGGGCCGAGTTGTGTGAGACACCTCCTCACTTGTCTTAAGCAGTCCAGTCTTGATGTTGTTCCAGATATCCTCAGTAGCCACATCAAAAACACCTGCAGACGTGCTCACATGCAAGTTGAAGACCTCCTGGAAATGATTGCTCATCTGAGGGTCTTTAAGCTTCCAAACTTTGAGGCGAGGGGTGAACTTGCACTTGGATTTTGCTGGCATATCAATCCTCATGTCGCATACAAGAAGCTGATGTTGCAGCGCTACTTCCTCGCCAGGGATCACTTTTACATCTGTGACAAGTTTGCCCATGGTCTTAGGGAAAAGGATGAAGTCTATCTGGGTGGGTATGTTTCCCGACTTGTATATGATGAGATGGCTGTCATGTTTCTTGAAACGTTTTCCCCAGAAGCAGGTCGAATGCTAGGGCGCACTCTAGGGTTCTCTGACCCTCAACATCTGGTTCCGGCCTGCCATACTCCATCCCACCATGCACTTCATGTATCCAGTGCCTGCATGGCCTACATGGCCATTCCAATCTCCACATGGAATCAGAAATTCTGATGCTGGGATCCTGGCAGTAACAGCAAGCAGCTGATCAAAGAACAGATCCTTAACCTCATCACTTAGACCACTCTGTGGGGCATACACAGACAGAAAGGTAACCACATGCTGGCCGACTATAAGCTTCACCAAGACGATTCTGTCGGAGACTCTCTGCACCTGAAAAACTTTCTATCCACTTTTCCGCCACTAACACTCCTACACCAGCAGTGCCTTTGTCATTTCTGCATCAGTATGTCTCAGAATGTCTTGAGAACTATAATAATGTGTGACATTTGGGCTGCACACACATGAAAGGGTAATTAGGTATCAACCTCCATTCACAGACATATTTAGTGTCAAATCAAATGTTTTCATGGGAACTTCAAGAATAGATTACTTGAATGGGGCATACCCATTAATTATAAACCAAGCTCCAAATATAGCCATGTTTGGTGTCAGTTGTTGGTTAGAATTTGAAAACATGACATCAGTGGGTCTCCTCTACATCCAGTTCAGACCCCTTGGAGGGCAGGTACAAATATTGCCTTGTTAGGTAACAAATTAATGGTCAGATGCTGCATTCTGCAACATCTGATCTGGGTCTACACACTGTTTGCAAAGGCCTATCTGTCGCAATACAACATGTACTTAGTTATTACGGTATTTGGGAAATGTTTGATTCTTGTTTGAATCAACTACAGCCTGTAGTCCTCTAAATTAATGCTTTGCATGCTTGGTAAATATTTCAGCAGCAAATATTTTGAAATATTTTCATTACGAAAAAACACCTATTCAAATATATAGACAATTTGACCTCCAAAAACTGAAAATTTTCAGATAAAAAAACTGATATTTTTTCATATTTCTGCTCAAAACATAGATTGTGGGGACTCGTTAGAACCGCCTCTGTGAGGCGGTTCTAAGGAGTACCCACAATCTATGTTTTTGAGCGCAAATAAGAAATATAATGTATACCCTTGTAAACCCCAGTTTTACTACATAAAAGTGGGGTTTAAGGGGGTCAAACTTATATAGGCATGTTTTCGTGATGTCTTACTTTTCTTAGAAAATAGGCATTGACATTTCATGCAAATTGTCTCCTATGGATCAAACCTTACTTTTTTTTTGGGAAAAAGACAAAGCCGAACCTCCAGCATCTGCAGTGAAATGACAGGGCAATGATCAGACAGATCTGCAATGTCAGGCCGCAAGACATTGTCACCACCAGGTCCAATGAGCTACTAGTGCGGCTTGGCATTGAGGATCTGGACCTCATTCTGAAGGCGAGAAGACTCCAATGGTATGGATATCTGGAACGCTCCAATGGTGCAGTTAAGACAGCCTTTGTCATACACGTTGATGGAAAGCGTGGGCCTGGGAGGCCCAAAACGACATGGAAGCAGCTGACAGAGAGGGATTGCAGAGAGTGGAAGCTCTCAGCTATCAACCCTCATAGACGTACCTGGAGATCTGGTGTGAGATCTGCCATGGGTGCAGCAAGCCAGCTATCTGGAAGGGGGCCCACTGATGTGTATGTTGCCCCTATACCTGCACGTTAATCAAAAATCTGATTATGATATAATAAGAAATGTATTTCTCACAGAAAATAGACTGATATTTCAGGACGAGATGTCAAAGCCTGTTTTCTGGGGGGAAAAAAATCATAAATTTGTTGTCTGCTGAATTTGTCCTGAGAATGGTACATAAGGTTGAACTGGTATTTGAGAAATTCTGAATGGTTAAAAAGTCAACGAGAAATTTCACAGGTTAATGCTCAGATGTACTTACCTTTTGCAGTTACCTCATAGACTGTCACGGATTGACCAAACGGACTGTTGATAGTACACTTAGTAAACCCAAGTACAAACAACAACAGTTCACTAAAACTCATTTATATATAAAATAAATACAAAAAAATCGCACAATAGTTCGACACTATAATTATCAGATTCTCTGGTCCAATACGCATGTCCACAGGCAATGGATGCCGTCACAATTTTTGATTGTCAAATAGTCAGTACTCCTCCTATGCAACACTACCACATTTTTTAACCACTAATATCTCCAGCTTATGAAAATGTTTAACAGTAAAGTTTAACGTATATGAACAAATACTTCCTTGTTTACTGTTCACACGGTGATATCCATGGCGATAATTAAGTTGAATAAACAGGACTGTCAGACGATTTCCTGTAGTAGCTGCCAACCATAGCACAAAACATACCAAACCACTACTGTATAACCCACAAAACCATGACTGTACAGTGGAACCTAGGTTTAAAAAACACAGTATGCTAAGAACATGTTACTCGGCTCAACTCGGATTTGGATGTACATGGTTGCACACAGTGATGCAAAACCACAATATAGCATATAAATATGTTACAGCTCACACACGGCATTTTCTTGCCACAGCTCTATATCATTTATAACATACCAACATTTTACTGCCAACAACACGCCTGTATAACTGACATTTTCCTGTCAATACTCTACCACAGCACCACGACATTTTCCTGTCTTAAATGCTTTACAAAGATGCTTGTAATAGACGTACACACAGACATTCTGGTTCTGAGTACTTTTCTATCATTATATTTAAAAGAAACCGAGCCAATGTAGCTATTCACTACCGAAATCAACCTGCTCGCCCACACCGCAAGTTGACGTATTAGGTTATAAACAGTGATCTAGTAAATTGTGGATACAGTATGCAGAAAATAGCGGAAAAGATACAAAATGGTCCATGCTCTATAACCGATCAATTTTCTACTACATATATCGCCACCGCACAGAATTTTAACCATCGGGACACTTTATTGCATGTTTGCTTCCATTTACGTCATTTCAAGAGAAAATAGAAAACAGACTTACCCAGAAAGTCAGGGCCGTCCCCTCCAGCTTCCATGCAATGTTATCAAATGCAGAAGATGTAAATTTGTATATGAAATTTTTTAAACTAATAGAATTGCCAAAATTCAATATGGTTCTGTATCCTCTCGCATTGAAATCCAAATCTATTCTGCTACCTGTATAACCGGTTTATAGATACTTAAAACAAAAAACCCCACGATTATTAAGTGCGGTAGTGAGTACACACCGTATTTACTCTCATAAACAATACTAGGTAAAAAAAACAGATTATAAAATGCGACTGTGACAGACTGTCAGAGATGAAAACAGCCGGCCATGGTGGCTCAGTTGGATGCGCGCCCGACTAGTGATCAGGAGGTTGCGGTTCGACCTCTGGTGGGTCTGCAACATTTTTTAGTAGAGATTGATCATGAAATATTTTCTAATGTCGTTCTCCACTTGCGTTAATTTAGTTGTAAGTTTCTGGCGAAAGAATGTGCTCAATACTAGTTAACCACTTAGAGGACTAAGCCTGCTCAGTAAAAGTGTGGTTAGGTAAACTGACCACACTGGACATGACCCCATTGTGTTGACTGGGCCGTAAAACCTGAACACAAACAGATGAAAACAAATCATACCATTATATAAGATTTATTATGAAAAGAGTATAATTTAAAGTTATAACAAAATACTATTATCTACTTTTTTTGTTTTCACATTTTTATATTCCAGAACCTCTTAATACAGATTAATTGCAGTTCCAAAATATTAAGGAAAATCAATTATCAAATGCATGTGTTTAAAACAATCAAAAAGATGTACATTGTTTGTATAAGAAAGGTATACAGAAAATGAAAGTTGCAGCCTAACATACAAATTTCAAAATGTTACATCAAGTGCCTCAATTATGAACATGTAAATTACAGATTTTTTTATTCTATTTTATGCTTTTCTTCATATTTATTTATGTTCCTTCATTTCCTAAGCACAGTTGTCAGGAATCATTGGACAGGTGAATTGTGAGTGACGAACTCCAAGTGAATGTTTGGATGCAAATGGTTTATTGATAGTCACATTCTCTGGTCTATGGGCTCCAGGACCTGGTTTTTGAACCTTATCACCAGGCATGTAGTTCCTCGCCCCAAGAGAGTAATGTGGGGCTTTGCTCATGTAGACCTCAGTTTGAATTTTCTGCACATGCCCAGGACCTGGGGCTTTAGCAAGATCTTCTAGGTAACAACCTATATTTGATCTACCTAAAAAAGAAGAAAGAAAAAATGAACCACAACGTGAGAAAATGTATCTTCTGACCACAGGTACTCATCTCATAACAATATGAACCTTCACCCTAGTATCATCTCACGTGATGTGAGAGGATACTAGGGTGAAAGGTCATATTGTTATGAAACGAGTGCCTGATATTGAACCTTCACCCTAATATCCTCTCATGTGATGTGAAAGAATACTAGGGTGAAGGGTCATATTGTTATGAAATGAGTGCCTGACATTGAACCTTCACCCTAGTATCCTCTCACATGATGTGAGAGGATACTAGGGTGAAGGGTCATATTGTTATGAAACAAGTGCCTGATATTGAACCTTCACCCTAGTATCCTCTCACGTGATGTGAGAGGATACTAGGGTGAAGGGTCATATTGTTATAAAACGAGTGCCAGTGCTTCTGACACATGCACCTGAGGAAGACAAATCAGCCTATGCATTTGACCAGTCTTCATTGTTGGCATGAAAATACTTTGCATCCTTGGCAATCTAAAATGTGCTCAGCAAAGATGTGCATACTTATTTTGTGCAGGCTGATCTGACTCTTCACTTAGAGCACGTCCGAAGATATGTTTGCAGGCTGATATGACTCTTCACTTGGAGCACAACATGTTTTTTTACATAGTGGCTCAAATGTCACAAACAAGAATGAACAGTATTCTGTATGTAAAACTCAGTCCATCTAGTTCATCACCAAATCTTCCTCTGCCTTCAGTCTCAAATAGCTCTAGACCGGAGGGTATAAGCTGTAGCTGGCTATATATTTTTCTTACTTTCCCCCACATATCTTGTGAGTACTCATAAGTGAAGTGTTTCTAATGAGTAATAATCACAACAAATAAGTAAAAATATCCATATTTGTAGATAAAATAGGCACTTTATTGGCCGGCGTGCGAATCACGCCGGTCAATATAGCTTTGGATTTTTGTCTGGAGAAGTGTTCGATTAGTGCAGAGCGCTGTTTGGTAAGTTTGAATATGACCTGCAGTCCATCTTTGGTAAGTCTGACTATGACCTGTGGACCATGCTTAAAAATTTCAAACATATTCATATCTGAAGCATGCTAAAATAAGCTTCTACATAAGATCTGGTAACTTATTTAAGTTCTGGCATGTTTTTTTTTTTTAAAATAATAATG
Organism: Anodontia alba; assembly: GCA_964016985.1. Lineage (NCBI taxonomy): Eukaryota > Metazoa > Mollusca > Bivalvia > Lucinida > Lucinidae > Anodontia > Anodontia alba. The sequence goes on from OZ024829.1 coordinate 3,264,285, forward strand.
TACAAACTAAATCTCGTGGAGATCCCATTATGACTAGGATTCGCATATTGCTTGATCAAGAAGATTCGTAAAAGAATCACATTGTGGTTCTTTTTTACCTATTACATTGAAAATTTATTAAACTTTAGTATATACGTGTCCCATATTTCAAAGTAAACATGAACAAAATTTGCTCTGGTACTTTGACATTTACGTCTAAATATTTTGTCTTATCTACAGCTATGTTAACTTGGAATTTGTGCAGTGAAAAACAAAGACAGGTCTGTAGCTTAATGCAAACTATAATTATGCACTCACATCTCTGTTTTTTTAGCTCACCTGAGCAACAGCTCAGGGTGAGCTATGTCCGTCGTTCATCTTCAACAATTAGTTTGTTAACACTCTAGAGGTCACAGTTTTGACCCAATCTTATTGAAACTTGCTCAGAATGTTTGCCTCTATGAAATCTAGGTCAGGTTTGATACTGGGTCACTTTGGGTCAAAAACTAGGTCACCAGGTCAAATCAAAGGAAAACCTTGTTAACATTCTAGAGCTTATAGTTTTGACCCAATCTTGAAGAAACTTGCTCCGAATATTTGCCTCTATTAAATCTAGGTCAAGTGTGATACTGGGCCACTTGGGGTCAAAAACTAGGTCACCAGGTCAAATCAAAGGAAAAACTTGTTAACACTCTAGAGGTCACAGTTTTGACCCAATCATGATGAAACTTGCTCAGAATGTTTGCCTCTATGAAATATGGATCAAGTTCGATTCTGGGTCACTTGGAGACAAAAAGTAGGTCACCAAGTCAAATCAAAGGAAAAGCTTGTTAACACTCTAGAGGTTACGTTTTTGAAGTAATCATCATGAATTTTGCTCAAAATGTTTACCTTGATGATTTCTAGATTAAGTTTGAAACTGGGTCACTTGGGGTCAAAAACTAGGTCACCGGGCCAAATCAGCAGAAGACTTTGTTAACACTCTAGCGGTCACATTTTTGCAGCATCATCATGAATCTTGCTCAAAATGTTTGTCTTGATGATTTCTAGGTCAAGTTCGAAACTGGGTCACTTTGGGTCAAAAACTAGGTCACCAGGCCAAATCAGCAGAAAACCTTAACACATTTTTTTGAAGCAATCATCATGCTTCTTGCTCAAAATGTTTTTCTTGATAAGTTCTAGGTCAAGGTCATAACTAGGTCACATTGGGTCAAAAACTAGGTCACCAGGCCATATCAGCAGAAAATCTTGTTAACACTCTAGCAGTCACATTTTTGAAGCAATCATCATGAATCTTGTGCAAAATGTTTTTCTTGAAAAGTTCTAGGTCAAGTTCAAAACTGGGTCACTTGGGATAAAAAATTAGGTCACCTCACCAAATCAGCAGAAAACCTTGTTAACACTCTAGTGGTCACATTTTTGAAGCAATCATTATGAATGTTACTCAAAATGTTTGTCTTGATGATTTCTAGATCCAGTTCGAAACTGGGTTACGTGGAGTCAAAAACTAGGTCACCTGGCCAAATCAGCGGTCACATTTTTAAAGCATTCATTATGAATCTTGCTAAAAATGTTTGTCCTGATGATTTCTAGGTCAAGTATGAAACTGGGTCACTTAGGGTAAAAAACTAGGTCACCAGGCCAGATCAAAGGAAGACCTTCTCTAGAGGTCACATTTATGAAGCAATCATCATAAATCTTGCCCAAAATGTTTGTCTTTATAATTTCTAGGTCAAGTTTGAAACTGGGTCACTTGGGGTCAAAAACTAGGTCACAAAGCCAAATCAAAGGAAAAACTTGTTAACACTCCAGAGGTCACATTTTTTAAATAATCCTCATAAATATTGCTCAAAATGTTTGTTTTGATGATTTCTAGTTCTAGTTTAAAACTGGGTCACTTGATGTTAGAAACTAGATCACCAGGCCAAATTAAAGGAAAACCTTTTTGACACTCTAGAGGTCACATTTTTGAAGTGATCATCATGAATCTTGCTCAAAATGTTTGTCTTGATAAATTCTAGGTGAAGTTTGGAACTGGGTCACTTATGACGTGTATTTCACAGTCCAGTGACTTTATTAAGTTTTTCCATTTAGGTCAGTTTCTCAGTAATTATTAGTCCTACAGAGTGATATTTGGCACTTTTGAAGTGTTTGTCTCGGTAAATATTGCTCCTACAGCCAGTGATACTTAACATGCATACATCTTAGCATGGCCTCTTGAGTGCAGTCATCCATATTTGACCTTGACCTCTATTTCACAGTCCATTAGACATGCTACATGTTACTTGTTAATATAATCATAATGAATTTTAATCAGAATGTTTGCCTTGATCAGTTCTAGGTCAGGCTCTCAAAGTGCTATGATACTCAGGTGAGCGTTACAGGGCCATCATGGCCCTCTTGTTTTTTGTTTTTTTTTTATTATTACTATTTTTTCTCTTTGTCTCAGAAAGCAGAGCTAGGATTGCATGGTGGCACTGGTGTCAGTATAATGTTTACTGGTGGTAATATCAATGTGCCAAAGGTGTGATACTGCAGTTACAAAAGGGCATCAGTTCCCACCCAGCCACTGCCGCAATCTGACTGAAAGATTGTTAATATTGAAATTAATCAGTAAACAAACATTAATATCTTGGCCTACATAAAGCATCATCAGTTTCTCTGAAATGGGCTGTGATTAAAGAAACTGACCAGTTAGCTATCAACTTGTTAGGGTAATGTTTGTTTTTGATAGGGGTTCATGTGTCAAAAAAGTGTCTTTAAGCATTATGAGAAATATGCAGATTCCTCATCCTTAAATCCAACAAAATCTAGTGATGCTCCCTCAATCAGCTCTGAAGGCAGGGTGCAGGCACAGCTTTTGTACTAAATGCCATAACTGTATATGTTATGTCAAGGACTTATTGTATATGACACATTGTCATTCAAAGATGTACAAACCCCTATTTATTCACTCACCTTGACAAACACTTTTGCACAAAGACATGGCTCCGTAAAGTTTTTATGCAATTATTTACCGACATTAAAGAAGTTTAGTGCCATCTTTCTATTCAAAACAGACAGGATGATGCATATTCATTTTCATAATCCTGAGACCAGGAGGTCGAGGGTTCAACCTCCGCCGAGGTCGGCAACATTCTTTTGTGGAGATTGATCATGAAGTATTTTCTACGGTCATTCTCTACCTTCCGCTGATTCAAGAAGGGCAGTTGTCAGTTTCTGGCCAAAGAATGTGCACAATAGTGGTTAACCGCTTAGAGGACTAAGCCTGTCCAGTAAAATTGTGGTTAGGTAAATTGACTGCGCTCGACATGACCCCATTGGGTTGACTGGGCCATAAAACCTCAACACAAAGAAATTCATAATCCTGACAAGACTTAAAATCAAGTTATATTTGTTTGACGTTTTCGGAATGATTTGTGATGAAAATGAAGCTTTAGAGATTTGTAAAGTTGTGTCTATACTGTAGCATGAAAAGAAAGTATGCTATACCACGCGAAAACTGCTTTTAGGCGTATGCGGACAGTGATGGTCCCTACAGTCTAATGAGTGTCTTCTCTGTCAGCTTAGAGACAATTTGACACTATAAAATACATTGGCAATCAACAAAGGCCCCAGCAGGAACTTGCTGAGGCCTTTGTTGATTGCCAATGTATTCTATAGTTTTCTACAGTCTCTAAGGACCCCTTTACTCAGTACCTGGCTCAAATAAGAACTGCATGAGGCACTGTTGGTACAACTATCTTATCCTAGAAACGAACAGCGAAGCACATATCAGCCTGCATCAACACTCATCAGTTATGGTGTTCGCTACACACATTCTACAAACTCCCATCACTGCCAAGGCAAAACCTGTTATGACCAAACTTTGCGGATGCATTACCTAGTGTGGACACTCATGGTCTGGCCGATTTTCTCACTGCGGGTGCATCAGTTTAACTAAAGATTTTGTATTATACAAGTAAACATCATTATACTGGTTAGAATCTTATGCACACATAGGCATGCGACATTTAAATGGGTTGCGCATTCAAGAGGGTTCCTTTGATTTTTAACAAAGCTTTATTGTTTGTGAAAATGATATATATTTTCTTCTGGATAATAAAAATCACACTTCTAATAAATTAAAAAAAAAAGATGTAAAAATCCATCAAATGAATTATTGCTCCATAATTTGGTTTATAAAATATGGCTTGGACTCAGCTTTCATATCGAGGGCCAAAAGTGCTGGAAATACTGTGCCACTTGACCCAATTTTTTTTGTGCAACACATCCTTATCCTAAGATGTACTGCCCCTTCAAAGTTGTTACTATTCCCTCAGTTGGTTAAGAATATACAAATTGGTACAAAACTGTAAGAGGAGTTGCGCTCACAAGACACCCAGGGTAAATGATGGAAAGACAAATGGATGGATGGTAACCTGCAACCCTAAGTTGCCCTACCAAGGCAGGTGCGACAATAATAGGAGGATAACCCCAAAACCACATATACATCTTCAGACTATGTAGAATAAGTATGCATAGTTTCAAAATGATTTGTGGAAATCTCTAGGAGGAGTTGCACCCACAAGGTATCTATTCAAAAAGTAATCTGACCTGAAAAAAAAACTAAGTTGAAAAAGTAGAAAAAGTTAATAAAAACATAACGGGAGGAAAACCCCAAAACCAGATGCACATCTTCAGACCGTGACAAAAACACCAGTGACCTGCAAAGTTTCAAAAAGATCAGTTAAAAACTGTAAGAGGAGTTGCGTCCACAAACTACCCATCTCATTGTGTATATGGAGCGACAGACGAACCCATTTTAATAGTCCACTTCGTGGGGGGAACACAAATCAGCCCCTCCCACTTCCTCTTTCTCAGAATCCAGAATTCAACTCATTTTACCTGTCATAGAGAATGAGGGTGCTGATTCTTTGTATGGCTGTCTTGATCCCATCACTGGTGGCAGAAGATGATTGTTTGGTGCGGGATTCTGGTCTTGTGGACGGCACCTTGTTCTGAACCCAATAGAGTACCTTGGAGCAATTTTCTCCCCTTGGGGATGAACTTTTTCTGGGTAATAAGCTCTTGGTGAAGGCGTCTTAAAGCTCACTTTTCAGATAAGAAAACAATAACAAACAAATAATTATACTCTGAGGAACCAGTCGCAACAGCAGCAGACAACATTCTAAATACATATACATCGATTTTCTCAGATGATACAGTCAACCCTCGTTATCTCGAATTCCAAGGGACTCTCTGAATACTTCGAGATATCCGTACCTCTACATATCAGGTTTGCAGAATTGAGGAGAAATAAATCAAACAACCACATTTCACAAATGTATACGTAATTTGACTCCTGGAGTTAGAGCTATATTGAAAATATTGTGGAAAAGAGGAGAAATTACTCCTTAGGAGCAATTTCTCCTCTTTTCCACAATATTTTGTTACCTGTTGCTAGATTTTTATGTTAAAACAGGGACCAGATTTTTACTTCGAGATAAGCAGTAATTCCAGATAAGCGAGGTCGAGATAACAAGAGTCAACTGTATATTGTTTCGACATTTCAAGTGGACTATGCTAAACAGCGGATTCACATGGAATGTCAAGCCTTATATATTTTTTTTCTGAAAACTAAAAACAATATTAGCATGTTGTCTGCTACATTTTTGAATGGTGCATTAACCCTTGAAGCGCAAAGACAATTGTGGGAGATAACATTCTATTTTACTTCTGTTATTTTACTATTAATATTTTCAGAGAAAGTAAGACGTGGCATTTCATGTGAGGCAAACATTTCACATGAAAGCCTTATTTTCTCTGAAAAATTAACAAACAAATTGGACTGTTATCTGCTATAATTTTGCTCAGTGCTTGAAGAGTTTATACCACCTCAGAATGCTAGAAACAATACCACTTCTACCCAAGTATTTGAACACCTTAACTCCTTACCATATGAGCCGGCACACGACAAAACCAACAAAATGGCATGTGTGCCCAGCGAGGACTCAGATAAGCCTGGGCATCTGCTCAGTCTGATCAGCGTCTTTGCTGTGTGCCCAATGAGTAGCTAAGGACCCAAGCGCTCTTCATGTGGACATACAACAAAGACTGATCTGACTGGGAGGATGCTCAGGCTGATATGAGTCTGCAATGGGCCCACATGCCATTTTGTTGGTTTTGTTGTGTGCTGCCTCATATTACGAGGGTCCTGCAAAGAGTTTTGTCACTGGGTTCGGATTACTTCAGTGCTACGTTTTATCAAACATATTTTTATTACAAACCTTCAAAGTATTCCCCCTTTACTGAAACACATTTTTGTGACCTTTTTACCTAGTCGTGAAAAGCAGATAAATAGTCTTCTTTTGATATCTGTTGGAGACACTGATAAATAGTGCTGCCAAGAGAACTTCCAGACGTATACTTATTTCCAGAAAGCATTTTCTTAAGCCTTGGAAATAAAACAAAGTCACAAGGACTCAGGTCAGGTGAATAAGGTGGATGGTTTAAAACTTTCACCTTTTCAGAAGCCAAAAAAAGACTTAACAACCTCACACTTATGAGAGGAGGCGTTGTCGTGTAAAAGGTAGACTCCTGGCCATCCTTTGCTTGGTCATTTCTTATTGTAAAACTCTTTCACTTTCTTCAGTACAGAATTCTTGTAGAATCGGCCAGCCACTGTATGACCAGATGGTCAAGAGACTTGAACGACTGGTCCACCTGAATTAAAGAAAATTGCGTACAACATCTTTTTCGAACTTATCGTTCTCTTGGCAATACATGGGCGTTTTTTATCTTTTCGCTTCCATTGCTTATTATCAGCCCTTCTTTGCGGCTCAAACATGTGCACCCAGGTTTCATCACCTGTTAGCAAGTTAGAAATAACCTGTCTATTACAGGCTTTGTATGTTTTCAAAAATTCCTGGGCACATTTAAGGCGTGTCTTTTACTTCTCAGTGAGCAAATGAGGTACCACACAGCGCAAACCTTTCTCAGGTCCAAACGCTTTTTCAGAATTGTTTGCACATTGCCTTCTGATATGCCAGTACAACTAGCTATATCTTTGACAGACAATTGTGGATCCTGTTTGACCACAATCTTTACAGCAGCAATGTTAGCCTTGGTAACAAAGGTTTTAGGCCTTCCAGGATGGGTATCATCTTCAACAGAAAATTTCCCAGCTTTAAAAGCTTTAACCCACCTAAAACTGTGCGCACTGAAATGGTCTGAGGTCCATATATACATGTACCACACAATTCATTAAATATCTGCTTTGAATCTATATTAAGCCTAATGTGGTATTTCATATAGCTACGTATTTCAGTCTTCTGGTCCATGTTCCAATGTAACAAGTAAATTGGTCAGTGTATATGACTGCATCTATTTCAATTTGAAATAACTCAGTCAGTTGGAAAGCAATTTGAATGAAATAAACGGGTATTGTTAGCTATTCAACACACCATTCAAGTGCAGTGAAGCATTTTAAAATATACTTGGGATAAAACTTTGGAAGCCTATTAATGACAGAACTTTTTGCACGACCCTCGTATACTTAGAATTTGAGAAGCTCTATTTTACTACTTGTTAATATGTAGAAACCCAGTCAAAGAGGCAAACAGTGTAGACTTGACCCCCAATCTGGCCTAACATTCTGCTGCCTCTTATATGGGTCAACACTACTCAGGTCTACATGAAAATTTAGGGTAAATATGACATTTATGTGCTGAGAAAATGGAAAGGTTTTGGCCCATATAGTATTAACTGTCCTAAATAGAAAATGTTTTTGGACATTTACTCCTTACACCCTGTCTGAGCCCTTAATGTTGGGACAACACTTTTATGTAGGGAAAACGGATATTTTGCATATGGACAACAAATGTTTTATTTCCTATGCTTTTTATGGCTGTGATCATGCGATGGTTAGTAAATAGTGATATTTCTCAAAATATACTTGATGTCACCAGAAATGAATATGTGCACAGGGCTGAGAAAAGACCTAACTTTATATCTGTGCAGGAACTCTGACCAAACTTTTCTTTGTTTTCTCAATCATTCGAGAAGACTGTGACCATAGGACACGAAAATATGTGATGTTGTTCATTTATGATCTATGTTTTCGTAATGCAATGCAGTCTCAGACAGTGGATCTTTATTTTTATACTGTTTAGACTTAATTTTAACCAATTTAAAGGCTTTTTAAACATTCAAGCCCTACATTGAGCTGAAAGTAACATAGGTGACAATGAAATGAAATACTTGGTAAAACCTACATTCATATGATGACTTAGATGTTCATTTATATGCCAGTTTCACAATGTTGAATCCTTCTTTTGCGTATATAGGTCCAGTAAAATTAGTTACAAGAAAAACATCAAGTAATGCAGGTGGTAAAACACTATAACATTCTGTGCCTTAGTTCTGGGATTTTGATAAAGCCTAAATGTCTCCAACATGCCAAAACTAGTGACACAAAATTTACAAATGAACATAAAGCAGCTTAACCCTTGTCCTGCTGAACCTGGACATACCCTGCCTTTGCAAACAGTGTATATCCAGATCAGTTGGCTTCTGAAGAAGCCAACTGGTCTGGATCTGCACTGTTTGTCATTAAGTATGAGAATTTATAGCAACAATTGGGATCAAGTAATCTGATTGGCTGAAAATCAGAAGTGGGCATGGCATCTTAATTTACTCAGCAGGACAAGGGTTAAACAGTATGAATAGTATCGGTATGACGTTTTAGCATTTAATATTAGTAATGCTATATACTTTTGCAACCAAGCCCTACAGATAACATATTTGCTAGTATTGTTTCCGAAGCATGTTTCTGACATCCTGATATGTTAGTTCATATATTATGCAATGTTTCATGGCTTTCAGAAGAAAAACAAAGTGTAGTTTTCGTTATATTCTTTTCTAGTTTGTTTCTTAAATAAATGTTAAAGATATTTGTAAGCTGGAGGTACATTTGTTTGGTGTTCCCATGAGCTAAGGTTTCGACCAAAAATAAGAAAATTACTAGAATTTGTTTTTCTACAAAAACATAGATGACTCCCCCACTTTTTGGTGTCATATTGTATGGTACATCCAGCGAACATTTATATTAACTATTAAGATTCCAAGGAATTTAACTCAAAAAGTATAAATGCAAGACTTATGGTTCTTCTGCTTTTCACGTCGTCTAATGTTGATATATTCATATAAAGTTTCATGAAGATATCTTGAACGGTTTTCAAGTTATAGAGAGAGCACAATTTTGTGACATAATCCAAGGAAAATAACTGAAAAAGTATAAATGCAATGGTTATGGTTCTTGCGCTCTGCACGTCATCTAATGTTGATTGATAGTTATATGAAGTTTTGTGAAGATAGCTTTTTATGACGGACAAAGTTCCAAGGGAAATAATTCAAAAAGTATAAATGCAAGAGTTATAGTTCTTGTGCTCTGCATGTTGTCTAATGTTGACTGATATTTACATGATGTCTCTTGAAGATATCTTGAACATGTTTCAAGTTATAGAGCCGAAAGGATTTTGTGAAGGACAAAGTTCCAAGGGAAATAACTAAAAAGTATAAATGCAAGAGTTATGGTTCTTGTGCTCTGCACGTCGTCTATTGTTGTTTGATATTTATATGAAGTTTCATGAACATAGCTTGAACAGTTTTTGAGTTATAGAGTGAGCACAATTTTGTGACAAAATCCAAGGAAAATAACTCAAAAAGTATAAATGCAACAGTTATGGTTCTTGCGCTCTGCAAGTCATCTAATGTTGATTGATAATTATATGAAGTTTTGTGAAGATAGCTTGAACGGTTTTCATGTTATAGAGTGGACACGAGTGTGACAGAGAGACAGACGCCTTGGGGAAAAACAATATGTCTCCCTACCCTAAAGTGGGGGAGATAATTATTATATAGTCCTGTTCAATATAGTATGTTGGATTTGTTTTGTTTGTTTGTTTTGAGGTTTTATGGCCCAGTCAACTCAGTGGGGTCGTGTTTAGCACAGTCAGTCTACCTAACCACACTTCTACTGGGCAGCTTTATCCTTTGAGCTACTAACCAGTATTGTGCGCATTCTTTTGCCAGAAAAGTATGTTGGATACCCATGGCTATATTAGATTAGGAATGTTAACATTATGCTGTAAAGTTGATTTTAGCTGCCACTATATTTGTCATTTTTTACAGGCGTACGTAGTAGTTTTGCAGGAGTTCTACCAGCAAATCCATTAAAACATTTTCCTTATTCCAATAAGAAAAAGAGACCTGTCACACCACTATCAAAAACTCCTAAGAAATCAGGAAAAGAAGACTTGTTGATTTTAGCTGCCGGTATATTTGTCATTTTTTACAGGCACCAGTAGTAGCTTTGCAGAAGTTATCTCATTGAGCAAGGTAGGGTATGTAGGCTTAACATAAGAACTGGTAGACAATACTCATACTCTGCTTTACATTACCTTAACTTACCCTACTCTGCCTTGCTGTGCAAATAAACTACGAATGCCTGTTGGCTAATGGTGGCTACAAAAAGCTACTTGCCAGTGATTTTACCTTAAATCTACATGGATTTTCTTTACAGAGTTTGAGGTAGCATTTTCTTATCATTGTATGCAAGCTGTGATGTATTATTACAAATTTTTTTTGTCGTTTAGGGAAAAGGAAAAAGAAACCAAACTTAGAACTAAACCAGACATGCAACAATAAACGGAAAACTCTTATGCGACCAGCAACACCATTAATCCAATAAGAAAAAGAGACCTGTCACACCTCGATCAAAAACAGATCATGAACAGAAGACTTTACAAAACCAGAATGGCAAGATGTTTCTGTTTGCCTTCAAGAAGCTAAAACACTGATAGAATGTCTAAGTACAGGTACAGAAAGAGCTACTGAGATTCTTCTTCTTTTTTTTAACCCTTGTCCTGCTGAACAAATTAAGAAGCCACACCCAATTCTAATTTTCCGCCAATCAGATTACTTGATCGAAGCTGTTGATATAGATTCACACACTTAATGGCAAACAGTGCAGATCCAGATCAGTTGGCTTCTTCAGAAGCCAATTGATCTGGATCTACACTGTTAGCAAAACTCAGGGATTATCCGGGTTCAGCAGGACAAGGGTTAATGAAAAATCTGATAGATGTCAGAAGCTGATATTAACGGCATGCTTCATGACAAACAAAATAGTATGGAAAATATTCTATTCTTACTTTTCCTTGAAACTGTCAGGTTTTATAGTGTCAACAACACATCAGAGATGTGGTGGTCTATAGGCAAACAAAATGATTTTATTACAATAAAGACAAAGTTTTAATGGCATTGCTGGTCATGTAAGAGTTTTCCTTTTCTTGTTTTTGATTGTGTTTGAGTTTAACGACATGTCAACCCTTGTGAGTCATTTTGTGTCTTCCAGAGAAAGGGAGAAAAGAGATAGTAGAGACAGTAGAAGAGATGAAAGAGAGTAACAGGGAAGAAAAAGGAACAGGAATGAAAGTGAAGAAACAGGAGAAATAAAAACATCCCCCTCTACCTTTACCTGCTACAAGGATAGCAGGCCTTGCCCAACTGTAAGCCAATATCAGTCGGATACCCTGGTGACGTAAGATACATGACACATTCGCACCACCCAACCACCCCCTCCTTTTCTTGTAAAGTGACCAATGTGTACCCTTAATCTTAATTTGAGAAACAAACCTGAAAAGAATAAAACAAAACTACACTTTATTTTTCCTCTGAAAGCCATGAAACGTTGCATAACAGATATACTATTGTAGTGGGCGGTCAGAAACATACTTAGAAATACACTACAACCTCTTTATGACACAGTTTGTTGTAACACGGTTATGAATATAACACGATGCAAAGGTGGAGCCCAAAAATGTATAGATTATATTGAAAAATGACCATAAATGGTCATTTTTCAATATAATCTATACATTTTCATTTGGATATAACACAGTTATTTAACTAACACAGTTTATGCTATGGACCCCAACAATAGTGTTATAAAGAGGTTGCGGTGTAATGCTATAAAATTGTTATCTATAGGACTGGGTTGCAAAAGTGTATTGCATTACTAAATACCAAAACATCACTGGTACAATTAATACAGTTTAAACTGCTTTATCTTCGTTTGTAGTTTTGTGTCATTAATTTTGGCAGTTCTCAGCTGGTGAGGCCTTACTGCAATCCCAGAACTTAGGCACAGAATGTTGAGGTTTATGTTACGGTACAGATAAGAGGGGGTATCCATATATTATTTTTCTAATTTTTATGACGAAAACATATGTTGTGGGTACTCATTAGAAGTGCCTCGGAGAAGTGGGTACTCACTTCTAATGAGTACCCACAACATGTTTTCGTCGAGAAATAAGAAAGATATCAGCATTTTTCAGATGAAAAAAGTGCCTTATCTTTTGCTATGGATTCACCTGTGTTACTTTGATGGTTTTCTTGCAATGCATTTTACTGGACCTATGTATGCATAAGTAGCACTCAAGATGTAAACAAACATATAAAAAGAAAGTCACCACAGGAATATGGGACATTTCCAAGTACTTTGCTTAGTTGTCACCTATGTTACTTTTAATTCTGAACATACAGTGCTTAATGTGGGACTGTTATGGTTTATAAAAATCTAAATCTGTTCAAAGTAAGTCTAAACAATATAAAAATAAAGATCTACTGTCTGTGATCACATTATTTTACGAAAACATGGATCATAAATGAACAGGCATCACACATTTTCGTAACTCATGATCACAGTTTCTTGAATGATTGAGAAAACAAAGAAAAGTTTGGTCCGAGTGCCAGCACAGATCAAAAATGAAGTCGCTATTGTCCAAACAACATTTTCCCCATTATAGGTCTATGGGAGACCAACGGGCAAGAAACTCATATGAATAGTTCAGTCTTCCCCAAAATCTAACTTGTCTAAGATTTTATGGTTGTCCTCAATACCTGCTAGTCTGATAAGGATTAGATCAAAAATGAAATTGCTATTGTCTGGACAACATTTCCCAAAGTCTATGGGGCCCTCAAGGGAGGGTAACTCTGATGCCAATAATCCAAACAGGGCCACAATTGAACTTGTCCAAGATTTTATGTCTATCCTCATCATCTGCAAGTTTGATGGATTCAATCAAAAATGAAGATGCTATCATCAGGACAACATTTTTCCCATTATGTGCCTACGGGACCTTTTGGTTGCCATGGAAACTGGTTCTGACCTGATCTGCCCCAAAACCTAATACAGCCAATCTCCCACCCCAGTGATGATACATGTGAAATTTGAACAAGATTGGCCAATTCATCTGAGAGATATTGTTCAAAAGTGTGTACGCAGGGATGGACAGATTGATGCATGGACGGACATAGGAGTCTTTCAATACTATAAGCTCACCTAATGTGAGCCTTCCGCTCAGGTGAGTTAAAATGCATGGAATATATTATAGTAAATAAAAAAAAAAAAAAAGAATGATGGCATTCCATATACTATTAATGAAAGAAAAAATACGTAGATAGGAGTCATGCAAAATGTGACAAACAAAATATATTGTGGATCAAATCTGAATTTTATAACAGCTCCAAACGTATCTTATTTAAATTGTGAAAAATGAATTTTACCTTAGTCCATTATAAAAATGGATATAGATTCTGTATATTGTCTACAGTAAAAGGTTCATTCAGCTAGATATACAAAATACATAATAAATTATTATACATAATAAATAATAATGTCCCACCTATATGGTATTTGGAGTGTAAGGTTTCAAATTTAACCCAATGAAATAATAAGAATATCAAAATATAAACAAATTAGTTGTCTAAACAGGACGGGACTTAACATTCATAATTTAATGAAATCCAGACCATACAGCAAAAGCTGTCTGTATATGAGCTCAAAGATCTTTAACTGAATAAAAGATATCTCAAATAAAAGATATTTTTCAGTTCTTTCAAAGTTCAAGGTAGCTTTATTTTAATTAAAGACCTGTAATTGTATTAAAGATACAGCCAATTCAATCACAGATAGATGTTATACATCCTTAAAGCTATCTTTAAATGATACAAAATTTATATATAATTTTAAAGTATCTCTAAATCAATTTAAGAGAGATACCTTTAACCATAAACAACTAATTATAATTGAACCAGAGATACCTGTAGCTGACTCAGATATCTTTAACTGAAGATATCTTTATTTCATGAAAAAGATCTTTTTAAAGCAGAATTGAAAATATATTTACCTGAATTCCAATACACTAAATTCAAATACAGATATCACTAATAAATAGGCAAAAAGCCAAATAGAATTCCATATACATATAATTAAAACATACAGTAATTCAAGCAGCAAAAAGCAAAGCATTAAGCTAGCGTCAGTAAAATACCTGTAAGCAAAAACAAAGCAAGTCAGGATGAATAAAAAGCATCCATAATACAAAGTATAAATATTTACAATTATTTAAGTTACTGGGAGTAACGTGTCAATCAACAAAATAAAAATTTAATCAATAAAATCATGCAAATACATGTATTAACCCTAGTCCTGCTGAACCCAGATATGTCCTGCCTTTGCAAACAGTGTAGATCCAGATCAGTTCTTCTGAAGAAGCCAACTGATCTGGATCTGCACTGTTTACCATTAAGTATGTGAATTGATATCAACAATCTGGATCAAGTAATCTGATTGGATGAAAATTAGAAGTGGGCATGGCATATTAATTTATTCAGCAGGACAAGGGTTAAATAAGCAAAAGCCAAATCATTAAGGACGTACCAGAGTAACTACAAGCAACAAGAGCTCTCCAAGTGCGGGCATCATACGCCCGTCGCAACTTATAAGATGTAGCACATATACTGACCCCTGTACAATTCAGGGCTTTGTGTGTAAACTGTTAATTAGAAACCAAAATTTTACCAAAATTTTCAAAGAGGCATAACTGCTAATATTTGGTGGACTGTAACCTTGAAATAATATGCACTGTTCCACATCATGGTGTAACTTTTTGCAAGGTTTCAGTTAGATTGCTGTAAACTATAGAAGTTAGCCAGAAACAAAAAGTTTACAGAAATGTCCAAGGGGCATAACTCTGCTAATATTTGGTGTACTGAAACCTTAAAATAATATGCTCTGCTCCACATGATGGTCTTTCAGTTTACTTTATTCAGCTTGATCAGATGTAAACTGTAGAAGGAGTTAGCCGAAATAAAAAGTTTACATAAATTTTCAAAGTGGCATAACTCTTAATATTTGATGGACTGTAAGCTCAAACATATATGTACTGCTCTACATCATGGTCTAGCAAGAATCAGCTTGATCAGATGTGAACTATAGGAGGAGTTATCTGGAAATGAAAAGTTTTCAGAAATTTTCAAAGGGGCAGAACTCTGCTAATATTTGGTGAACTGTAACCTTGATACACTATGCACTGCTCCACATCATGGATAACTATAAATCAAGTTTCAACTTCATTGGGTAAATGGTAGGAGGAGTAAGCCGGAAATGAAGTGTACAGAAATTTTCAAAGGGGCATATCTCTGCTGATATTTGGTGGACTGTAATACCGTAACAATATATGCTGCTCCACATCATAGTCTAACTATAAACCAAGTTTCAACTGTAGGAGAAGTTAGCCTGAAACAAAACATTTACAGCAACTTTCAAAGGGGCATATCTCTGCTAATATTTAGTGAACTGTAACCTCAAAACAACATGCCCTGCTCCACATCATAGTCTTACTATAACCTAAGATTCAGCTTGATTGAATATAAACTGTAGGAAGAGTTAGCTGGAAACGAAACGTTTACGGAAATTTTCAAAGGGACATGGCTCTGTTAATATTTGGTGGACTGTAACCCTGAAACAATATGCACTGCTCCACATCATGGTCTTACAATAAGCCAAGTTTCAGCTTGATGGGATATAAACTGTAGTAGGTGTTAGCCGGAAACGAAAAAGTTTACAGACAGATGGATGGACGCCAGACCTCATAACATAATATGTTCTGTTTTTCAAATGGCATATAAAAACAAACTGTAATCATCATGAATAAAAGGGATACATCATTAAATTTGACTAAGTACGGCTGATTTTTAGAGAAAAAAAAGTTCCAATGTTCTCCAGCTCTCCAACACTTCCATGTAAACACACATGTATGACAAATTCGACATTATTTTTCAGTGCTGACCTCAGAAATGAAGTCAAGGTCACCAAAAAATATGACCAGCTCTAAAGCTGATTTTAATGATTTAATAATCCCTGCAAGTTTGATGAACATCTACCAACTGGTTCAACCTATATCTACGCGCACAATAAACTGTATATGTAAATTTTACACTATATGTCTGTGCTGACCTTGAAAAAAAGTTCAAGACCAACAAAACCTAATCAGCTCTATAAAACTTTTCCCAATGATGTATCCCTGCAAGTTTGCTGAAAATCCACCAACCTATTCAAGTGATTTTGCACACACATGAGGCTTTCATGCTGATGCCAATGACATTGTTAATCACCGAAGGCTGTCATGCTGATGCCAATAACAATGTTAACCAGACTGACAACAGTATGTTAACTAGAGCGGTCAAGGTCACCAAAAAATATGACCAGCTCCAAAGCTGACTTTAATGATGTATCCCTGCAAGTTAACATATATCTATGCACACAATAAACTGTATATGTAAATTTTACACTATATGTCTGTGCTGACCTTGAAAATAAGTTCAAGACCAACAAAATCTAATCAGCTCAATAAAGCTTTCCCAATGATGTTTCCCTGCAAGTTTGCTGAAAATCCACCAACCCATTCAAGTGATTTTGCATACACATGAGGCATTCATGCTGATGCCAATGACATTGTTAGTCACCGAAGGCTGTCATGCTGATGCCAATGACAATGTTAACCAGACTGACAACAGTATGTTAACTAGAGCTGTTTTTAGCAAAAAACATATGTCTCCCCCCACAGCTGCCACTCACATATCGAAAGTTTGCGCATACTAATTATTCATCACTGCTTTGTATTTCTATAAAGTTTCATGAAAATATCTTGAATGGTTTTCTAGCTATAGAACGGATATGAAATTACCATTGTCAAATTTCAAAGGGGGGTAACTCCAAAAATATATAGACAAGAGTTACTATTATTGTGTTCTGCACGTCATCTGATGATGCTTTATATTTCTATTAAGTTTCATGAAAATATCTTGAACTGTTTTCAAGTTATGAAGAGGACACAAATTTACAATTGTCGAATTTCAATGGGGAATAACTCCAAAACAATATGGACAAGAGTTACAGTTCTTGTGTTCTGCACGTTGTCTGATGATGCTTCATATTTCTACGAAGTGTCAAAATATCTTGAATGATTTTCGAGTTATAGAGCGGGCATGATTGTGTGACAGACGGACAGACAACCATGGCTAAAACAATATGTCTCCAACCCCACCCAGGGAAACCCGATATCGGGATATCGGAGGTTGCGAGATTTCGGAGGTAAACAAATGACGTCATCCAGCGACAGGGTATGTATTTATCCATTTTTATAGCTAATATCTTATTCATTTGATAAAAAAGCTGAGTTGCTCGTTCTAGAGACATAATAATGAATATGTTAAAGCAAATATTTCCTTTCTCAGCTACTTTGTGGAGGTGAAAACGGCATTTGAACCAAGATGATCTATTTTTCATCTCAGTTTTTGCCTTCAAAAATGATGTTCTGAATGTGAAACGTGATATTTTCCTACCTAAATTTCGATTGAAATGTTGATTTCGGAAACTCGTAAGAACCGCAGCACCGATGCAGTGCCAACGAGTGCCATCAGATCAGAAATAATAAACGTAACGTTACCACTGTAAATCTATGATATATCAATTATTCATAGCAACTCGGCACAATATTCACCAATATCAGTACAAAATATCTATAATAAAATTAACAACAGGTGCTTATTCGTCCATCGGGCTGACATTTGTATATCTAATTACAAGAATCTATCTATTTTCTTATACTGAGTCGTTCATATTTGACCATTACCTGAGTTAGGTGGGTCGCTTAATTTAGAATTTAGCAACAATAATAATAATAATAATAATAATAATAATAATAATAATCACATGATGAGCCTGGTAAATAGTTCCTTTAAAATCTATGGAATCCAGTTAAACATTCAAAACAAAAAGAAAACATCCATATGTCAGTCATCTTGAAATCTTATAAAGCCCTTAACTCCCATCATTTTAACGGAATTTCATCAAATATGCATCGAAATCCAAATGTTACAATGTATAGTTTAGAACTATACTGTTCTTTGCTTGTATTCTCCTTGCGCGTACAACCGAAAGTCCATATCAGAGAATCTTAATTGTATTTTCTTTTATTTATGTAACGCTCCTGATTTTTAATTCTTGTCTGCAAACTGTCTTATAAGAACTCCCCATGTGGTGTTACTTAACATTGTTGTCTACAAATCTTTATGGACAGTCCGCTTATCTAGGTTTTTAAGCACTAGCAGCCAGAAAAATTACACATTCCCCTGTAATCCCATTTTCCTAATATAAGTGAAATTTACAAGGGGTCTTCACCGCATAAATTTGCTAGGGTGATATGATAATTACATGAGTTGTATCAAGGAGACCTTTGTCATTTTCATTTGCTATCAATAGAAAACATTACAGATTTTGTAACGTGTTCTTCCATATGCGCTGTGCGTGCGTGTGTGTGTGATTGGGGATGGGGATGGACAAATTCATTTCAAAATCAAGCAGATGGGGTTGGGGGTGGAGTTGGCGAACGTAGCCCCCATTGTGGACAAATTATTTAAAAAATCAAGCAGATTTTAATCGAAAACACAGGTTACACCCCTAATTTTTGCCTCTAAATCGATATTTTCTGAGCATTTGCACGCCTCCATACGGTCACATCATCCCCATTTCAAAACCCACGGGCCTGGGTTTTTAAGCCTAAATTAAATGTAAGTGAAAAATTCATGGAGTGTCTGACCGACCAAACGATGAAACGAGACCTCTACCCCTTTTGGGCCAATTATTTTAAAAATCATGCAGGTTTGGCCATAAAATCACTTTACATTCGTTAATTTTGCATTCCCCATCGGCATTTTGTTGGCATCTGTGTCCCCTTTAAGAATAGCCAAGAATTCACACACCCGCTCCTTCCATTTCAAAAGTCTGTGTATAGGCCTGGAAACTCACCAAAGGCACAAAACCTTGTGATGAACAAATATGAAAACACGCAGAATGAAATTTTCATGTCATAAAAAATACAAACTTTTCAGAAAGAAAACTGTTAATTTTCGTATTATTATTTTTTTTTACATCGAGGCGGTTCAAACAATAACCCGCAACCTATGTTTTAGAACAGAAATGACGTGTTTCTTAAAAGTACCTTAATACATATTTTAGAGCAGAAACAAGAAAAAAAAAAAAAAAAAAAATTTATAGTCCTGCAATCCCCACTTTTTCTATGTGAAGTCGTGTTTGTTACCGGGGTTTTCATCACGAAGCCTGGTTATCTTGATGCTGGTTATCTTGATGTTTTATCTTGATACATCTATGGCACATTATTTCATTTATTCTTTGCCAGTCTGCATAAACGCTTTGTTCGCTTGCTACATGCCACTCCTGACGATTCAGGTAATCGTCTTCAACATATTAAACCAGGCAAGATCACGTTTCAGAAAAGATATAGGCGTTTTAAAAAGAACACAAAATTTCCTTTCCTCCGATATCCCGTTAACCAATATAAATCTGTCCTCCGACATCCCTGCATCATACCTCCGACATCCTGTTACCAATAAATATGACAACAACTCTAATGAAATCTAAACAATCTGCCACTTTAGTAATTTTTTCACATCTGCTATTTCTTGTATAATTTATAGAAAGGTTCTAGATTTTACAGACATACATTCTCAATGAAAAAGCTTTACAGGATAAAAGCTATAAACAATTGAAAATGGAATTTGGGTGAAAAACAATGAAATTTCCTTTTCAAACATGATTTTGAATAAATAGGAGGACACTTTATATTGAAATGCCATTTTCATATATTAAACTATTCAACTGAGAAAATATAGGTTACGTTGCTTATCCTCCAGAAGCACTTTTTTTATCATTAAAAGAGGATAAGTACATATACTGTCGCTGGATGACATCATTTGTTTACCTCCGAAATCTCGCAACCTCCGATATCCCGATATCGGGTTTCCCTGGGTGAACCCTGTCACGTTTAGACATAAGAATGACATATTCTTAAACAGTCCTGATGTTTTAGTGACAGCAAGAATGTTCAAAATGATTACCCAAGTTCACTCTTCTAGCAAGCATGGAATAACATGGGGTACCATCCCTACCAATGCGAGTTATCTTGGGGTTGATAAAATAAGCTGGTCCTGGGCTGCCCTCTGAAACAAACATTGTTAAGCTGATTTATTTATAGAAGGTTATAAAAAGATGAATGCTGAATACTAACCATGTCAAAGCTTGGGATTCCCATTATCTGATTAAAATTTTGGTTATAATATTGTATTTAATAATTCTTTTTCATACAGACTGAAATTTGTGGTTCATTATAATGAAAATCTACTTATGTTTATTGCAAATGAATAAAATCAAACTATCTACAATACAAATTTCTCTTTTTTCAGCAACTGTTGATTGTTTTCCTTAAGGACATATGGGGGAAATACTTCCTGCACTGCAAACTGCTTTGCATATATTCAGTTTCATATACTGGCTCACTATTTTTGAATAAAAAATGATACGACATCGTGCTAAGTCTTTTACAATCTGACCTGGAATGACGCCACCCTTAACAGTTTTCCTTACAGTCTGACATGGAATGGCACCAACCTCAACAATTTTAGCGAAAATACCGGTATGTGCAAATAATTCTGTTAGTTGATTGTATGACTTACTTTTAATTTTATAATTTTGAGCAGACCAGACAGGAAATGATATTGATACACATCTGCTGCTCATTTGTCAAGATGAGACAGGAATCTGCAATGTCAATTTTCGATACTTCCTAAAAATCCTTAAAATAAATCCATTTCTTCCATATTATGGACCTTACAGAAAATTGCTACACTGGAAATCTCACAAAATAAGGTTTATTCTTTGGAGGGGGTAATATACAACAGAAAATTAATCCTTAAAGCGCCAAGAAAAACTGCATCTGAAAATGTCATCTGTTTATGTTGTTATGGCCTAGCACTCCTACCTTCGATTATCTGCCTTGGCAGATTACGCATAGCTTCTAAGTATATATAAGAGTCGACTCTTTGGCTCAGTGGTTAGAGCATTGGATATATACTTAGAAACTATGCGTAATCTGCCAAGGCAGATAATCGATGGTAGGAGTGCTCGGCCGTAACAATTTATGATGACGTGAAGCCAATTTCGGCGTATAAAGTCCTATCTCGGACGAGCCCCCATCTTACGACACGATAGTCGTAACACAGGAATGAAGCATAGCTGAAAAAAATTCTCACGTCTGCCGTGGGAATCGAACCTGGTCCTCCCTGTTAAAAATCCAATGCTCTAACCACTGAGCCAAAGAGTCGACTCCCTGACGCAGTTGTCAGAGATTGAATATATACTTAGAAACTATGTCGTCTGTTGAATATTCTTGCAAACTTCTCAAAGCTATTTTTTTGCATACTGGCAAACAGTGTGGACCCAGATCAGACTGCTCTAAGGAGCAGTCTGATCTGGGTCCACACTGTTTGCAGAAATGACTTTCAAAATCACAAGCAGAAGACAAAGCAGACAACAATTGTTGTGATTGGCGCTTTAAGGGTTAAAAGAAACGTGTGGGTCAGCGTGCTAATTTTATTTTTATGGGAAAAAACTTACCCTACCCCCATATTAATTCAGGGACTAAAATATACATAAAATCCCCCAAAAGGATGCATTATCCTTTGTTGATATGGCAGATTCTACTTGTATACTAGCACAGGGGATACTGTACGGTGAAATAAATCATTTAAGAAAGGCTGAACCAATTCAGCTTTATCAGATCTTGAACAAAGGCAAAACGTTAAAAAATTCCAAACATACATGTACTTTTCATTATTTTCCTCAAATTTGAAGCCAAATTTGACAAACTTGGTGTTAAAAACATGAAAAATAAATTCCTTATTTACTAAATTTACTCAGTTTTGTACCAAATAACAACAACATTTTTACTCTGTCTCAACTTTCATTTTTGAGGATCACACAAAAATGGCAATTACCTGCAACTGTCTTTAAAGAATACATATAATAGAATATAATCAATTAACATCATGACTGGAAAGAAACTTAGTCCTCAAAGAACCTTTGATATGACAGGTACTACAAATCTGAATGGACACTACAGAAATTTAACCCATTTTAATCTTAGGGGACCCCAAAAAGGCTAATTGGCAAACAGTGCAAACCCAGGTTAGGTGCTACAGAATGCAGCATATGGTCAGTGTCTATACTGTTTGCATTAACTAAAGATATTTTTATCAAACATAGCAATAATTAAATCCAGCCAGACATGCTGCTGTTGGAAATAGACCAGTCCAAAGAGCTGTGGTAGAAAAGTCCACTGAATGTAAATAGATTAACCCATTGTAGAGTGAATGAACTCCCCCACACTATATATTGGAAGATTCTAATTTGAATTTTTGGCATATCAGACTATATAATTTAGACATTCCGTGAAAAAAAATGGTTAGACTGTTTGCAAAAAGTGGAGACCCTGATCAGATGCTGCATTCTGCGGCATCTGATCTGGGTCTGCATTGTTTGCCAATTACCCTTTTAAGGGTCTCCAGACTACAATGGGTTAAGACATGACATGCAGACATTGTTGAGAACTTTTCAAACTGAAATGTAAAATGCATTTTCAGCACTCTTGCTATCAGCCATAAATTATTTTCACAATTAAAAACATTTTATGTAACTAAGAATATCTTGAAAATTTATGGTGTGTGAACTATAACATCATATATTGATTGACATTACAAAAACACGCCTATTCAAATATACTGAAAATTTTACCTCAAAAAAACTGAAAATTTTCAGACAAAAATCACCAATATTTGTCATATTTCTGCTCAAAAAACATAGATTGTGGGTACTCATTAGAACCGCCTCGAGGCGGTTCTAACGAGTACCCACAATCTATGTTTTGAGCAGAAATAAGAAAAATAATGTATACCCCTGTAAACCCCAGTTTTACTATATATAAGTGGGGTTTAAGGGGGGTCAAATTATATAGGCATGTTTTCGTAATGAGACTTCAGCCCTCTCAGTATTCTTGAAAGCCTTGTCTAAAGAATGTTTGACAATATCAGAAATTCTTATTAAAGATGAAATCTGATAACATTGACTGTAGGTGGAATTAAATTTTACATGTCTATTATCAAAATTAATTGTCAGAGGCACTACAGTTTAACTGTAACCATTAGTCTACATATTCCCACTGAATACTGAGGTGAAACAAATCATTGAAATTGTATCATATTAAATAATTATGATACTTTTTCTAATGATACGCATATCGTATTGTGGGACTAGTATCACAATACCTGACGGTATGCCCAAAAGTACAATTTCCAAAGAAAATGATAGCTTTAACATATTTCAAGACCATTTTTATAACAAATTACAAAGATCTAAAATGTAACTGATGTAGACTGATCACATATGACAAACCGGGGCATCTTACACAGGCATTGTTACACAAGAATGAACCTGTGAGGTGGTTTTGAACCTGTTTTCCAAAACTTTCAAGCTGTAACTTATGTATAAAAATAGTATCATGATACATATTGTATCATGAGGCAAGTACCGTGATATGTATCATATCATGAGGCAACTGTATTGTTACAGCCCTATCAGAAAACAATACAGTGTTTACATGATTAAGAAGCACAAAAACATTTCTTTTCCTTTTGTAATTTAGTAACAGAAAAGTTTGTGTGCACGGGTAAGTTAAAATAATCTAGAACAGTTTACTTGAACAAGTTTACTCCTTTCAAGATTTGAACAGAAGAATTAACCAAATGGTAAACAATAAAAAGCAACAAAACAGAACTTCTACACTTGAGATGATTGCTCCAATTCTGTACTGCATATGTGTAGTAACAGCACATTATACACATACCAAACATGCATAAGAAAAATATTTGCAATAAAGAGAAATCAACTAACATAAAATATTTTGCTTCTTTACCATATTGAGGGCTGCTCTTAAAGCTAAGAATTTAGTGCTTCCAAAATGGGGGCTACTCTTAAAAAGAATGAGTTTGCTCTCTCTCAAGTTCTTTCCTTTAAGGGTTGAAATTTCTATTTTGGAAGCAATGCTAAGGATAATTTTCAAAATATTTTCCTGGGTGTTCGTAAAATCAATTCGGTTCTGGCTGCATTTGTCTGTAATGTTAAATGAACAAATTCACCAACAAAATAGCATATGTAACCAGGGAAGCACACACACATGTACTATCTGGCCAGTGACTATTCAGATCAGCCTGCATATCAGGACCCAGTTGTTCAAAGCGTCGTTAGCTTAACAAGCTCGTTAAGGGTCATTTCTTTAACTGTTTTAGCGGATTCAATATACGATATACTGATATTTTTTGCTGAAAAAAATGCACTGCAAAAGCTACTCACATTTTTTCAGCAAAAAATTTCAGCATATTTGCGTATCACTGGATGTAAATTTTAACGAATCGTTAACTAACGACATTGTTAGCTTTGAACAACTGGGCCCTGGAAAGCTTAGTATTCACTGAAAGCTCTGATCAGACAATTTTAAATGAGGGTCACGCTTAATAGAGGTGGCTGGAAGGCCAGGTTAGACTGTAATTCTTGGGTAATTTTCCCTACATTTCACCATAAAGCATATGTTGTTGGCTACTTACTCATTAGAAGTGCATTGCTGAGGCACTTGAGGCACTTCCAGTGGGTACCATAACATATGTTTTGTGGAGAAATAAGAAAAAATTTCAGAGTTATTATCAAATACCTCTCTTTAACAACCATTCTCAATATCTGACAGCACTCAAAACACTAAATTTGTGTTTTTTGAACTATCACAAACTCACTGTGGGCTAGTTGGAGCGTCTCCACTCTTCTTCCAAAGGAGTAGGCTGGTTCCATCTTTTTTGTAACATCATGTGTTGAGAATCCAACCGTAGAAGGCAGAAAATATCGCCCTGGCCCTGGACCTGTCAGAAGAGATTAAGTACCAATGTTGAGTGATAGTCTGAGATAAAAGTCTTTTTCTAAAGTTCTGTGTGGTTCCACAAGACAGTGGCTAAAACATCTTGTCTGAAAAAAATGACAGCGGTGATGGGGTCAGGCTGGTTCTAGGAGGTGTTTGTATTCATTCAGGAAAGCTGTAGGCATTAAAGAAAATAAACTCAGTGCACCCAGATATCCAAGAATGTGGTACTGGATACTGCCTGAATGAATACAGACACAAGATTGACTAATTATACACCTCTTTGTGAAACAGACATTTGAACATTATGTTGAGGACTGTCCAGATCACAGAGTCTGTACGGGGAAAAACTGAGAGTGAAACATGCAGCAGACTGGAATTAATGACTAGTCATTAGATTTATCTCTGGCAATTAAACAAAATGACGACTTTCACGAAGAAAGACTCATTATTAGGGACATTAGTAGTATAGGGCGGCACAAATCCCCATATGCAACCCTATAATACTGACTTTTTTTAGTGAATTTTTAGAAAGGACAGGCTGGCTTCTGAAATTATCATAATTTTTTTCCCTTTATTATCAGAGCACCACCAACACACACACACACACACACACACACACACACACACACACACACACACACACACACACACACACACACACACACACACACACACACACACACACACAAGTACTTCAGAGCAGTTACTGTAGTCATTTATACTGAGAAGATAATACCAGAGAGACACTGAGGCCACCTGGGCCTATTTAGAATGATTACAATGAAACTGTATATACATAAGATTATTAGATTACAATACAAGGGTCACCTTAAAGATTCCAAAAGGGGAGAAACCTACATCATCACAATTACATACAAAATGCCATTTTTTTAATCAGTAAAATCAATTGACTGGCTGATAATTATGAGAAGTTTGAAAATTTGTTCCTTCATACAATTATTCTTTGTTGTTGTAAATCAAAATGCCCATATACTGCTGGCTATGAATGCAATGTGCTGTAAAACTGCTAAGTACTTCACACACAGTGCTTTAACACAAAAAAAGGTAAGAGAAAAGTCCAGGGAGTGCCACAATCACAAACCGCAGCCCTTCCCAGACACCAAGAGGAAGAGGAAACTGACAAATCCAAACAAGCACAAATCGAACAAATGTACGAAAAGCACTAAGATTAGCTCTCTCCTCCAAGTGAGGTAATCACAATGCTAGGACTGAAAAACACAAGAACAAAATGACACAAGGTAAGACATAAAACAAATCACCTCGTAGAATAAACCACAAAGCAACAAAGAGTAAGACTAACACCTGGAGCACTGCCTTACAACGGTCAGTAGAGTAAAAGAGGAAGAGGAAACCGACAAATCCAAACAAGTACAAATCGAACAAATGAATGAAAAGCACTAAGATAAGCTCTCTCTTCTCCAAGCGAGGTAATCGCAATGCTAGAAGGATTGAAAAACACAAGAACAAAATGACACAAGGTAAGACATAAAACAAATCGCCTCGTAGAATAAACCATAAAGCAACAAAGAGTAAGACTAACACTGGGAGCACTGCCTTACAATGGTCAGTAGCGTAAAAAAAGGTAAGAGAAAAATCCAGAGAGTGCCACAATCACAAACTGCAGCCCTTCCCAGACACCAAGAAGAAGAGGAAACCGACAAATCCAAACAAGCACAAATCGAACAAATGTATGAAAAGCACTAAGATTAGCTCTCTCTTCCGCAAGCAAGGTAAAGGACTGAAAAGCAAGAACAAAATGAGAACAAGGCAAGACACAAAACATATCGCCTCGTAGAATAAACCACAAAGCAACAAAGAGTAAGACCAACACCGTAAACCACTGGTGGGGGTGGGGGGTGGGGGGGTGGGGAGGGGGGGTGGAGGCACTTTTACACCTAGCCAACTTCACCCTGGGTCCCAATGCTACTCTTAATACAGAAATACATAAAAATTTGGTTCGCTTAAAAGCTCCCAACTCTGTCAATGCATCAAAGCGAAAACATAAAAATCAAATTAATCACTATAATAAACAAAGACGAGTACTCATGGCTGACTCTACTGTATGCCAGGGTAAATGAAAACCAGTAGTTGAACTACGGTGGGTCAAGCCAAAGACATATTGTCAAGCCCAAACCCACTGTTTAAAGTTTTACGAAGAGGCCGCAACTGAGGCACAAAAAGCAATTGTGCAATTAAAGAGCGAAGCATAGCCATAAACAATGATTGGCTGACATCTAGGCATGCAGTCTGTTGTTACAAGATGCAGTCTGTACCAATAGAGAGGTATGTGATACGCTCCTGCATCAGATTTATAGTGGTAAGTTTGTTTTGTTGTTTTTTTGTGGGGTTTTTTTTTCCAAATAAACTTATGTCACTTTGAATAGTAGTTTCAGACATGTCAGTTATCATAAAGTTTCTGTATCTCTGTCCTTTCAACATCCCTTGGAAAGAAGCTTTTTAGCTTGGCGATTTATTCAAATGAAAATATTTTGTTGACTGGCCATATCTTATCAGAAACCTTTTGTCTTTTTCTATTTCTGTGTTTTCTTCTCAAATTTTACCCTAAAATTAAATTTACGGCCAACAATTAGTCTGAACCACAGACACTTGGGGTCATAATTTTAAAGGTTAAAAAAAATTTCATCATCAACATGTCATATATAGGCTCTCATTACTTACCTTTAAAATTATGACCCCAAGTGTAAAAAAAATTTCATCATCAACATGTCATATATAGGCTCTCATTACTTACCTTTAAAATTATGACCCCAAGTGTCTGTGGTCTGAACTATGCAATTTCTATTGTAAAGCCATGTTTTGGAATTTTTGTCTACGAAAATATTTTTTACTTTTCTTTGCTGAATTTAAATTATTGGTGTTTCACAACACTGAAAATTTTAGAAAAAATGAACAAGCAGAACGTTGAAAACCTGTCCTGGAAATTAAGACAATGTAATTTTGTGTGGTTACAGAAACGAGCAAAAAAAAAAATAAAAACAAACAAACAACAAGTTACAACTACAAACCTCTTTCTCTTGCAGCAATATGCGGTCGAACTGGTACACTTGGGAACATTGTTATGGTTGAGTGTAAAATTTGAAGTTTCGCGGGAAATCTACTTCTCTTTGTTCACACGGTTTCCAAGAGCTGCAAGTTGGAATAGTTCTAACGCGACCGGATAAATCCAAAGAACATCGAATGTGTTACGAAAATGTCCGAATGCACTCGGGATTAAACGTATTTATCAGTCAAATGACTTCCGGAAAGAGCAAAAAGTTGTGAGATGAATCGAAAATATTAATTTATTTCTCGTTAGTACAGGTCGTAAGTACCAAGTATAGTAGAACGTTAAAATCATAATCTATCTCAAACATTTTGACCCCTTGTCATCAGTAGGATATTTGTGCATAAATACAGTTTTAATTAATGAGAGAGTGAGGACCCTGATTGTTGACAGTCTCTCGTGTTTATGTTGCTTCAGGCAAGATAAAGGTGGGCGGGGTGGTGTAGGGAAAGGTTGGTGACCAGTGTCATTGTCGTTATATTTGATATTGTACCAGAGCAGAAATGTGGCAGAAATGCCCCTGTTCAAGGGATCCTGAAACTCTTAAAGGCTCAAAAGAAAAAAAAACAAAACAAAAAAACTAGCCCTGACAATCTCAAGCCCATCCTTCTCCGGGCACTTAGGGAGGAGATTGCTCCTGTTTTGAAGGTCATTTTAGAATGCTCAGTCCTTACTAAAAGGTAAGCACCCTTCAGACCGGTGCAGAGCGCAGGTTGCCCCAGTCTTCAAAAAAGGAGACAAAATTACTGCCAAACCTAACAGCATACTCAGCTTTTTCAAAAGAAACATAAAAACCCATAACAGTGAAGTCACAGAGACTGCCTATAAACTGCTTGTTTGCCCACAGCTGGAGTATGGGGCCCCTATCTGGGATCCTCACCCCAAACGAAAGACACTCCAACTTGAAAAGGTTTAATGCAGGGCTGCCGGATGGACCACAAATATTATTATAGGTCTAGTGTGACAGACATGCTTCAGGAGTTAGGTTGGCGGTCCCTTGAACAAAGACGGGCAGACACATGTCTTTGCTTGTTCTAGCAAATTGTATATTGCTTTGTGGCAGGGCAGTACCACTCCCAGATTATATCTAGCTCTTGAATTCCAATTCCACATCACGAAAACATACCTATATAATTTTGACCCCCTTAAACCCCACTTTTATATAGTAAAACTGGGGTTTACAGGGGTAAGCATTATTTTCCTGATTTCTGCTCAAAAACATAGAGTGAGGCAGTTCTAACAAGTACCCACAATCTATATTTTGAGCAGAAATAAGAAAAATATCAGAATTTTTTTATCTGAAAATTCTCATTTTTTTTGTTGGTAAAATTTTCGATCTATTTGAATAGGCGTGTTTTTATAATGAGATACTGCCACCCAGTTACCTTCAGGCAAATTCATACATCTCATGATTTTTTTATGAATACTTTTATCCACTTGCAATTGTCAAGTGGAATTCCTTGCCCCAGAACATTGTAAGTCTACCAAATCTTGATTCATTGAAGGTTGCAATGAGTAGACTGCAACATTCAAGGCTCTAGATCTAGAGATAGTTGTTTTTAACATGCTTTAACTCCCACCGTGTATCATAGAATCTGGAACTTGGTACCACTTCAGTCGATAAACAACTCATAAACAAACGAATTGGATTATGTCCAGGGCAAGAAAATCCTTTATCATAATGTTCTGTCGAGGTATTGTGCTCTAAATAAACATTCCTCATTTATCGAAGACATTTTAGTTTTAAATGCACCCCCTGAAATCACATGAAAATGGTTTAAAGTTCATTTTTCAGTGCAAAACGAGCAGCCTGGTACCGCGAAAATATGTGTCATCTTTGTAACACGCCCGTTTATCGCACAAGCAACTGCGATAAATTCCATTTCATTATGTCCCACACGCATTGCCATGCCTGCTGTTCATATTCATTTAACATTTTTCTCCGAACTGTTCTGGAACTCGATGAAATCAGGAAAAATCGCGAAGCACTTGAGTACGGCAACTTGCGACACTGCACAGAAGTACAGGGCGGCGACTTTTTCACTAACTGTACGGCGATTAGCATTGACAAGAAACAAATACGCCAAATAGTGGGTGGTGTGATTCAGGGAACACCACAATCTGCAAATGAGGCCAACCCAAGGCACCCAGAAGCAACGCTCCCCCTCCAGCCACCACCGACTCATCAAAATCTCAACACTGGGGCAAGTTATGCCTAGTCTTATCTAAAATCAACAAAAGAACTGGACCCATTGGACCCATAGCCCTCTGACTGACTGAGCATGCGCATTTGAATTTTGATTTATTGAGGGCTCGCAGACACCTTTTATGCTTAACGGAACTCTGTACAGTCACACAATGCTCCCTACAAAATGTGCTCCCTCGAGGAGCATATTGTGCACCCTGCATAAACATAATTCTTATGGGATCGGGAATTTTGTTGTGGATGGCTTTGGAGAAAGCATAGCTGATTACAAAAAGATATTTTAACAGATGCTAAACCTCATCAAATGTACAGAATGAAAAATATATTTTTGATATTCAGCTGTGCTTGTATTTAATTTTTGATTTCAAAGGATTTAGGCTACTTCGGCGGCCATTTTCTGTTTCCATAGCAACCACAAAACCTGAATGTTAGTGAACTTGGACAGAAGGATCATTGATCTTATTTAAAAAAAAAAAATCAGCTCAAAGAAATTTCATTATGTAGTATTTGCCCTTTGTTCTTTGGGCCGCCCATATAACGTAAAAAGCGCCCGTGAAATAACCGGAGTCCAGTCCGCCAAAACTCCTTGACTTCTTCAGAATACCGCATTGTAGTAGTAGCATCATCTAAGCTGTACCACCTCACAACGTCAAGAAACAACAAAAGTGCAATATTATTCATTGGAAATTTACCTTCACTAAGTAGACGATTAAATTGAATAAATTCATTCACTTTATCAGCTTGTTTCAAAGTTCGAAGAACGTTTGGCAACATTTCAACCAAAGTGGCGAAAATTTCATCCTATTCTTCCGCAATTATGATGCAGTCAGGTCCGATGTTTTCACTGATACTTTGATTGGTTTCTTTTGTTTCCCCACAGGCGGTTTTTATAAGTTTCTTAAACGGGCTGTGGCACTTTATCAGGTTTTGAAATATGGATAGTCCCTATATGTTCATTCAATGTTATCTCCCGACCTTGTTCCCGACATATGTCGGGAATTATTTGATAGTTGAGAGTGCGTAACACAGTACCGTCCAACTTTTTCATTTTGATTTATTTTTCACTATGAAATGTTACCAAGTGATTAATTGTCTCTTTGAACTGGCTGGAAGATGTAGGGCAATAGCCACATGTGAAAGGCATTAAAACCTGTAAAGAGACAAGTTTAACAAATATAATGCATGGAAATCGGACAGTTTTGCTGCGTTATATCGATGCAAGTTGCCGTACTGTAAATTTATTATGTTTTTCAAGCTGCCCTACACAGAACTTCCAAATTGCCGTACTCCCAGAAACTTGTGTTTTCGAGAATAATTCAGTCAAATCATTGTCGTTGCAAATGAAACTTATACCGAAGGTGATTCTTAATATGCTGAATGTTTTGACATTGAAAAAGAACAGGAAAATGCTTAAACAATGCCGAAATGATCATGTTTTCGAGGAGACACGTTGTTTTGAAAAGTACCAGCTCGCAGGATTCCACATGTTTTTAGCGAAATACAGAAATATTTTTGAAAAATCACGGGCATGGACAACAGTCAGATGTCTCTAGGAACTAATACTTTTCGTTTCAAAGGATGACACTCATTAAAAGGCATCGAAAAAAAGTTCTACTGACCTGGCTACATGCCATTCCAGCCATTTTTATAGTTGTTTATCAACTGAGGCGGTACCAAGTTCCGGATTCTATGATACACGGTGACTCCACTCATCTATTTTAACCTGTCACCTTATATTCACTTCATTACCTTTTTAGCTTTTCTGATTTTCAGACTAATGTTCTGTCTGATTCTTGCTTGATACACATCCTTGCCTAAAATATTCTCGTGGGCATGAGGCAGTATAAAGAGATAGATACAGCTGAGTTTCAACACACATAACATTGTTTTCCAACTTACTGTCCTTTCAACATCCTTTGGAAAGACATTTTTCGTTTGGCACTTTATTATAAATGAAATGTTTTGTTCTGATCTCTCTCTGTTTATCTTTATATACTGCCAGACACCAGAACCTAAAGCTCCAGAGGCCATTGTGCTCACCACTGAGCTTCCACACTTTCCTGATTGACCATATCTTATCAGAAACCATATGTCTTTTCTGTTTCTGCTCTTTGTTTTAAAATGTTCACTGTAAAATTATTTTTACAGCAAAAAATGGGTTTGACCTATGTAATTTCTATACATGTAGTAAATTGGATTTTCGGGAAAAAAAAGTATTTGTAATTATTATTTGCTTTTATCTCGGACCTAATAATACCCGGACTTGTCACTAACGGAATCGCCAAAATATGTTGCCGTGGCTTGATTTTAGCACTATTTAACAGCACTGTGGTCATTAAAAATGGTTTTGGATAATTACTGAAGTTGTGATAAATTGATTGTAATAGGTTTGGTTGAAAAGTGTTAAGTATCAATTAATAAAATTGAAGTTTTACCATCATTTTTGTTGAATTTCTGACTATTTTCTGCAAAAAGTGCCGAAAATAGCAAAAATAGGTACCTAGGTTTCTTGCTGATGGTTACAAAAACTGTTTGATTTTCCTTAAATATAATGCTGCAGTCTTAGAGGTAATATATTGAACTATTGCTTTTTGAAAACAAATCTCAGATACAGTGTAGCTCCAATATATCGCGGTATTGCGGGTCCATAACCCTGAAACCGCGATGTGGTCGGAGCGCGATATAAGTTCCGACATGTACCATGCATGTATAACGGCGTGCATAACACTCGCTCGGTTTGTCGCTGTGGTAGTTTGCTGAGACATCACGGATAAATGGCATTCAGTTATGTTGTCACCATATTTCCTAATTAAAATTGGATTAGAATTGCTCAATGGAATAATTTACAATGGTGCGCTATGTCTAACAAGTAATTCCAATCGAAACCAGCTGATAAACTACGTTTGAATACAAGAAATCATCGGATTGA
Organism: Anodontia alba; assembly: GCA_964016985.1. Classification (NCBI taxonomy): domain Eukaryota; kingdom Metazoa; phylum Mollusca; class Bivalvia; order Lucinida; family Lucinidae; genus Anodontia; species Anodontia alba. The sequence continues at coordinate 3,297,692 of OZ024829.1, forward strand.
CAATTTAGGACGCCATTCTTCTTCTTTTCTCGTAGTGTTCCCACGGTTATTTTACGTGGCACCTCCACTCTTATCGTGGAGTAGACAAAATGCACAGTTAACTTATATAAATGTCAGAGTTCAATTGTGGTCTTAACTTAACACTATGCTCTCTGGTATATCTCTCTATTCAGTGTTCAGTAACCTAGCACGATTCAAATGTAACTCATAAATAAGTTCACGGCTGCGCAATTCTAAAATCTCCGTCTGCCTTTCTGTTATGTCCAAATGTAGAGCAACACTCGGATGACTTGAGTCTAGAAGAAGCTGTGTACACAACTCTGGATTCCTCAAGACGTGGTCGATATTTCTGGAACAATCAAATAAGTCTCTTATTTTCTTAATATAGGGAGATCTAATATCCTTCAACGTCTGACAAATGACGAGAAAATGCACCCTATTTTCAGGTTCTTGTTTACACAAGGGGCACTGAGGGTTTACACAAAACTGATTAAACATCGCCCTAGTGGCCTGTAGTGTACCTGTCAGCAGTCTAGCCTTCATCTCAGCCCTCCTGATATCAAAAGTACTATTATTTACGTAGGCATAAACTTGATGAACTCTGCCCACCTTAACAGAATCTGGGTTAAGGTACCTTAGGGTTGACTTACTTTCAATGTCTTCTCTCCATAGGGTTTCGGTATATTGGTGAATACCTGATTTTACACATTTTTTCCACTGTTCTCTAGTAGGGGGGGTTTCAACCACAGAATATGCTGTGGGAAGAGAATACAGGTCTAGAATATTCCTCACCTTAGAGAAAAAGCTTGTATCATTTGGGGATTTTACAGCTAGCTGCCGCCTTGCGATGTCATATTCTATACACTGGGGGTCACGGACAACATTACAGAACAACGTCAGAACACATTTATTGATACACGCTTCAATGGGTAAAAGTCCAAGTAATGCCATAGTGGCAGAATTAGACGTTTTAGTTGGCAATCCCTGAAGTTGTTTAGCACATCTTATCTGAAAGGCCTCAAGGGCAGTGATATTTTTTTTCTCGAGATTCTGTACTTCCAGACCATAGATCAACCTTGGAATTACGTACTTCCTCCACATATCAGCCTTAATAGACTGTTTAATACCAGACCTCCCATGGAATCCTGCACCCATAAGTGAGTAAGCAGTTCTGCGTCCAATATTTATTTTCTCGTCAATGTTAAAGTTGCATTTAGAGTTTCGGTATATGCCAAGATGTACTGTTTGGTTCATGACTGGGACCTTTTCTCCATACAAAGTTATGGACGGGACATCCTGAGTATTATAGGGCACAATTACAGTTTTTGTCGGGTGAATTGTGTAGTGTTCCCTATTTGCATAACCCTCAGAGGTACTTATCATAGGTTGTAACTCATTCTTGGAGTCTGTCACATAGCAAAGGTCGTCTGCACATGTGACATGGGGGACTTTTACAGTACCAATTGTTTTTCCTGTAAACCTGTCTTCTATATCTAAGAGGAGAGGATTGTTGTACCTCTTGTAATGAGTAGCAGACAAAATTCCACCTTGGCGGACTCCTTGTTTTATAATAAAGGGTGAGGAAAGGTGACCCTCCCATTTTACCCTAGCTGTCATATTTGAGTACAAATCTTTCATAAGTAACCAGTCGTCACCAGTGATACCGTCTGCATATAACTTATGTAGCAGAAACTGATGGTTCACTACATCAAAAGCTTTCTGGACATCAAGTGCAGCAATGTACATGGGCTTTTTTTGTGACTTAGCTTCACTAATGCATTCTGTCAGTACAAGAGCAGCGTTCATTGATGAGGTTTTTTCAGTAAAGCCTTTTTGGAGTCGAGATTGGGAATGTTTAAGCGTCAGATTATGCCGGTTGTTCAGGACAAGCTCCAGGACTTTAAGAAGAATGGGGGTGACTGAGATACCTCTATAATTTGAGGGATTAGATGTATCACCTTTCTTGTAGACTGGAGTGAGAAGCCCTTCCTTCAGAATGTCTGGAACCTTCTTCTGTCGAAAGATGTTATTTATAATATAGAGCAGTGATGTCTCAATATATGGAGATGATAAAGTGAAATGTTCACTAGTCAGTCCAAAAGAGTCAGCAGCTTTGTTGTTTTTTAGACATTTCAGAGCTTTCTTTATTTCAGCTAAAGAGGCAGGTTTAATGGGATTATGTTGAAGGTTACAAATGTTTTCTATATGTACAAGGTCATCATTAACAGAAGAGGTATAAATGGCATTCCATCTCTGACTCTGCTTAGGAGTAGCAAGGGTTTTAAAATGACTCGACCATCCATCGCATATTTCCCTGGGGGACTCGAAGTTTACGCCATCAACTATCAGAGAATTTGTTTGCTGACAGTTAGATTTCCTCTGCATCCTGACGAGGGTATGGAAAGATTTGGTGTTGTTTTCAGCATCCATGATAGCTTGAAGCTTCGTTTCCCTGTCCTTTGCATTTGTTTTGCGGATGGATTTGCGTAAGTTTGTTTTTGCCTCCTTTATATTTCTATGACAGGTAGGACTGTCATCTTTATCAGGTTTACCAGCCAACTTCCAATCTCCCCAAGCTTTGCGGGACTGTCTGATGGCTGCAGTGACCTGAGGATTCCATTTACGGGATTTTTTTAAAGGTTTCATCACCTTTGTTGGGGTATATCCAGGAATACTCGATTCTGTAGCTGTTTTTAGTATATCCGTCAAACCTCTGATTTGACAGAGCACATCATATGCACTATTCGTGTGTTTGTACTGAAAGGATTGACGGATTTGAGTGCGCACAGAATCCTTAAAGAGTTCTAGGTCACACTTGTGCCATTTAGGCTTTACAGGAATAGTAACTGTTTCCTTCTGCTTTAAGCAATACTTGACATGCAATTTAGCAGAAAGAAGAGTATGGTCAGATAAGTTTAGGGGCTGCTTTCCCACAACTATAGTAGGTGTGTGGATTACAGTAGTCTGAGATTTTGTGAGTATGTAGTCTATTTCTGAGAAGTCTCTTCCATTCTCATGAAAGAAAGTTGGTTTTCCATCCTGGTAACATTTCAGGTCCAAAGACTGCAGAAAGGAAACCAGTGACTGGTCTTGCTTATTTCCGAGTCGTTGTTGAAGAGAAGCATTCATGTCGCCACAAATAATGATCTCATGTGAGGACTGATAAGTCAGGACAATTTCACTAAGCTGTGCTAAGACTGAATCATACTCAAGTGGATCTGCAGACGTTGAGTTCTTCGTCACATATTTTCTTGAAGGTAAGTATGCAGAAATGACAAGTAAAGGGGGTTGACTTCGGACCTCCACAGCACAGACCCTGTTTCCTCCAATCGGACAATCTACCACTTTAAGATCCCAATCATTTCTATAGAAAATGCCAACCCCTCCGTATCCCCTAGGGGGACCAACAGGAGATATCGGGTCATCATCGTCCACAGACTTACTGTAACACTTATGCATGGGGGAGACAGAATCGAGTCGTGAGAGCTCAAAGGCAAATAGCCAATGTTCCTGAATACAGAGGATATCAGTAGATTGAAGAACATTCTGTACGTAAACTTTGTTTGATTTTATATTCTTTACATTGAGTGTCGCAATGGAGATCGTTTTTGACTCATTATTGGAGTGGCTTCTGAGGCTCGGCCTTTGACCAAAAAAGGTTCGGAACCTGAATGGCTTCTTTCTTCTTGACACTGTTCTTGGATTTGTTCAAATTGAAGCAGCACATTTGAAGGATCGGATATAGATGGCATAGGTTGACTATCAGTAGAGTCTGTCGAACTAGAACAAAAAGATTCATGGGTATGAGTGCTGTGTTTATTTAGAATAGAGCTGGGGTCACCAGTATGGGAGCCTGATTTAAGTCTCAGTACAGTAGTATCCTCAGTGGTAAGTTGTTTACAAGGTTCACTGGTCAGGTCTATCACATCCTGTGGATTATCCTTGGGGAACTCCTGGTCTAGGGCTGGGCTCTGAGGTACTTCTACCAAAGGAGAAGTGAAAAGAGGTACATTTATATGAAGATTACCAGTATTTTGAGGATTTTGTTCAACTTGCAATGAGGTAGAATCCTGTCTAGAATGTAATACTTGAGGATCAATGGAGTGCTCTACAGTAAAGGCAGAAGCTTGTCTAAGGTTGGGTATAATTGGGGCCTGCGGCTGCACATTTGTTACATGGGGTTGTATATTTGTCACTGGAACCTGGGTGTGGGTTGGATACTCTGGCGAAGGGAAGTTACTCCATTGTGCTAAGATAACTTGAGTTGCTTCCCTTCGCTTATATTGCGGGCGCAAAAAAAACAAAGTTAATTTCTTTTTATTTATTTTTTTTATTGTTTGTTTTTGTTTTTTTTTTGACGCAGTTGTTTTCTTCTTAAATATTTATATCTACAGAAGTGTAAAATAAGCGGACTACGATCTGTGTATGTTGGACAGAAACATCGTAAGACTACTGTCTTGTAAAATTTGCTGGTGTTGAAAAGGAGGTGGACCGTTTTCCCCTGCTGAGCAAAATTAGTTTGTGGGCATCATTTGAGTAGATCTATGTACTAAATGATGATGATTACGACAATTACGGCGATATAATTTATTGTTTGCCAATTATGATCAACGTGTGCGCTGACTGACACTAAGTGGATTGTTTATCATATAATACCTGACGCGGGACTTAGCGTCGGGATAGGCGCGAAAAATCAATTACCGGAGGCGGAACGCTTTTTTTTTCTGAAGTTAAATAAAACAACAAACATTTTATGTTTTTAAATTTTTTTTTTTTTTTGCTTTTGGAAAATTTGGGAGCCATGGCCTATTCGCGATATACTGGATTTCGCGAAATAACGGACCGCGATGTATTGGAGCTACACTGTATTTGGAGAAATAAATGAAATATGAGCATTTAAACTTCACCATACAAAATTATGAAAACTCAGCCATGACAACATATTTCCAATAAATGCAATACCTGTACCGTAGTTACTAGTCCAGGGTATATTGGGTCCAAGCTTTTATTCACTGATTTTGAATTATTAACCCGTAAAGCGCCAATCACAGCTGCAGCAGATGACAATTTATTTTATTTTTTTTTTATTTTTCAGAGAAAACAAGTCTTGACATTTCATGTGAAAAGTCTGCTCGGCAGACAATCCACACAAAATGTCAAGACTTGTTTTCTCTGGAAAAAACAAACAAACAATTTGAATGTCGTCTGCTACAAATTTTGCTTGGCGCTTTAAGGGTTAATGTTCCATAACATTATTATAAAAATTTTAGAAAGTTTGAACAAGTGGAATTTGAGCCATTTTTACTTTCAAGGCCCTAGCTCAAATAGTTCTCAAGATATCTTACACTAAAAGCAATGCTGTATTTGACCTAATTACTGCACTGTGCACTTAGTTTTTTTTTTCAAAATTACTGGGAACACTCAGTTGTGGTAAAATATGTATCTACCAGTAAGGATACACTATAAAAAAAGATCAGAAAAAGACTTATTTGATGATGATTATGCATTTTTTTTTCTGATTTTCTTTATAAAGGCATATGTTGTGGTTACTCATTTGAATTGCATGGACAAGCCGATGCAATTCAGATGAGTACCCACAAAATATGCCTTTATAAAGAAGTAAAGAAAAAGTACACTGGTTGTACAGTGCTTGCATTAAGGGAAGTTTGGGAGTCAGAGACTCCCAAAAATTGCCCTGGGACTTCCAAAAATCAATGCCAGGAAGTCTGGGACTCCCAACTTTTAAAGATATTTAGTCATTTATAACAAAAATTTACAATGAATTTATGTGTTATTTAGCTTAAGAATGGCGGTTTACTCCATAAATGAGAGTTTAAGAATATTGCGGTTGAATTTCTGAAAGTGAGTGAAAAAATTTGATCACCAGGACTTCCAGATAGTGGAGCTAGGAAGTCCTGGGACTTCCTGATTCTGAAAGTTAGTGCAAGCACTGGTTGTAATCTAAAGACTATAGAATTTCTTGACGCGCTTATAGGGGTATGTGCGGTAATTAGATTGAATTATACGGTATGTCCCTCCAACTTCTTTGAAGTTGAGGGCATAATACCGGTAAGTGTTTGTGTACAAAACAATAAGCGTGGACTGTGAATATTATGTCTATTCTCCTCAAAGTACATACAAATTCATACAAAAAACAAAGTACATGTATAGTCTTTTCATGTCTGGATTGCTCTGCTGTAATGCAGTTTTACTCCCCAGATATTTCAAGGTTATTTGGGCTGAGGAGTAGGTCACCAGATTAACTTTAAAAAAAAAAAATCATTGATTTTGTCAGAGTTAAGCCCTTTACACTTTGCCATTTTTTATGAACAAGCATATATACATTGTAGTTGGGGGCACAGTGTTTTACAAACACATTTCTTGTTTTAGACTTTTTTTGCTATTACATGTCAAACCTGTCTTAAAGGCCATCTCTATTAAGCAATCACCTGTCTTAAAAGACCACTATTTTAGATACCCCCGTACCATTAAAGGTAAAGAAGTTGAAATTAACCTGTATTAAGCAAGCACCTGTCTTAGGCAACCCCTTTTTTGCTTTTCCAAAGGCACTTGCTTAACACAGGTTCTATTGTAAATGTATTTAAATACCCTCATAGATTGGGCACATAAGTGTCAGTATCATGTGATTGGTGGTAGTATCGCATCAGTTTGTATGGGGCTTGTTGCTGAAGTGAGGGGTGCACTATGATAGGGTATCAGCACCACCATCACAGCCAGATACCATCATAATGTTAAACCCCAGTTGAATGAGTGAGTACTCATATTACAATTTAAGTAAAGAAAAACCTCAATACATCACCAAAACTTCCTCTTATTTTTATTTATTTATTTTTTTTTTTTAGATGCAGTAGCAGGTGAATTGATATTAGAGAGCTTCCACGCTCTTGATTTGTGTCCAAAGAAATATAGAAAATGGGAGAAATTCAAAATTCACAAGAATATCAGAGTTTTAGAAGCTCCATATCACAGAAAAAGGTAAGCTAAAACGGAGGAATTGTTAAGGAGGAGTATTTGGTGATAATTCTGAGATAATTTTTCTAATTTCTCCATAAAACATATGTTGTGGGTACTCATTAGAAGTGCCTCACCAAGGCACTTCTAATGAATACTGGTACAGTACCACAACATATGTTTTTTGGAGAACTGGACATTATTGGATCCCATAATTATCACCAAATACTTCTCCTTAACAATGCCTCTGTAAAAAAACTAAGGTGAATGGAGCAAACATCTCCCTGCTATCCTTGTAGTGGGTAAGGGTAGAGGGGGAATGTTTTTATTTCTTCTGTTTCTTCACTTTCATTCCTGTTCTTCTTTCTTCCCTGTCCCTCTCTTTCATCTCCTCTACTCTCTCTTCTGTCTCTTTTCTCCCTTTCTCTGGGAGACGACACAAAATGACCCTCAAGGGTTGACGTGTCGTTAAACCCCAACACAATCAAATCCAAGGGAGATCACTCTTACCAGCAAGTATTTGTTTCACTTCTTTGTGGGGCTACTCTTAAAGTGGATTGAGTACGATTTCAATGGTGATAACTTGGTTAAATTCTTTTTTCCTCCCTTCAGAAAGAAGTCTATACTGAAAGAAGCAAATTCTTTCCTTTTAGCAAAGATCCATTTTCAGAAGGGACTAGATATGCAAGGAGGCAAACAGAAAGTCATAAAATGTCGGAAAATCTATCAAATGTATCCAGTCTTCTTAGAAGGTTGTCATGACATGTTGCTGAACATGACATGCCCTGTCTTAGCAAACAGTATAGATTCAGGTCAGTTGGCTTCTTCAGAAGCCAACTGATCTGGATCTGCACTGATTGTCATTAAATTTGAATTTCTATCAAAAACCTGGATCAAGTAATCTGTTTGGCTGAAAATTAGAAGTGGGCGTGGCATCTTTAATTTATTCAGCAAGGCAAGGGTTAACATGTGGTCAGAGGCACATAGACGTGCAAACAAGTTTCACTGATCACTCCTATGTCACAATGTGGGGTTTGGGAGAAATGGCCTTCGTCAGAGTATCTGAGCTATAGTGGTATACAAAAATAGCAGCAAACTTTCATGCATGACATTCCATGCAAATTGTCTCCTTTGGAAATGTCAGAGCCTGTTTTCTTTGAAAAATAAAAAGAACATCATCGATTTCTTGTCTGCTGAATTAGCTCTCAGAGAGTGGTAAAGGTTAACCCTTCTCTTGCTAAACACTACATGCCCTATCTTAGCAAACAGTGTCAATCCACATCAGTTGGCTTCTAAAGAAGCCAAATGATCTGGATCTGCAATGTTTGTCATTAAATATGTGAATTTCTATCAAAAACACAGATCAGGTAATCTGATTGGCTGGAAATTAGAAGTGGGCGTGGCATCTTAATTTATTCAGCAAGGCAAGGGTTAATTGTCTAGATATGTTTTCATGTCTTCTCTTATCGTGATGGTCTCTTAATGAAGGGGGACTTTGGACAAGTTTATATATTATGGGGATACTAGAAACTTTATGTATACTTGTGAACATAAATATGTCCCTCCCCCCCACCCCAAATCTCCCCTTCAGGGTCAGACACATATTGTTTTTTTCCATGGACATCTGTCTGTCACAAACTTGTGTCCACTCCATACTTTGAGAACTGTTTGAGATATTTTTGTGAAATGTTACAGAAATGTTTACCACCATGAGGCAATGGGCAGAACACAAAAACTATAACTGTGGTTTACCTACTTTTCGAGTTATGGCCCTTTGAACATCATAAATAGAGATTTTAGTCATAAAATTGTGTCCACCAAGTAACTTGAAAACCTTTTTTTGCGAAGCTTTACAGAAATGTTTACCACTATGAGACAACTTGCAGAACACAAGAGCCATAACTGAGCCATAACTGTTGTTTACCTACTGTTGGAGTTACAGCCCTTTAAACATTGTAAATAGTGATTTTGGTCATAAAATTGTGTCCGCCCTGTAACTTGAAAACCGTTTGAGGTATTTTGCCGAAACTTTACAGAATGTTTACCACTATGAGACAACATGCAGAACACAAGAAACATAACTGTGGTTTACATACTTTTTAGAGTTATGGCCCTTTAACCCTTTAAATATTGTAAATAATGATTTTGGTCATATACTCATGTTCAATCTGTAACTTGAAAGCTGTTTGAGATATTATTATGAAACTTTACAGAAATTTTAAGTAACGTCAGGAGATGTGCAGAAAATAAGTACTATAGCTATGGTTTACCTACTTTTGGAGTTATGGCCCTTTGAACAGCCTAACAGTGTTAAAAGTCTTATATTTATGTCCGCTTGGTAACTTGAAAACTGTGAGATATATTTTCATCAAACTATAGAAATGTTAACCACCATTAGAAAACATGTAAAACACAAGAACCATATCTCTTGTTTACCTACTTTAGTGCTTACTGCCCTTTGAACATTGTAAATAGTGATTTCTGTCATTTTTGTTATTAGTAACCCTGACTAACTACAAATCAGTACTCTAAAAGTGTGTGTGGGTGGGTAGGGGTTAGTGGGGAGGGCACATTTGTTTTCATGTAGAAAACAAATGCCAGTGTATTTGTTGTTTCTTTTTCAGTTGATAGTAGATGATGACAATAGTAAAGAATGGACATTATATGATGCTGGACCTAGACATATAAGATGTCCTCTGATCTGTTTTCCACCAGCTAGTGGTACAGCAGATGTCTTCTTCAGGCAGTTGTTGGCTTTATCCACTGCTGGCTACAGGGTCATTGCTGTAAGTTTGTTTCCTTCTTGTTTCTTTGTTGTTGATAATTAACTGATTGAAGAGGAAATTGGCATTAAAGAATTTCAAGTATTCTTTTGCCTTGAAGCAGTTGGGGAAGAGGCAGGGAGGGTCAAAATACAGTCGACTCTCGTTATCTCGAACTCCAAGGGACTCTATTAAACACTTCGAGATATCCATACTTCGACATATCAGATTTGCAGAACTGAGGGAGAAAAATTAATCGAACAACCACCTTAAACAGAATGAATATGTAATTTGACTCCTAAGTTAAAGATATATTGAAAATATTGTGGAAAAGAGGAGAAATTGCTCCTTAGGAGCAATTTCTCCTCTTTTCCAAAATATTTTGTTGCCTTTTGGTAGATCTCTGTGTTAAAACAGGGACCAGATTTTCACTTCGAGATAAGCGGTTATTCGAGATAAGCGAGTTCGAGATAACGAGAGTCGACTGTATACCTTTTTCTAACATGTTGATATACCACATCAAACTGAAGCATATAGCACATCAAACTGAAGTATAATATATAGAGTGTGTTAAATGTTTCAACCTGGGCCCAGTTGTTCAAAGCGTCGTTAGCTTAACGAGCTCGTTAAGGGTCATTTCGTTAACTGTTCTAGCGGATTCAATACACAATATTCTGATATTTTTTGCTGAAAAAATGTGAGTAGCTTTTGCACTGCAAAAGCTACTCACATTTTTTCAGCAAAAAATTTCAGCATATACGCGTATCACTCGATTAAAATTTTAACGAATCGTTAACTAACGACATCGTTAGCTTTGAACAACTGGGCCCTGGGGTTGTGGACTAGGGGTTTGGATGAGGCAAGTGGCATGGAATAGAAGAACTGTTTTAACAGAACTATTTATCCTGGGGCAGTTTAGCTTTGAATTGTGGAGATTTGTAGCAGCATGTTACCTACTACCATGCAGTGCTTAGATTTATTTAAAAATGTTTTTATCAAGATAAATAACATGTTTATTATCAAGATAAATAACATGTTAATTACTAATTAAGTCAGCATAAGGCAAAACTATCCAGATCACATCAGTGTACAATGTATGATCATCTCTCTGTGTGTCTCATGCTTTTTCAAGTTACATCATGACATATTTTCATGGCAGTATTACATGTGTATATTGTTATACCCTGGCATACAAAGTATGCAGCAGGGGTATATTGTTTTCGTTGGTTCCATCCGTCAGTTCGTCTGTCCATCCTTCCATCTGTCCTTCCTTTCGTCTGTGATTCTGTCTGTTAACAACAGCTAAAACCAAGTTTTACTTCAAAGTTTTTTGATTGCGTATATCTCTGCAGCCACTTATCAGAAACTATTCATATTTGGTATATGAATAGTTTCTGGGAGGGTTCTCTTCCATTCTACATCTATGGACTTTTGTGTCATACCCCTAGGAAAGCCTAGAGGTCAAAACCTAGGACACCTCAATAAAATAGTATATTGCAGTTTTTTATACAAACAACTTCTTAATAAAGAAGGATGGGCATCAGACATGTTTATCACATCAACATTCAGTGTAATAAGGTCAAGGCCATTGTTACCTAATTTTTTATGCTTGAGCGATTTTGCCAAGTATATCTTGAAGTCTATTTCATGGATTAATGTGATACTTGGGATATTGGTTCTGTGTGACACCACAATTGACATCATAATAAATGTAGGTCACCTACCTATATTTCATGGTCCAGTGATTTTGCCTTATATCTTGAAAGTTATATGTATGAACATCATTATTTGTGATTATGAATCAGTATGATCCGACAGTTGACCTTAAAGTAAATGTAGGTCACTGTGAACTATATTTCATGGTCCAGTAATTTTATGTTACATCTTGAATACAACTTGATGTATGACTATCATAGTTTGTGATTATGGGTCAGTATGACACTGCATTTTTCCTCAATAAATGTAGGTTTTTGTGACCTATATTTCATAGCCCAGTGATTTTGTCTTATATCTCCCACTTTTTGATTCCTAAATGTCATATTTACAGATGACACAGTGTGACCCAAACTTTGACCTCAACGTTAATATTATTCAGCATATATTTCATGGTCTTGTGATTTTGCTCAATATCTTTTAGATTATTAAATAGATTAACATCATAGTTGGTATAATAGATCAATGTGACACATCAGATTGACCTCTCAAGTATATATAGGTCAGTGATCTATATTTTATGGTCCAGCAATTTTGCTTTATGTCTTGTCATTTACTTAAAAATACTTTGTAATTAAGAAATGGCGCCTGCTGATGGTATTTATGACCCTCTGGGCACTTGTTCTAGTTGAAAGCAGAATTTGTTGTGGTGTTCCCAAAGAAACAAACAAACAAGGAACAGGAAAGCTTGTTGGTTTATTTTGGCGTTTTAACCCTTGTCCTGCTGAACCCAGATATACCCTGCCTTTGCAAACAGTGTAGATCCAGATCAGTTGGCTTAGGTATGTGAATTTATATCAACAATCTGGATCAAGTAATCCGATTGGCTGAAAATTAGAAGTGGGCGTGGCATCTTAATTTATTCAGCATGACACTTGGTTAATTGGTCAGGTCTCATCTGGAACTGATTACTTGAGTCGCTGCTCCTCTAGAGGGCGTAGTAGTTGGCAATGAATGTAACATGAGAACAACAACATCATTGTTTACTTGGCCACATAACTTTCATAGAGATTATATAATCATTATGAAATTATTTTTTCATGGAGATTATTTAACCCTTGTCCTGCTGAATAAATTAAGATGCCACACCCACTTCTAATTTTCAGCCAATCATATTACTTGATCTAAGTTGTTGATACAACTTCACATACTTAATGACAAACAGTGTAGATCCAGATCAGTTGGCTTCTTTAGAAGCCAACTGATCTGGATCTGCACTGTATGTAATGACAGGGCATATCCGGGTTCAGCAGGACAAGGGTTAATCATTATGAAATAATTTCTACAGTTATTCTCCCCATTTTGCTGATTTAAGATGGCAGTTGTCAGTTACTGTTGAAAATATGTGCACAAGTCCAGGTTAACCACTTAGAGGACTAAGCCTGCCCATGAAACAATGTGTGTACTCAGTAGGTTAGCTGACCATGTTCGACATAAGCCTAATGTGTTGATTGAGCCATAAAACCTCTGCAACACAAGGAAATATCAGGGTTTAATGATGTCATATATAACTTGTTCTTAACATTTTAAGTTCATCTTGCCAGGTAAGTCATTCAGATATTAGGTTGCCTTAAATTTAAGTGCAAGTTTCGTATCTCAATTGCCAGAAATGTGTTAGGTTTCTGACTTGATACAGTGGACCTTTGTTCCCATTAAAATGAATTTGCTCTTGTATTTAATCCTTAAATGCAATAGAATGATATAAGAGGGGGCAATCCTCAAATGCAGCAGTTATGATACATGTATATAAGAAAGGCAATCCTTGAATTAAGGGGAATGATATATAAGGAAGTGCAATCCCTAAATGCAACAAAGTGATATACAAGAAGGGGCAATTCTTAAATGCAGCAGAATGGTATATAAGAAAGGGCAAATGCCAATCCTAAAATGCAGCAGAATAATATATAAGAAAGAGCTTGTTTTTTTTTTTTATTTCCTCTTATAACATGTGTTTTGGATGTTTGTTAAAATCACATCACTGAGGTGGTTCTATCAAATATTCAGAATATATTTCTTGCAGTATTGAATACAATGTTCTTGCATTATTCTTGATTAACTGTCACCTCTTGAGCAAAGGCTTTGTGTCAGTCAGATTGGCATTATAACAAATTTTGTTGTTGTTGTATCGAGTGCTGGTATAAAGAAGGTTGACTGTACATAACATCTTGTGCTCCTGATCCAAAGGTGTCATGCTTAGTGATAGGTCAATGGCCTACCTTTTTATACGCCCGTTTGAAAAATGGGACGTATTATGTTACGGGGTATGGCGTCGGTCCGTAAACTTTTTCGTTTCCGGCTAACTCCTCCTACAGTTTACATCCAATCAAGCTGAAACTTGGTATATAGTTAGACCATGATGTGGCACAGTGCATATTGTTTTGGGGTTACAGTCCACCAAATGTTTGCAGAGTTATGCCCCTAAGAAAATGTCTGTAAACTTTTCATTTTGGGTTAACTCCTCCTACATTTTACATCCAATCAAGCTGAAACGTCATATATAGTTAGATCATGATGTGGAGCAGAGCATATTGTTTTGAGGCTACAGTCCACCAAATATTAGCAGAGTTATGCCCCTTTGAAAAATTCAGTTCACTTTTCGTTTCCGGCTAACTTCTCCTACAGTTTACATCCGATCAAGCTGAAACTTGAATTGTAGTTAGACCATGATGTGGAGCAGAGCGTATTATTTCAAGGTTACAGTCCACCAAATATTAGCAGAGTTATATCCCTTTGAAGATTTCTATTAATTTTTCGTTTCTGGCTAAATCTTCCTACAGTTTACATCCAATCAAGCTGAAACTTCATGTAGTTAGATCATGATGTGGTGCAGCGCATATTGTTTCGCGGTTACAGTCCACCAAATATTAGCAGAGTTATGCCCCTTTGAAAATTTCAGTAAACTTTTCGTTTCCGGCTAAATCTTCCTACAGTTTACATCCTATCAAGCCGAAATTTTATTTGTAGTTAGACCATGATGTGGAGTAGTGCATATTGTTTCAAGGTTACAGTCCACCAAATATTAGCAGAGTTAAACCCCATTGAAAATTTCTACTAATTTCTATTAATTTTTTGTTTCCGGCTAAATCCTTATATAGTTTACATCCGATCAAGCTGAAACTTCATAAATAGTTACAGGATGATGTGGAGCAGCACATATTATTTCGAGGTTATAGTGCACCAAATATTTGTAGATTTATGCCCCTTTGAAAGTTTTTGTAAACTTTTCGCAGCATATTGTTTAGAGGTAATAGTGTGCAAATTTTATTTTATAATAGGTATATTTTTTGCAAATAACTAAAGTTTTGGTCATATGGGCAAGATTCCTTAGAAGCAGCAAATTTCTTCCTATTTTCCCAGGAGGGAGAAGTCACTTCTTCCTTAATTCCTGGGCCAGCTTGGTCGCTTAGGATACAGTTCACCAAATATCTGCAGAGATATGCCCCAATTAAATTTTTTTATTCTTTTGTTTTTTTGTAATTCCACTTACAGTTTATATCCGGAGCACTGAATTATACAGGAGCCAGTTTTTGTGCTACATCTTTTTACTTGCCATGGGCGTATAATGCCCCGCTTGGCGGAGCTCTTGTTAGAAATATAGGTCATGGTTTGTTTTGTGCTCCTTAGTCTTGTGAGTAGCACATCTGACTGCAGGTCCATTGATCACAAGTTTGAATTCCTCCTTGGCTGTATCGGTTTGTGGGGATTGATCATGATAATGATTTCTGTGGTCATTCTCGCCCTTCAGCAGATGCAAGAAGAACAGTTATCAACTCAAACTTGTGCCACAATATCCACACATAATGAACTCCATTTCACAATTTGAATGTTACCTGTGTTTTGGAAGCATAGATTTGTTTTTGCATTAATATTGACTACCATCAGGTAAGTGTTATTGTCAGTTGTTAATTGTTGTGAATGCTCTATTATCATGATCATTTTACTTGAAATTTATATACACAGACATTGTCACTTGTTAATTGTTACGTATGCTCTATTGTTATGATCATTTTACCTGAAATTTATACTCACAGACAGGCAGTTTCACATGTATTTGAGCTGGTGAACAGCATTTCCTACAAGAATGCATGTGTCCCTAGCAAATACTTATATCAGCCTCCACGCCGGCCTCGGTGGCTCAGTTGGATGCGCCGTCCGACTGGAGACCAGGAGGTCGCGGGTTCAACCCCCGCCGAGGCCGGCAACATTCTTTCGTGGAGATTGATCATGAAATATTTTCTACGGTCATTCTCTCCCTTCCGCTGATTCAAGAAGGGCAGTTGTCAGTTTCTGGCGAAAGAATGTGCACAATACTGGTTAACCGCTTAGAGGACTAAGCCTGCCCAGTAAACGTGTGGTTAGGTAAACTGACCGCGCTCGACATGACCCCACTGGGTTGACTGGGCCGTAAAACCTCAACACAAACAAACAATATCAGCCTCCACATCTCTGCAGGCTAATCAGCTTCTTCCCTGTGTGCCTGAAGATGCATTGGATCATTGCATAGGTCTAGATAAGAGTGGGAATCAGGTAAATAGTTTTCTTATTTCTCGATGAAAATATATGTTGTGGGTACTCATTAGAAGCGCCTCAGTGAGGCGCTACTAACGAGTACCCACAACGTGTTTTCATCCAGAAATAAGAAAAATATATATAATACTTTTTGGTTGAAAAAGGGCCTTATCGAGAGCTGTGTCATTGGCTACTCACATGTTGCCCTGGTTATCCTTTGATCGGACTGCGCAGATGTGCAGACTGATCTGAATCTTGACTGGGTGTGCATGCATATTTGTAGGAAATACTATGCCCCAGCTATTTTTTTAACCCTTAAAATGCCAAGAAAACCTGCATCTGAAAATGTCGTCTGTTTATGTCATCTGCTGAATATTCTTGCAAACTTTTCAAACCTATTTTTGCATACAGGCAAACAGTGTAGACCCTGATCAGACTGCTCCTAGGAGCTAGGAGCAGTCTGATCTGGGTCCACACTGTTTGCAAAAATGACTTTTAAAATCACAAGCAGAGGACAAGGTAGACGACAATTGTTGTGATTGGCAGTTTAAGGGTTAAGCAAAAAACAGAGACCTGGACCCGGTTGTTCAAAGCGTCGTTAGCTTAATGAGCACATTAAGGGTCATTTCATTAACTGTTCTAGCGGATTTAATACACAGTATTCTGATATTTTTTGCTGAAAAAATGTGAGTAGCTTTTGCACTGCAAAAGCTACTCACATTTTTTCAGTAAAAAATTTCAGCATATTTGCATATCACTCAGTCAAAATTTTAACGAATCGTTAACTAACGACATCGTTAGTTTTGAACAACTGGGCCCTGATATATGGTCATTCTTTCTGCATGTAGGTGGAATATCCTGTGTACTGGACCATGAGAGAGTTCTGTGAGGGATTTAAAAGGTTGTTAGATAATTTACAGCTAGATAAAGTAAGTAAAACTACCACGTCATACCCTTAGTATTCAGAAAGATAGCCTGAACAAACAATGTTAAGAATTCATTTGAAATGTGTCAGATATTTTCATTGAGAAGTAGAAATATTTTTTTTAACCTTTTAAATGTCATTCAACATTGTAACAGATGAAATTTTGAAATATTTCTTTTGTTTTGCAGAGAAAATAAGACTTGTCATTTCAATGTCAGTTGTTTTCTCATCAGATGGTTGACATAAAATGCATGCGTTAGTTTCTTGGAAAAGTAAAAGCAATGCTTTAGACTGTTGTGAGTTGCTGCTGTGATTGATATTTCAAGACTTAATGATTTTCTTACATGGAGTGCAAAGAGTACACTAAAATCATAGAACTATAACCATTTGCCTGCTTTCAAATACAATTTAGCAAATGACAAATTCTACACTGTTCTTATTATTTCCCAAAACATATGGCTTCAAATTTCATTTGTACACTCTCCAAAGAAGACCATTTCAACAAATTGTTAAAATTATTAAGTCCTTTTGTCTTGGAATTTTTTTTTTGAAAATAGCATTCAGGGCCCGGTTGTTCAAAGCGTCGTTAGCTTAACGAGCTCCTTAAGGGTCATTTCGTTAACTGTTCTAGCGGATTCAATACACAATATTCTGATATTTTTTGCTGAAAAAATGTGAGTAGCTTTTGCACTGCAAAAGCTACTCACATTTTTTCAGCAAAAAATTTCAGCATATTTGCGCATCACTCGATTAAAATTTTAACGAATCGTTAACTAACGACATCGTTAGCTTTGAACAACTGGGCCCAGGTTTTGATGATACCTAAATTTAACATATTAAAAGATTAGCTTTGGCAAATTTCTAATGACTGTTGATAAACATTGAGAAGCATGATAAGAAAATCAACCTGTAAAATTGTAGGTCCAATCAGTCAAATTTACAGCTAAGACATTCCACCAAGTACATGTACCCCCTATGGAATGTGCACATAACTGGTCAGTTCCTCATATCACTCAAATCTGTATACCAGATAATTACGGATCTGGAAAAAAGTACCTGTTCACTGTGCAGATAGTGTAGATTCACAAGTGCCTGCTTATTAACACAGTCCAATCAGGAACATTGTTGTTTGCTGGCATAAGCATAATATGCATGAAAAAATATTGATAAATAGTTTATGAAAAGTCTCTATAATCTTTTATAGTGAATTTTTAACGGTGATAAATACACAAGTGTACAGTGATAGGCCAGTTGGCTGGCTCATTTTCACTCTGATCTGGGCATTTGGTTTTTGCTGACTGGCTAGAATTTACTGGCAGCTGTAATAATGCTCTGATCATACACACATGCATTAAGAAATGTTTTTATTGGGCTGCATATAAGAATAACAAATAACCAGACCTACCAGTGCCTCCATATAGTGTTGTTCAGGGTATTTGAATAATCACATGCACATTTGAACTATACAAAACCATAGCAACAGATAAGGCACTTTTTTTCATCCGAAAAATGCTGATATCTTATTTCTCCACAAAACATATGTTGTGGGTACTCATTAGAAGTGCCTCTGCGAGGCACTTCTAATGAGTACCCACAACATATGTTTTCGTGGAGAAATAAGAAAAATATTATGTGGATACCCCTTCTTATGCAAAACTATGCAGCTATGCAAAACTAACAGATTTTGATGGATACTTTCCAAGTACATTTATTACACCTCAGTCAGCATTAATACTTAATCATAATTACTTTGTTAATATTGGCTGTATTGTCATAAATATATGGTTTTAAAGAAGACAAGTCCCCTAGCTGTCCTAGGTTTTTGGATCTGTAGGCCTGAGCAAACAGCGTAAACCCAGATGGCGAGACTGTGTTTGCCACACATCCAGCAGTTTTTAAACACATTAACAGGAAGTAAACTGGACCTGTTCAAATTTTAGCACATTTCAATTTTATGGTTTATAGCAGTTTGGTGTCTAGATACTTCAGGTAAATGCAGTGAGTCAGCCTTCCTGTTTTATTATTTATTTATCATTTTTTTACTACTATTTAACATTCACTTAAGACTACTTCTTTCAGTGAAGATTATTTCATTGGCATGTCAGGAAAAGGATTGTTTGATAAGCGTCAGTTGTAAACAAATAGGTAAAGATGTGGGATGGTGATGCTCAGTTTCCATGCTGATTGGAATCTTGCTGTACACCTCTTGTTATGAGCCATCATCTGGATCTACTCTGTTTGCAAAGTGTTATTATGTCTCCTTCCCTGTAGGGTAGCGAGACATATTGTTTTTGCCATAGATGTCTGTCCATCTGTCTGTCACAAAATTATGCCTGCACTATAAATAAAAAAACATTTGAGATATTTTTACAAAATTTTACAGAAATATATACCATCATGAGAGGACATGCAGAACACAAGAACCGTAACTGTGGTTTACCTCTTTTAGAGTTAAGGCCCTTTGAACATTGTCTGTCACAAAATTGTGTCCACCCTGTAACTTGAAAACTGTTTGAGATATTTTTAGGAAACTGTTCAGAAATGTTTACCACCATGGGTTAACATGCAGTACACAAGAACCATAACTGTGGTTTACCTACTTTTGGAGTTATGGCCCTTTGAACATTGTCTGTTTGTCTCACACAAAACAGTGTCTGCCCGGTAACTTGAAAACCATTTGAGATATTTGTATGAAACTTTACAGAATTTTTTACCACCATGAAAGGATTTGCATTGCACAAGAATGATAAGTGTGTTTTTTACCACCATGAGAGGATTTGCAGAGCACAAGATCCATAACTGGTTTACCTACTGTTGGTGTTGTGGCCCTTTGAACATTGTCTGTCACAGAGTTGTGCCTGTCCCATAACTTGTAACCGTTTGAGATATTTTTAAAAAAAGTACTGAAATATTTGCCACCATGAGGTTATGGCTCGTTGAACATTGTAAATAATGATTTTGGTCATACAATCGTTTCCGTTCCTGAACTTGAAAACCGTTTGAGACATTTTCATGAAAGCTAACAGAAATGCTTCAGGGTTCAAATTTAACCTTTTTGACAGCTTGCGAAAATTAGCAAGTGGCATTATTTTTTACTTGCTAAACCTTTCAGCCAACTTGCTTTTTCACACTTACAAACACTGTTACATGTGGCTTAGCACTCTGGGTAAAAATTACAGCAGACATTTTAGAATATTTTTTCTTATTTTTCTCAGAAAACAGCTTTTGACATTACATTTGCATGTAATGTCAAAACCTGTTTTCTGGGAAAATAAGAAAAATATCATCATTGTTTTTGGAAAAGAAATTGCAAAACTTCAGCAACAATGCCTTGCATGTAGGTTCTGCCAATTAAAGAGAATCTTTCCAACTTGCTAGAATTAGCAAGTAATGGAAATTGCAGCTTGCTTTTTGAGGAAATTAACCAGCATTTAGCAAGTTAGCAAGAACTAAAATTGATCCCTGTGCTTAACATGATAAGACGATATGCAGAACACAAATACTAAAACTGTTGTCTGCCTACTTTTGGAGTTATATGTACAGTCCTTTGAACATGGTAAATAGTGATTTTAGTCATATAATCATGCCCTATTGGTAACTTGAAAACTGTTTGAGATGGTGTGCAGAAAATAAGAACCATCACTGTTGTTTACCTACTTTTGGAATTATGACTTTTGAACATTGTAAATAGTGATTTCGGTCAAATACTCATGTCCACTTGATTACTTGAAAACTATGTTAGATATTTTCATCAAACTTTACAGAAATGTTAACCACCATTATACGACATGTAAAACACAAGAACCATAACTCTTGTATACCTACCTTTTACAGTTACTGCCCTTTGAACATTGTAAATAGTGATTTGGTTCATACACTTGTGTCTGCTCTGTAACCTGAAAACCTGTTAGGCCTTTTGAATGTTATAAATAGTCATTGTCCTTTCAACATTGTAAATAGTGATTTCTGTCATTCTTGTATATTAATAACCCTGATTAATTGTACAAAGCAGTACTCTGAAAGAGGGAGACATCTGTTTTTATGCAGAAAACAAATTCTAGTGTTTGAGTCTTTGTGGGTGAAAGATTGATAAAACTTAACTTTTATGTCTTTCGTTTTGTTTCAGGTTCATATATTTGGTGCTTCCCTAGGTGGATTTCTTGCTCAGAAATTTGCAGAGTACAGTCACAAGTCACAGAGAGTGGCCTCCCTTGTACTTTGTAACTCTTTCTATGAAACAAGTATATTCCAGCAGACAAATTCTGCTCCCACGTAAGTAACATTTCTTCAACTTTTAATCGAGCTTCAAATAAGCTTTATTTTGAAGAATAAACATTTTCCTTTTTTCTTCTGACTTGAAACATTGATATTTTTTATTTTTTATTTTTCTACCTGCTATATTAAACATGTATCAAGATGATTCCAGTGGAAGTCCAAAACATTCAAAATGAAATTCAGACGTCTTAACCCATAAAGCGCCTGTCACAACTAAAGCAGACAACATTTTTTTTTTTTTTTTTTTTTAATTTTCAGATGAAAAAAGTCTTGATATTTCATTTGAATCATCTGCCAAGCAGATGATTCACATGAAATTTCAAGACTTGTTTTCTCTGAAAAATAAAAAAAAAAAATAAAGATTTTAGAATGTTGCCTGCTACAAATTTTGTTTGGCACTTTAAGAGTTAAATGTTATATGAATCTGGAGCCTTTTTCTAGAAGTACAGGTAAGAAACACTATCAGTACTTTTTGGAAAAATGAGCTTTATCCGGAGCTGTGAAATGAGCTGGTTTTATACTATTTCTAGGTTCTGGATGATGCCAGCCTTATTTCTGAAGAAGATGGTGATGGGTAATTTTGACAAAAGTTTAACAGACCCAGAGATTGCAGATTCTATAGATTTCCTTGTTGAAAAGGTAAGACTAAATGGCAGTAAGTAACATGATTTTGTATGGTAACAGCAAGGCCCAGGTCAGACTGACTGACATTCATGTTGTCTGATCAGATCTCTACCTGCTTCTTCTTACTTTAACACTTAGCGTTCTGGGTAAAATGTACAGCAGATGACATTTTGAAATATTTTTCTAATTTTTCCCAGGGAACAGGATTTGACATTTCATGCAAATTTTCTCAATTGGAGACAATTTGCATGAAATGTCCTATCCTGTTTTCTGGAAAAAATAAGAAAAATATCATCAGTTTATCATCTGCTGAATCTGCCTATAGCCTTGTAAGTGAACCCTTGTCCTGCTGAACCCGTATATACCCTGCTTTTGCAAACAGTGTAGATCCAGATCAGTTGGCTTCTGAAGAAGCCAGCTGATCTGGAGCTGCACTGTTTGCCATTTAGTATGTCAATTTATAGAACAATCCGGATCAAGTAATCTGATTGGCTGAAAATTAGAAGTGGGCGTGTCATCTTAATTTATTCAGCAGGACAAGTGTTAATATTGTGCAAGTAAACAGCCAACATAGTTCCAGATAAGGTACTGTTTTCAGCCAAACAATTTTGAGATTTTTCATATTGATCAGCAAAAAAATGTGGGTTTTTATTGAATCCATCTAGACGGTTAGGAGAAGATAGAGTAGGGAACAAAAATTAGCCGTTCTCTTGCTGAACACGGCATGCCCTGTCTTGGCAAACAGTGTAGATCCAGATCAGTTGGCTTCTGAAGAAGCCAACTGATCTGGATCTGCACTGTTTGTCAATAAATATGTGAATTTCTATTAAAAATCTGGATAAAGTAATCTGATTGGCTGGAAATTAGAAGTGGGCGTGGCATCTTAATTTTTTCAGCATGAAAAGAGTTAGTATCCAGATTTATCTTCCAGCCTCTGCTGCTGACTCGGGGTATGGGGTCAACAGTTCTGGTATTGTATACACCTTAGCACACCAGAAAGATAATCAGTCCAGCTGTGTAAGAGAAGATATAGTTTGTATAAAAGTTATTAACTTAATTCAACTTTTTGTTGACCTCTGCTCAGTCCTGAGGATTTGGGTGGGACTGGGGGCAGGGGTATAAAAAAAATGTGGTATTGCATAATACTGTTTCACAAAGAGGTATGGAACAAATTTGAATGAAACCAATCTAACTATATAGCAGGAAATACAGTATTTGTTTGTTTGTGTTGAGGTTTTACGGCCCATTCAACCAGTGGGATCATGTTGAGCGCTGTCAGTTTACCTAACCACACTTTTTACTGGGCAGGCTTAGTCCTCTAAGCGGTTAACCAGTATTGTGCACTTTCTTTCGCCAGAAACTGACAACTGCCCTTCTTGAATCTGAGAATGACCGTAGAAAATATTTCATGATCAAAGGAGATAGAGTAACAGACAAATGTAGTGCACAGATTTGTTTTGACCCTTGTCCTGGGGACTGATTTTGATGTGGTGTATCATGACCCAAGAATATGCTTAATGTCCTTTTATTATGCTAGTGACCAGTTAGACTTAGATAAGACTGTGCAGATGCACTTGCTAATCTGAGTATATAATATACCATAATAACCCCAAGTATTGGGACAGACAGGCCTGAGCAAACAGTGTAGACCCAGATCAGATGCCACATTATGCGGCATCTGATCAGGGTCTACACTGTTTGCCACTCATCCAGCTATATTTTGAACATATCAACAGGTAATCATGAAAAAACTTTAACAAGTGGATGCAATTCAAATGGTACCCACAACTTATGCCTTTATACAGAAGTAGACGAAAAGTACACTGGCTGTAATCTGAAGAATAAAGAATTGCTTGACTGTGAACTTTTCAGGGTATGTGCAGTAATTAGGTATAATAAGGTATATTCTGCAGTATGCAGTGATTCTATGACCGGACAGTGAAGACCCCGGTCAGACTGTATGAATACACAGGCTGATTTGGGCTTTCATTTTCTGCATTGATCTGGGCCTTCATTTTCTGCATTGATCTGGGCCTTCATTTTCTGCATTGATCTGGGCCTTCATTTTATGCATTGATCTGGGCCTTCATTTTCTGCATTGATCTGGGCCTTCATTTTATGCATTGATCTGGGCTATCATTGGGCCTTCATTTTCTGCATTGATCTGGGCCTTCATTTTATGCATTGATCTGGGCCTTCATTTTCTGCATTGATCTGGGCCTTCATTTTATGCATTGATCTGGGCCTTCATTTTCTGCATTGATCTGGGCCTTCATTTTATGCATATACCCTAGAGGTACATTTTCACATGGTTCCTCTGTTATATATTAATGGATACCAATACTACTCAGAGTTGGTTCTCGCTCATGAACTTTTTCCATTCATTTTATTATTTTCTTGTAGTTTGAATTCTTTTATATTTATTATTTTCTTGTAGTTAGACAGTCTTTCACAGCAAGAGCTAGCCTCCCGTTTAACATTAAACTGTATGAACTGTTATGTGGAGCCACAGAAGCTGGTAGGAGTTGAGATCACTATTATTGATGTAAGTAACGTAAGTTGTGCCATAAGAGTAAGGGCAGTGTAGTGACTTAAACAGCAAATGATAAGATCCATGGAAATGTATTGATGCACTAGCTGATCTAGGTCTTTGCTGATCATGTGACAAAGGTTATATATAAAGCTATACAGAAAAAGCATGTTCTGTACAAAGGCTTCTTGTGTTGTGAATTTGTTTCTCTATAGGAAACTCTATAGGAAACCTTAAAGCACCAATCACAATGGCAGCAGATGAGAATTTTGACTTCTGCTTGCAGACGATTCACATGGCTTGATTTCTCTAAAAAAAAAAAAAAAAGAAAAAAGAAGTGTTGTTTGCTACAAATTTTGCTTGGTGCTTAACAAGTTAATAACTGATTGGCTTTGAACTCTGTTACTTGCAGCAGTGATCAAGTATATGATATGCATGCATTCAGATGTCAGGACAACTGCATTATCAAATTTAACCTATATCTCGAGGGTTGAGCGCAAGACTATAGTAACTCAAACATATTTTTGAAACCCTTGTTTAGGGGCAACTTGGACCCCTTTGTAAACAATGCAAATTCAGGTGCCATTGCTCATACGAGCAGTGGCACCTAAATTTTCATTGTTTACAGAAAGAAATGTTGTAATCTTCATAACGCCTTCATGGTGAGGAGATTAGGTTTGGGGAAAAACAACCATCTGACACGCTAGTCTTGCGCTCAACCCTCGAATTCTACTGACTCTTTGGCTCCTCACCACACTTGTCCAAAACTTTGAACAGGTTATCTATATCTCAATCTCTATATAATAGCCAACTCTCCACAAAAACCAGTCCCAGTCTATATAATACTGTCTCTGTATAATAGCCACCTCTCTACAACTGCCAGTCTCTGTATAATAGTTGCCTCTACAACAGCCAGTCTCTGTATAACAGCCACCTCTCTACAACAGCCAGTCTCAGTCTATATATATTCTATATGATAGCCACCAACAGCCAGTTTCAGTCACTATATAATAGTCTTTATAACAGCCAACCTCAGTCTCTATATAATAGCCACCTCTCTACAACAGCCAGTCTCAGTCTGTATATAAAAGCCACCTCTCTACAACGTCAGTCTCATATATATATTCTATGTAATAGCCACCTCTACCACTACAACAGCCTCTTTCAATATTTATATAATAGCCACCTCCATACAACAGCCAGTCTCATTATATTCTATATCATAGCCACCTCTACAACAGCCAGTTTCAGTCTCTATACTATAGCCACCTCTCTACAACAGCTAACCCCAGTCTCTATATAATAACAATCTCTCTACAGCAGTCATTCTCAATGTAATAGCCCCCTCTATACAACAGCCAACCTCAGTCTCTATCATAGCCACCTCTACAACAGCCAGTCTCAATCTGTATATAAAAGCCACCTCTCTACAACAGTCACTCATATATATATTCTATGTAATAGCCACCTATACAACAGCCTCTTTCAATATCAATATAATAACCACCTCTATACAACAGCCAGTCTCAGTCTCTATATATTCTATATCATAGCCACCTCTACAACAGCTAGTCTCGGTCTCTATATTATAGCCACCTCTCTACAACAGCTAACCCCAGTCTCTATATAATAGCAGTCTCTCTACAACAGTCAGTCTCTGTCTTAATATAATAACCACCTCATTACAACAGCTAACCTCAGTCTCTATGTAATAGCAGCCTCTCTACAACAGCCATTCTCAATATAATAGCCTCCTCTATACAACAGCCAACCTGTCTCTATAACATAGCCACCTCTATAACAGCCAGTCTCAATCTGTATATAAAAGCCACCTCTCTACAACAGTGACATATATATATTCTGTATATAACCACCTCTACAACAGCCTCTTTCAATATCTATATAATAGCCACCTCCATACAACAGCCAGTCTCAGTCTCTATATATTCTGTATCATAGCCACCTCTAGAACAGCTAGTCTCAGTCTGTATATTAAAGCCACCTCTCTGCAACAGTCAGTCTCATATATACATATTCTTTGTAATAGCCAACTCAACAGCCTCTGTTAATATCTGTATAAAAGCCACCTCTTTACAACAGCCAGTCTCAGTCTATTTATATTCTATATCATAGCCACCTCAACAACAGCCAGTTTCAGTCTATATAACAGCCACCTCTCTGCAACAGCTAACCTCTTGCTCTGTATAGTTTGCGCAGTTAGTATACCTAACCACACGTTTACTGGGCAGGATTAGTCCTGTAAGCGGTTAACCAGTATTGTGCACATTCTTTTCTCAGAAACTGACAACTGCCCTTCTTGAATCAGCAGAAGGGAGAGAATGACCGTAGAAAATATTTCATGATCAGTCTCCACGAAAGAATGTTGCTGACCTCGACGGGAGTTGAACCTGCGACCTCCTGCTCTCCAATCGGACGGGGCATCCAACTGAGCCACCAGGGCCGGCTTTGCTCTATATAGTAGCAACCTCTCTGCAACAGTCAGTCTCTGTCTCAATATAATAGCCACCTCTCTACAACAGCCAACCTTAGTCTCAGTATAATAGCCACCTCACTACAACAGCCAGTCTCAGTCTGTTCTTCAGCCAGTCTTAGTCACTATAAAATAGCCAACTCTCTACAACAGCAAACTTAGTCTTTATAATAGCTACCTCTCTCCAACAATCAGTCTCTTTATAATAGGCACCCCTCTACAACAACCAACCTCAGATTCTATATAATAGCACCTTTATACAATTGTCAGTCATAGTCTGTATATTATAGCCACCTCTCTATAACAGCCAGTGTCTTTCTATATAGTCTCGGCCTCATTAAAATAGCCACCTTTCTACAACAGCTAACCTCAGTCTGTATATAATAGCCACCTCTCTACAACAGGCAGTCTTATACTCTATATATTAGCCACCATATAATAGCACCTCTCTACAAAAGCCATAGTCTCTGTATAATATATGGCTATCAGGGCTTGGGAAATATTGAAAAATGAATCGGTCCAGCCGATGACGTCATCACCTATAAACTAATTTCCATAGGAAAAAAAATTGATACTTGTCACGAAAACTAATGACAATAAGTGAAGTCCTATGAATTAATTCCGATTTCCGTACAATGGTCGTACATTGTTGTGTTTGGTGGAGTTCTTGGTTTCAAACATTTAAAGACGTTTAGCTACGCATGTAAAAGCAAATACAAGACTAGAACGTGTTCATAGGCAAAGCGGACGTGGCAGAAGACATCATATTTGATTGACATGTGGACAGGGGAGACAACCTGATATGGCTGAGAGTATAATTACCGGGACCATATACAAGACAAGACAAGACTCGGGGATAAGAATTGTTGTTCCCGCTACCCATCATGTAAAATGGGAAAGAAAAAAAAATAAAATTACTAAATGTAACATGTTATTGTACTTCTTTGGTTTCCTAAGATTATTTTCTTTTCACTATGTGTTTCTAATGTGTTGTTTCATGTCAACTGGTGACCAATTATATTTGATACCCGCCTGTCCCGGGTAAAGATCTCATTTTGTGCATTATGCTGCAGCTAGCCATTACAACTTTATTCCATTTCTCCTTGAGCGTTTATTTAGCCCGAAGCTAATTACTTTCACACGACCACTATAATCTCGCGAGATTCGAGATAACGCGATGAACTACAAGATCTCAGGTAATTTGTTTACACAACTTGACTCGAGGCAGTTAATTATTGGATTAGTCATGTGTAATTAACAGATTGAGAATATCCTAAATATCTGATAGAATCGGAGAAAATTTCCTTAATATTGGGCTAGTATGGGACCGATTTTTTGGGGCTTTTGGCTGTTTCCAATCGGTCCCAATTTCTGAATTTTGGTCTGGGACTGAAAGAAATTCGGTTTTCCCGAGCCCTGATGGCTATATAATAGCCACCTCTCTACAATATCCAGTCTCAATCTTTATATAATAGCCACCTCTCTACACCAGCCAGTCTCGGTCTATAATTAATAGCCCCCTCTCTACAACACCCAGTCTCAGTCTTTATATAATAGCCACCAGTCTCAGTCTCTATATAATAGCCACCTCTCTATAAAACCCAGTCTGTCTCTATTTAATAGTTACTGCTCTACAGCAACCAGTCTCAGTCTTTATATAATAGTCACCTCTCTACAACAGCCAGTCTCATTCTCTGTATGATAGTCATCACTCTACACCAGCCAGTCTCAGTCTTTATAACGACAGCCTCTCTACAACAGTCACTCAGTCTGTATATAATAACCTCCTCTTTGCAACAGCCAGTCCTGGTATAATAGCCACCTCTTTACAACAGTCAGTCTCAGTCTATATAATAGACACCTCTCTACAACAGTCAGTTTCAGTCTATATGTAATAGTCTTCTCTCTACAACAGCCACACTCTATATAAGATAGCTACTTTTCTACCAAAGCTAACCTCAGTCTCTAAATAATAGCCACCTCTCAACAACAACCAGTCTGTGTAATAGCCACCTCTCTACAGTAGCATGTCTGTCTCCTGTATAATAGCCACCTCTTTACAACAGCCAGTTTCAGTCTCTATACAATAGCCAACTCTCTACAACAGCCACTTTCAGTCTATATGATAGCCACATCTCTACAACAGCCAGTTTCAGTCTCTATATAATACCCAACTCTCTACAACAGCCAGTTTCAGTCTCTATATAATAGCCAACTCTCTACAACAGCCAGTCTCAATATAATAGCCATCTCTCTACAACAGCTAGTTTCAGTCTCTATATAATAGTCACCTCTCTACAACAGCCAGTGTATAGAATAGCCACCTTTCTATAACAGCCAGTTTCGGTCTCTATATAATACCTACCTCTCTACAGTTTCTCTTCAGTTTCTTTATAATAGCCAACTCTCTACAACAACAAGTCCCAGTCTATATAATAGCCACCTCTCTACAACAGTCTGTCTCAGTCTATATATAATAGCCGTCTCTGTGCAACAGCCAGTCTCAGTCCCTATAAAATAGCCACCACTCTACAACAGTCAGTTGTGTGTTTTCCAAGGAGGTTGCACCTTATTCACCCTAAATATTTGGACAACTTAACTGATCATAGTAAATAGGTGAATAGGAACTGATTTGATTAGTGTTGACTTGGCTATTAAAATCCAAGGCAAAAAGAAGTGAACTTGGTTACTTGGTAATATATCTGAAAAATATGGCTGAATGGCCAAGAGCACAGACTTTGATCAGGTACCATATTCTGCAGCATCTGATCTGTGTCTGCATTTTGACCTAGGTTCAAATTTCCTAATATTTAGGTAGCTATTGACAAAAAATAAATGTCATCTGCTAGTATTAAAATTTTGTGTTTTAATGCTTATCATTCTGGGTAAAAAATTTCAGCAGATATAAATTGAACTTTCTTCTTATTTTTCCCAGAACGGAGACAATTCACATGAAGTATCTCAACCTGTTTTCTTGGAAAAATAAGAAAAATATCATCAATTTGTTGCCTGCTGAAGTAGCCAAGAGAGTGCTAAAGGTTAAGACATGACTTTTTTTTTTGATAGATTAATGAAATTATCCATATATCAAAAATGTATTTTATGAAAACAATTGTTATTGTAGGTTTTTGATGACTGTGCCTTATCACAAGAAGTTCGTGAAGAAATGTATAAATGTTATCCTAATGCCAAGCGTGCTCACATGAAAACTGGGGGCAATTTCCCATACTTGAGTAAAAGCTTAGAAGTCAATATTTTCATACAGGTAACTTGCTTTTTACTGCTTTGTATGGGGTGAAACTAAACACTACAAACCACTACAAAACACCACAAAAACCACCACAAAACACCATAAACCACCACAAACCACAATAGGCTACCACAAAGCACATAGACAACCTTTAAACAATCATCTGGATCCATCATTTGGCCAAGAAGAACATATACAGCAATACCTGAAAATATCAATCACTTGAGCAATTTTGAGCAACTTTAAGATCATTTAGCCCATCCTGGCACTAGGGTGTGTATGCAGTCTTGCAAACTACAGTGTTGCATATTAAGACTCAATCAAATTGAGTGTCCGATTTTGTGCGTTTGTGTGTTCTTTATTTCCTTTTTTACTTTTATTTCAACAGATTTCACATGGGGCCTTCTATTGAAAGGTTATTGACAATTTGTTTGAATAGTTCCGTGCCATTGACCAAGATGGCCCCATGCCCATATATGCAAAAACACTTAAAAATCTTCTTCTTTAGAAATAAGAAAGCTTTAAGGCTGAATCTTGTTAGATAGCATCAGGCACTCAATGTGTACCAAGGTTGTTCAAATGATAATTGTAGGTTGACCTTTGACCTTTTTACGACAAGGTCAGATTTGAAGCCCCATATTTGTATGGGGAAAATGTTGAAAAGTCATTTTCTCAAAATGTATTAAATGGCTAAAACTTACAATGTATGATTACAGTAGTAAAACTGTTTAATTACAATCAAACTTTTGTCCCCTGTCTGCCCTTGCCCCTGGGCTGTATACATGTGTAATATTGTGTAATTTTTAAATGTCCTCTCCTCTGAAAGCCCTTAAGCATTTTTCACCAGATTGCACATGGGGCCTTCTTTCGAAAGAATATTGACAATTTGTTTGAATTGATATGCGCCATAGAACAAGAAGACCGTCATGCCCATAAATGGTAAAAAATACATAAAAAGCTTCTCCAGAACCAAGAATGCTTTGAGGCTGAATTTTAGTATATAGCATTGCGGACTCGAGGTCTAAAAAGTTTGTTCAAGTGATGGTTGTAGGTTGACCTTTGATCTTTTACGGCAAGATCAAATTTATCCCCCATACATTTGTATGGGGAAAGTTTGAAAAATTATTTTCTCAAACTGTATTAAAGACTAATGGCTGAAACTTACAACATATGGTTAAAGAAGTGAAACTGTTTAGCTACCATCAACATTTTGGGGTAATCTGCCCTTGCCCCTGGGCTATGTACAAGTATAAAATCATGAAATCTTTAAATGTCTCCTCTGAAAATGCTGGAACAATTTTCACCAGATTTCACATGGAGCCTTCTGTCGAAAGGATGTTAACAATTTGTTCAAATGGTTCGGTGCCATTGAACAAAATGGCTGCCATGCCCATAAATGGTAAAACACTTAAAAATCTTCTTCTCAAGAACTAAGAAAGCCTTGCGGTTGAATCTTGGTATACAGCATCAGGGACTCAAAGTCTGCTAAGTTTGTTCAAATGATGATACTAGGAGTACCATTGACCTTTTTACGGTTTGGTCAAATTTGTGTCCTAGTTGTGGCAATACTGGAAGAATAAATTGCATGGCATTTGCATATGCAATCATGTAGCTGTATTTATCAGGTGAGCGAATCATGGCCCATGGGCCTCTTGTTCTTTGGTTGCTATGACAGTTGAAAGGTCCCATAGACTTACAGTGGGAAAAAAGGTTAAATTGCATTTCTCCCTATCATGTGAAGTGATGTGAACCATATTTGGCAGTTATGATCATTTGATGATTGTCTACCTGTGTATTCAGCTAATATGCATTTTATGATCAGTAGCCATTTGTGTTTGGTTGGCATAAATAATTTGTAAAGGACAACTCACACAAGTAGGGAAAGAAGACCCAGTTGCGCATCAGCTGGGAAAGACGACCCTGTTGCCCACCAGCAGGGAAAGAAGACCCTGTAGAGCTTGTTGCTTGACTGGCCTTGTAAAGAGTCATAGGACTTTAAGCATATTTGGAAGTAACAACATGCAGTTGAAATACCTCTTCTCCCATCATTTTCTTACTTATTCAATGCAGATGAGAGCTTGGCAAGTCCCTGCATCATGGCGAAGTTACAATCAAAATTTTGTTCTAGGAGGTAATGTCTTCTGCACCTGTGCTGTATACATGTATAAAATCATGATATTGTAATCCACTTCTCTTTAGAAATCACTTGGCCAATTTTCACTAAATTTCATATCTATCCTACTGTTAAAATGAAACTGAGAGTTTGTTCAAATGTTCATGCTCCATTGACTGTCATGACCATATATAGTAAAAAATAATGATAAAGAACACATTCTTTTTCTTCAAAACCAAGAACTGCTCAAATGATGATCATTTCATTAGTTGGAATGACAGGATTGGAAAAATATTGCATAACCTGCATATCTGCAATTTCACTCAGGTATGCAAGCTGTAGCCCAGGAATCCTTGTTGCTTAAGGAGAATGGAATGAACATAATTTCAGCTGTGTGGATGAGGGAGGGGGTAGGGGTGATGGTCAGAATCATTCTTGCCTTCTTGTTGGGCTTGGTGGTTCTAGTCATTCTATCCCTTCTGCTGATTCAAGAAGGACAGTTGTCAGTTTCTTGTGACAGAATGTGCACAAGTACTGGTTAACCGCTCAGAGAACTAAGCCTGCCCAGGAAAAGAGGGTAGGTAAACTGACCGGCTCAACATCACCTTGGTCATTAAATCAAAACCATCCAAATCTTGTCTCCCTTCTGAAATGGGGTCTACGGTAAATGTCCTAAAATTTTTAACACTTTATTACATACATGTACTTATTTGGCATAAATAGTGCTTTTTATGCAGCTGTTTCTTTAATTACTTAATCAAATGGCAAACAGTGTAGATCCTAATGACACTGCTCCTTTAGGAGCAGACTGATCTGGGTCTGCACTGTTTGCATAGGTTATTTTGTCAGGCACTTTGGTGTTTGAAATTTTAGGACATTTACCATACTCTAAAAGTAAAGCAGATGATCCTCTAGGGTGTATGTTCTTCCCTTTGCTTCTCTTGGGAACAAATTCTTTCCTTCTAGAATAGATCCATTTTCAGAAAGAGCTTGATATGCAGGAAAGCAAACAGAAGTCACAAGAGTTGTCTGCCTAGTAAAAACTGGCAGGATTTCTACCAAGCGTATCCCATTTTACTTATATGTAAGACATGTTATTTTGTTAAGATTTTTTCTTTTAAAGACTATTTAAATAAAATGCCAAGTAATATTTTCTTGGGGAAAAAAATGAGCAAACGTGAAAAATTTTAACTTTAACATGCTAAACATAGCTCCAGATAAGAGGTAGTATTCACATAATATTTTTAGCTCGCCTGTACGAAGTACATGGAGAGCTATTGTAGTCACCCCGGTCGTCCGCGTTTGCGTTTGCGTTTTCGTTTGCGTTCCCGTTCCCGTCACACTGCGTTAAAGTTTTTCAAATGCTTATATCTCAACAGTCACTCCTCACAGAGGCATCAAATTTGGAACTTAGGTACCTTGGAGGGTCTTCTGAGATTCCAAGAGAATAAACCCCTGGGTTCATGCCCCTGGGTGGGGCTAGGGGTCAGAATCTAGGACACCTTTGTAATACTGTGTTAAAGTTTTTCAGATTCTTATATCTTGACTTTCACTCCTCATAGAGCATTTATATTTAGAATTTGGGTACCTGGAAGAGTCTTCTGAGATTCCAAAAGAACATACCCCTGGGTTCATACCTCAGGGTGGGCCTTGGAGTGGGGCTAGGGGTCAAAATCTAGGACACATTTGTAAAATCTTATATGCCTACAGGTTATAGACACAACTGGTTATACATCAGCTAACTATGTGACATCGGTTTAAGTGTAAGAGAGTGAAGGTCATGGTGACCTACATTTTACGGTCCAGGTCACCTAGATTTCACGGTCCAGTGATTTTGCCTTATATCTTGAATACTATTTGTTGGATAAATGTCACACCTGGGATATTACTTCCATGTGACCCAATGAATGACCACTTACTATATCTAGGTCATTGTGACCTATATTTCATGGGTCAGTGATTTTGCCTTATATCTTGAATACTATTTGTTGGATAAATGTCACACCTGGGATATTAGTTCCTTGTGACCCGATTATTGACGTCAAAATATATCTCTGTTGGTGTGACCTATATTTCATGGTTCAGTGATTTTGCCTTATATCTTGAATACTATTTGTTGGATAAATGTCACACCTGGGATATTAGTTCCATGTGACCCAATGAATGACCACTTACTATATCTAGGTCATTGT
The DNA here is from genome assembly GCA_964016985.1 of Anodontia alba. Classification (NCBI taxonomy): domain Eukaryota; kingdom Metazoa; phylum Mollusca; class Bivalvia; order Lucinida; family Lucinidae; genus Anodontia; species Anodontia alba. The sequence goes on from OZ024829.1 coordinate 3,332,048, forward strand.
GACCTATATTTCATGCTTCAGTGATTTTGCCTTTTATTTTTATTACTATTTCACGGAGAATTGTCATACCTGGATTATTATATCTATGTGACAAAATGATTTACATACAAATACATCTAGGTCAGTGTGACCTATATTATATGACTTAATGATAAAAATGTTACAATATAAAATGTACCCAGCAGGCGAGCTACGCTGTCTTACGACAGCTCTTGTTTTCTGATTTCTCCATGAAAACATATGTTTTGGGTACTCATTAGAAGTGCCTTAGCAAGACACCTCTAATGAGTACCACAACATGTTTTCTTGGAGAAATAAGAAAAGTATTGTTACTATTTGGTTGAAAAGAAAGTGCCTTAACCTTTACCACTCTCTGGGCATTTTCAGCAGATGACAAAATGATGTTATTTTTTTTATTTTTCCCAGAAAACAGGATTTGACATTTCATGCAAATTAGGAGACAATTTGCATGAAATGTCAAATCCTGTTTTCTGGGAAAAATAAAAAAAATAACATCATTTTGTCATCTGCTGAAAATTTTACCCAAAGTGCTAGGCGTTAATTGGAGCTATGCTAAAGCTTGATTTACAAATATATTTTGTAGATACACCTGAAAGTGTTTGATGAGACACAGTACAGTGCCAAGGAACAAAGTGTGGAAGAAGAACAGCCTCAGACATCTAAATCAAATGCTGACTCAGACTTATGAAAACTTGATTCATCATATCAGATATAGACTGCTTCATCAAGAAGCTTGATTCAGCAGCCTTAGTCACTCAGATCAAAATATAACTTCAGTTGAAGAACCTTGATTGATCATGTGCTTTTTGTAACAACTAATCAGTGCTACATCATTTTACTATCATCTTGATAGCCTCAGATTAGCATCTTCACCAGGACAAAATTTCTGGCCCAAGAAGGACTATTTGGATCAGTGATAGTCTCATAATGTGGCATAAGCAACTTATGACATGTGAAACATCAAAGATTAGGCTGTGTGTCCATACTGTCAGGATCTTCACCAATCATTAAATGCAGAATATTGTAATTGTCCTAATTAATTTTAGCTAACACTTTTAAGTTGAAAATATTGCCTAAGCAAACAGTGCAGACCTAGATCAGACTGCTCAGCTATGTACATACCTTGATCAGACTGCTCCTGAAGGACCAGTCTGATCAGGGTCTGAACTGTTTGCTATTCTGCAAACATTCTATGGATCAGTTACTTAATAAACCAGGGCCCAGTTGTTGGAAACTAACGATGTCATTAGTAAATGTATTGTTAAAATTTACATTGAGTGATACGCAAATATGCTGAAATTTTTTGCTGAAAAAATGTGAGTAGCTTTTGCAGTGCAAAAGCTACTCACATTTTTTCAGCAAAAAATATCAGAATACTGTGTATTGAATCCGCTAAAGCAGTTAACGAAATGACCCTTAATGAGCTTGTTAAGCTAACGATGCTTTGAACAACTGGGCCCAGACTTTTAGTTGAGAAACAGTAAATTGCCATTTAATCCTTTCAGCCCTGCAGACCAAACCAGATACCTGTTCAAAAAGTGCAGATCCCGATGAGTTGACTCAAAACGAACCCTATCAGGCTCTACACTGTTTGCATTGTTTATATTCATTAACTCAGGGTGGAAAGGGTTTTATGATATTTTAGAACAGTTAATATACAAGATTATTACACATTAACCTCTTTATAACACTATTCGTTATTACACGGTTTTGGATATAACACGGTTCAGATGGATCCCAAAAAGGTATAGATTATATAGAAAAATGACCATAAATGGTCATTTTTCTATATAATCTATACGTTTTTGTTTGGATATAACACGATTGTTTAACTAACACGGTTTATGCAATGGACCCCAACAACAGTGTTATAAAGAGGTTGTGGTGTATATGGTCATTGAAGACACTGGCCACATGGATGGATGGACAGACAGGTCAAGATCTCTACATGTGTCATTAGACTCATTTTGTTTGCTACCCTGTCCATATGTCAAATTTTTCTTTTAACCCATAAAAGCACAGTTTCGGAGAAAACTAGGCTCAACATTATATACAACTGCTTTGCAGGTCATTTGAATTTTCAAGCCTTATTTTCGATTTTTTTTTTTCTTTTTTTTTTTTTTTTTTTTTATTTACAGTATATCCTCAATGGCTCGAACACGGATGGCTCATTTACCGTGGACGATTCAAACTCTTATTTCAGTCCCTACAAAATTCTTCCAATAGCTCAAGAAAACAAATATTTAGGGATTTTTTCTTATTTTATCATGGAATTGTATGTTGTGTGTACTCATATGAATTGCCTCATCGAGGCAGTTCTATTGAGTACACTCAACATACAATCATTGTGTATAAAATCAAAAAGATTTCCCTAAATTATCGCTATTTGCTTCCTGAATTTGTGCCATGATTAACCCTCAGTGGCTCAAACTAACCATGTCTCGAACGAATTTCCATGGTCTCAAAGATGTTCAAGTGATTGAGGTTCGACTGTATTAAAGTGTTTTAGAATATCATCTGGTACAAATCTGAATAGCACTCCAAGGGTTAATACTAACCAGGGCCCAGTTGTTCAAAGCTAATGACATCGTTAGTTAACAATTCATTAAAATTTACATCGAGTGATACGCAAATATGCTGAAATTTTTTGTTGAAAATATGTGAGTAGCTTAAGCTAAATAACAGAATATTGTATATTAAATCTGCTAAAACAGTTAACATAATGACCCTTAACAAGCTTGTTAAGCTAACGACGCTTTGAACAACTGGGCCCAGGATTTCATAAGCAGACAGTGAAGACCATATCAGAAGAATGTGAAATGTGTATGTTGATCTGGGCCTTTGCTGTTCGCATATGCGTCGAGACACATTTTTATTGAAGTGGCTCAAACGACAAGGACTGCAGCTTTCTAGTTGTTGATTGATTGATTGAGTTGGGGTTTAACGACATGTCAACCCTTGTGGGTCATTTTATGTCGTCTCCCAGAGAAAGGGAGAAAAAAGATAGAAGAAATAGTAGAGGAGATGAAAGAGAGGGACAGGGAAGAAAGAGGAACAGGAATGGAAGTGAAGAAACGGAAGAAATAAAAACATCCCCCTCTACCCTTACCTGCTACAAGGATAGCAGGCCTTGCCCAACTGTAAGCCAATATCAGTTGGGCGCCCTGGTGACGTAAGATAAAGGACACCTTCACACCACCCAACCACCCCTATTGATGGAATGTTTGGTTTATCCACCGGTGTTTAATAAGTGAGATTTTAGATAAACTGTGAGAAAACAAACAGTACTCCATATTATTTTGCATCAAGCCTGTTGAGAGTATTCATTGGAATTGTCTCTATGAAGTAGTTTTGATTGATAACAATAAGATACATGGTAATTACTGCCATATTGGTTGCCTTATCTGGGACTAGGATCATCTTAACCCTTAAACTTCCAGTCACAACAATTGTCGTCTGCTTTGTCATCGGCTTGTGATTTCAAAAGTCATTTTTGCAAACAGTGTGGATCCAGATCAGATTGCTCCTCTAGGAGCAGTCTGATCAGGGTCCACATGTTTGCCTGTATGCAAAAAACAGGTTTGAAAAGTTTGCAAGAATATTCAGCAGATGTCATAAACAGACAACATTTTTGTTCAGCAGATGTCATAAACACAACATTTTCAGATGCAAGTTTTCTTGGCATTTTAAGGGTAAAATACCTTATCATAAGGCACTTTTCTCAACCAAAAAATACTGACACTTTCTTATTTCTCCGTCATATGTTCTGGTGCTCATAATAAGTGCCTCAAACAAGTACTCATATTTTCATGGAGAAAGAAGAAACATTTTTATCTGCTACTCCTCTTGTATGGATATTGTTAGTTTTTGCACAGTGTACCTGTACATGTAGTTATTGTCAAATTTGATACAGGGTTACCAGTGTTTTTTATATAAGTGATTTTTAGCTCATCTATGCAACAACAGAGGAAGTGCTGTTTCACAACACTTGTCACTGGGGCTGGCACCAAATTGGTATCGGCATTCAGGTCCACAGATATTTTTATTAACCCTTCTCTTGCTGAACATGGCATGCTCTGTCTTAGCAAACAGTGTAGGTCCAGATCAGTTGGCTTCTGAAGAAGCCAGCTGATCTGGATCTGCACTGTTTGTCATTAAATATGTGAATTTCAGTCAAAAACCCAGATCATGTAATCTGTGGCTGGAAATTAGAAGTGGGTGTGGCATCTTAATTTATGAGAAGGGTTAAAGGGGACTGAATGCAAAGTACAGCTTTTCCACAGTGTTTTGAAAGGGAAACAACTTTTGTGACTTCCTGTTTGCTTCACACTTAGTCCCTTCTGAAAAGGGGTTAACTCCAAAAGGAAAGATTTTGCTCCTACAGGGAGCAAATTCTTGCCTTTTGGAGTAGACTCCTTTCAGACAGGGGCAAACTTAATTTTGCGTTTGTTAATGTGTATCAGTTTGTCTTAATGTTTAACCTTTCTCACAGAGAATAAATTAAGATGCCATGCCCACTTCCAATTTCCAGCCAATCAGATAATGAGATTACTTGATCCGGGTTTTTGATAGAAATTTACATATTTATAGACAAACAGTGCACATCCAGATCAGTTGGCTTCTGAAGAAGCCAACTGATCTGGATCTACACTGTTTGCTAAGACAGGGCATGTTGTGTTTAGCAAGAGAAGGGTTAGTAGGTTAACTGACTTGCTCGATCTTAACATTGCTGACTGGGCTGTAAAACTCCAAATTAGACCCAATAAACTTTTACAAGAGATCTGCGGAAGACACTGTTTGCCAAGAGCTTGATGCTTACGTTCATGTAAATGGACTAAAGCATACATGGCAAAAAATCCAAATCCTTTGTTGGATATACCTGAAATTCATCTTTAGCATGATGGTTAATATATGTATAAGTCCAGGGCCCAGTTGTTCAAAGCATCGTTAGCTTAATGAGCTCATTAGTGGTCAAAATGTTAACTGTTCTAGTAAGTACAATATCTAATTCACAGGTATTTTTGCTGAAAAAATGGGAGTAGCTTTTGCAAATGCAAAAGCTACTCACATTTTTTCAGCAAAAATATTAGCATATATGCCATATTTAATGATCAAAGTTTTAATGATGTGTTAAGTAACAACATCGTTAGTTTTGAATAAATGGGCCCAGGATTTTATTTTAATAGGCAAACTCCCAGTTTTTAAACATGTTTCTGCAGATTCAAAGTACCCACCGTTAATACTCTTGGCATAGCTCCAGATGAGATTTTTTTATTTTTTATTTTTTTTTCAGAAAAAAATTAGATATTTTTCTTATTTGTCCACAAAAAGATGTTATAGGTATTTATTAGAAGCACCTTATTGAGGTGCTTCTAATGAGTACCTAAAATACCTGTATACGATTTTGTGGAAAAATAAGAAAAACTATTTATCTGATACTTCTCTGATCTTGAGCTTTGCTTTTGTCATTGATTGTTTTTGATGATAAGCTGGTTGGTTATTAAGAAGACAATGTTTGTTGTTGTTTTATTCTAGTTTGTTCTTGGTGCTATAAGCACAACGTTGTCTTAAATGTGATATGAACATGAAGCTGTTGCAGGTATAATTAGATGACAGGCAATATTGTTTTTATTATTATTTTCCTGAAAATAGGGTTTGTTATTTCATTCACATTATCATGCATGGAGCTCTAGATAAGGTATTTTTTGTTTAATCAAAAATATTGGTAGTTTTCTATTTCTCCACAAAAAAAATAACTTGTTGGTATTCATTGAGCCAAGGCACTTCTAATGAGTACCAAATCATAGGATCTAGTGTAGAAATAAGAAAAAAATATTCTCCTATATAACTGTTACATCTTGAGCATGCTTTCTTGATGTTTCATTTTGCATCATTTCAAAGCTTGACATGTTACTGATATTAAGAGATTATTCTTATAAAATATGAAACCTAGAAATGATTTGACTGAAACCGTAAGACCTTTCAAGGAAAAAAAATATTGAAATGACATGTTTTCATAGGTACGGTAAATGTCTTTAAATTTCGAACACTTTCTTATATATTTTTTTGTCTAAATATTGATTTTACGCAGTTGTTTCTTAAAATATAAGTGGAATGGCAAACAGTTTAGACCCTGATTAGGAGCAGTCTGACCTGGGTCTGCACTGTTTGCCTATGCTATTTTGTTTTAAGCTTTGGTGTACAAAATTAACAGACATTTACCGCCAGAAAAAATGTTGTCAGCTTTAGACTTTACTGTATTCAGCCTAAGTATTTGGGTAGGCAGATCTGAGTAAATAGTGTAGACCAAGATCAGAAACTGCCATTTGTCACTCATCCAGTAGTTTTCAGCTCTCTTGAACAACATTCATGGAGAGCTATTGTACTATCCTCTGTGTCTGCATCCACAAATGTTAAAGTTTTCGTTAAAGTTTTTAAGACCTCATTATTTCCTAACCTTATCACCGATTTGATTCATCTTTGGTGTGAGTATACCTATTGGTCTAAAATTTTGTGCAGAACCATCCCTACCACCCTAGGTCATGTCAAGGTCAAGGACTTAGACCTCATATTTTTATTTGATTGACAAAGCGCAAGTTCAGGCAAGCTATCCTGTTTAGTGACGGGTCTTGTTAGAAACAGCTGGTTCTAAAATTAACTTGTTAAAATTTTATGACAAGTGCATGAAGGCGTTCAGGTATCCAAACAAATCATAATCCTAGATAAGAGGGAGTATTAGGAAAATATTTTATTTCTTTCCAAAAACATATGTTGTGGTACTCATTAGAAGCGCCTCGGCGAGGCGCTTCTAATGAGTACCCACAACATATGTTTTTGAGGAGAAATAAGAAAAATATCAACAATTTTTGGTTTAAAAAAGCACCTTATCTGCAGCTTTGGGCATATACATAGAGACTTAAACAAAAAGTGGAGACCTAGTTTAGCTGTGTTAGGAAGCAGCATCTGAACTGTTAACAACTCAGCCAGCAATCTTTCGGTACATCAACAGATAGTCAAATGCATTACTAGTTAAAGTTTCAGGACATACTGCAAGGTATTATGGTGTCAGGATACTTTGTGTAGATATGGTATCCATAATTGTAACCTGTAAATATGGTAAAAATAAATGTGGTTCTTAACCCTTGTCCTGCTGAACCCGGATAAACCCTGCTTTTGCAAATAGTATAGATCCAGATCAGTTGGCTTCTGAAGAAGCCAACTGATCTGGATCTGCACTGTTTGCCATTAAGTATGTGAATTTATAGCAATTGGCTTCTTCCAACTGGTCTGGATCTACACTATTTACAAAGGCAGGATATATCCGGGTTCAGCAGGACGAGGGTTAAGAATATTATTGGCTATAGTAGGCTAAGTAAATAGACAGTACATGATGCATACAGTTTTGATATTTGTATGAATCTGTTCAGTCCACAATTGCTCAACACCTTTTGACTTGTTAAACCCCAGCATACAAAATGTGCATATGTGAAAGGAGTATATGACCATCTGATCACTTTCTCTCATACTGTGAAAGTATTATTGAGGGACAGCAAAAACCTTTGGAAGATTACAGATACACGGGCCTATCTGGATCTGAGTGGATCAAATTCTTTCATTGTAAGCGTATACCTTTTTGCGAAAGGAGGCAAAAACAATATGAGAGCAGTACAGGCCCAGGTCAGCTGCACTTCTGGCAAAAGCCAGCCAGGGTCTGTTAATTACATGTTTGCTATCTTATTGTCTATACAAGCAAACTTGTCCTTGTTTGGCACCATAGAAATGCGAATTGACAGGCCTTCATATCACTGTTTGCTGGTCTTTGTCCTTTATCTGAAATGTATGATTTCTTGTCATTGCATGAATCCTTGTAATGAAAAAGGTAAAGGGCAAAATACCATATACATAAAGCACAGACTTTAATCCTTTCACTCCCGAGTTTCTGACATGGACTCTTCCAATCTCTAAATTTGCACACATCCATTGTTGCCAATAGAGCCTGAACATCCTTGAAGTCTCTCCAGGGCATTCTCTATATGGGTCACGTCAAACAAAAAAGTGCCGTCAAACATGCACAAAATGCACGTATTCAGATTATCCTACACATGCGCAAACTATCATCATGACCTTTGCTCTCCAGCCATACATTTTCTAGTTATCAATGATTCTGTTAGCGGACAGAGAAGGCCCCGATCAGACTATCAGAATGTGCAGGCTGATCTGGGCCTTCACTGTCCACATATGCTTGAAGACACATTTTCAAAATGCACAGCCCATATCGAGGGTTGAGCGCAAAACTGGCGTAACTCAGATGGTTGTTTTTCCCCAAACCTAATCTCCTCACCATGAAGGCATTATGAAGATTACAACATTTCTTTCTGTAAACAATGAAAATTTAGGTGCCATTGCTCGTATGAGCAATGGCACCTAAATTTGCATTGTTTACAAAGGGGTCCAAGTTGCCCCTAAACAAGGGTTTCAAAAATATGTTTGAGTTACAATAGTCTTGCGCTCAACCCTCGATATGTTAATAGTATCAAGTGTTTCTGCAGTGAAGGCCCCAGTCAGACTGTGAGGATGTGCATGCAGGCTTATCTGGACCTCTGCTGTTTGCAAATGATCTAAGGACCTATCTCCAGTCTTATGCATCATATGCTTAGAGGGAATTGATTTGAAGGAGGCAGGTCTGTCACTACTGCTTTTCTCCCCTTCTGAAAAGAGGAGTACTCAAAAAGGAGAGAAGTTTCTCCCCTCCCCACTGGGAGCAATTTCTTTTTCATTTTAGAGTACATCCCTTTCCCAAGGGGGTCAGTGTGCAGGATTGCAAACAGGTCTCAAAAACTGTCTCCCTTTAAAAAATGGGAGAAGTGTATCAATTAAAACAGCAAACATCATGGCTAACATATCTGAGCGAGTGCACAGGAAATCACAGGTGTGCCTAATATGTCTAGGCTAATCCGATCCAGATCCTTGAATAATTTCCTATGTCCATGCTCATATATTATTCACATTCCAAGTTTAACATTTACCACTCTCAGCAAATTCAGCAGACAACTAATGTTGATATTTTTCTCAGGAAAAAGGATTTGATATTTCATGCAAATTGTCTCCATTGGAGAACTTTTGCATGAAATGTCAAATCCTGTTTTCTGCCAGAAGGGAAAAGAAGAATATTTCAAAATGTTGTCAGCTGAAATTTTTACCCAGAGTGCTAAGCTTTAGGTGAGTCGTTGTATTTATAACCATTATATAACACATGTAGCTGGTGTCAGAGGTCTGGGATATTTTTAACTTAAAACAGCTAGGCGTGTTTGTGTGTGTGCATTTGGACCTGTGTAATTCATGGCCCAAGTTTTAGACTATTTTCAAATTCATTAATTTCGTTATCCAGAGGACTGGTTAAAGAGAAGAATTTGGTTAAAATTCTGGGCCCAGTTGTTCAAAGCTAACGACAACGCCAGTTAACAATTCGTTAAAATTTACATAAGTGATACACAAATATGCTGAAATTTTTTGCTGAAAAAATATCAGAATATTGTGTATTGAATCCGCTAAAACAGTTAACGAAATGACCCTTAAAGAGCTCGTTAAGCTAACGAAGCTTTGAACAACTGGGCCCTGGGATATTAGAAAAACATTTTTGGGTACTCATTTGAGGCACTTCTAATGAGTACCCACAACATGTTTTTTATGGAGATGGGAAAATTATTGCAGAAATATCAAATTCTCTTCCTTAACAAGTTCTCTGCTTTTCATTTTACAAGGTAGCTATTTATATGTATAAATATGTTGTATTTTTTACTCAGTTTGTCAGGGTCATTCTTTTGAGCTGTGCCATGTGGAAAGGATGCTTATTTTTTGTGAAAGCTTAGGTCCACACAAAATGGTAAAGAAGAGGTTGGTGCAATAATTATAGATAGCCTAGCATGACACCAGAGGAAGAGTAAACAACTATAAGAGATAGTTACAGCATAGGTCTACATAAGGGAGAGTATCCTGTAAATATTTTTCTTCTCATCAAAAAAATATGTTGTTGGTACTCATTAGAAGCATCTCGGCGAGGTGCTTCTAATGAGTACCCACAACATGTTTTTGTGGAGAAATAAGAAAAATATCAATACTTTCGGATTGAAAAAAGCACCGTAACTAGTGCTATGTAGTACATACATAACACAAAGTAAAGCAAAGCAACTAGCTTCTCTTTCCCATTGGGGTCCTCACAATGCCAGATAACATCCTACCAAACACAATAAACATTAAACAGGATCCCAGCGGGCGCATGACGTTTAAACAATGTCGGCTCAACGTCGATGCAACGTCATGACGTTGCATCGACGTTGAGGCGATGTTGTATTAATGCCATGTGCCCGCTGGGATTGAACACACAAAAAAGTCAGCAAACAACCACAATGGCACACAGAGACCAGACACTAGAACCACCATGTTACATTTGTCAGTAGTGAAAACTAATTGTCAGGTGGAGGAGGTAGTGGATAAATTGATTTTATTGGTACCAAATCTTCACTCTAGGTTCAAAAGTTGTAAAAAAATATAAACAAAAAAAAAAGGTTGAGCTCACACTCTAGTCAGTGAAGCAATACAGAGGGACTGATCATACATCACCTCAGGCATCAACCTCCTAATGAATTTTAGGTTGGCACTGTCATACAGACCCAACCCACCTTCCTAATTAAGGACAAAAGTATAGCTATCATCATAGCACAAAAATGGTACCTTGTTACCTACTTATGGAGTTACGGCACTTTGAACTTTGAAAAAAGTGATAAGCTCGCCGGGACTGGCAGGGCATGTTGCAGTGCTTGCAGCGCTTTCATTTCTATTAGGTCACCATACTCTAATATTTCTTGCTGCAACAGTTGTTATTTCAAACAACCTAACTTATCAGTCAGTTCAGAATGTTGGTGATAAAACTTTGTGAAAACTAAGAGTAAGGAAATTAGCTGTCAGGAGATTATTCCATTTACATGAGGATACCCTTGCTAAGTGAATATTGAGAATCTCCACACCAGGCAGATCAAGGAATATCACCATTAATAAAGGGAAATAAACAATGTCAAAACTAAAACCTTTGCACAGGTATCTGACAGCCATTTGCTATTCACTTACATTCTTTGGTTACTCTGTGATCTGTTAGCAAGTACCAAGGGCTTTGCTCAGACTAGATAGATACACATATTAATCTAGGCCATTGCTGTTTATTTACTCTATTTGACCTAATTATTGCACATGCTCCTATAAGCACACAGTCAAGAAATTTAGTAGTCTTTAAATTACAGTCAGTGTACTTTTATCAACTTTATAAAAATATATGTTCTAGGTACTCATTTGAATTGCCTCAACAAGTTGAGGCAATTCAAACAAGTACCCACAACATATGCTTTTATAAAGAAAATCAGAAAATAATATCTCATAAGCATCATTAAATATGCTCCTTGGGAAGTCCTCTGCTGATATTTCTTTAAAGTATGCCCTTTGTAGGTGGATATTTTACAAGTTTTGTCCAGTAATTTTGAAAAACTTAAGTGCACAGTGCAGTAATTATGTCAAATACGGTATTTGGACACCCATAACTCCTTGCCATAGTTCTCCTAAAATTTGAATGCATATTTTACTATCTGCTGATATTTTCATTAAATATTTTTTTCTGCTTGGCAGACAATTCACAGAGCCTAGAAAATAAAATAAAATATATTAGACTGTCCTCTGCTGCAAATTTTGCTTGGCACTTTACGGGTTAAAACTTCTTTTAATCACCTGATTTTATTGCAGACTGGTATTTTAATCAAAATTAATATTCGTGATCAGTATTAAACATTTACTTTTTATATTTCTAGCAAAAAATGTTTTAAGATGATTAAAACGGACCATTTTCACCTCTGGACTTGGCCAAAACATGCTGTATATTTTTTATTGACAACCAAAAGTAAAATTAGGAGATTTGCCATCTTAAATTAATACCATATTTGAAATTATACATTATAAAAAAAAAAAAAAAAAAAAAGCACAGACAAAACTTGGCCAGTTTCTGATACAGTACCAGTAATCGTCCTAAAATTTCATATACTTCTTAGCCTGCCTTCATGGCTCAGTTGGATGTGCGTCCGACTGGTGATCAGGAGGTTGCGGGTTTAACCCCCGCCAGGTTGGCAACATTCTTTCTTGGAGATTTGGTCATGAAATATAATTTCTATGGTCATTCTCTTCCTTTCACTGATTCAAGAAGGGCAGTTTGTCAGTGTCTGGCAAAAGAATGTGCACAATACTACTTAACTGCTAAGAGAACAAAGCCTGCCCAGAAAAAGTGAGGTTAAGTAGTGACTGCGCTAGAGTGACCCCATCGGGTTGACTGGGCAGTAAAACCTCAACACAAACAAACCAAAGTTTCTGACAAAATGGCACATACAAACAACCCAGGGCCCAGTTGTTCAAAGCATTGTTAGCTTAACAAGCTAGTTAGTGGTCAAAATATTAACTGTTCTAGTAAGTACAATATCTAACTCACAGTTATTTTTGCTGAAAAAATGTGAGTAGCTTTTGCATGCAATGCAAAAGCTACTCAAATTTTTTTCAGCAAAAATATTAGCATTACGTATGCCATATTTAATGATTAAAGTTTTAACGATTCTTTAACGACATTGTTAGTTTTGAACAACTGGGCCCAGATCTTCAGGGTCTGCACTGTTTATCATTCTACTAAGCATTTTTAGAAACAATTGAAAAGAAGGCAAAATTTAGTCCAAAAAAGATACGGAATAAAGTGCCTGAAATTTTAGGACATTTACTGTACTTAGCAAATTTTTAATAGTGTTGTTTGATGTAAAGTTGTTTTCTCAATTACAGTTGATTGTTTATTCCACAGAAGTGTTCAAAATCTGTTTGTTGATAAACATTAATGTTTATATAATTTAGGGACCTTACAGTTAAAATTTGTAAATAAGATCAACATTTTTTTTTGGAATGGATGTTTTGATGTATACTAGGTACAAGTTTTAACTCAAGCCACTTGCTGTTTATTTATTTATTTATTTTTTTTTTGTTCACTAAATGGATGCAAATGGGAATGTATTTGCAATACTAAAGTGGTCATGCCACTAAACTTATAGTAAAGAAAATTAGTGAAAACATCATTAGGATGTTTCAAGGAAACTTTTATTTGCTGGGTCCTTTGTTTCCAAAAATCATAATAGTTTGGGATGGCATTGAACTTTAGTATTAAAAGGGATAAACATTTGTGTATGTTTTAAAATGAGTTCTATCTGTTAAGTATATTCATCACAAGTTACAGATGTGAGTCTGTCCAGTTGTAACTTTGGAACTACTAAAATGTTTATGGAAAAACACAATTGGAAAGTTGCAAATACTGTACTCTGTAACTTTTAAAAACCAGGGTTTCTTAGCTGCGCAGAAATCAATTTCCATTTTGCTGTCAAACATTTTGATTTGTGATACTGCTATATAGTGGCAAAGACTGTTCCAGTTCATGATTACTCTAGAAGTGAAGAAATTATAGGTGACCAATTGCAACTTTTGTCCAGTGTATTTCTACATATGTTACCACACCCTGTCAATATGTTCAAGGGCCCCAACTGGGAAAAACAAAGTTTTGTAAAAAAGAATATAGATAAAGTTTTCTGTTCACCCTTTCAGCCCAGCAGACCAAAACAGTTCATATGCAAACAGTAATGAGCCGTCTCATCAGGATCTACACTGTTTGCCATTCTGTTTTGATTTTAGACTGGAACGTCTATTTGCACTGGTGTACAACTCCAAATTCAAGAACAGAAGAGTCCACTTCAGAAACTCAGGGATGAAAGGGTTTATAACAATGTATTTTATTCATAAAAACTTGCATTGCTCAACTAAAGTGGTGCTTGTAATGAATTTGATCACTCAAGGGGATTTACTTAATAACCGTTTATTTCTGATCTCAGTTGTAAACAAAAGCGCACAAATCCTTTCATATGTGCATTTGCAATGAGAAGTTCACCTGCAGAGAGGTTTGTAGAAATCAGTTCAAAGTAAACTAAAATTGAACTACCAGGGCCCAGTTGTTCAAAGCGTCGTTAGCTTAACGAGCTCGTTAAGGGTCATTTCGTTAACTGTTTTAGCGGATTCAATACGCAATATTCTGATATTTTTTGCTGAAAAAATGTGAGTAGCTTTTGCAATGCAAAAGCTACTCACATTTTTTCAGCAAAAAATTTCAGTATATTTGCGTATCACTTGATGTAAATTTTAACGAATCGTTAACTAACGACATCGTTAGCTTTGTACAACTGGGCCCTGGTATTTACAGCAAGCTGAAATTGAACAATAAAGTAGTTAATGCTTTATTCTAGTAAAATATTACCCATCAATGTTAAGACTGTGTCAGTGATGAAGAAGTACAATGTAGGACAGAAAAGAAAACTAAAATGATTAAATAAAGACGATGATGATGTCCCTTTCAAAATTATTTAGGTCATATTGAGATGATGGACAGATGATAATGAAAGGCTCTGTGTAATGAAGCGTCTTACAGTCATGAGCTGAATTTGGCTTCCAGCCAACCTGGGGACCTAGTGATCCTAAGTCAGGAGCGTTACTCTCTTGGCCACCAGGGCCCAGTTGTTCGAAACTAATGGTGTCATTAGTTAACGTATCGTTAAAACTCTGATCATTAAATATGGAACATATGCTTATATTTTTGCTGAGAAAATGTGAGTAGCTTTTGCATTTGCAAAAGCTACTCACATTTTTTCAGCAAAAATAACTGAATTAGATATTGTACTTACTAGAACAGTTAAAATTTTGACCACTAACAAGCTCTTTAAGCTAACGACGCTTTGAACTGGGCCCAGGATGCTTCAATTAAATATGTGTTTTACACATTTTATATTTTTCTCATTTTGGGCCATTTTAACCCATTGTAGACTGAATAGACTCTCCCATACTATATACTGGAAGAGTCCTTTTTCATTTCAGGTACATCCGGCTACGAGATTTAGATATTCCTGCAGAAATATAGCTAAACCATTTGCAAACAGTTGAGACCCTGATCAGACGCCGCATTTTGTGATGTCTGATCTGGGTCTGCACTGTTTGCCAATTACCCTTTTAGGGGTCTCCAGACTGCAATGGGTTAATAAACATTTTTCTCTGATGTTATAAAGAATAAAGGAATAACTGATAAAAATCCATTCTGTTGGTGGTGTTAGCCATTGGCATGCTCTGGGCAAATGAGTGAAATAATGTTCTTCAATATAAACAGGACGCTTGACATTTCAGGAATTGAAAATGCCCATCCCTACATTTCCATTTTCAGGCAGTATGACTATCTTCATACACAAAACATTTGGATCTTAGATTACATATACACTGTATTTACCCAAAGTATTTGAACACTTAATCCTTCTCTTGCTTAATACAACATGCCATGTCTTAGAAAACAGTGTAGATCCAGGTCATTTGGCTTCTGATCAAGTAATCTGATTGGCTGGAAATTAGAAGTGGGCATGGCATCTTAATTTATTCAGCAAGGCAAGGGTTAACTCCCTGCCATACTTGTCTAAAATTTGAAGAAGCATAGCTTATGATAAGATGCTTTGTTTTTCCAAAAGTATCGATATTTTTCTTATGAAAACATGTTTTGGGTACTTATTAGCACTTCACTGAGGTGCTTCTAATGAGTACCCACAACATGATTTCATGGAGAAATGAGCAAAATATTTGCCTGATACCCCCTCTTATCTAGACCTATGAACCAAGTTCATTTAACCCTTGTCATGCTGAATAAATTAAGATGCCATGCCCACTTCTAATTTCCCAGCCAATCAGATTACTTGATCCAGGCTTTTGATAGAAATTCACATATTTAATGACAAACAGTGCAGATTCAGATCAGTTAGCCAGATACCAACTGATCTGGATCTGTACTGTTTGCTTAGACAGGGCGTGTCATGTTCAGCAAGAGAAGGGTTAACTACCTATTGATGTCTTCAGATCCGATGCATGAGTGGTAAACCGTGTTGACCCTGATCAGATGCTATGTTCTTTTGTATCTCATCTGGATCTACACTGTCTGCTCAGGCACGTCTATTTGAATACTTAGGATAAATACATTGTGGCTGGCCTGGATGTACAGGGGGTATGTATGGACCGCCCGTCTATTTGAATACTTAGGATAAATACATTGTGGCTGGCCTGGATGTAGAGGGGGTATGTATGGACCACCCCTCTATTTGAATACTTAGGATAAATACATGTACATTGTGGCTGGCCTGGATGTAGAGGGGGGTATGTATGGACCAGTATGGTTTCAGCGTTGGTAAATGTGGTCCATTTGTTCAATTAATATCTGTTTATGCTTGATACATTCATGAAGACATTTCATTAAAATTATTCTTATAGAAGTGTTTTTTGTTTATTCTATCCATCCCACTTGCAGAAAGCAAGATATAAATGTACATGTAGTCACATGTACCAGAGGTGATGAAAATTGTCAGTCACATGATAGACAGTACATGTAGGCCTGCCAAGATTTTATTTTGCCAGACCTTCAGCTTTCTTGGTGGACCCAAATGTGTTCATAGCATACAAACATTTTCAGAAAATGGTGAAATTTCCAGCATTCTGAGCTATATTGAGGGTGTAAATTGTACACTGCATATATGCCATTTTTATGCTCCACAAAGGGAGAGCATATAGTCACCGCTTTGTCCATCCATCCATCCGTCCATCACACTTTTGTCTGGAGCATATCTCTAGAAGTATTGAAGGTAATTTAATGAAACTTGATACACTGATAGAGGGCCATGAGGGGAATTGCAGAATGCAAGAACCATAACCTGTCATCAGTATTTACGGAGTTACTTCCCTTCTTATTTTTTTGCAGTAAAAAGCTTGTCCGGAGCATATCTCCGAGTACAGAAGGGAATTAAATGAAACTCGATACATTGATAGATGGCCATCAGAGGAAGTGCAAGAACCGTAGCTCTATCACAAGTAATTTCAGAGTTATTTCCCTTTCTAATTTTGGCAATAGTAAGCTTGTCCGGAGCATATAAAGATAAATAAATGAAACTTGATGCAGTGATAGAGGGCTATGAAGGGAATTGCAGAATGCAAAGATCATAACCCTGTCACCAGTATTTACTGAGTTACTTCCCTTCTTAATTTTTGCAATAAAAAGCTTGTCCGGAGTATATCTCTGAAAGTATTGAAGAGAATTAAATGACACTTGATACATTCAAAGACGGCTATCAGAGGAAATGCAGGGTGCAAGAACCATAACTCTATCAAATCTTGTTTCAGAGTTATTTCCCTTTCTAATTTTTGCAATAGTAAGCTTGTCCGGAGCACATCTCTAAAAGTATTGAAGATGATAAATGAAACTTGATACACTGATAGAGGGCCATGAAGGGAATTGCAGATTGCAAGAACCATAACTCTGTCACCAGTATTTACGGAGTTACTTCCCTTCTTAACTTTTGCAATAAAAAGCTTGTCCGGAGCATATCTCTGAAAGTACATGTATAGAAGGGAATTAAATGAAACTTGATACACTGATAGTTGGCCATCGGAAAAAGTGCAGAGTGCAGGCAAAGGTGCCTCAACGTCTGCCTCTCCGGCCATCTGTCCACCTGGAGGTATCACCCTTATACTCTGGATGCACACCTTATATTTTCATGATTTTAACATTCTTTGTTGAATATCACTGACTAGGGAACACAAAACTGAGTTTCTTAGTCTTATGGTTTAAGAGTTACAGGCCTTGCAGGGAAAGGTCCTTACATTTCTCCTTATTTTTGCATTCTTTGTTGAAAATTACTTACTAAGGAACACAAAACTGAGTTTCTTAGTCTTATGGGCTAAGAGTTACAGGCCTTGCAGGCAAAGGGCCTTACATTTCTCATTATTTTTGCGTTCTTTGTTGATAATCACTTACTAGTGAACACAAAACTGAGTATCTTAGTCTTATGGTTTAAGATTTACAGGCCTTGCAGGGAAAGGGCCTTGCATTCCTCCTTATTTTTGCATTCTTTGTTGAAAATCAATTACTAGGAAACACAAAATTGGGTTTCTTAGTCCAATGGTTTAAGAGTTACTGACTAGCAGATTCTTTGTGTACTAGAAATGTGTCCAAAGTACACAGATGCCCCTGCATTAACGTAGGCTAATTGGCAAGGTTTCCACAGTTTTATAGAGGTAACCAAAGTGGGTGCATCTGTGTACTGTGGACACATTTCTATTTTTTTTTTTTTTTTGGTACAATTTACAGGCTTTCAAATGGATCTCTAAACCAGGCCCACGCCTACAGGGCTTTGATTGCAATAATAAGCTTGCCCGTAAAGTATCTCTTTAAAATATTTTACTCTTTCACTAACATAACGCTCCCACTATTGCACACCTTCGGGGAGCTTTCTTCGGTTTCAACAATTCTCTTGTTTTATACAATCAAAACAAAAACAAACAAAAAATAAATAAATAAAAACAAAAACAAAAAACAATCTACATTTAGGCTGTTGAATAAGGAAAGATATGTAATCAAATCTATGCTGGATAATGTATTTCTCATTGGTATGAAAATGACAATTTTTGGGATTTTTTTTTCTTCTCGGTATTCTCCTATCTTAAGTCCAAACATAGATTATGGGTACCTGTTTGAACCACAGATTCAAACAAGTACCCACAATCTATGTTTTCCAGCAGTAATAAGAAAGTTAACATCTGCCCCTGAAAACCTCACTTTTCAGTCACTGATAACCAGCAGAAAACTTAGCGTGTTTGATCTTTCAGTCTGAATTGTCCAAAACTCTGATAGTACGTTCACCATATGGTACAAACCTGTATGGGTTTTCTTGTACTCAATCACCCATTTCTACCTTTTTTCCCTTGCCAGACAGTTGGTCTGGCGTTCAGGGAAGTTTTGCCAAACCCTGTGATTATCTGACAGGTATGGTTCATTTATCATCTCTGTAAGTACTGGAACAGACAGGCCCAGGCATACAGTGTAGACTTAGATCAGGTGACAGAGAATGGGCCATCTGATTTGGATCTTAACAGTGAGTCACTCATCCACACATCTACAGACATATCAACAGTTAGTCAAATAATTTATATATGTACATGTATAAGTAGAACAAGTTCATTTGAATACCTGTTGATATGTCAGGTAGTCAAATGAACTTGTTCTACTTATACATATATAAATTGTATAGTAAAGGTTAGAGTGGACTACTGTCTATACAGTATACCTGAGCAATCCATGTAGATCCAAAAAGCAGCGCAAAGCTCCAGCTAAGGGTTTTTTTTCTTTTTCAACAGAAAAGAAGATATTTTTCTTAATTCTCCATAAAAAAACATACCGTATTTGACCTAATTACCGCACCATGTGCTCAGGTTTTTCACAATTACAGGGCAAACTTATGGTAAAATATGTATCCATCTATACTAAGGGTACACTTAAAAAAAAAAAAGATCAGGGAAGGACCCATCTAATGATTCTCATGTGATGTTTTTGTGTTGTTTTTTTTTCTAAGTCTGATTTTCTTTATAAAGTATACGTTGTGGGTACTCATTTGAACTGCATTGACAAGTAGATGCAATTCAAACAGGTACCCACAACATATGCCTTTATAAAAAAGTAGACAAAAATTGCACTGGCTGTAATCTTAAGACTAGGGAATTGCTTGACTGTGCGCTTATAGGAGTATGTGTGGTAATTAGGTCGAATATGGTATGTTGTGGGTACTTATTAGAAGCGCCTCACTTACCAACAACATATGTTGTCATGGAGAAATAAGAAAAATATTATGTGGATAACCCCTATTATCAGGAGCTTTTGCAGCATCTGATCAGGATCTTCACAATCTGATACTCATCCAGCAGATCTGAGACACATGGCTTGACATTATGAAAACAAGCCTATTCAAATATATTGAAAATTTTACCATCAAAAAATGAAAACTTTCAAATGAAAAATTCTGATATTTTTCGTATTTCTGCTCTCTGTTTTGAGCAGAAATAAGAAAAATAATGTGTACCCCTGTAAACCCCAGTTTTGCTAAGTGGGGTTTAAGGGGGTCAAAATTATATAAGCGTGTTTTTGTGATGATAAACAATGTACAATGCAGACCTAGATTTCGTGCTGCAGAATGCCGCATTTAATAGGATATGCCTCAGAATGTGGCAGTTTTGGGGTTTTTTTTGTTAAAATTAGTGCACATCAATGAAGGCTGCATCATAAAACAGAAAGTAGTATAATGCAGACCTGGGGTAATTGTAATCTGTAATCATGATTACTTGTAATCGATTACATTTTCTGAGTAATTGCAAAGTAATCAGTAATCATGAATTTCCATGATTACAAGTAATCGTAATGTAATTGATTACATTGCAAAATGGCCTGTAATCATGATTACTTTGTGATTACTTTATGATTACATTTTAAAACTGACAATGAAATATCCTAAATTGTGTTCTGTGAATAATAGAACAAAACTAATGTATCTTAAATTAATAATATACAATTCTGTTACTTTGTTACAGTTATAAAAAGAATGTATTGTTGCTGAAAAGCAGGTTGTATTTCACTGCAAAGTGGATGAAAGGAAAAATTAGGCACAATTTTTTTTTTCATAAAGACAGAAAAAGAAATTAACTTTAATCTTTATTCCTAACAAGACCATTAAATTGATACTCAATCATTGTAAATGGATTGTAAAATAAACTTCTTTAGCTGTTTCCAAGATTTTGTAGATCTTATCATGCCAGATAATCTGCTGCTGTGCAGGCAGGCCATTTTGTTCTTTACACATCACATAGCTACAGATAAGAGTGGGTATCCATATAATATTTTTCTTACTTCTCCACTAAAACATATGTTGTGAGTACTCATTAGAAGCGCCTCAGCAAGGCACTTCTAATGAGTACCCACAACATAAGTTTTTGTGGAGAAATAAGAAAGATATCAGCATTTTTCGGATGAAAAAAGTGCCCTATCTGTTGCTATGAATCAGTTTGTTTGTTTTGCTAAGCCCTGTCTTTGACACTTAGATGTCTATTGTATCTGGATAGCCCACCAAATATATGTGCAAAGTATGAAGTTGGGTGTCAAAACAGTCTTTAATTAGAGATAAGATATCTTTTAAAAAAGAAATTCATTCATCACAAAAGATATCTTTTAAAAAAAAAATGCATACATCACATTCATCACAAACAGTTAAACTCTTAAAAACATTTGGTCTGAAATACGCTGTACATTATTTTCAGTGTATTTTATTTACCTTATATTCCCTAGAATTACCGCATAGCATTTTAAATAAGTATCCCACCCTTTTAGGGAAATAAGGGTCCATATGACTGAGCCAATATATAAGAAAAGGGGTTTTAGCATTGCAGATTTATTATTCTTAAAATGCCCCTGCACAGTCACTCTACCACTGGGACTTATAGGAAGATCAAATGAACTCTTTAGAGATATAATTGCTTAAGTTTATTCAGACAAATGTGCTATGATAATTACAACTCAAAGCTCGATGAGAATATAGTCTGTTTTATCAGACAAATGTTCTATTATAATGAATCAAATTTCTATTGTTACACAGTGCCTGAAAGGCATATATCACATTAATAAGTCTGTGCAAAGAATACCCAAGTGAACCCCTTACTTACATGTGGAAAAGTTGGTTTAAAAAGGTTGATATTATTCCTTTTATTCCTGCTCCATTACAAAGCATAAAAAAATGCATATTTTGAGCAGTAAGAAAAAATAACCTTTAGTTCCATCTAAAATGTCATCTAGATAGCTGTTGCTATTTCACTGCAAAGGCATCTGTAAGCTTGACTTATTAGAAATTTGTTCAATATTTGGAAGAAAATAAATAAATAAGCTTCCACTGGAATATGAAGGGCCAGTTTTTTGTGTCTGTTAATTTAAGGACAGTACTATTGATGAATTTAGTGATGATTAAATAAAGTTATGGTTAATAGTGCTTCACTGTAATGCTTCCGTTCTTTTAATTTTAAATACAGGATAACTGTATGCATAGTTATCTCTTATTGCTATCAGTATGGTTTCAAGTAACAATATACTATGTAGGCATATGCATAAAGTTAAGTATCAGTCAATTTGCAGAAAAGTAATATTTATTAGTTTGACAGTTAGTATGACAGTTACTTGAAGAATTAATATTGCAAAAATTAAATCATTTGTTACTACAATTATATTTCTTTTCATTCATATATATTCTTCCTGCAGAGAAGACACATGCATAGTTATATATTCTCCAACAGGAAATAAAGTTACCAAGGGAGAGTAATCATAAGTTATCATAAAGTAATAATCATGATTACTTTTGTAAAGTAATTGTAATTGTAATCAATTACATTCACTTCAAAAGTAATTGTAATTGTAATCTGTAATCATGAAATTCAAAAGTAATTGTAATTATAATTAATTACAATTTAAAGTACTACCCCAGGTCTGGTATAATGGTAGCTTCCTAAAGTTTATTTTTTACATCTAACTGTACAACTGAATGTTAAGCCAGCCAACTCCTGAGGGCAATGTGTTTGTTTGTTTGTGTTGAGGTTTTACGGCCCAGTCAACCCAATGGGGTCATGTCGAGCACGGTCAGTTTACCTAACCACACGTTTACTGGGCAGGCTTAGTCCTCTAAGCGGTTAACCAGTATTGTGCACATTCTTTCGCCAGAAACTGACAACTGCCCTTCTTGAATCAGCGGAAGGGAGAGAATGACCGTAGAAAATATTTCATGATCAATCTCATCGAAAGAATGTTGAGAGCAATGTGTGAGAATTGAACCGTAAGACTTCTGGAATTGCACAAACAAAGTGAGAATTCCTACAACAAAACCGGAATCATTCCCATTCTCTTACTTTGCACAGAGCATATATACTAGTATACACCAGCCTCAGTGGCCCAGTTGGACGTACAGCTGATCAGCAGGCTGCGGGTTAATCACCGCTGGGTTGGCAACATTCTTTTGTGGAGATTTGATCACGAAATGTTTTCTACAGCCATTCTGTCCCTCCCGCTGATTCGAGAAGGGCAGTAATTTGTTTGTGTTCAGGTTTTAAGGCCCAGTAAACCCAGTAAGGTCATGTCGAGCACAGTCAGTTTACCTAATCACACTTTTACTAGACAGGCTTAGTCCTCTTAGGGGTTAACAGGAACTGTGCACATTCTTTTACCAGAAACTGACAACTGCCCTTCTTAAATCAGCTGAAGGGAGAGAGTGACCGTAGAAAATATTTCATGGTCAAATCTCCACGAAAGAATGTTGCCGACCTGGCTGTGTTGAACCTGCAACCTCCTGTTCACCAGTTGGACGCGCATCCAACTGAGCCTGCGAGGCCAGCCGAAGGGCAGTTGTCAATTTCTGGCAAAAGAATGTCACAATACTAGTTAACTGCTTAGAGGACTAAGCCTGCTCAGTAAAGTGTGGTTAGGTAAACTGACCATGCTCGACATGACCCCATTGGGTTGACTGGGCCTTAAAACCTCAACATATATATACCAGTATTCTGTACATTTGAGTGAGAAATGGTTAATTTATTGCCAAATTGTTTAATTAAGAAGAAATATAAACATAACATTTACTGTAAACATTGATGCAAAGAAAATTTTGTAGACAATCATTTTGATGGTACAAAATGCCACACCATTTTTCCAGGGTTTAAAACAGAATGTTTTAATATGTTTCAGGGGTACTGACAAACATTCTGAGAGCAAATTCTTTCCTTTAAGAGTAAAATTCTCAGAAGGGGATAGAGTACTCTCAGTACAGGAAAGTAAACAGAAAGTCACAACAGTTGCCTCCCTTGTCAAAAATTAACATAAACTCTAAGTATATCCAGTCTCTTTACGCCCATCTCCATATAAAAAGGATAATAGCTTTAAGAGCTACCTGCTGCTAATATGGAAGTTTAACACATTTATGCCAAATAGATTCTTCTACTTGAACTCTTTGGATCTGTCCATTTCCAGTAGAAGGGTGTCTGATTAGTTTTTATTATTACCGTGGTTTACAGAAATTCCTTTACTTAATGCAAACAGTGTAGACCCTGATCAGATGCTGTGTTCTGTGGCGTCTGATCTGGGTCTACACTATTTGCCAATGTCCCTTTTATAGGACACTGGACATAAATGATTTAACAGGTTATGTGGACTAGCTGTACAATAAAACTTTGTTGACTTCAACACTAATGGCAGGCACATTTAATGTGACCGATTTGAATTTGTTTGCGAGTCCCTCAGAAATAAGAAAAAAAATATTTAGGGATTTTTTTTTATTTTATCATGAAAATGTATGTTGTCTGTATAAATTAGAATAGCAAGAGCCCAGAGTGTCACATATACCCCCGACTGGCGCCATTTCTTAATTCTAAAAAGTCAATAACAATTTAAGGCAAAATCAATGGACCATGAAATGTAGGTCAGTGACTCATGTGCAGTTTACAAGGTGAGTCTCTGAGTGACACTGATCATCCAAACTACAACTTTTCTGGAGTAAATAGTCTTAATGACATAAAGCAAAATTGCTGGACCACAAGATACACATGTAGGTCATTGACCTACACTCATTGACCTACATATACTTGAGAGGTCAATCTGATGGTCACACTGATCCATTATACCTACTAAGATGTAAGGCCATTAAATAATCTAGGATATTAAGCAAAATCACTAGACCAAGAAATATAGATCATGCTAATTCATGTTTACTTTGAGGTCATAGTTTGGGTCACACTGTGTCATTATAATGAAATATGACACTTAGGCACCAAATAGACCAAATCACAGGAAATATAGGTCACATAATCCGAAGCAATGAGAGTCATACATGATTACATAAAATTGTCTTCAAAATATAACATAAAATCACTGGACCATAAAATATAGATCACGATGAACTACATTTACTTTTAGATAAACTGTCTGATCATACTGATTCATAATCTCAAATAATGATGTTCATACATGAAATAACATTAAAAATGTAAAGCAAAGTCACTGGACCATGAAATATACATTTAGATCAAGGTGACATATATTTGTTAGGATGTCATTCGTGATGTCACACTGAACCAATATCCCAAGTTTCACATAAACCCATGGAATAGTCATCAAAAAAATAAGGCAAATTTGCTGGACCATGAAAATAAGGTCACAATGACCTTGACCTTCTTACACTGAATATTGATATGACATGTCTGATGCTCATCCTTCTTTATTAAGAAGTTGTTTGTATTAACAAACCGCAATACATGTATACGTCTTTATTGAGGCGTCCTAGATTTTGACCTCTAGGCCTGCCCAGGGACATGACTAAGGGGTTCATAGATGTAGAATGGAAGAGAACCCTCCCAGGTACATCCATACCAAATATGAACAATGGCTGCAGATATATATAAACATCACATAAACACGCCTATATAATTTTGACCCCCTTAAACCCCACTTTTATATAGTAAAACAGGGGTTTACAGGGGTATTCATTATTTTTCTTATTTCTGCTCAAAAACATAGATTGTGGGTACTCGTTAGAACCGCCTCGCCTGTTTTGAGCAGAAATATGAAAAATATCGGAGATTTTTATCTGAAAATTTTCAGTTTTTTGGAGGTCAATATATTTGAATAGGCGTGTTTTCGTAATGGTAATCAAAAAAAAAAACTATATATGAAGTAAAACTTGGTTACAGCAAGAAGGAATCACGGACAGACATTCTTCATTTGGGGTTTAGGGGCTACCTCAATCTTAAATTTCCATAGGGATTTAGGGGCTTTAGGGGTTAGGGGCTTTAGGGGTTAGGGGCTAGTCTAATGTATTTTAAATGGAACAAACCTCAAAACACCTCATATTTATTTCCAAAATAGCCTCCAAACCTTGGATGTTGGCCCGTACAGACAAACCGAGGGACATAACCGACGAAAACTATATACCCCTTCGGCATACTTCATATGCCGGGGGTATAATAAGTACACTCAACATACCATTATTTTATAGTAGATCAAAAAGACATCCCTAAATTATCCCCATTTGCCTCCTGAACTGGCGCTAAGATTAACCCCAGTGGCTCAAACTACCCATGCCTAGAACAAATTTCACCTGTCCCGAAGATGTCCGAGCCATTGAAGTTTGACTGTACTTGGTAGTTTTTCTGCCTTATTTTACCAGGAAGAAAACCTTTATATTTCCTCTTCCCTTCCTACATTACCAGACCTCTGTTGAAAAGATATCCACTCTGAAAGGGAAGTATATGAACATATTAGCTACTCTTTGCTCCCAAGTGGGGACATATTTGTTTCTTTTACACCATCACAGACGGGAGGCAAAAACAGTTTTGACAGAGTTGCCTCCCTTGAATAGTTTATCAATTCCCTGTAACTTCACACAACACATCCAACATCCTGTAAACTGATCTCTTCAATAATTTGAATGTACTTTTTTATATGTGTCAAACCGATAATATTCAATATTTCTGTTTTTTAGAACCTTCTTTCTTATTTCTGGAGAAAATAAATTGACTCTTTTGCCTTTTTGCTTCTTAACAATAACATCATTCATGAACCTATCCGTTAGACAAAGATGTCTTCTTCCCTTTATAAACCTACGTAATAGTATTGCTCTCTGGGATGGAGTACTAAGTCTTTTTTCAAGTCCATGTTTATGAATTCTCTTCCAAGCATTTGGTCGATAGTGGTTCCTTATGTTAGTCCGAACGCTTTCATAGTTGTACAAAGGTTGTGTCTTGCTTTGAAATATCTGCTGGCGGACTTCAAATTTTACACAGTTTCTGACAGCCTGGGTAGATTGTCCCAATGTTTTACTTATAACAGGTTGTGTACATGTCTGAAGGCCTCTTACAGATGTCCTGCAATACAAATACAATGCAATGTGACAAAATGTAACATATTTACTGTACATGTATGTATTTACACAGACAGGCCTGAGCAAACAGTGTAGACCCAGATGAGATGCAACAATTTTAGACACAACATCGGGATGTAAATTGTACTTTCCACCTTTTAGAACAAGTATGGTAAGGAGATGAGGTGTCCAAATACTAAAAAATGGTAGCCTCAGACAAGTGTGCCAAGACTCAGATTACCAAGCACATTGGTGCAGTCTAACCAGGGTCTTCATCGTCCATCTCTGACATTGTCATATGAGGGGGTTATCTGGTAAATATTTGACATTTCTCCATGAAAACATAGTTCCACCTTAGCGCAAAAACTCAATAATTACTTACCGGTATATATTTTATTATGTATTAGGTTGTGGGTACTCATTAGAAGCACCTTGCCAAGGCACTTCTGATGATGGGGTTACCACCACTGAGCCCATTCAAAATTCCTTTCTCTGATATATCCTTGGATTGATAGCAGTTTTCACTGCCCAAATTTGCCAAAACCTGATGGCCTCCAACCTCCCTTACAGCTTTCCCTTTCCCCTATTAACTTGATTTTTGATAATATCCTGCATTATAATACATGTATTTACTTTTTTTTTCTTTTGTTAGAACAACTCGAGGGTTGAGCGCAAGACTGACGCAAGTCAGATGGTTGTTTTTCCCCAAACCTAATCTCCTCACCATGAAGGCGTTATGAAGATTACAACATTTCTTTCTGTAAACAATGAAAACTTAGGTGCCATTGCTCGTACGAGCAATGGCACCTAAATTTGCATTGTTTACAAAGGGGTCCAAGTTGCCCCTAAACAAGGGTTTCAAAAATATGTTTGAGTTACTATAGTCTTGCGCTCAACCCTCGAACTGTAAACTTGTGGGGAGCTGCTATCTGGTACAGGGGCTTGAAATAACTATCTGAGTAACATTATGTAATTGTCATTTCTTTTCATTCACTGCAACCTAGTATTACAGAGGAATTGTTAAGGAGGAGACTATTTGGTGATAATTCTGGGAAAATTTTTCTTATTTCTCCATAAAAACATATGTTGTGGGTACTCATTAGAAGTGCCTCAGCAAGGCACTTCTAATGAGTACCCACAATGTATGTTTTTATGGAGAACTGGGGAAAATTATCCCAGAATTATCAACAAATACTCCTCCTTAACAATTCTTCTGTAGTAACTTGAGAATCTAAGCTGTTGTTTCAAACCCCTATTCTCATCCACTGCTTACATCCAGACCTACAATTGTATTTATCCTTAAACTGTTAATGGTTAAGATTTATTCAAGTTATGAGATCATACATACCATATTCATCCTAATTACTACACATTCCCCTAAAAGCACACAGTCAAGCAATGCCGTTGTCTTCACATTACAGCCAGTGTACTTTTGTCTACTTCTTACTAAAGGCATATATTGTAGGTACTCATTTGAATTGCATCGATTTATTGATGCAATTCAAACTAGACAAAGTGCCCAGTGGGGCACGTATACCCTCGACCAGCCCTACCGCCAGTTTTTAAAGAGCACAAAGTATGTAGCTTTGACTCTGGAGATGGCAGTGATATGCTTTATGTGTTAACATTGAAAAACTTCAATCACACATAATATGA
Source organism: Anodontia alba (assembly GCA_964016985.1). Lineage (NCBI taxonomy): Eukaryota > Metazoa > Mollusca > Bivalvia > Lucinida > Lucinidae > Anodontia > Anodontia alba. The sequence continues at coordinate 3,360,619 of OZ024829.1, forward strand.
AGCCCTTGACTATGGTTTGCACAAATTTTTTACAATTCTGGAGACTAGGGGAGATAACTCATGGACTAAGTCAGTTAGAGTTGTCTTTCTTGTACCTGACACCCTACCAAATGCCCTCTACAACCTGACAGTTTCCTGAAAATAGCTCAAAGGGTAGTTAGGAGTTATGGGGTGCACAATAATGCATTTATGGACAGACAGATGGATGGATGGATGAATGTATGAATTCCATGCTGATAGCTATATCCCCATAACCTCTCAGTAGGAGGATAACGAAATTCAACAAAAGGTCTTGATGGTATAGCTATATAAACTTAGATGCAAATATTTTTACTTTTATATGAAATTTCTAAGTCTGTGACCTTGACCTCAAGGTCACACCCCGGGATGGGGATGATGCTGAGTAAAACTCTAGACCTATATCTACCAACATGTCAAATATAGATGAAATTCCTCAAAGGGTCTTCATGGTATAGCTGTATAAACTTAAACACAAAAAACTTAGACTTTTTTATAAAAATTCTAAGTCTGTGACCTTGACCCCAAAGTCACCCCCGGGGTGGGGATGGTGCTGATAAAAACTTTAGACCTATATCTACCATCATGCCAAATATGAATGAAATCCATCAAAGGGTCTTCAAAATATGAGGTCTTACAAACTTTAACGCAAAAACTTTGACCCAAAGACAAAACTAAAGTATGAACAAATAATGCTTCAAAGGATGGACGGACAGACGAACAGATTTCTTGCTGATAGCTATATCTGCTCAACCGCTCAGTTAGGGAATAATGAAATTTAATAAAAGGTCTTGATGATATAACTATCTAAACTTAAACGAAAAAATTTTTACTTTTATATGAAAATTCTAAGTTTGTAACCTTGACCTCGGTCACATCCATGTGGGGAACATGCGGAGTAAGACGCTAGGCCAATATCTACCAACATGTCAAATATAAATAAAATTCCTCAAGGGTCTTGATGATATGGCTATATAAACTTAAACACAAAAAACTTTGACTTCTTTATGAAAATTTTAAGTCTGTGACCTTGACCCCAAGGTCACCCCCGGGGAGGGGATGGTGCTGATAAAACTTAAGACCTATATCTTCCATCATGCCAAATATGAATGAAATCCATCAAAGGGTCTTCAAAATATGAGGTCTTATAAACTTTAACGCAAAAACTTTGACCCAAAGACAAAAATAAAGTATAAACGAATAATACTTCAACGGACTGATGGACAGACAAACAGATTCCTTGCTGATAGCTGTATCAGCTCAACCTTTCAGTTAGGGGATAATGAAATATAATAAAAGGTCTTGATGATATGGCTATATAAACTTAAACGCAAAAATTTTTACTTTTATATGAAAATTCTAAGTTCGTGACCTGGACCTCGGTCACATTCAGGGTGGGGATCATGCCGAGTAAGAAGCTAGGCCGATATCTACCAACATGTCAAATATAAATGAAATTCCTCAAGGGTCTTGATGATATAGCTTTATAAACTTAAACATAAAAAACTTTGACTTTTTTCACGAAAATTCAAAGTCCGTGACCTTGACCCCAAGGTCACCCCCGGGGTGGGGATAGTGCCGATAAAAACTTTAGACCTATATCTACCATCAAGCCATATGTGAACAAAATCCATCAAAGGGTCTTCAAAATATGAGGTCTTATAAACTTTAACACAAAAACTTTGACCCTGTGACTTTTTTATGAAAATTCTAAGTCCGTGACCTTGACCCCAAGGTCACCCCCGGGGTGGGGATGGTGCTGATAAAAACTTTTGACCTATATCTACCATCATGCCAAATATGAACAAAATCCATCAAAGGATCTTCAAAATATGAGGTCTTATAAACTTTAACGCAAAAACTTTGACCCTGTGACGGAAAGATGAACGAACGAACGTATGAACGAACGTATGAATGAACGAATGAAGGGAAAAGCGAAAACTATATACCCCGACATACTTCGTATGTCGGGGATATAATAATGAGGGTGAAAAATGACTAAGTTCACAATGTGGAAAAAGTGTAAAAAAATATTCTAACAATTATACCCAAACCACATGCACATCCTCATATCATGAAGAAAACACATGCAAAGTTTAAAAACAATCTGTACAAAACTGTAAGAGGAGTTGTGCTCACAAGAGGTACCCACTGTCTATATATTGCAGGTGAAAAATGACTAAGTTCACAATATGGAAAAAGTGACAAAAATAATCAAACAAAAAGTGCCCAGTGGGGCACGAATACCCCTGACCAGCGCTACCGCCAGTTTTTAACGAGCACAAAATATGTAGCTTTGACTCTGGAGATGGCAGGATGGATGAATTCGATGCTGATAGCTATATCTCCTAAACCTCTCTGTAGGAGGATAACGAAATTCAACAAAAGGTCTTGATGGTATAGCTATATAAACTTAGATGCAATTTTTTTTTACTTTTATATGAAATTTCTTAGTCTGTGACCTTGACCTGAAGGTCATACCCTATATCTACCAACATGTCAAATATAAATGAAATTCCTCAAAGATTCTTGATGGTATAGCTATATAAACTTAAACACAAAAACCTTTGACTTTTTTATGAAAATTCTAAGTCTATGACCTTGACCCCAAGGTCACCCCTTGGGTGGGGATGGTGCTAATAAAAACTTTAGACCTATATCTACCATCATGCCAAATATGAATGAAATCTATCAAAAGGTCTTCAAAATATGAACAAAGTATGAACAAATAATGCTTCAAAGGACGAACGGACAGACAAAAAGATTTCTTGCTGATAGCTATATCCGCTCAACCTTTCAGTTAAGGGATAATGAAATTTAATAAAAGGTCTTGATGATATGGCTATATAAACTTAAACGCAAAAATTTTTACTTTTATATGAAAATTCTAAGTTCGTGACCTTGACCTCGGTCACACCCGGGATGGGGATCATGCAGATTAAGACGCTAGGCTGATATCTACATGTACCAACATGTCAAATATAAATGAAATTCCTCAAGGTCTTGATGATATATCTATATAAACTTAAACACAAAAAACTTTGACTTTTTTATGAAAATTCTAAGTCTGTGACCTTGACCCCAAGGTCACCCCCGGGGAGGGGATGGTGCTGATAAAAACTTAAGACATATATATACCAGCATGCCAAATATGAATGAAAACCATCAAAGGGTCTCCAAAATATGAGGTCTTATAAACTTTAACGCAAAAACTTTGAACCTAAGACAAAAATAAAGTATGAATGAATAATACTTCAACGAACTGACGGACAGACGAACAGATTCCTTGCTGATAGCTATATCAGCTCAACCTTTCAGTTAGGGGATAATGAAATTTAATAAAAGGTCTTGATGATATGGCTATATAAACTTAAACGCAAAAATTTTTACTTTTATATGAAAATTCTAAGTTCGTGACCTTGACCTCGGTCACATCCAGGGTGGGGATCATGCAGAGTAAGATGCTAGGCCGATATCTACCAGCATGTCAAATATAAATGAAATTCCTCAAAGGGTCTTGATGATATAGATATTTAAACTTAAACACAAAAAACTTTGACTTTTTTAATGAAAATTCTGTCCGTGACCTTGACCCAAGGTCACACCCGGTGTGGGGATGGTGCTGATAAAAACTTAAGACCTATACCTACCATCATGCCAAATATGAATGAAATCCATCAAAGGGTCTTCAAAATATGAGGTCTTATAAACTTTAACACAAAAACTTTGGCCCTGTGACTTCTTTACAAAACTTCTAAGTCCGTGACCTTGACCCCAAGGTCAACCCAGGGGTGGGGATGGTGCTAATTAAAATTTTAGACCTATATCTACCATCATGCCAAATATGAACTAAATCCATCAAAGGGTCTTCAAAATATGAGGTCTTATAAACTTAAACACAAAAACTTTGACCCTGTGACTTTTTACAAAATTTCTAAGTCCGTGACCTTGACCCCAAGGCCACCCCCGGGGTGGGGACGGTTCTTAAAAAATTTCAGACCTATATCTACCATCATGCCAAATATGAACTAAATCCATCAAAGGGTCTTCAAAATATGAGGTCTTATAAACTTTAACGCAAAAACTGTGACCCTGTGATGGAAAGACGAACGAACGAACGTACGAACGAACGAACGTACGAACGTACGTACGAAGGAACGAACGGAAAAGCGAAAACTATATACCCCTACTTCGTATGTTGGGGGTATAATGAGTACCCACAACATATGCTTTTATAAAAAAAAATGCATAAACATCATCAAATAAGTCCTTTGCTGATATTTTTTTAAAAAGTGTACCTTTAGTAGATCCTATTTAGCCACAAGTCTTCCCAGTAATTTTGAAAAATGTAAGTGGAAAGTGCGGTAATTAGGTTGAATATGGTATGTATTATGTAAATACAACATAAAACATTATTTAATTTAAAACAAGACTGTCTTAGGCTTATTTCCAATGGGATTCATTTGGGATGGAAACAGTCAAGGTTTTGGCACAGAAAAAGGAAATGATACCACCTCGAAATTTAGCACTATCAGAAATATCACATTTTAAGCTTATCACAGATATAAAATGTAACCCATTACAATAAGACAAATGTTGCAGCTGTACATGATTCAGCAGCAGAAAAATCCACATCGAGCCAGCGTAGCTTAGAGAGGTGCTTACTCCTCCAACAAATCATGCATTTCTCATGAAAAACGTTCAACACAATACAATCATGCTGATATACCAGCTGTATGGACAGTCCACACTCCCTGAACATCAACGTGAGATTGGGCAATGTCTCAAAAAATTACAGCATATAAAGGATAACCTGCTGGCTGCCCAAACATGGCGACGAAATTTGCGATCTCTACATGTCATCATATAATATCAACAAAAAACACCAATGCAAGTCTCACAAATTTAACTGATATTTAACTTAAATATCAAGGCATATCAAGTGGCTATTAACTGATAAAAACACATTTTATAAATATGAAACAGCTAACCTTCTAATTTGTGCAAATTTGTACATAAAGGTTCTCTTTTCGTTTTCATGAATACCTAAAATACTCAAGTCAGATTGTTTCACAATGTTCTGTCTAGAGCAGCCAGAAATTTAAATTTGCGAAAGCTTTCGAATAAAAGGACAATTTGCGTATGTTTGTACATGTAGGTACCCAAACTGATACACAAAACTAACATGTCTGTTCATGTATATAATGGTCTGGACACCGGTTTGTATTCTATTTGCAAGAGGGTACAACTAAGTACATTATATATGTATGGCCAATCTACAGTACCTTAGATAAACTGCTTTTTGGGGTATTCACCCAATTAAAATCTTGAAAAAAGCAATTAGAATTAAATCTATGGGGTAAATACCCAATGATCAGTAATTCTTGCACCCATTAACAAAATGGTACCCAAAGGAAAAATCCTGATACACATTTCAATGAGAAATGGATGGGTAAAAATAGCCCAAAATACCCAATTGCTTAAAACCTTATCTAGGGCACTGCAAATACACATTGTATAGCACTGTTTGAGTAGCCTACTTTGTAGCCAAAACATGCCTTTATTTGAATGAATTTGGATAATTTAGTTTTCGGCTGCCCTAGATGGAACATTGTAAAACAAAATGAAATTGGTATTTTATAAATGCATTCATGAAAAAGAAAAAGGATTTTTCTTGCCCCGCATTTGTGCAAGTTAAAGGCAAGTTTTTTCAAACTAATTAAATGTGTTTGTTCCTCTAAACATGCATCTTGTATACAGTTAAATACCTTTTTTAAACAAAACGTGTGAGGCAAGCATTTAATTTGCATTTTTTGTCAATAATTTATCATAAGTGGCTCACGAGGCAAATATTGCAACCAGCTATGGACAATTGGCTGATTATCCTTAAGCAATGGACAGCCATAAAACTTTTGCACTAAAACCAGCATAGTTGTATTTGATGGGACCACATGGAAAAAGACGGGACCAAATTCTGATGACCCAGGAAAAGCCTTTAACTTTCATGGAATTGAATGATTTTTGGCAGGCATATTAATTATACGTTGTCTATTTCAAAATGCATACATGTATCAAGATTTTTTAAATAATTCCCGTTACTAAGGAAATGTTGCCAATTGAATAGGCCCTTGTCAGCCGGAAAAAAGACAGGATCAAATTTCTGTGTGAATGACCATGTCCAGAAATTCTGCAAGTATCTCCAAAATAATGAAAGTGCCATATGCTTGCTAAAAATCATTCCTGGGATTTCACAAATCATAAATTTTTGAAAATGCATACACTTCCAAAAAATGGGGCCATGCCGTGAAAAAAAAAAAAAAAAAAAAAAAAAAAAGAAAAATATTTATGCTGTAAAGAAACTGTGGTTTCATCATGTTTGTCATTTATTTTTGGACACAACAGAGTAACACTGGCTAAGAGCTGAAAAGATTATCGATTATCAGTCCTGCTATTGTGATCAATAATTGATTAGTTATCACCGAAGATTTGGTCATAATTTTACCTGTCTGAGTATGACTCTTACCATATATTATATTTTATTGTATGTATTTGGTCAGACAGGCCTGAGCAAACAGTGTAAACCCAGATGAGATACCACAAATACAGAGTCTCATCAGGGTCTACACTGTTTGACACTCATCCAGCTATTTTCAGACACAACAGTGGGTAGTAAACTGTACGTGTTCAAATTCTAGATTAAGTATGGTAAGGAGTTGAGGTATCTGAATACTAAGGGTAAATATGTTAAAGTAACAAACGCAGAAATCAATTGATTATTAGCAAATCAGTAATGATAATCATTTTTGTGCCATCTTTGATTAATTGTGCCAGCCTTACAACAGAGACAGGCTGATTAACTATAGGGGCAAAATGACCAGGGGGTGGGGCACCTCTTGGGGGTGAAACGTCTTGTTACCCTTTGAACAACCGAGTCCCCAAGTATTAAATTTGAATCTAAATAACACCAAATGAGATCAAATTCGTACCATATTTGCTCTATATTGACCCCAAATGTCTGTGACGTTCAACGCCTGTGGGTTGTTGGTGATATTCGACCGACTATAGTATCGATAGAAAAAGAAAGACTGTTAGTGGTAGGTAACACCAGTCTCATATGTCAACTGGTTCACATCTATAAATAATACGTTTTTGTCAACTGGTTCATATCTATAAATGATACGTTTTTATCAGAATCAGAATATTTTACTCATGATACTCGTGAAGTTTGTTTGTTTGTGTTGAGGTTTTATGGCCCAGTCAACCCAATGGGGTCATGTCGAGCGCAGATAGTTTATCTAACCACACGTTTACTGGGCAGGCTTAGTCCAGCATTCCCACTCACATTTTGATTTAAGGGTACATGTACCCCTTGGGTTTAGCATTTGGGGGTACAGATCACTTTTTGAGGGTACACATAGTTTGGGGTAATTAAATGCATTGTAAAGACTGGGAAGACTATATCCTATAAATGTCATTATGGTCAGTTTTAGGTACTTTGTCTTAGTATTTTAAGTAAAAGCAAAACTGTGCTTCATTCATGATATCAAGATGTCACTTTTCCAAAACATATTCTTCAGTCAAAAGCACCTAATACTAACAGCCAAGTTCAAGTACTATTAAAGCTTCCTAGATATGCAATGTTCGAAAACAGGTAAAACAGGTTCTGTTCAGAATGTTGTTCCTTTCATTCAGTGTGAGCCGGACATACTGATTTTATAGAAAATCGCTAATGCAAAATGGCATGAAAGATTGGAAATTTTATGAAAGAGTGTATGACATTTTCCTGGGAGTTCTGAGCGCTTTTAATATTCATAACGGTGTTAACGGTGGGGTAACTTCCTATATATCACATAGTACTACGGCTCTGCGTGTCAAACAGCCCCCTTTTTCAGCACTGCCAGGTATATGGCTGGCCCCCTTTTTTGAACAAAAAGTATATGACTGACCCTATTTTTCTTGATTTGTATGTGAAAGACCCACTTTTCTGACATCCTGGTATATGTGTATATTTTTTCGCTCAGAGTTTTGTCAAGGGTGCTTGTTCTCTTGGTATTCAATGAGCTCACTGACTGCTATATTTGTCTAACTACCAGCAATAAATGGGTATAAAGTCAAAGGGCAGTATATGAATGGGTCAACATTTTGGACGATGAAGTATATAAATGGGTATGTTTTTCAATGGCCAGGTATATGAATGGGGTAGGTTTCGAATCACTGGCTCACACACCCGTACCAAATTTACCCCCAAGTTACCCCTCCTCGGGAAATTAGGAAGTGGCGAAATTTTATGACATGTAGATTTATGGTAATAATTACATGGTTTTGTTGATAACAGTCATTAAATAAAAACTTGTCTAAAATAGTCATGCAGCGGTACAACTATCCTAAATTGATATGAATGAAACAAAATATTTCTTTTGCATACAGTAATTACCAATCTAATTGACAACTTTTGTATACACTTGAGTGAACCGAACCGTATTGGAACTCGGAGAAAAAGAAGTGACCACTGAATCACGATACACTGTAATGGTCGTCAGTGATTGGATAATGCAAAAAAGACCATACACAATAACCAATGAACAATAATCTTATCCCTCTCGGTAAGAATATAAATACATTCCGTGATACCCGTAACTATCCTCGATCCGTTTCTATGCACTGGTCGCACGCATTCGTTATTGTCCCCCAGCAATCGCAGTGTTTCGATGCTTTATTAATATTCAAAAGGATATGCTAATGAACGAAAACCGACTCGGCAGGACGTACGCATGTTGCAATTTATACATGCACCAAATTTTTGGTACGTTTTATGTATGTAGATACCAACAATTCTGTACGCTCATGGCAGATTCTCTACGTGAATCACGTACTGCAGTAGGTGAATGGGAATGCTGTTAGTCCTCTAAGCAGTTAACCAGTATTGTGCACATTCTTTCACTAGAGATACTTGTGAAGTAAAAAGATACATCAATAGACCTTCCATTACCATTACCCCATTAGCTGCTTCTTCACTTAGGTGCAGCTCTCAATCTATTCTTGAACGACGTTCTACTTGAGGCTCTGACAATGTCTTGGTCCTAAATTATTCCAAGCCAAGGCGTAATCACTGTGTGTGTGTTCACTTCCACAGATACTTGGGGTCAGAAGGGCGGTGCAGGCCCAAAAAAAATATCTTGTTTCTTGTATTTTTGTATGTTAGTACGACAGAAACACTGCTGATACAATATGATCATATTCTGTGACTTCTGAAAAGGTTCTAAAAAACATCACATTTCTCTCAAATGGTAATATATGGACAAGATAACAATCAATGGCCGGCACAGATCTGGGGGGTCCCCGCATATTTACACTGCTACACTAACTAAAACAAATGCAACATGCAACTAACTTGCATCCTCTATTTCGGCAATCATTAGTCTTTGCTGCCATATGGGTGTCATAACCATATCTTGTTGCATCGCTTCATTTTTGGCGGAAATATTATCACCAAATGTCAGGAAATACTTCCTTGGAGACTTGCAAAACTTTTCCCCATCGATACTGAATATGTGCAGCATTTGGTCAGGGTCTACATTGTTTAGTACTCATCTGGCAGTCTTAAAGGTCATATGCCAGCAGCAGTTGTCAAAATATGGGAGCTTGTTAAATACAGATCATGCTATACTCGTATTCACCGTCCTCAGGTCGTGACCGACTAATTCAGAGATATACTAACTGAAGGCCTATCAGTCCAAACTCTGTTAACAGACTCAGGTCACGCTGTGCACACCATGCAGCACAACCATGATCTGCAATGCTACGATTATAGAATAATATATATCACTACTAGCATATACTTCACACCCCAGACTAGTAACAAACAGGGTGGACCCATATCAGACGCCTTATCCGCACTGCCCGCCAAGTCCTGTCCGTCCAAACAGAACAGACTCGTGTCATGCACACCTTGCAGCACAATCAGGGTCTACATTGTCCTGAATAAAGAATAAAATATATAATTACAGTACAGCTCAGGTGGTTTTTCAAAATCCCCCCCACGAGCCGGTGGGGAGTGGATTCGGGTGGGAAGGATTAAATTTTAGTATCCCACTGTGGTTTCACCCGGGCCGGTGGATCCGCTGCGTTCCCGTGGTAAAAATCGCCTGATAAAATTACTTTCGAACAGGTAAAATTCGATGCGATTATGACAGGCAATTGAAACAGCCGCGGGGGCCACGCGGTGTTTCCGCGATGAAGTGAGAAAGCTGTTTCCAAAGGGGCGTGGTTAAAGCCAGTCGTACTTTTTCGGCATGCACGGTTGAATAGGACCAAACTGCCGACCTGATCAAATCAGTCTTTTCAACTCATTGTGTGACAGCAATTAACGAATTTTGATTGTAAGCATTCCCATTCACCATGAGCGTACAGAATTGTTGGTATCTACGTACACAAAACGTACCGCAAATTCAGTGCATAAATTGCAATATTCGTACGTCCTGCTTGAGTCAGTTTTCGCTAATCAGCATCCTTTTGAATATTAATAAAGCATCAAAACACTGCGATTGCCGACGGACAATAACAAATGCGTATGGCCAATGCATCATAGAAAAGGATAAGTTTTCCAAATTGCCACTTTCCGATCCCCAAAAATTAGGTTTATTCCCTTGTTCTCTTGAAATATTAACCAATGCTGTCCTGTTCCTTGAAATATATTTGGGTGTTCCCTTGGTCCATAGAAAACCCTGGTAGCCCCATTCACTGTTCGAGCAGGTAACATGGGCCGCAACAAAGCTCCATATGAAAAAGTACCGGGTTCTGTGGCTTAATTTCGTCCGGCCAACAAGTGGGCAAGGCATGGTCATTTTTACTTAATGTGCCGTAAAAAACAAAACAAACACTCAAAAATCAAAAAGAGAATCAAACATCTGCCCCGAATCTACGAATTACGTATTTATGTTTGGTATTCCTGTAACTGCCTTTTCCCATGCAACAACGCACACGCTCAATATAAATGAAGTACTGTGGTAAAAGACCGGCAAATTCTCACTCGCGAACAGCAACCCCACTGTCAATATAAATTTACTTAAAGGGGCGCTTCTGCTATCAAAGAGACATTGAATCAATGAGACAGCCCAAGCAAAATTGGTGTCTGTCATACAAAAAACACACGTAACGAACAAGGGGCCACAGAAGTTAATGACAATTCAAATGAGTGAGTGAGTTTTTTAACGTCCCACTAACAGCTAGTTCATACGGAGATGTGGACCTTGGTTTAAAGTCCCATATGAAACAAGCCTGGGATCGAACTCATGACCCCTGGGTGACAAGGCGCGCAGCTTTACCACTACACCACCGAGGCTCCCTTTCCCAATATTTCAATCTGTTAAATATATAATAAAAGGGCTGCAGACATTTCACCATGCCCCACCACTGCACTTACATCAAACAAGTACCATAACTTTGTTAATAAATTAATTAAGTTTTGAGAAAATATCGCAAACAGTTTTCAAGTTTCAGAGCGGACACAAATATATTACAGAAATCACTAAAATAGTTTCGGTGTTCAAAGGGCCATAACCCCAAAAGTAGGCTCTATCGTCAAAGTATATGAAAGGAAAGAAGGGCAGTTGTCAGTTTCTGCTGTAATAGCTTATGAATAAGCCCGCCCGGAAAAGTGTGCGGGCTCGATGAATAGTATTGACTGGACAGTTTAATTATAAAATTAAACAAGACTTACCTGTAAGGTGAAGTTTGATTTTAATTCTGTTGGAACCAATTCACTGAGAATCATGGGAAATGAACTCCTGACCCCACACGTGACCAATCCTCAGACTTTAGAGCGGAAAATTTTGAATCATGGAGCAAACCCCAATCATGTGGGTGGGTTACAGCTATTTGGGCGGGCCCATGATTCTCAGTGAATTGGTTCCAACAGAATTAAAATCAAACTTCACCTTACAGGTAAGTCTTGTTTAATTTTATAATTCTATTGGAACCAATTCACCAATGAGAATCCTGGGAAATTTTTAGAGTCCATGATTCAGAATTTTATAAATAACAACCTTACACTAAGGTTGTTTAGTAAAACAAGCAAGCAAACTGAGCTATGTGTAGTACTCATTATTTATTCCTTACAATTAAGTGTTGTAGCACAATTTATCATGATAAAATCAATCATACGGTGCAACCAACAAATAATTATTATAACTAACACTCCAAGCATAGTTGTCGTGAAGAATTCAGTCATAAATTGCTTGTCAGTTAGAGGAAATATAAATAACCAGTATCAATTTCACTAAAATATTCCCTAAGACTAATGCATGCTTGTCTGCTGCTTGGACTAAATTTCATGACAGCCTTGTCCACTTTCTTATCTTTTTAATTCAACAGAATTTGGCTAAACGCTGCATCATTTTTGATAGGGCGTTTGTAGAATTTGCGAAAAGTGCAGTCACTTGTCCATCCCGCTGTCTTTATAATGGTGTCTATTGGTACTTTATTGACCACTGCACTTGTGGACGCACTTCGTGTGCTATGAGGTGTGAATAGGGTCATATCAATCCCCGCTAATTTTAAACCCAGTTTTATCCATGCCGCTATTGTGCTTTTGGATGCAGGTGTATATGGTTTTTGGGTAATGATGAAAAGATTAGAGTTCTTACGGAGACTGCTTGTTTTTTGAATGTAACAATTTAGAGCATTAACCACACAAATTGATGGGTTATTCTTGAAAGCCTCAATGTAAAGCTCTTCTAGATGATGCTGAGGCTTAGACTGTTTTAAAAGTTCCCCTATTCTAATCTTTACATGATTACCCCTATTCAAATCCATATTTCTAAGATTCATTGCTGCTAGGGTTTGACATCTTTGCCCTGTGGTTAATACAATTAAAATGGCAACCTTCACTGACAGGAGTCTAAGGGTTAAACGATCATTATTTAATCATTCCAAGAAACGAATCACCACTTTAACATCCCATGTGAAGCTTGTCTTCGGAAATACTGGTTTTATATGAAAGATGCCTTTCATAAATCTCTTTATTAGCATTTCTTTGCCAATATCTCTCTTGTGTATAATCTCAAACACTGAAGACAACGTAGACCTTGCTGTGTTTATGGCACTATAGCTAAGACCCTCATCGTGCAGTCGTGTAAGGAACTCCAAAATCTCCCCTAGAGATGGATTAATTTTATCAATCTGTCTTTGGTGACAAAAATGCATCCATCTCTTGAGATAACACCCATATTGTTTTGCAGTTGTTGGTCTCCACGACTGCATGATGATGTCTGCAGTTGCTTCTGATAATCCTGCACTGACCAAGCATTCCCTGATAATCTGAATGCCCCCATTCTCATTGTAGTTAACCTGTGCTTCCTTTGAGTTCCTGGCAGAAATAGAATTTGGTCTGTTTTTGGAAGCACATAGCTCTGTCCACTGATTTGCTGCAATAACTGAGGAAACCATGGTTGACTTGGAAATAGGGGGGCCACTAGAATCAACTCGGCCTTGTCCTCGCACATCTTTTGTAGTACTCTCCCAATGATGCTGAAAGGTGGAAATGCAAAGTGCAGTTTATAATCCCATTTGGTTGAGAACGCATTTATGGCGATAGCACCTTTATCTGGCATATATGACATGTAATTTTTGTTTTTGTAATTTTTTGCAGAAGCAAATAAATCCACCTCACTATGCCCCATTTTGTTGGATATTTTCTGGTATACTTTTTGTTGTAATGCCCATTCCATATCTTCATTGCACTTATTCTTTTGTCTTGATAATTCATCAGCCCTAGTGTTCAGTCGCCCCGGAATGTGAAAAACAGATATCCAAATATTCCTTTCTTCACACCAAGCCCACAACTGTTTTGCTAATTCATTTAGCAATGGCTTTCTACCACCCATTTTGGAAATGTACTTAATTGCGACAACATTATCCATGAATAAATGAATGTGTTCGTTTGTGACGTTGTCACAAAAATATTTCAAGCATAAAATTGCTGCCTTTAGTTCTAAATAGTTAATGTGCTGGGTTTTATCCGCATTTTCCCAAATGCCGCTATGTTCCATATTGTATGTTACATCATGCCCCCCAAATCCACTTAACGAGCTATCAGTTTCTATTCGTCTATTCATAGGTCCCATGGATATTGGCCTGAAGGCAGTTGCAATATTATCTATCCACCAGTTAATGCATTTTTTGGATTGTTGGGAAATGCTAACTTTACTATCAAAGTTTCCATGATTTGATTTTAACGCAATGTCTTTCTCTAATTCTAATGTTTTGTAATGTAATGCCGCATATTTTACCCCAGGCTCAGCTGCTACCATTTTTCCAATTAATTTGGCAAATTCCCTGATTGAAACAAATTTGGCTTTTAGAATGTTAGAGGCTATCAATATAAAATTTTGGATTTTCCTTGGAGCCAGCCGTACAGTCATATTAGTAGAATCCAACAGAAATCCTACAAATTCAATGCACTGAGTTGGGGTGAAAATGGATTTTTCAGGGTGCGTTGTTAACCCTAGTGAATCAAGTAACTCAATAGTATCTTTTATGTTTAACAGGCACTGTTCATAAGAGTCACTCTGTAATAGACTGTCATCTATATATGCAACGTTTGAATGTCCGATTTTTCTAAGCGCTGCAAAAACTGGTTTTAATACCTTAGTATAGATCCTACTGGCTGTAGAAAGCCCATTTGGGAGGCAGGTGAAAACATACAATTTTCCTTGCCATTGGAACTTCAAGAACTTTTGAAATTTTTTATTTATTCCGATACTGTAAAATGCATCTTTTAAATCTATTTTTGCAAAGAAACAGCCTTGTCTAATCATTTGAAGAGCTGACTTGAGTGTTTCCATTTTAAATGTTATTTTTTCAACATGCTCATTTAATTTGCTTAGATTTAGAATCAGTCTGTATGATCCATCGGTTTTCGGTCTAATAAAGATGTGTGAAATAATTTCTCCATCTTCATGCTCTGATTTGGCTATGACCCCTTTATCCTCAAACTTTTTTAGGAGTTGTGATATTATTTCTTGCTCTTTCAAATTGAATATGATGGGGAACCTGTTGCACTCTTCACAGGGCTCTGATGAAAATTCTATGCTATATCCATGTTTTACTATGTCTAAAATAAACCTGTTCTTTGTTAGTTTCCTCCATTTATCATAAAATTGGGAAATTTTTCCGGCTATGAAATTTTCAGGCGTGTTTTTAAAACATAATGACTCAGCACTTACTTGTTCTCCTTCTGTCTTTGTCACTGTTTCTGGTTCTTTTTCCCTCCTTTGTGATGTCCCGGCTTGTGATACCGGGACCTCTTCTCTAAAAAAGAACCTTTGTCTTTATTCCTGTGTCCAGAATAATTGTTATATTTTGTGTATTTGGTGGCCTTCTCATATTGGTCATATTTATGCCTTCTTTTCTCTGACCTGTGTTTTGTGATGTCATTGCCCACTTTTCTCATTTCGTCTAGGGTCTTGATCTGTTTTTCTAGCTCGTCCCCGAGCAAATTTTCTGTCAGAGGGGTAGAATCGTTACAGAGTGGTCTATATTTCTCTGACACCACTGTTTTCAATTTCTGTCTCCGGAGATTTGATATATCCCGGTGCGCATATGCCAATAGTTGAAAGGCATCCCTGGCCAATCTGAAATTGTTTTCAGGTTCTTTTTCTTTGAGCACATTGTCCATTAGCTGCACCAGTGGTATGAGTCCCTGATTGAGATATCTCTGTGCAGTCTGGTACACTTTGTCTTGTTCTTTGGTACTTTTGGCAATAGATGTAGTGTTCCATAACTCTTTATTAATTTTTGGCACCACAAGTGCCTTACAGTTTTCGGGTCTTTTGTACTTACTACAAAGATCTTTTGCTAAGTTTCTGTCTATCTGAGCTCGAATCCCGATGTTAACAACCTCCGACAATGTGTCATCCACTTTGTTAGATACTGCCTCAACTTTCCCAAGTTCTCTACTCAAATCCATCAACAGTTTCATGTTGTCATTAATTTCTGTTTGGTTTTCTGAATTTTCTGTTACACTGTCCTTCTTTTCATTACCATTATAAGGTCTACTTTCAGTTTCTGACCTCTCCGATTCCTCTTCTTCGCCACCGGAACTCGAATTTTCCGAATCCGATGATACATCCGATAAGACGTGCGTTTTCCTTGTTATAGGTTCGGGTATTGTCGGCAAATGTTTCACCCTCGTGTTTTCATTTGGGCTTCCCGACTGACTTTCCACGATTTTGGCTAGTCCTTCGACCTTTCCCATCAAAGCACTAACAGTTTGTTGCTGCTGTATGAACAACTGATGATTAAGCATCAACTGTTGCTGATAAAACGCCAGCGAAAAATCCTGCGAAGGAATGGATGCACTATCGGTGTTTGGATCAGCTCCACTGTTTACATTTTTTACTTCCGCTGTTCCGTTTGACCTTTCCGGTAACGATACGTCATTTTGGGATACTCCATAATTAACATTCGAGGCCACGCCTCCAGGAGATTCCACCTCGTTTCGGATGTGCGGGCTATGGTCCGTTTCACTGTCCTGTGTGATCATCACCAGTGGAGTATTTAGTCCCGCCATACTGCCGAAGGCCTCGAGAGGTTTCCCTCGGAGTATGATATTCTGTAGACTTGCGACCCCAGCCTGGCTAGCATGAGTAGCAGCCATTGTTGCAATTAGGTTTTCTACGCTCCCATCAGGTTTAGCGTGATTGGCCAAAGTCTGTCTGATAACCTCGTCGGCCATATTTTCTCGAACTTTTATCCGACCTTTTCGAAGTTATATAATTTCAAACAAACGTAAATAAAGTGTTTCGAATAAATCCAAATATATATTCACTGATTAATATATTGAAAAGTTCACTTTGTTTTTCAGCAAATTAACTAAGAAATTTTATTTCCATCGTTCCTCAAAATATTCCACCACCATGTTGGCAATTCTTGGGAACTCTAAACAAAATTGAAATCGTCGAAATAATAAAAGCCCGACATTGTTGGATTAATATTACTTCGACAATCCCAACCATTGGCAGAAATTCACACAATTGAAGATAAATTCCGCTCAGAATTGCACTTTATAATTCCGATTAAACTGGATTTTTAAAGGAGAAAATTTTTTGAGGATCTGTCTTGTGTAGAGTTCAGATTGTTCTGAGGATTGGTCACGTGTGGGGTCAGGAGTTCATTTCCCAGGATTCTCATTGGTGAATTGGTTCCAATAGAACTCCAGTTCACAAATTACGTCGGTACAAAGTTCTCACGTCTGAAGTATGATTTACAATGTACGAACTTTGAACCGGACAAAACCTACAATACTACAATGTACGTGTGACCAGCAAAGACTCAGGTTAGTCTGTGCATCGACCCACTAGATAAAACAAGCTTCTTGCATACTGTACGATCAGTGAATTGTCTGAACAGAATGTGCTGTTGCAGTCGCACTGTTTATTCCGCTTTGGACAGCCCGGCTATCTATGGTAAATACGATCAGCGAATGCTCTTATCAGAATGTGCAGGCGCGTACTGACCCGAGTCTTCACTCGTCGCACAAGACGTTTTGTTACACCCAGTAATCATAGGGGGTAGTTACGATTAGCGAAGGCTCTGATCAGACTACTGAGATCTGCTGATGTGCAGTCTCAGAGTGTGCAGGCTGATTCCTCTCTTCGTACAAGTTTTACTTCAGATTTTGCCATGCACAGACTCATGCGCAAGTTGTTTGTGCAAACCTTAACTATAAGCACATTGGGTACAATTTTCTGCAGACGACATTTTGAAATATTTTTCTCATTCTTCCAAGAAAACATTATTTGCACTTCATGCAAATTGTCTCCACTGCATGAAACGTCAAATCCTGTTTTCTTGGTAATGAAAAGAAAAAAAAAAAAAAGAAAACGAATTCAATGTCGTCTGCTGAATTAGCCCAGAAGACGCTTTCCTGCCGATGCGCTAGGTTTATACAATGCGTCTCTTTTACTCGTTAAATAAATTACGGTCTTGGATTTGCATATCGCATATTGAAGCCACAAAAACAGAACACTTTCCATGGAAACGAAAGTTCTGAAGATTGTTGTATAAGCCAATAAATATAATGTTATTAATGTATTATACTGTAAGAGAATAACGTTACAAAGTATTCATTTGTACCCTGATAAATGCTGGGTAAGGTACTCACACTGCAGGTTTTACTGATTTAAGGGAGCTAACTGTAACTGACTTAAAAGGGAGCTAACTGCAATTGCTTTACGCGTCTGATCTGTGCGAAATGGAATGTTTGTTTGTTTGTGTTGAGGTTTTACGGTCCAGTCAACCCAATGGGGTCATGTCGAGCGCGGTCAGTTTACCTAACCACACGTTTACTGGGCAAGCTGAGTCCTCTAAGCGGTTAACCAGTATTGCGCACATTCTTTCGCCAGAAACTGACAATTGCCCTTCTTGAATCAGCGGAAGGGAGAGTATTTCATAATCAATCTCCACGAAAGAATGTTGCCGACCTCGGCGGGGTTTGAACCCGCGACCTTTTGGTATCCAGTCGGACGGCGCATCTTACAGCGAAATGGAATTTGGAAGAGCATTTTTTATGAATCACGCCAATACATAGGGGGGCATGCTTATACAATAAGTGGTTTACTAGTACACTGAACTCCCTTCCTCCAGAAACTTTAACTGCCAATCTTGAAGCAGTGGAAGGAGCGAATGACCGTAGCAAATACATGTGTTTCATGATAAATCGCTCAATCTGTGAAGATCGAATGCACGATCCTGACCATCGGAGATTAATGCGTCCGCCTACGTGGCATTACTCGTATTTTTCTTTTTTTCATGACGATGCTCATTGGTCTCCAAATAAAAGCCTCTAAGATAGCAGAAGCGCCCCTTTAAGTACCCGGGTACAAGGTAAGAACTGAACAAACAGAAATACGTTATTTTTTATTTCTTGTTTTATTCATTAATCCTTTTTTTTTTTGTTTGTTTTTAATCTCTAGGTAGAAACATTTCTGTATTTATTTAGCGGCAAATCAGCCGAATGATGCGTAAGCAAAATAAAGGTTCCGATTTCCTCCCCATGCAAACTCGGAAAAATTCGGAGCTGTCAATCATTCTGACGTCACTAATCTTTCATTGCGCGCTCGCCATGATAAACTTTTGCCCACCGCGGAGTTCTACAGGTAAGTGGGTGGTTTTGCGGAGGGAACTCGGCGGAAACGCGGTGGACGAAAAATCTGTCGCGGTGGGAATTGGAGTGGGGTATCAGGAATATCCGCGGTGGGCTAAAAAATCAACCCCACCGGTTCGGGGGGGATTTTGAAAAACCACCTGAGCTGTACTGTATGTGCAAACACTTCACACCCCAGATAAGTAGCAAACAGGGTGGTCCCTGATCAGACACTGTTTCCTGCAGCGTTTGATCTAGGTCAACAATGTAAGCCGTCCAGGTCATGCCATGCACAGCAGGCAGCATAAGCAGGGTCTGCACTGTTCCAAATTAGATTAGAATATACTTCTACTTGCAAACATTTCTCAACCCAGATGACTAGCAAACAGAATATTTGTTTGTTTGTTTGTGTTGAGGTTTTACGGCCCAGTCAACCCAATGGGGTCATGTCGAGCGCGGTCAGTTTACCTTACCACACGTTTACTGGGCAGGCTTAGTCCTCTAAGCGGTTAACCAGTATTGTGCACATTCTTTTGCCAGAAACTGACAACTGCCCTTCTTGAAACAGCGGAAGGGAGAGAATGACCGTAGAAAATATTTCATGATCAATCTCCACAAAAGAATGTTGCCGACCTCGCAGGGGTTGAACCCGCGACCTCCTGGTCTTCAGTCGGACGGCGCATCCAACTGAGCCACCGAGGCCGGCAGCAAACAGAATATTCCTTACATCCTATGTATCAATAAAGGATTCATCAAAATAATGATAAACAAATTACTTGAATCGTATCGATAATTGTTTTTTACACCCACATTAACCAGTACATGTTTAACTAACGTGTCAAATAATAGGTGCATAATAATAATGAGTGACTGAACCTACCTATCTGTCTGTCTGATTGTCCGTTCGTCCTACAGTATCTATTTTTACATGATATGAGTTAACCAAACTAGGTACAAGTTAACCAAACTAGGTACGAGTTGACCAAACCAGGTACGAGTTGACTTGGAGGGTACGAGTTGACCAAAAATGGGTACGAGTTGACTTAGGTACGAGTTGACCAGTTACCCATTCACTAGAGTCTGTCTGTTATTAAATCCTATGCAAAGATGTCATGCGGTAGACCGAATGAAAAAAAAACAACATAATAACCAAACTATATACCTTGTTAAGAGGGTGTTAAAATTCAGAGCGATACGACCAACCAACTTCAACGACTCCTTGAACATACCAGCCATCTTAGTCTGGCATTACCTCCCTTACATCACGTAAAGGTTCTACTATTGTACAAAAGGAAGCGGCTAGATCTGGGCTAGTCCAGTTCCTTGCGCAACTCGATAGCAGCGGCGTCTATTTTAGTAGTCGCCTGGCGAACGCGGCTTGATCTGGGTGTGTATAAAATGCGGCACCTCTGCACAGCTGTATTTAATACATAGGCAAATGCAGCCACTGATGAAATCATCGACGCCTTCTCCACAAGTTAGACTTCTACGGTGTACGAGGGGTATACCTTACGTTGGATCCAATCCTTCCTTGGCTACAGGAAGCAGCAAGTACTTCTGAAGGGTTCCATATCAGCAGAAGCAGATGTCATTTCGGGGTGCCCCAGGGGACTGTCCTAGGTCCCCTACTCTTCCTTGCATTCATCAACGATCTGCCGGAGTCTACATCATCTGACACGAGCTGTTTGCAGACGATGCTCTCATATACAGGCACATCAAGAGCGATGAGGATGCAAGACGACTAAAACAGGGCCTACTGTGCTTTCGACATCTTTCAGAAAGTCGTTTTTTGCTCGGCGCTTTAAACAGAAGAAGTAAATATATAAACTTTTGTCATGATTTAATACAAAACCATTTGTCGTAGCTACCTATGCGCAAAAAGTTTTATTCTAGTCAGTGGTTTTTAAAAAAATCCAATATTTTCACTTTTTCCCATAGTAAAAATGAATGAAAATTATGCAGAAATTTGTAGGGTAGGTAACTTGGAGGCAGATTTTTAACAAGTTTCATTTGTTCAATTTTTCTGAAATTTTCACAATATTGTTGTGAAACATCAATAATTCAAATTCAGCAAAGAAAAGTAAAAATATTTACTAAGACAAAAATTCCAAAAAATCACTTTACTATAGAAATTGCATAGGTCAGACTAATTTTTGGCGATAAATTTAATTTTTGGGTACATATTTGAAAACAGAACACAGAAACAAAAAAGACAAATGGTTTCTGATAAGATATAGTCAATAAGAACAAAAAAATTCATTTAAGATAAAACGCCAAGCAAAAAACGTCTTTCCGAGAGATGTCGAAAGGACAGTAGATGCACTGCAGAAATGGGAAAGTGAGTGGCAAATGAACTTCCATCCAGAAAAGTGCCAGGTTATAAGAATATGTACAAACAAGAGATTCAGACGGGAAACAACATACACACTCCATGGTCATATTCTTGAAGCAGTTGAAAGTGCCAAGTACCTAGGAGTTACCATTGGTGTAGATCTCCAATGGAAAACTCATATAGATAACATCACTGCAAAAGCGTCAAGAACAGTTGGATTCCTACGACGTAACCTGTATAATTGCACCAAGGAGGTCGTGAGGCAACTTACTGTTCCATCGTCCGCCCTACCCTCGACTATGCATCATCTGTATGGGATCCATACTGTACCACAGATATAAACCGTGTGGAGCAAGTCCAGAGAAGAGCTGCCAGATTTGTGCACCGTAATTATTGGGACAGAACTCCAGGATGTGTATCCCGTATGGTGAGGGAACTTGGTTGGCCTCCCTTGGTGGATAGACTGACAATGCTGTACAAGATACAGAGAGGACTGGTAGATATCAACCCAGGGCCCATACTGCGTACCAACGACAGACGCACAAGAGGGGGTAACCGTATATATCAACCAGCAGCACCTCAGCCGGTCTACAAATACTCGTTCTATCAGAGAATGGAACAGGCTGCCGTCTACTACAACAGACTGTCCAACTCTCGAGGAGTTCACAGCTGCCATCCGGGCCATTGATGCAGCTGTCTTCGTCGCTCCGTAAACAGCCACCCTTCATGTTTTTAACTGTACATAGAGGACTTTTAATGCTTTTAACCCTTTCTGGAAGAGGACGGTTGTCCCATCCTCCTAACAGGTCAACAATACAGAAGACTCCTGACCTTTATACGGAAGACGAAGACGTAAGGTAATGCAACAGGTATGAAATGCAGACGCATATGCAGCCGACATAAAATATATAGTGTTAAAACCGACTAAAATACAGCAGTTCCCCATATTGTCCACCTAGAATTAGCGGTTAAATACATTTATTTACAGAATAACTTTCAGTTCTAAGATTTTATTAAACTTTATGTTGGGTTTAGGCCTACTCATTCTCACTTTATTTTCATATGGTTAGTAACGAAACAAAAAAAAGTATTTTGTGAGTGAAGATATTTTTGATGATAATAAATAATATATTTTTTTTAAGTATTAATGATGGACAGAAGGATGAATGTGGACTGGAGATAGATTAATTTTAAAATAATTGCTTTATTTTCATCTCGGACCTAATAATACCCGGACTTGTTACTAATGGAACTGCCAAAATATGTTGTCGTGGCTTGATTGTGTGTATATTGGGTCCAAGTTTTCATATGGTTAGTAACAAACAAAAAAAAAAAAAAAAAAAAAAAAATGTGTTTAATGAGTGAAGATATTTTTGATGATAATGAATAATATTTTTGTAAATATTTATGATGGACAGAAGGAGGGATGTGGATTGGGGACTGACTGACTTTAAAATAATTCCCTAATCAGTAAAAACTTTGATGTTGCCGGTATAAAGATAATCTATCTGAAGTAAGTCTTTGATGGGTTTATTAATTGGGTTTGCGTTTCTTTAAACTCTAATAATGACATAACTTAACAAGATGATCAAACACACATTTGGTTTGTTAAGTTAATCCAAGTTATTATTGAATTATTGGTTTAAACAATATTTTATTCAGCATTTTTCACATATACATAGCATAATATTATATGGTACAGGATTTGATAAAAAGCTTAGAGCTTATGTAAATCATCTCCTGAAAGTTATATAGCATCGTAATAACATGTGAAGAGTAGATGGAAACATAGCATGTTGGTAATTATTTAGCAAATATAATAATAAAATTAATAATAATAATAATAATAATAATAATGATAATAATAACAATAATAATAACGAGATAACAATAATAGTAATGATGATGAGCATGTCGCACCTCTTTCTGTAAAGTAAGTTGATCAGTTGATTTGATCTGGTATTTAGTGTTCCCGTAACAGCTATAGGTATGTCGAGACAGTCGGCGGAGTGCATCGGGTAGTATTACATTTGGGTTGAAAGATAAACGTATTCCTGGTAACTTAATGAGCTAATGTGATTCAACCCAACGATTAGAAGAGTGTTAAGCGCATCTTTCATAGTCATCGATTATGAGACCACACAACCGACAATACGTGCGACATGCTAGCCTTGTTCGTCATTTATATATTTCTAAATGTGTTGCCCATTGTCGATCGACACTTAAATCCGCATGGCTGGCTATGATCTTAATACACCAAGCGAACAAGTACTCAAAGAAATCTTTTCGAATGTACTATAAAGTCTTGGACTTGGGTGAACAGAACTTCATTTTCTGTGTTGGAAGCGTCTGGTAAACCATGAAGTAATTGGTTAGTATTATAGTCATTTAGATTGTTGGGAAGATGTCGGCGTCTGACCTCTGAGTAGTTGGGACACTGAAAGAAGAAATGATGCGCACTTTCGAAGCCTCCACAGGAACACAGGGGACTGGGTACAATGTTTTTCTTATAAAGATGCGAGTTGAGTGAGCTGCACTCCATTCGAATCCTAGCATGCATAATTTGGCCGATTCGTGATCCTGCGTTGTAATATTTAGGAGGCTTATGTAGGTCTCCGTTCAATCTAATTATTAAATTATTGCCTTCATACCAAAAGTCAAACAATGCCAATATGAGAAATATATAAGATGCATGTAAAAATAACTCGAATATTCATACTAAGTTATCAGTAAGATATAGTGCGCTATATGTTGTTCAAGTCTGTGTTTCTGTTAATCATGCCTCTTATTCTAGGACATAGCGAGGTGAAATATATGCATGAATATTTAATTAGTGGCAGTATAGTAACTGCGTTATCCAGGCTTTCGTATTCATGACTCAGTACGGATTTGAAGATAGTGTCGGAGATGGTACCTTCGTTTCCTGTCAGTATCAGTATTTTTTTTTTTTTTTTTTTTTTTTTGTGTGTGTGTGTGTGTGTATGTGTGTGTGTGTGTTTCCTCTCAGTATCAGTATTTTTATGTGTGTGTGTGTGTGTGTGTGTGTGTGTGTATGTGTGTGTGTGTGTGTGTGTGTGTGTGTGTTAGGAAAAAAAAAGTAAGAGAAAAGTCCAGGGAGTGCCACAATCACAAACCGCAGCCCTTCCCAGACCCCAAGAGGAAGAGGAAACCGACAAATCCAAACAAGCACAAATCGAACAAACGTTCGAAAAGCTCTAAGATTAGCTCTCTCTTCCCCAAGAGAGGTAATCGCAATACTAAAAGGACTAAAAACACAAGAACAAAATGACACATGGAAAGACATACAACAAATCGCCTCGTAGAATAAACCACAAAGCAAACCAAAGAATAAACCAAAACCGCCCTTTCCTTCCTTCCTCATTCTTTCTTTCTTTTCTTTGCTTTTAGTTCTTTCTTTCTTCCGTTTTTCTTTTTTTTTTCTTATTTACTTTTTTATTTATTTATTTACATTTGCATTGTAGGGTATTTATTTATCAGCGGGTCTGACTGTCTACATACTTATTAATGTTCAGTACACTTGTTGTAATTTATAAATATCTACTTGTATATCTCTCTATCTATCTATCTATCTATCTATCTATCTATCTACTATCTATCTATCTATCTATTATTTGTCTGTCTGTCTGCCTTTCTTTTTCTTTCATATCTTTCTTCCTTTCATTTCTTTCATTTCATTCTTTCTTTAATAGTTAAGGGCATTTTATATTTTTATTTACTATCCAACATATTTTGCTAGGTAACATAGCTGATTAATCTCATTATATATTATCATTGCAGCACGCGCCAGGTAATACATAAACAAGCTCTTTTAATCATTCACACTCATCTCAGAAAAGGGCTGTTAAACAGTAATTTGTTTATATAAGAGAGTAAGCTCTTGTAATGTGTTATAAATATCAGACGAAGTGCTTGAAAATCGGTATGTGGGCTCTGATCAAATAAAACTTTTTATTTATAAAGCACCACGTGTAAAATGAGCGACTGGAATTTCACGACGTTGTACAATTCTATTAGCCAAAACTCTTGTATATTTTTATTATACTTATCAAAAACTTAACGACCCAGTCAAATACTCGACCCAGTCAATAGTATTTTATCAATATCGAATTGCCTGTGCAATGTACGGTAGTAAGTGTGAATAGTACAATTCAGTCTTTTTTTTCCGTTTCAGGTATTATTGTTTCTTTTGCCAGTGACGTTTTACTTGCCATGACATGTTTATGGACAAATTGTCAATATTGCAGTCATGCGTCAGAGAACAATGAACGCAGTTAAGTCAATGATTGGAAAAACTTCTCCGAGAAGAACTTACCACGAATAAGGCAGATCCATGGTACTTTGTTCTAAGTTTAATAGTTAAATACTTACAGATACCTTCACAGTACGGGCTGTATCCACAGATACTTGGGCTCAGGTGATTTTTTTAGTATACTTGAACACACCTCTGACCAGACAAAAGAGCTAGCAAATATTTTAAACATTTAAAAATAGTGTACATTGTGATAATATTGAATAAAGCATAAAGATAAACAACTTCGCAAAATTATCACTAACACAACTATAAGCACAGGCAAATAATACGGCCCTGAATCCCAGCTGTCCACAAATAATCTTCAGTCTTTTCTGTAAACCAACTCTCATTCGCATGGCTTAGAATGTTCAAATTACTTATTTTATGCATTTTGCTGTATGTGCTTATAGTGTGTTAGAGACTTAAATTAGTTATATAAAATATAGTAGATGCTATTGTAATTACTTATTCGAATTCACATTTGTAAAGTATTTCACTGGGGCAGGGGGGGGGGGGGGGGGGGGGAGAGAGAGGCGGGGTGCATAAATCGATTTTACGTGGCCACAATCCTCGCCCTAACTTCTGCCGCGGTTTAGACACATAATTTGTTCAGTCCGCATGAATGCATTGACTGAGTTGGGAGCCTTTATGCGAACCGAATTTTTATGTATATCTGTATTAAGAGTAGCATCGGGACCAGGGTGAAGTTAGCCAGCTGTAAAAGTGCTTTAAACCCCCCAGTGGTTTGCTCTACCGACCGTTCTAAAGCTGTGGTCCCGGTGTTAGTCTTACTCTTTGTTGCTTTGTGGTTTATTGTATATCTTTCCGTGTGTCATTTTGTTCTTGTGTTTTTCAGTCCTTTTAGTATTGCGATTACCTCGCTTGGGGAAGAGAGAGCTAATCGTAGTATCTTAGTGCTTTTCGTACGTTTGTTCGGTTTGTGCTTGTTTGGATTTGTCTGTTTCCTCTTCCTCTTGGGGTCTGGGAAGGGCTGTGGTTTGTGATTGTGGCAGTCCCTGGACTTTTCTCTTACCTTTTTGTCCTAACTCATCAGTGCTACATCTCCGAGAACAAAAAAAATCAACAAATTACAGAGATGAACCAACGATGAGGACTCGACTGCACGAAACAACTGAAAAGCTAGAGCAAAAGAAAACCAACAGTAAGACTCCGGTGGGCCCGACCAAAGATAGAGCATCAAGTACCAACCAACATTACCCAAAATCAAATTTCAAATTTTACGCTGGAACCATCATAGAATCTAAGGTCTAACCCGACGGCGTGCAATTAAAGAGGGAAGCAAAGTTATTAACCGTGATTGGGTTAACAACCATGCATGCAGTCTGTCGTATAACATTTATGTTGTACCCATGACTTGTTAAACAAACGTCATATTATATCTGTTTGTTTATTTTATATGTAACTTGAGTCCTGCTGAAAAAATTCGTCTGCAGTGCAGAGTATTTATAGATGAGGTATTTTCTCTGTTGTGTTTTCCCTCCTGTATTGTAAGGAAACTGATATACCGGTACCAGTCTATCAGACAGAAAAGTGTCTAATAAATCCGGAACTAACGCTTGACGCTGCTATCGAGCTGCCCAAGGAACTTGACTAGGTTATGTGCCGAGTTTGCTGTGCCGAGTTGTCCCACAACCATGAACGCCTGTGTTGATCAATGTATAGTCCTTCTCGCCAAACCGAGCCTATCCTCGATGTAATTTTCACGAGTATCTAAACGTAGAATTTCCAGAAGCGTTGTAGATTATGAGAAGGATAGAAAAGAATAATTTTATTTCAAATTCCAAAAGGCCGTAAAGCCCGTGAGGATACAATATTATTAAACAGACATGATAGCATATGACATGTGACAATGCAGAGCAATTACATAATATATCATCGAATTACGGACAACTCGGCCCAAAGACAAGTCGGCCCAAGACAACTCGGCCCAGTAAAAAAGTCAGCCCAAGACAACTCGGCCCAAGTCGTCCCAATTTCAGAAGACAACTCGGCCCAAATCGCCCCAACTTTCGAAGACCTCTCGGCCTATGAAAATCAGACACCTCTTAATGTATTAAAAATGATTGGATGATGGTACTTTTATTGCTTTGTATCTGATGAAGAAAAAGCATATGCAAATGTCTTAGATCAGATCACTAAAGTACATATTCTAACTTAAATGACTTCTGATTGTTATAGCAGCATAATGTAAGTGACCGAAAATATTGATTCCATATTAAAAATAAAAGTGCGTGAGATCTATTAAACTCACCCATCTATCTATCTATCTATCTATCTATCTATCTATCTATCTATCTATCTAATTCTTTATATTCAGTCATGAAAAAAAAAAAAAAAAAAAAAAAAAAAAAATCGGACTTTTAAAAAAACGAAGAAAAATTATTAGAGACCTTCATGAACGGTGGTAATCAGCGGCTGATCACCTTTCAATCAGCTGTTAATCTCCTTTAATCATTTAATTCAAACTTAAACTATTTCAATGTTTGATTTAATTACATGTTAAGCTAACTGATCAATTAACGACAAGCACTGAAATTTACTAAGAGTGAATTCGCAACAAAAGTGTAAATTGTCATCCTTTAACCGACAAAGGTTAATTATTAGTAAGTTTGAGCAATAACAAATTGCCAACTTTTGTTTCAATTATTTCTTTTATTTGCCAACATGATCTGTATAAAGACAAGCCAAATGACCAGAAGCTTCTAATCCAGTTTTGGCATCTATTGCGTACAGTACGTACATACAGTGTCTTAAACTCGAATATTGACAGTCATTGTGCCTGTTTTTTTTTGTGTTTTTTTTTTTGCGTTGCGTGTAGTAAGATCGTTCGTGGTAGTCACCATGCCGTTTCCTGAGATCTGTGCGAGGCTTGGCAGCATCTGAGGTGTAATACTAGTAAATATTTTACTTATCACTCGGACCCATCAATACTGATTGGTCCGAGCTTATCACTGTAATGTTTTGTATTAAAGGTAGTTCTCATTTTTATGTTAAAGTACAGACAGATTTCTAGGATGCATACTCTTATCAGAAAACCTCACATAAAAATTAAGTCAGGGTCCGAAAATGAGGATATTTTGGAAAAGTATTGGGTAAACAGCATGGAAATTCATATATTTGTTGCGTTTATATAATATATTTTATGCAAGAATGTAAATTTATATCTTCTCCGTTTGACGGACATAATTTCCACTGATCATTACGAAAACAGGTCTGTTGAAATATATTGAACACTTTGTCAAAAGCCAAAAAAGAAAATTATCAGAAAAAAAAAAATCAGATTTTTTTTTTCATATTTCTACTCAAAACATATATTGTGGGTACTTGATAGAATCGCTACAAAGAGGCAGATTTAACAAGTACCTACGATCTATGATTGAGCATAAATAAGAAAAATAATGTTTACCCCTGTTAATCTCAGTCTTACTATATAAAAGTGGGGTTTAAGGGGGGTAATATTATTTATGCGTGTTTTCTTGTTGTTATTCATAATAAATCGAATTATAGCAGAGCATCAGAGGGACGCTTCTTTCTATATATATAACATGCGATATACACAAAACATATTTATTTTTGAAAAAAAAAAAATGTAAGCAAGCATTCTAGTTTAC